>PSQN01000010.1:0-600000 GCA_002989075.1 Arthonia radiata
GCAATGCTCTATCCCCAGCACGACGGAGTTTAACAAGATTACCCAAGCCTTCCGGCCAAGGAAAAGAACTCGTTGGCTCCGTCAGTGTAGCGCGCGTGCGGCCCAGAACATCTAAGGGCATCACAGACCTGTTATTGCCTCAAACTTCCATCGGCTTGAGCCGATAGTCCCTCTAAGAAGCCGGCGACCGGCAAAAGCTGGCCGGGCTATTTAGCAGGTTAAGGTTAGCTATTAGCTTAATATAAGTAATAAAAAGGCTAATACTCTAAGTTATTAGTAAAATAAGAGATTTTATTTAGACTAAGTGAAATCTCTATTATAAACCTAATAATAATATTAAAGCGCTTCTACTTTAGGCTATAGCTAACTATATAAAGATAAAGTATACTCTTCTACTATTAAATAACTCTTATTATATAAATAAACTATTTAAAGTTAATAAATAGAAGAACCTTATGATTAACCTTTAAGACTTCTAAAAGAACTATAAGAGATTCTATACTCTCTCTACTAGCTTATTATTAGACTTTGAAGAAAAAAATATAATAAATTATCTAAGAAGAACCCTTCTAAACTATCTAATAAAGATACTAATAAGGTAGAATACTAAATATAAGATATTTAAATAACGCTTAAGATAGTAAGCCTTAATCCTACTGATATAACTACTAATATTAGTAACTACATTACTATTTAGGTATTATAAGGCCTTATCTATAAAAGTCTTTATACCTAGAAGCAAGTACTTCTTAATAGCTCTAGTAATATTACTATAGTAAGTCTTTAATCTTACTAAGAATTAAGCTATTAATCTTATTTTATATATTTTTAGACTCGCTACGTAGTTTTTTAACTATAATATATATAATAAGATAGTATATAGCTAGATAATCTACTATTCTTCTTAATGAGAGCTACTTATCTAAATAGCTACTAAAGAAGCTATATAAGATATATATATATATAAAGCTTCTACTTAATATATAGAATAAGATTATAAAAAGAGACATCTTTAGCTAGTATAATACTATTAAGGACCTTTAGAACGTAGGCTATTTTATTAAAAAGACTATATTATTGTTCTAAAGCGAGGTCTAGTATAGATTAAGTTAGAGTTAAAGTTATAACGCCTATAAGCGCGCTTCTAAGTAATACTTATAATTCCAAGCTTCTTTATAGAGTTTGTTCTAGTAAAGTTAGAAGTAGAAGTAAAACTACTAGCGGTATAACTATAGAGCCGGCTTACGTCCGCCTTATAGCTATAATAGACCGTCTTTAGGCCCTTAATAGATAATATACTGCAAGTATAGTAAGAAAGGATACCTCTTCTATAAATATCTAAACAGTAAGTAGAATAAAAGGAACCTAGTAGTACTTATACTAGATATTAATATTAATAGTATTATCTTTTATTTAGCTATTAAGGTACTATTCATAAATATAGCCTTTATATATAGACTTCTTAGTTTTAATAGTAAATTTCTTAGCTTCTACTTAGTAAATACTATTAAGCCCTTGTTAAAAAGATGCAGGAAAGAAGAAGGATACTACTACAAAGAGTAGAAAGACGAGACCAGCTTAGGACTGGTGCAATACTTAGGCTTGGTACAGGTACAATACTTAGTAGCAAGGAGAAGCTGTTGTTATGTTGTCTGTCTTGTTAGCTAGAATCCTCTAGAGAGATTCTAGCTTATATGTCTAAGTCTAGCGGCCTGTACAGGACTTACTAGATATCTGTTCTTTTAATAGGGGCTAGATAACCCGTAACTTACGGCACAAGACGGTAATTCCGTCTATCTAAAACTATTAGTCTCTAAGTCTATTCCGTGTTGTCTTAGACTACGGGCCAGCTGTCTAGAACAGGTCGTACAAGGCTCCTTTTTGTCCTAGGCCCGGGCTACTAGGCCCGACCCTTTAGGTAAAAGGCTTGTTCTATTCTAGGCCGAGACAGCTGGTAGGACCTATCCGATACTCCGGGCCCCTAGGGGTTCCAGCTAACCAGCTAGTTGGTTAATTTCTAACAGCCCTTTAGCTTTAGTAGTATAAAAGTATTAGCTTAAAAGAGCGTACGTTATTTACTTAATTATAGTATAAAAGTTAATCTTATCTCCTATTGTTTTTAACTTAAAGTTAGTATCCCTATTACTACTATTTCTATTCTATATATAACGCTCTTTAATAAATTTAGCTACTCTCCCTTTAAAGCTATTAAGAAAGAAATCTATATTATTAACGCTAATAGTATAGTCTAAATTAATAAGTAAGTCTTTTATATTACTTAGTTTAAGAAGTATAATATTGTCCTTAGAATACTCTAGTTTTAGATAGTAGATCTATTTATTTTATTTACTATAGGTACTATTGCTTAGCGTAGTTATAATATATATAAGTAGATACTTTTAGCTATCTTAGATAAGCTTTTTACTAATATATAGACTAATAGACCTCTTTAGGTTATACTGCTATATAGTAAATCAACCTCTAGCTAGACTAAGACTGTAGTTTGTATAGTAGCGACCTAAACTTAAACTACTACTAGACTAGATACGCTTAATATAGATACTTTATTACTAAAGGAGTTTTAGAACTTTTTTAATATATTTAGTAAGAAATTAGCTAGATAACTTATATTTAATTGTTTAAATCTTAATTATACTATTAAGATAATAGGTAACGTACTAAACTTATCTATTTATAATCTCTTACTCTATAAACTTAAGGTTCTTAAAGAGTATCTTAATAAGGCTATTTAATATAGTTAGATTTAGCCTAGTAAGAGCTTAATAGGCGCTTCTATCTTATTTATTTTAAAGAACAGTAAAATCTTATATCTCTATATTCATTATTATAGCTTAAATAACGTTATAATTAAGAATTATTATTCCTTACCTTTAATAAGTAAGATTCTTAACTACTTAAACGGTATACGCTTCTTTATAAAGCTTAATCTATATAATATATACTACTATATTTAGATCTATAAAGATAATAAATAGAAGACTACCTTTAAGACTAGACATAGCTACTTCAAATACCTTATTATATCTTTTAGCTTAGTAAATACTTCTACTATCTTTTAGTTCTATATTTACTATACTCTTACTAGTATAGTTAATATTATCTATATCATCTATTTAAACAATATACTAATCTATTTCTAAACTTAATAGACTTATATAAGTATATTTAAGTAGTTCTTTAGCGCTTAAGAGAGTAGTATCTATATATAAAGATTTCTAAATATAAGTTCTTTACTACTATAATAGAATTCCTTAGCTTTATAGTAACAATATTAGAGATTAAAATAGAGAAAGAGTAATTAGTAACTATTCTTTAATAGTCTTATTTTAAGAATATATACAATATACTTATCTTTTTAAGGTTTACTAGGTTTTACTATAGGTTTATATTTAAATATATAAATATTATTGCTTCTTTAAATAATCTTACTTAGAAATACTATAAGAAATGTAGTTATAACCTAGCTATCTGTATAAAAGAAAAAGAACTACTGTATTTATCTTTAAATAGACTAACGCTTCTAAAATTATTCTTTAAAGCTAGTATTTTAGTTTTACCTCTAGTATATAATTATAACTACCATCTTAGACTATACTATTAATACTATTCTACTCTAGCTATATAGTAGGCTAAATATAGGTATAGAACGCTAGTATAGCAATAATACTTAAGTCTACTAGTATTTAGTAGTATATTTTTTAAGAAAGTTATAAAGTACCGAGTTAAATTATAATACCTATAATAAAGAGCTACTTACTATTATTAAGGCTTTTAAGTAATTCTATTATTATATTAAAGGTACGTTATATACTATACGTATATAGTACAACTATAATAATCTAAAGTACTTTATAACTACTAAAAAGCTTAGTAGTTGTTAAGTATAATAGACTAAATACTCATTAGTATATAACTTTGAAATTAAGTATAAGAAGAAGATAACTAATTCTGTAGATAAATTGTCCTAGTAACTTAACTATAAATATAAATTAGACTAGTAAATTGGCTAAAACTTAATATTACCTACTTTATAGTAATTGCTCGCTAAAACTCTAAATTTAGTAATTAATTAGATATATACTACTAGTAAGAGTAAAGAGGGTAATCGAACTAGGTCTACTTTACTAGTAGTACTAGTAAATATAAGTATTACTAGTATAGTAGCTTTATTAGTTTTAATATACACTATCTTAGAATATAATTCTAATATATTAGAACTTTTATCTTCTACTAGGCAAGTTTAAGGCCTTCTAAAATAGATTCTATAGTAAATATAGAAAGAGAGTATAGTAAATATACCTCTTTTTAGTACTAATAGGTTAATATATTTTATACTATAAGTATTAATAGTAGTAGCTACTTATACTAAAATAGTATTTACTAAACTTACTAACTTTCTGCTTATATTTATTAATATAGTATAACAGAGGAACGCCTCTAAAGAGCTATAAAGACAAGAAGAAAAGAGAGAATAGGCTAAATAAGCTCTTAATAAGAGTTAAAGACGCTACTAAGATATACTTTAATACTATAAACATTTTTAAATCCCTTACTTTCTATTGCTACGTATAGAGCTTTTAAAATAAAACTATAATACTTAGAAGACGGGCTACCTTAGTATTAAGAAGACTTTAAAGATCTTAAGGTAAAGGTACTACTAGAAGAGTATTAAGAATAACGTTAACTGCTATATTAGTAAGTATAATATTTACTAATAAACTAAAGTATCTAAATATAAGCTCTATAGCTTACTTACCTCGCTTTCTATACTCTTAGAGCTACTATAGAGCTAGTTAATAGACTTTATTATTAGCTTATCTCTTATAAATAGCTATAATATAATTCTTATACTATATAACTACTTTATAAAGCTAATCTAGTACTATACTATATTCTTAAAGATTATAGTCTAGACGCTAGTTAATATTGTCTTATAAATTATAGTATATAACCTTATAAGTCTACTAAACAACTTTATATTAGATTAAGGTAGTTTGTTTACTTTTAAGTAGTAGTAAACCTTTCTTATTTACCTAAAGATAAAGAAGAGGCTAAGTACTATATTTTACTTATAGATAGATAGTTAAACTAAATATTAGAATTAATCTATTAAACAGTATTTATAATACTTTTGCTTCTACTATTAGAACAACTAGATTACCTTGCTTCTAGTAGTAGAATATACCTATAATTAGGCTTCTTATATAGTAACTAGAAAGTCTTCTTTTATATTAGCGTTTAACTATAAACTAATATTTCTAGATAATATACTAAAGCCTAAACAGAAGGATGTATCTAAGAATAATAACTAGAATTATTCTAATATTGTTACGCTAGTAGAACGTTATTAAGCTACAGTATATATAAACTATATATAAAATAACTAAGCTAAGCTACTTCTAACTATAAAGTTTATTATTAATAATTTATACTCTAAGTTCTCTAGATTTAGCTTATTTAAACTAGCCTAGAGCTATCTTCTTTAAACAAGCTTCTAAAAACTTACCTTTTTAGTAAAGAGTATCTTTATATAAAAGAAACTTACTATAAAGTAAACTTAGTATATTATAGATTAGATATATACTATATATATTACAGGCGCCAGCTCTAGACAGTCTAGCGCATTTTTAAGTGTTAATCACCACCAGTTATCTCAGCCCTACCAGTATTATTCTCGACTAAGCCTATAAACCCGCTATAGGTATTATTAGACAAAACAGCTTTAAAAGCCTACGTTCCCTATAAACCCGATATAAGCATTATTAAGACTAACGGACATAGAGGAACTCCCCTATGTACCTTAAACTATATAGCAAAACTAATAGCCGACCTTTAAGAGACTTTAGTCTATTAACTTAATATTTAAATACAAGTTCCTTAACTATATTTAAGTAACGTACTTTACCTTCTATTTACTTAGTTAAGCTCCTCTTACCCTCTATAATTTGTCTCGCCTCTCCTACCTTTTAGTTTTTAGTATAAAAGATATCTACTACTAAGGTTAATAAGTATATAAGGTAAGTAAGCCTCAGTTCGGTTCTTCTAGCGATTAGCGTTATACTTTAATAGACTCGCTATAAAAGTAGAGAAAACAGATTAATTATATTTACTACTTTAGCACTAAACAGCTACAATGCTGCGAATAGGCTGGCTAGCAAAATAGCCGCTACAGGTAAGATATTAAACGTTAACACTAAAATAAGTAAGAGCTTCTTAGATAAACGTTCTAAACTTATTTCATTTTTAATATGCTTAGCTATATCTTTTAAAACTTATAAGAACTAGTTTCCTAATAACAGTACTATAGTTTTATTTACCGTATTCTATATAAATAGCGAGGTATATAAATAGTTTAACTTTCATCTTAAAGATTATCTCTATAAAGTATCTAACAAATAATAAGAAGAGACAGATAAACTCTTCTTTAGCTTTACTACGTTTTAGCAAAAGCTCTAATAGATATACAGAGATACTAACTCTAAACGTACTACTATACGTAAGCTTAAGACACTTTGCTAGATGAAACTAGCTAGCGAATACGCTGCTAAGTTTCTGCAATATACTAACTAAACTAAATAGAATAAAGGACCGCTAATCGATACCTTTTATAAAAGCTTAAAGAACTATATTAAAGAAATTATCTATATCCATAGAGAAAAGTTTACTAAACTCGAAAAGTTTATAAAACGAGCTAAGAAAATTAACGATAGTAACTTTAAATGGCAATTTAAAAAAAAGGGAACTAACTTAAATAAGTTTATCTAAACTTAGAGTAAATATAACTTATAATAAGACCAAAGTAATCTAATAGAGTTAAATTTTATAAAACTTTATGAAAAACTAAATAACTAGGAACAAGAACATAGAATAAAGAATAAGCTATACTTATATTACAGTAAACTAGAGTACTAAGTAAGAGAATAATGTTTTAAGAAATAATAGTTTAATAGCACTAGATAAAGCGGATACAATAACAATTAACTTTAAAAGACCCGCTTACTACGATAATAGTTTAACGTAACTATTTAAATACAGGAAAACAAAAATTTGTTTAACGACTAAAGAGACACTTATCGAGATACTTTCAGTAAGTAGAACAACAAGCTAAACTTATTCGAGCTGTATATAAATTGGGACACCGATAGTAAGTTATAAGAGGAGACTAAAGAGCGACAAACGAAACGAAAACAATAAAATTCGTAAGACTAGAACAATATTAACCGCACTATCTCGAGGCAATAGGCACAGAGAACCGTTGTACTACACAAAATACTATCCTAAACCGCGTACTAGGATAATAATTATACGATCTATAAATCTAATAAGCAAGAGTTAGAATAGTAGCTAAAGAAACTAATATCTCTGAAACAAGTTTTGACACGAGAACTAGGCCTCACCCGAGGACGGCCTAGATCACCTTATCTCGAAACTTAAGGAGAAATTTAAGGAAGAATAGGCTGTAGGAGCTAAGCAAGATAGTACCTACGATACGTTATAGGTAAGATAAAGACTCAAAGACAATAATATAGATTCTAATAGTACAGAATCCTCTCTCAAGGACAATACTAACTAGAAAAACTAAACTCTGACTCGTTAAGAAGAAATAATATAGAGACTTTGTTAGATAGCCTTCTACAATAGAAAGTTAAGCGCTAATAGAGATATTAACAATATTCTAGAATATATTTAATTACGCTTACGACGACTAGTAAACTACCTTATTAGGGGTCTAAAATTACGTAGTTAGTACTAATATCTTTAACCGACAATATACAACTTACAGATATAACGAGTTATAACCGGTAATAGTTACATAATTAAAGTAGAAATTGTAAACAATAAACTAGACGTTATAATAAGAGTAGTACTAAGATATTTAATATAGGAATTCTTATAGTAGATTAACTAACAATAGATTCTAGTATCTAAGATACTTTAGAACGTATATAATTAACATAAAAAAGACTAGGCCGACTGCTTCAAGGGCAGTAGTACCGGCCCGTCTAACGTAAACCCTTTAGAAGCCTAGCTCTACGCGAGCTCGGCTATCTACAGAATATACCTATACACTCGGGTAATAATAAATAACAGACACATTAAAATTTTATTAATTTAGACGTAACAGACAACTTTATTTTAATACGCTATATTAAAGAGTGCTAAATATAAACATAAAAGAAGAAATTACTTTACGCACTATTTAAATTTTAAGGAACAAAAGAAAGAGTCAACTACAAAACTTTACTAATAAGTATAATAATTAGGAACTATTAAGAAGAAATTACTTACAATATCGTTAATATTAACTAATACTACGCAGTACTAGATATATCTTAGTTATAACAATACAATCTAAAAGTAAATTAGAGAACTAAGAAACTCCTTTTTACTAAGTATAAGTACTCTAGTGTGATGCATAAACGTCTCGATGGCGAATTAGGACGAAATATTGCCTATTTAGGAAGGCTGCGATGCTAGGAGGATATCTTCCGTCCAATGGACGCATCCCTTTCTTTTCTCCTCAATAATTAGCTTGAACACCAGTAGGGCCTATTTGGGCCCTTTTTGCCACCTAACTGCTCCCTGCCCTACACCCAGATCACATCCTAATTATTCTAAACCCACGAGGGGGGCGGCCGGCAGTCAGGCACCTTATCGACGTCGCTTAGGGATTAACCTGGCATAACTAAGTATAGCCGAGACTCCGCATACACGTTGAAATGAATAATATTAAAATTAATTGATGGCCGATGCTTGCAAGTACCGTATTCGAAGAGGACGAGCAAGGAACTAAGCACGCGACGGTGGTCGCTTTATATCCGCCGCATAAGCAGAATACAGAGCGTAGCAAAACATGGCCAACGCCGAAGAAGACCAGGACCCTTACATAGGATCCGGCGACGACGATAAGCAAGAGGGCTTACAAGCCGGCGAACAGACGCCGAGCAGATCGCGAACTAGGAAGGACGATAGTCTAAACCAAAACAATGACGACGACGAAGGGGCCCACCAAGGCTCTAACCGCGAAGAATCCCTCTTCAGCGCCTCCTTAAGCGTTAAGGTACGAAAGCTGAAACAAGAACTGCTAGCACAGCAGCAGCAGCACACTATTGAGAAGCTCAAGCTTGAAAAGCGAATGCTCGAAGTTGAGCTCCAGTCCGTCCGCAATTCGGAGGCTGGTAGCAAGCGGCTACGGGGCGATTTAAGCCTTTAAAGCTAGATCAACGAGCTCCTTAAGAAAGAGGCGCCCAAGCTTAAGAGAGCTATAGGCTCTGCGGGCACTCGATGGACTCAGACCATTGAGGAAAGATTTCAGATGGCCAACGTGTTGGACCCCGACGACGTTCGTGTCATTACTTGGTGCGTTCAGGGACTCCCCAGAGACCTGGCGGATAGGTAGCGAACTTACGCCGAAGAGAACAAAGAGAAGACGTCGCTCTACGTGTAGGCGTACTTTAAAGGATAGGTAATAGAATGCATCGTCGACCCAGCCACGGCTACTGTAGCCAACGCAGAAAGGTTCTTTACATCGACGCAGAGTTCGACGCAGAAGCTCGAGGACTTCCTGAGCTTTCTACAGAACGAAGAAACTAAGTTGCCAGGTGGCAAGATGCCGGACCCGAATCGGGCCGCATTCTACTACACGCGCTTGCCTTCATAGATTAAGGCGAAGCTAATTAAGCAAGGTCTCTTAGAGAACCTGCTTAAAGACACGAACGAGCTTCTAAAGAAAGTTTGTCGCCCCAAACCTGTGTCAATTCGACGCCAGTTGGGCGGGGAAACGACAGGCCCCGAGGGTAAGCCTCGCGTCCCTAAAGCTTGGGGCTGTCTATCAATGGCGAGGACGAATTAAAGTCTCGGTATAGCTAGGCAGGTTGCCGCAAGAGGTCCTCGCGCTGGTAAATTCCGGTACAGAGATCAACCTTATTAATTATTGTATTGTGCTTGAAAGAGGATAGTAAAAATCGTATAAAGTAAAGCTTCCGCATACTAAGTTTCTTAATAAAAATAAGCTGCAGCTCTACGGCGCGTATAACGTGAATGTAACCGTAAGAGACGTGTATAAGGAGGAACAGTATTGCCAACTCCGCCTATATTCGGCCAACTTTGTAGGATACAGCCTCGTCTTGGGATACCCATGGCTTGAGCAAGTTGAGCCCCGGATTAGCTGGGCGATAAGAATAATTACTTGGGGAAACCTTCCTGCGCCCGAAGAACGGGTAGCAGGAGCTAAATCTGTTGAGATCGTTAGTAAAGACGTAATTTTAGTATATTTGCAAAGAGGCAAACAGTACTACTCCGCGATCCCGTAGATAAAAGCGGATAAACGTTATAAGTATTAAATAGCGGTCTTATTAGACGTTAGTTCGCCGCTAGACCGGACCCCGGATAGCGAGCCTAAGAAAGTAGAGAAGCGAGATAAGCTTTCTCCTCAGTACGCTGAATATAAAGATATCTTTTCTGAAGAACTGTTGAGTGAGCTTGCGCCGCTTAGTGAGCATACTTATAAAATCGAGCTTAAGGATAGTACGGAACCTCCGTATAAGCTAATTTACCCTATATCGCAGGATGAGCTAAAGACGCTCCGGGAGTATCTAAATGCTATAATTAAGAAAGGATGGATATAACCCTCTACCAGTCCGGCGGGTGCTCTGATCCTGTTCGTACCTAAAGTAGACGGATCGTTAAGACTGTATGTTGACTACCGCGGTTTAAACAATGTAACTATAAAGAATTGCTACGCATTACCGCTAGTCTCTAAGATTCTTAATTGCCTGCAAGGCTCGAAGGTGTTTACGAAGCTTAATCTTCGCGATGCCTATTACCGTATCTGCATTCGTAAAGGAAATAAATGGAAGACGGCGTTTTGTATCCAATATAGGCACTATAAATACCTAGTAATGCCTTTTAGACTAGCAAACGCCTCTGCTACGTTTTAGGTATATATCTACAAAGCTATAGGCAATCTTGTTGATACCGTGTATATCGTTTATATAGACGATATCTTAATTTTCTCTGAAGACAAGGAAAGCTATAAAGGCTATATCAAAGAAGTCCTGCGAAGGCTCCGTAAATAGGGTTTATTTATAAAGCTGTCTAAGTGTTAATTTCACACTACCAAGGTTTTTTTCCTAGGGTTCACCGTGAGAGTCGATAGTGTTGAAATAGACCTAGAAAGGGTACAGACTATAGCCGAATAGCTAGTTCCCACCACCGTAAAGCAGATCCTGTCCTTCCTGAGGTTCACAAACTTCTACCGGCGATTTATCTACGGATTTAGCCGCATCGTAGCGCTAATGAACGCACTAACGAAAGACGTTAAGTTTATCTAGAGTAAAGCCCAACAACAAGCTTTTAAAGCGCTAAAGCAAGCCTTTATAAATGTACTAGTGCTGACGCACTTTAATTCGACACTGTCGATCGTTTTAATAACTGACGCATTAGACTTTACAATGGCAGGTATCTTACTTCAGCTAAGAGGAGATAGCCAATTAACATTGCCGTTAAACATTAACTTAGGCTTGTCTACACTAGATGTGGCGGACACCGCCCGAACTGGTACTAATAACAAGGCGGACACATATCTGCATCCGGTAGCGTTCTTTTTAAAGAAATTTGTAGACGCTGAGCTGAGATATAATACCTATAATAAAGAGCTTATAGCAATATAGGCCAGCTTTAAGTACTAGCGCTATTACCTTATTGGTGCACAGCACTTAGTAAAGGTCGTAACAGACTACAATAATCTACGGTATTTTATAACAACAAAAGTATTGTCTCGCCGACAGGCGCGCTGGGCAGAAGACCTGTCGACGGCGCGTCTAGATTACAAGAACCTGCGTGGGGTAAAGAAAGACAACGCCAACAAGATGTTGTCGAGCCTACAGCAGAAGCTTAGGAGAGGTGCTGCTTTGCTTAGTACCGGGGAGAAGCCTCCTAGCCCAGAAGAAGGTATAATTGCTGCCTTAATTATATTGCTTGAAGATTAGTTTAAACACTGTTAGCGGTTTGGCCACCAACCTAAAATCCTAGACGCGACTGTGGCCCAAGTCGGGGGCAGATCGGAGTTAGATACATACCTTATGCAGGATACCTAGGAGCGAGAAACGCGTCCGTCTTCCCCTACTGACACAGAGTCTTTTCTGGTAGCTCTCGTATCACGAGTTGAGGTAGTTGCAGCTGCCGCTCTCAAAACAGCTTACAATGATACTCCTCGAGGTCTCGCGGCCTTAATCCTAGAAGCCCAACAAGGAGACGCCTTTGTGAAGCAGAAAGTATCGGAGTTAAAATTATTAGCTGAGACTAGAGGTCAATATAGCGACAAAACGGCAGCGAATTGCCGTTAAGCCGGCACGAGAAAGCGCCGTGCGAGTCGAATCGACTTAGATGCCCCGACAGGGCCCAACTCGAACTCCGAGTCGTTAAAGCATGCAGAATGGTTAGTTGACAGCTACGGGTTGTTACGCTAAAGTAACAAGATCTGGATACCAGAATGCCCTGCATTGAAGCTAGAAGTTATAAGCCGGAATTATAATAATAAGCTTGCTAATTACTTTAAGGTTAAAAAGACCCTAAAGATTCTAAGGCGCAAATATGCGTAGGAGAACATAGCAACGTACATCAAGAACTTTATTGCTGAATGCGACGTATGTCAGCGCACTGCCGTAAAAAGGTATAAGCTATACGGCAAAATAGCGGCGATGCCGGTCCCAATTGGCCCCTTTAAAGACCTGTCTTTAGACTTTATCGTCAAATTGCTAATAGTGCGCTTAAAGAACGGAGATATTGTCGATTCAATTCTTGTAGTCGTTGACCGCTTCTTAAAGTTTGTAAGCTACATTCTAGTTAGAGAGACTATAGATACTATAGAGCTGGCGGAAGTGCTTTATAAGCATTAGGCGAAAACATCGGGATTCCCGAGAAACCTCCTGTCTGATAGAGGATCTGTGTTTACTAGCTTATATTGGAGCACCTTCTGCTAATATCTGGCCGTAAAACGAAGGTTGAGTACAGCGTTTTACCCTCAGACTGATAGTTAAACCGAGCGTTAAAATTAGGAGCTTGAAAACTACCTGCGTATCTATATCTCTTAAGATTAAGTTAATTAGCATAAGTACCTAGAAGAAGCTGCTTTTACAAATAACTCGAAAATTTATTTATCGACGAAGATATCGCCGATTGAATGTACATTCGGTCGTATTGCAGACGTACTAGACGGCGCACCGCCGCTAGATTGGCACCGCACCGTAGTTCAGCCGAACAACCTTCCTGTCGGTAAGGACACCTCCCGTTAAGGGGGAAGGTAGCCTAAGCCAGAACACCCTATAGCAGTTAAGTATGTAGAAGAACGCCTTCTCCGCTAACAAGAAATAAAGCAGCAGCTAGAAAAAGCTTAGCGTCTGTAGACAGAATAGTATAATACTAAGTACACACTAAAACACTATGTAGTGGGTAATTTAGTACTACTGTCGTTAAAGAACCTTAAAACAAAGAGGCCAATAAAGAAGCTTAATAATCGAAGCTTAGGGCCGTTTAGAATTCTTAAGAAAGTAGGTAAATAAGCTTACTAGCTGGCACTGCTAGATTTCTACTGCATTTACTTTGTCTTCTACGTATCCTTACTGGAGCTATATCGCCGTTGGCCCGGCACGGAACCGCCTGGTCCAATCGAAGTCGATGGTGGTAAGGAATAGCTCGTTAAGGCGATTCGCTTTAAGGTTAAGAACAAAGACCAGTATTGGACCAAGTAGCAGAGATAGTCGGAGGCGAATAATACGATAGAGCCGCGGGCATATCTTAAAGACTCTAATGCTCTTAAGGAATTTAAGAAGCGTAAAGACGCTGAGCCGAGAAGCAAGCGTCTGAGGCGAACTAGGCAACGTAGATAAAAAAGGGCTACAAGCCTATGCGATTAGCCTACGATATAACGCCGAAGAGAAGGCAAAATACCTCGAGTACAGTTCAGAACATAGAATTAGTATAGTATTAAACTCTAAGACTATTTATATATAATTATAAAGCTTAAGCTATAAGAAAGCTAAAATAAGACTTGTACAGGAAGAAAATATAGAACTATTCCGATAAGCCAAGGAAAACTACTTACACAGACCAAGACCCCAGCCAAACAGAAGGCAGAAAACCACGAGAAGACCATCTGAACTGGCGCCGAAGTTAGTACGGATCGGCGGTATAATACTGCTTGAGCCAGCCGCGCCTACCGTCGACGCGGTCCCAAATCTAATTAACCAGATCTACTATAGCTAGCTTGTAAGGAGCCTTATTCGTAGGCGGCTAAGGGCTGTATAACTTTATACCAGAATCGAAGCTCTGGCGTAGCGCCTTAATGCGCTTAAAATCGTTAGTATTGACCTGCTCGACCGACTTAGTGCCTAGACCGCGCTACTAGGCCTGCAGCTAAACGCAAAAGGCGCGAAGTAGAGTAAGATAGTTGTCGCAGAAAGACTCTTCGTTATCTCAGACGTCCTCGTTAGAGGTTAAGAAGAAGTTAACGCGCATAAGGAGATTGTAGGCACGTCTCTACCGAGCGGGGACCTACTATATATCAATATAGGGTCAATTAGCACCTAAGACGGGGGGTATTAGACTTACTATCTTATACTTGTCTTCTAACCTTCTAACACTAGCACAGCGAGCACACTTGGCGTACTGTCTCTTGGGCTACTTGCAGGTCCAGTCCTCGTAATGCTTGAAGTCGGAGTTCGCGGAAGGTCTACTACGTACAGCTATGTCGCTAAACAAGGCCTTTATGCAACGGCAGCACACCGAGACGTAAGCCTCTGGCTAAGGCTAAATTGACGCAGGTACGGCGCGAAAAGCGGGATTCGAGGAGGCAGACCGGCAAGACTTTGCAGGCGACTCGGGCTTATAAGCAGTGCCGCGGTGATAGGGAGAACGGACGATCTTATTATCGTTGGAGTTGTCTTCACGGACGTAACGCTTTCGACGAGCTAGAATGCTAACAGTCAGACTAGGACAAAGCAATGAGAGATAGGAGACTTACGAGGAGTTGCAGGAGTTAGAGACACGCTACCTAGTTCGGGAGAGCGTGGAACAGAAGAAGCCGTAGATAATTTAAGAATTGGTGAAGCAACCTTAGAAGCTTTCTTCTTACGAGCGTTACAAAGAAGAGCTTTAAGATTAACGGCGGCTTTAGGGTCCTCAATGCCGCGAGTTGAGCGGCGAGTTGGCGCTTTAAGAGAGCTCGCTCCAGCAGCGGGTTTATCGACGGGGTTGAAACTCGACATAGTAGAGATTATAAAGGCAAATTAGAGGTAATCTGACACCGGATTAGCTACGAACTCCTTGCCTAAGAAGAGAAGTAAAGGCCTACTAAAGAAGAGAAGCTTGCAGACTAAGTAGAAGAGTGTAATAATATTAAAGAAAGAAAGAGAATGTTTAAAAGAGCAGGAGCCTTGTTTTATGCCTATCGTCAAGTACCGATAACAAAGCTTCCGCCTACAGGTACTAATTTGGGAGCAAAGAAGCCTATTTACGCTGGTTGCTACTGCCTACAGGGGCAATTAATCGGCAAAAGCGTGTATAAGAGCATGCAAAAGAACGCAAAATTAGGTAAAAATAATATAAAACCTTACTATCGAGCTTATAACTTAGGCTCGGGAGCTTTAGATTAAAAGTAAAGCTCAGCACTATAACTCGGTACTACGGAAAACTAGCACTAAACGACGCGCAGGATAATAGTAAGCAATATTACTCTTTTCCCGACTGAACGCAGATATAAGCCAGCAGGTTTTTAACAAGGTTGTTGCTCTACGTAATATAAGAGATAGAAGGTACAATAGATATAGCGAACTACACCCGGATCGAGGGCGATCCTCCTTAAGGGGGAGGACAGTTGTAATGTATAAACGTCTCGATAGCAAATTGAGACGAAATATTATCTATTTGGGAAGGCTACGATCCTGGAAGGATATCTTCCGTCCAGTAGACGTATCCCTTCCTTTTCTCCTCAATAATTAGCTTGAACACCAGTAGGGCCTATTTAGGCCCTTTTTGCCACCTAACTGCTCCCTGCCCTACACCCAGATCACAATAAAGCAGAAAATGTCTACGTCATTTTATCCGTAGACAGACAAACAAACGAAACGAACAAACTAAACTCTGGAACAGTATCTGCAAGCATACATTAACTACTAGTAAGAGAACTCAGTGCAACTGTTACTAGTTATGTAAGCCGCGTACAATAATACAAAGAACGATATAACTAAAATAACTCTGTTTTACGCCTTATATAGCTATTACCCTCTTTAAGGCAGACAACTCTAGAATACAATGAACAACGAGACAGCTACACGAATAGCTACAAATATAAAGACCCTGCACCAGCAGTTAAAGTCCGACAGCGAGTTTATTAACGAACGAACAAAGAAATAGTATAATAAGTTAAGAACGATCCCGAACACAGGCATAAAAGATAGGGGAAGAGCTTACTTACTCATAAGAAATCTTAAAACTACGGGACTAAGCAAAAAACTCGACTATACTAAGATAAGACCGTTTAGAATCCTACAGCAATTAAGACCCGTAACATTTAAACTAGAACTTCCGAGAACAATAAGAATACACCCTGTATTTTACGTAGCGCTGTTGAAGCCAGCCTACTCTCAAGAAGCAGAACGACTCAATTTAGAAATCCTTTCTGACAACCAAGAACCCGAGTATGAGGTCGAAACGATTCGAGCTTACAGACAACACCGAGGCAAACGACAGTATCTTACAAAATGGAAGAGATACTCTAAACATAAAAACTAATGGGAACCGGAACGAAACCTGACTAACTATAAAGACACCATTCGACAATATTGGAACTAGAATGTTAATCGGTCGTAACAGCACTAACACCCTAATCTACTACCTGGTGCGCCCCGCCGGTACCCAGGTCATCTGCAAACGAACCAGCCCGAACGAACGTTGGGATAGGAACTAACCATCCTCCAACAACGGACGAACGTTAAACGACTTCTTGTCGCAAACGTACATAAAGCACGATACCTTCCTAGACTTTAGAACATACTTCTTACCTAAATAAGAGCAACGGGAACACGAAGGTATCTCTCGACTATAAACTTTAGCAAGAACGGTATTAATCTTAAGCGCTTTGTTAGCGTTAAGAGCCTTCTTAACTTTAGGTATAACGACTTACAGAACTAAATCTATTCTTAAGCAATAACGAGGTTTTAATGTCTCTAGAGCTGTCGAGGACGACTAGCCTTGAAGAGGAGACCTTGTGTTACGATCTTACCGCATTAGGCTAGTATAAGGCTAAGCGTAGCCAGCCTTATTAGAGCATCGTACAAGATACCTAACGACTCCGATATAGCGACGTCGGCAGCGTCGCTATATCGTAATAGGATCCCAACTACGCGACAAAGGGATTGTCGGAACCGTTAGATATAGGAAACATACCTTTATACCTTAGACTATATAGCCAGACTAATAGCCGACCTTAGAATAGACTTTAGTCTATTAACTTAATATCTGAATACAAGTTCTTTAACCCTATTTAAATAATGTACTTTACCTTCTATCTACTTTAGTCGAGCTCCTCTTACCTTCTATAATTTGTCTCGCCTCTCCTATCTTTTAGTCTCTAGCACACGAGACATCCACTACCAAGGTCGACAAGCACACAAGGCAAGTGAGCCTTAGTTCGGTCCTCCCAGCGACCGGCGTTACAACTGTCTTATACGGTAAGTTACGGGTTATCTGGCTTCTATCAAAAAGAACAGATATCTAGTAAGTCCTGTACAGGCCGCTAGACTTAGATATATAAGCTAGAATCTCTCTAGAGAATTTTAGCTAACAAGACAGACAATAGAACAACAGCTTCCCCTTGCTACTAAGTATTGCACCTGTACTAAGCCTAAGTATTGTACCAGTCCCAAGCTGGTCTTGTCTTTCTACTCTTTGTAGTAGTATCCTTCTTCTTCCCTGCACCTTTTTAACAGATACTAATAAATGAACTTAAAAACTATAGATACTTATTAATAAGCTTAAAACTGTAGCTTAGTTTTATATTAAGTATTTCTAACGCTTTAGATCTATTAAATTAATTTTTTAACTAGCTTATAGATACTAATTTTCTTTAAGAAAGACCTACTATTATAAACCAGTCTTAGATCTTTCTAGCTCTTAGTATTCTGACTTAATTTTTAACTTATACTTTAATAGTTAAACGGTATATTTAAACTATACTATTGTCTCCAATCTTTCTGTTTTTAGTTTAGCGTATTAATTAGGTAATTTAGATTCTATTGATATATATAGAGATATTATCTACTATCTTATTCTTATTCTATATCTAATCCTTTTTGTATCTACTATTTAAATAGAGCTCTTAGTATTGCGTCCCTACTATTATTAGTTTATCTTCTTATAATAGGTATATCTCTTACTTTAAATACTATCTTAAGGTCTAATTGTAGTATAAGTAATATACTATATATAGTACTAATAACTACTATCTTCTGTAAAACAGCTTAATTAATATTATATAGGTAATAATATAGTATATATTTGTCTTCTTGCTCCAACGTTTATACTATTAACTAACAAACTAGCTTAGTATTACTACAAGCAATTATATCGCTCTTAGAGTAATTATAAAGCTATTTATCTGGCGGGCAATATTCCGAGCAGTAGGACAAAGTTAACGTTCAGTTCGTATGATTTCTTACTTAGCGCCACCACCGTGATGCGAAATGAGGTGTATCTATGTATACGCTGTTGTTATTAAATAAAACAATGCTTGTCTACTACTTACGACAAGCTTATCGTCTGCATACCTCTTCAAGCAACCTTCATCTTCATGCAGCCTAGACCGCCCCTCCTCTCAAGCGTACCCGTGACGAACCTCCACAGCGTGAGCACCACCAGCGTTGCCAGAACCGTCACCGCCCAGACCTTCCAGAAGCCGGACTGCACGCGCACACTCCCGTGCTCGTTCTGCAAGAAGAACGGCGTGTCCAGCACGGAGGCGATCACCATAAGTGGCAAGGACGCAAGCGTCGTTACTGCAATGACTTTCAGCGCTTGGCTGTCCCGGATGAGGACCACGTTGTTACGTTGCGCGATGCTGTTGTACGCCAGGGCGGTCAGATTCTGCACGCGCTGCGAGAGGAATGTGAGCTGTAGAGACGTCGAGGTGGTGAGGTGTCATGTATGCTGGAGCGATTGGCGCGTGAGGCCCGTCAGCGAGGCGTGGGGCGTGCCGTCCAGGCCTGCGTGCGCTTCAGCTCTTTGCGTGGCGACGAAGTCCGCGTGACGGCTGAGCACGGCTTCGACAGTCTCTAGTGCAGCGTTGACGCCTTCAGAGAGGTGAATGACGTGCTTTGTCAGGTTTGCGAGGCCGACGAAGTCAAAATCGGAGGCGCGCGGCGTGTCGACGGAGGTGGTGGCTAGCGTCAAAGTGGCCTTTTCGAGCTTCGAGAACGCCTGGAAAACAATCTGTGCCTGCGCCGTGAGCGAGAGAAAGAGCTCGTCGAGGATGGTGACCCAGAGGATGAAGGGATCATGAAGGATTGCACGCCAGGAGGGGTCCTCCATGTGCCTTGCAAGGCGAACTTCTAGCGCTTCGGAGGTGGACCAGCAGCAAATTGTCAGACATCTGACCTTTGTCTAGATCGATGCCTTTGACGAGCGAGTGCATCCAGACAGCTGGTCACAACAATCAGTAAGCTGCCTGGATCATGCAAAGTCGTGAGCATCGTACACGACTTCCCGTCTTAGACCAAACTGGTGCCCACCGCCGTGCAGACTCGCTCCACACGCTCTTCAATGAAGCCGGAAGGCACAGACAGATGCTTAAATAAATCAAGTAACGCCGACTATTTACCGCTTTCAATGACGTTTAAGGGCGCTGAACTACAACAGAAGGTCAGCTTTGCACCTCATAATCGTCAGTAGACAAAGTGTAATACATGATGCGCACCTAATAATCCGACCGTATTTCAAGATCTGCTGCACGCTCGGCAACACAAAATCGCGCTGCAGATGCCTACAAGATGTTCAAAAAGCAGGCGAAAGTAAATAAAATAGATTGTGGCGTGCACATCCATCTCGGTCCCCGACTCTTAGCAGTACCTGTCCATTGACCGGTGTCCAAGATGTGTCTACATTATTCAGGAATCTGTGTAGCTGCGCAGCGTCTTCGAAGTGTGAAGAAGATATGTTCTTGAAAGACACGTCTCTTGATCCTGGTAGCAGATGTTTCTCAGACTTTGATGTCTGTTTCCAATGCACACTGTGATTGCCGGAAATAATGGGCTCGCATAGGCATCGAGGGCGCAGGCATCGAGGGCGCAGGCATCGAGGGCGCAGGCATCGAGGGCGCAGGCATCGAGGGCGCAGGCATCGAGGGCGCAGGCATCGAGGCATCATAGGAAATTAGAGCGCGTGGGCAACCAAGCAGGCCGCAGCAGGCCGCGCAGGCAACAAGGCAACAAGGCAACGTGTGTAACCATGTTGAGTCGGTAAAACGGAAGCTCGGGGCTGTTCACTTCTTGAAACATGACCCCAACGGCTGAATGTAACGTTATCGCAGGAGACGCGCAATCAACATAAAGTCGTAAGCTTGCGTTCTCTGCGCATCAATACCTTAAGTGGCACTATTTCCTCTTCCTTACCCAGATCTGCTTTCGATTACGACCATCGATGGATAAGCCCACAGTAAGTCTTACCACATTTATATCTATGTGTCGATGATACAGAAACCGAACAACTTTTAGGGCAACCAAGAAGAATCTCGCCGTCACGGGGGCAACAGAGATCCCTAAGAAAGACCACGAGACCGCCCTTGGCCTCCTCCCACCCATACTAGCGGCAACACATCTACGAGCGCTCCTCGACCCTAACGCGGCTCAAGCAATCAATTGCCGCACGCACCAGCTCGTAGGTAGACAAAGCTATGGCGGCATCGTATCTTAAACGATCGGCTGGGTTACATTATTGGGTCGCGAACGTCAGAGAAAGGGATGAGGGCGTCAACTCTAGCTCTAGGAAAGTTATTAGTGCTCTAGGAGGCCAGGGAAAATCTACTTCCCTGTGATGGCGTCATCAAGATGCTTTTGACAATGTATTCGACGGCTGGTTGGGACTGCGAGTGGACCGATACATCTTCCCTCGCGACTGGGGCCTGCACGGACTCAATGTGCAATCAAGTGAAACTGCGTGTGGAAAAGCACAGGACTCCACCTGGTCTTCCTCTCCTCCAAGAAGCAGCGATGGCCAGACAGCGCTGAAGCTTGCATCTTGGCCATACAAGTCAGAAGGAGGATTCAACCCATTCAAGTACATTTTAAGCAGTCTCATTTTGCCGATCGCTGTGTATGTTGCGTATAACAACCCTCAAATTCGCATGGAGGAAAATATGATGCCTTCAGGTATCGCTATCTTGGTCAAGTAAAAGCCGCGGCGAATACGATTGAAGAGACCTCAAGCAAAAAGGGTGAAGAAATTGGGTGCTTGGACGAGCACGAGGTGTCGGAGCCTGGTATCACTCGTGGGAGACCAGATTAAGCTCTTCTGCCTCAAAAACTAAAGTTCATATATCCTCCGCAAGCTTCCGAGGGACCTCCAGAAGTGTTGACAAGGCTGACTGAAGAGTGGATCAACGAAAATCCAGAGCATTCTGGCGTTCCATATGCGTTCATCTCATACACATCAGAGCATTTTAATGTCCGAAGTGAGAATGAAGCATAGGATCTAAAGGATCTCTCAGTGCAAGCTGCCCAAGGCATGGGCGTGTGGGCTTACTGGTCAAGCGCGTCTCTCATCGGAGATTCACCACATGAGGAGGACGTCTATCGCATCAATGATGTAATACGAGCCTCCACGGGGGGTTGCGTGCTTCTACCTCAACGCAACGAGGATATCGGCGCAGAGGCGCGCATAAAAGAATGGTCGGCCCGAGTTTGGACATTCCCCGAGATACTCTTGAGTCCTGCCCGCCGTGATATCCACATTTGGGTTTGAGCCAGGGTCAATTGAAGTCGCTGCCTAAAAATCAGCTCGCTGCGCTGGTGTGGAGCGATACAGCGGAGTCGCGTAGGCTCATCGATCACTTTGAAGGGACGTTTCATTTGAGTCGTCTACAATTGCCTGTCACCGCTTTGGCATGCCTGTATTCCCGTTCGACGCAGAGTGGAGACCAGCAATCGCATTTTCCTGGTGACCGATTTTACGCGCTGAGTGGACTCTTGCTCTCGCGACCAGCAGTCGACAAAACAGATTCCGCGTCCCAGGCTTTTGCGCGGCTCAGCCTCGCCAATGACAGCGACCATTTACTTGAGCGCATGGCCTGTATCTTGCCTCGGAATCGAGAGCAGGAGTGGCACGATATTTGCGATGCGTGGAGTTCGCAACTGTGGAATATCGAGCCCCACTGCCAGATTGCCGCAATCTGCGACGACGACACAGTATTGCCCGATGGTGCACGCGGCGCTTCTGTATGCTGGAGTCACATGCCCGCTGTGGCTGCCACACGTTCGACATCGCTGGGGGCGAAAGTAATGACATTCTTGTTGGCCTTTTTGCTGGGGTTGGCGATTGCTGGAGTGTCTTTGCTCGCTGCTGCCGGTCAGAACGACAGGGCGTCTCGCAGTGAGCAGAGCAGTGAGTACAGTGATGGGTATAGCGAGTATAGCAGTGGTAGTAGCAGTCAGAGCAATGCTCCATCCACGGGCTTTTCCACGGGCGAGGGAGTGTGCTTGGGAATTGCACTAATCGCGGCACTAGCCCTTCCTACATTCGTTGCACATATTAACGGAAAGCGCGTCACAGACTATCAGCCACTCTGCATTGGATTTAAGGGGTATTTGCCAACCGATAGAATTGAGGAGCTGATCTGGCCCTTACCACCGAAAGCGCCTGTCGTGGGCAAGGTTCTCGTCTCCTTTCTCAGCACATCGCATTAACAAGTATAGCGAAAGCGTCGGCGTGGACCCAAAATCCGTAAAAGAAATCTGGAGTCGAATCGAATCGAAAACTCAGGCCACGGGGAGACGGCTGTTCACTCTGGTTGATACTGTAACAATGACTGTAACGCCATTCGTCGCAGACCGAGCTCCTACTGCGTCTCTCATGTACGGGTCCGAAGGCGGTATGCAACGCGCAGTCGGCGTGAGTTACGACTGGACGACGCAGACAGTCTGAAAGGAGACCGTGCTGCGGATAGAGAGCGTGGTCCTGGACAAGATACAGACGGTGCACGCTGCAGGTGTGGATCCCGCAGGGTTGTACAAATAGAACGTGCAAAAAGGGCGTACGCCGTATATGGTCGAACTCAGGGAGTTTGAGCGATGGAGTCTTCCTTGCCGCGTAGATGGCGGGAGTTCACATGGACTATGACTAGGTAATTAGGTAGGCATGCGGGCACGGTATGCGGCCCTGTATTGGACATTCTTCTCGGAGTCTTCTCCGTCGGGAGCTTCAAGAGCTCGGGATACCCCGCTAATCGTCTTGACGAGCACAAAACGCGTCCAGACGCGTCGAAGACGCGTTTCTCGCGTCCTACTCCCAATATAACCACAACACCTGGCATACGATATTGCAGTCTCACAGTCGCCATGCCTTCCAATCCCCGGACCAAACGCCCCTACCAACCCACGCTCGACACCTACGTCCACCGCTCCACAGCGCTATCGTCGCATCCTCCGTCCTCTCCGCCATCGCTACCTCCCATCCGCTCGTCGGAAACCTCATGGCAACCGCCCAACACCATCCAAAACAACCTCCTCTCCGTCGGTATGCGCATCCGCAAAGCCATACCCAGCGGCTATCAGACGCAGAAAGAGCTGAAACCCTCATACTCCCACTCAACCACAAAACCGCTCGGCGAGTCCAACGCCAACGCGCTTGCCTACAACCGAGCAAACGAACTAGCGCCAATATGTGGCATCGACAAAATCGGCGCGCTTGGAATGCAGACATACCCCAGCGTGTATGGGCAGGAGGACGGGCACGACCTGTTCAGTCTGAGTCAGACGAGCAGCGTTTCGGCCGTGTCTACGCTGTCTAAGCCCATTGATGCAGTGCAAGTTGAGAAGGCGCAGGAGAGAAAGAGACGCTGGAAGGATGACGACGGGGATGCGGATTGTGAGGATGATAGCGTGTTTGCTGTGGCGAGGCCGAAGATGGGGGCACGGGGGCTATGACGAGACGTCGACCACTCAGAAGAAGATCAAGGAGCAGAGATGTCAGTATGCTAGACGCGGGCGACTTTGAGGACGCGCCGTTTTTGCTGCCGCCTGCGGACTGAACGAGGTCGCGCACCGCCCGGGACGAACGATATGCCTCCGCGAGGGGTTGATGGACGCCTACCTACTACCTTGAGATGTCCGGTCAGAGAAAGACACACATCCTTGCACAAGACGGGCAAGCAAAGACCAAGCACCGGCTACAGCAGAAAGAGGCTTTGCTGCACCTTTCACGGCACGGAAGAGCCTGCAAGGAGCGTTGGCCTGGCAAAGAATGCTAAGTCACCACGATCATGGCTTGACGCGATTGATGAGATATCGGAGAATAATACCACGCGTACGTACGATTTACAGTCCACATCTCTCGGGACTCCACCTCTCAAAGCCCCAGCACAACAGCACTACTATCAGGCACCTCCACGCTCACGCCACCATTGACTACCGGCACCGTCTCGCCCGTTGTCACGTTGCTCAGCATCACTGGCCGTCCCTCATCAAGCTCGTAATTGAAGCTCACACCGTCGAAGGTGACGCCCGTGATCGCGTCACTGCCGTTTGCCATCAGTCTCCTCACGCTGATATTTTGGCCTTCACGAACGCTGGTGGAAGGGAGCATGAAGGTGTAGGTTTGTGAGGGTCGTGGACCTGTCTCGGTGTTAGCATGCCTCCTGTGCCAGAGAAGCGCGATGGTCCTAACAGCTCGCGCTACCGACTGGTCAAGAGCAGACATTGTGACAAAGAGAAGCGGCCATCGAGGCAGTCGAAGCGAGAGGGGCCGTTCTAGAAGAGCAACAAATGCTAGGAAAGACGACGAGACATACCAGCTTCCCCGTCCGGCGGCCCCCCGGACGAAATCGAATAATTGTACTCCCTCAAATTCACCGCCGCCAGCCTCCTCAACCCGCCCGCCTCATAAATCGCATAAGCCGCATCGAACACGCCCTCTCCCACGCTCAACTCCTCAACCGTCACCGGCACCTCGGCATTCGACAGATCACCCACCGCCGCCGCAGCCCCCACCTGCCCGTAGAACGGCGGCTTCGTCCCCATCGTCGTCTTATTCGTATTCACAGGCTGCCACGCCGCGTACCGGTAGTCCGTGCCCTGGTGCATGTGCACGCGCGGAATAGACGCGGCCGCGCAGTGGAGGTTGAAATCGAAGCCCCAGAGCGCGGCGCCAAAGGAGTTTGAGAGGCCGGGCGCGCCTTCGTTGTAGAGGCTGTTTGTCTCGCCCAGGATGTATGGGGCGGTGGTTGTGTAATTTGAGAGGAGCTGGGACTCGTTAATGTGGGGGCGAATGGAGGCGACGGTCGAGGTGTGGTTCATGAGGGTTTTTTGGAGGGTGACGCCGGGGGTGGTGGCGCCGGAGATGTAGCTGTTGATTCGTCAGCGCCGTGTCGATAAAGGTCGGATCGAGGTTATGTAGGCAAGAGCCACTTACTTGTGAGAGGAGATGACTTTGATGTTCTCATCGCTGTTGATGCCGTCGGCGAAGGTGCGGATGATGTTCAGGCTGTTGCTCGTGCCTGCAAAGGAAGGCGCCATCCATTGGACTTTGCCATCTGTCACGAGGTCCGGACATGCGGTTTGGATGGCGTCTCGAATGGCGCGGGTGCCGTTGAGCCATTCGTCGACGTAGGCTTGTTCACTGGATCCTGTTAGCACACTCGAACGGGTACCCACACCCTGCAGTCCCAAGCTCACTCCCAATCAACCGGCCTCACGCGGCCCTGCGAGCTTGTCCTGAACAGGTCCGGCTCGTTGCCGAGCTCCCATGAGAACAGCTTGCCACGCTCCAAAGCTCTGCAAGCTGGCTCGACAGACTGCAGCAGTGCGGTACGTGCTTCCGGGCTGTTGCGCCCAAGGTTGAAACCATGCACGAACTGAATGCCGGGCCATGTGCTATACGACTCGAAGTAGGAGGGACCGATCGTAATGCTCAACGGGTAGTCCTGCGAGATGGATGTATTAAAGGTACCGATCGTGGCTTCAGCTTGGTTTGGGTCGTAGATGGCGTAGTCTCTGCGAATATGGTGAGCAAGACCGCCCGCGTTTGCGCACTGGACGGGCGAAGAGTTAATGATCCACTGACTGTGTGTTACCGCCGTCTCGGATGATGGGTAGTGTGTTCGTATAGTTTCCCAGAGATTGAAGCAGGTTGTATGAAAAAGTATTGGGGTGGCTCGTGTTGCCTGCGCTGTTTCTTAGAATAATGCTGGCGGACACACCGACCTCCCGCTATACTTACCAGCATAATCAGGAAAGAAATAAAACTCAAGAGAGTAAGAAAAGAATGATGGGAGAAGAGGAATACTTTGAGAACCAGATCCAATAGTAATAGTTGTATTGCTTGCTTGCCTGGGTATCACGCTGGCAAGACAGCTGCTCGCTGCGCCGATGAAACTCGCCCTGTATAAGTTGAAAGCCATCATCAAACCTCTACGCTTGAGTTATGAACGGTCTCCCTTTCTTTACTTATCATCGACGCAGATCCGACGCCATACCCCGCAAACCCTCAGAGACAGCGTGCCTGCGCTAACGTGGAGAACCATCTATCCATGTTCGGTGAAACCGTTTCCGATCGCCTTCCTGTTCGAGGCGTTAAATCGTATCGCGGTTACACTTTCCATCTGTATCGTCGTAATAGATTGGTACAAATATTCGTATAGTGAGGACGGATCCCAGACCGTTCAAGGCTTAAGCCGGCTTGTGCCAGTCCAAAGACTCAATCCACTTCTTCGCGGAGTTGCTGATACACAACACCGGATCCAAGGCTCGTACTGTTCTGTCCCTGTCGCTCGCACGGGCGGCTGTTTCTGGTTGCGCAATGCGGCGACTACTGACCTTGCTAGCATCTTCAATATCGGGCCCGATATACTCACCGTCTTGCTTGTGACCGTCGATGAGGGCGAGCGCCGCAAGCCCAAAATACGAGTGGTATATGTCCGGCGCGTCTCCTGGAAACTTACCAAACCCTCCAAGTATCATGTTCTGCGTCTTCTCATGGAGGTAGCATCGAACATGCTCAAGGTTGACGCAGTCCAGTCCGTCAAGCATCTGCGGTATGCTTAGCTTCTCACATTACAAAGCACATGGTGACGCTGCTTACCTTGAGAGAGGCACCCGCCCAGAAGGCGTAGCAGGTGTCGGCAACTTTGTTACAGCGGCCACCAAAGCCAGCCCAGCATACGGGGCGAGTCTTCTCTGCATGGAAAGCATCTGCTTTGAGACCCCTTTTGCCAGCTGCTCTCTCGCGCGCTGGGCTGCTTCGGATCTTCTGGAATGTGTTCGACGTCCGTGTTTTTGCGCCGGGTCCACTGCCCGGCTTGCTGCCGACATCATGCTGTGATTGCGAATCCTTCATAAGAGGTGCAGAGTCGTCGCTTGAATCGTAGTATTCCTCTTCGTTGATCTCGGTCGTAAATCGATTGACGAGCCACCCGAGCGTCTTTTCACGATTGATGATATCGAGATCATCAGGCCCATGCAGCAAGGCTCTCTCCGGAATTTCTGTTGTTCCATCATCGCTTCGTAAGCTGGGCTCTAACTGACCCGTGCGACTTAGCAGGCGCAGCGTTGCCAACGCGCAGAATGTCAATCCCGCTAGCAAAGTGAGTTGGGCATACGTTTGATTTTGAGAAACGACGTCTTACCGTGTGGTTCGTATGAAGAATTCTCAGCATATCCACCATCTCGTGCCTGTCGCTGTCAGTCCCTGAAAGTCTGCAGAGGTTCTCGCTTCATGACCTACCTCTGCGCGACGAACCCACTGTACAAGCGCCGGTACATCGATATCAGGCACTCCATCGGATTCTTCACGCTTCGTCCCGCGCACAATCCATCTGACACATGCCGCCACGTACGCGAATCTAGGGTCACCACCACCAACTTGCTCGTCTCCGATTTTAAGCTCCGCAAAACCACCATTCTTCATTTGCAAACTCTTGACAAACGCCAAGCACGCGCGACGATCTATGCGTTGAAGATCATCACCCAGAACACACAACGCGTTAATCGCAAAGCACGTCGCTGCCAGATTCGCTGGATCCCAGATCGCGTTATCGGCGTTGGCGTGGGCCCCGTAGTCTGTCCCCGGAAAGCCACGAAACCCGCCCTGCGGGTGTTGGAAGCCGTAAATCCACTCTGTGTAATCATTGCGTTCTTCTTCCGTGGTGCTGGTAAATAGAATGCCTAATAGATCGAGTGCTGAAACGGTAAAAAATGCCAGAGTAATACGTTGTGCATCGTTAGAAGTGTATGCGTTTGGCAGAGGGGTTCGCAAACACCTCAACCAATATGAGACATGCTTATCTTTGTTGAAGAGAGGCACATCAGCGGCCATTGGAGCGAAACTTGCGACGTCTGCCCAGCAAAAGTTTGAGCAGGTCGTCCGGTCGCTGTCTTCTCGACGACTCTGAGGCCATTAGTACGGATAAACGATGAAACGATCGTCACGCCAAAGTCTTTCACTCATGTCGGACAGACCTGATCGAGAATAGATCTCCGCATTTTCCTGACAGCGGATGATGATAGAGGCAGCGAAGGCCAGGATGCTGAGTCGGCAACAATCCGGGGGGCGACCGAAAGTCCCTGCATCGTCGCGGCTCCGTCTTGCCGCTAAGCTAAGCGCAGCCCTATGCGGCTGCGCTTGAGCAAAACCAGCTAGCGTTGTGGTAATAAACGAAGAACTGCCGTCGGTACAAGCACGACTCTCGCGCGTCGCTTCACACGTTTTCGTAGCCATGATGAATACAATCGTCTCATCAGCAATGCGTACACTCCAGCTTTGCCCAAGAGAAAATCATGCCGTCACGCACGCCTCGTTGTCTGCGACGTCGCCGCAGAGAGAGCTCTAGGAAAGCCTAACGACTACTTAGAAAGGCTTATTATTTCACGAGCAGAGATTTTGCGGTGTATAATGACACATAAAATTTTGCCATCTTGAAAGATCGGTTGGAAGACCTTTTTCGAAGCTTGCTGGTTAATGATTACAAGCACATGGGTCGCCTGCACCACGGAGAAGAACCATGTGCGATGACTTCGTTGAAGTCCGACATCATCCAGCCCTTGCCTGTGCACTCCCCGCAGCCGAGCACTCATATGCGCCTGATCATTCTCCCACAAGCTCGACCTCATGCAATACAGTCCAGCACAACCAGACGCAATCAGTTGCCGACAGCTGAGTCAACCCCAAAGCTCTCCACGCAACTAAAACCCAAAATCACTCGTCATTTGCGCCTTACTTTGACAGTTGTCGCAATCCGGTACATTCTTTATTCTGACAGTCCCCCAATGCCATGCCTCATCGCAGCCAGCAGTAGCACAACGTGTAAGCTTCTTGCATTTGTTGCAACGGATACGATCGTGAGAGCAGTACCCAGACCATGTTCCAGTCGCATACGTCTCCTCAGTCGCGTGGTTGTACGTACATCGTGTGGTATGTTCAAAGCAAAACAGTTTCATGGTTATGTGCTTAGCAGTGGGATGGTATGGTTTAGGTGATGGATTAAAGATTTGTATGTCTTGCTAAACGCGAGGGAAGAGCGCGAGCTCGCGATATATATATTCACTGGGAAGTACGACCGTAATGACAGATCCATCACTTCCTCTACAAATGTTGAAAGCTGGGAAATTGCTGCTACATGCGGAACGTCGTGGTGGAATCTTTGGGGGCCTCTCAATCCACTCATAACGGTTGCATCATGTAGCCAGAGCCAAAGCACAGCTGTAATGTTCTGCGACGGACGCGGAAGCTGCTGAAGCTCCTGCAGTTTCAGTACATCCGCGGGTCTGCAAATGATATGTGGTTCATGGACATGAAGGGCCGAGGGAGAGTAAGTCAAAGGTATCAGCTCTGTTACCGCGTCGTCTACCGAGACGCTTTAGAAACTTGCTGTTGTGCTCTTGAGGTCAGCGTTGCAACACTGTATCATACAGATGTCAGCAAACCATTGCCCTTCCCTCCAGCGTGATAACGATCCGCCGTGTCGACGGAATTCCGTGGATAGCATTTTCCATGGATATCGCCCGTCAAATCTATACATGTTTCTGCGACGCTGACAGTAAGGCTATATGATTCTACCTTGCGTCTTCCTTTCCTCATTTCAGCGGGCTTTGTAGCGGTAGATACATGCTCGACGAACCTTTGCTCCTAATAGCGTTATTACTACTGTAGTATATGCTGTACGTTAGAGAATAGAGGAAGCCTCTGTACAGATATCGATCACGATTTTGATCTTTTCGGCGATCTCAGCTCGGCGAATTCAACATGAGAGCTCCATGGAATCGTATGACTATGGATTTCATTCGACAGGCGAAACGCCAACTTTGCTGATGTCTTATATCAGATTACCTCTTTCGGCATGGTCTTGGCGCTTTTTCTGATGTACTCTACGCAGCTGGCGAATCTTGCACAAGACGAAGTAAGTACACGTCGGCAACCTATGTCATGGCAGTCGGTCAGATGCAAGCCCAAGACCAAGATGAGTTCTTGCAGTCCATCATAAGCACAGTCGCATCGCTCCGCGAACAAACCAAGGCGCTGCTGGACCTCGTCAATGAACAGCATGTCACATCTTCCGCGGATGGCAAGTCCGCAACGTCTACACCCGAGGCTTTGAAAGGCTATCGTGGGATCAGCGAAGCAATTGCCATCTTGCGCAACCGCAACCGCCATCTCGCCCATCTCGTTCGCCAGACTAAGGCCACGACAGCAGTCTCACGCTCGGAGGTGGATCGCTTGCATCTGGGATTGCAGAATTTATACTACGAACAACGACATCTGGAAGGCGAGATTGCAGGTTGCGAAGAGTATCCACATGCTTACACACAGCTGCCGCTTATCGATGAAGAGAACTTCCTTGCCAAATACCCAGAGTGGCTGGAACGAGGGGATCAAGAAGGAGGAGAGAATGAACAACGCGGGTTGATGCGCGCTCGTATCATGGAGGAGAAGAGGGAGCGTGAAGAGTTGGAGGCGCAGAGACTTGAGCTTGTCGAGCGGAAGGCAGAGTTGATGAAAGAGAATACGAAGAGGAAAGATGACCTAGGCAATCTCGACAAGCAGCTCGAGGCTTTTATTGAGGTATGTCGACGCTTCATGCTCGCTGAATAGCCATGCTGACATCCCACAGGCTGCCAAACCAATCCAGCAGACGTTTGAGAAAGAGTATTAATTCGTCTATCGCACGGAATGAATCAATCCGCGGAATGAGAGGCGGCTCTTCCAATCACTCCGCAAGGTACTGGTGGAACCAGTCTTGGCCTTGCTTCAACGCGGAATCCATCGCCTTCTTGTCATTATCTGAAGAGAAGTCCCCTCGCAATGCGAAGCCGTGGATCTGGTCCTTGTACACCTCAAACTGTGTTGGCACGTTTTTCTTGGAGTCGAGAACTTCTTTCATCTTGTCGGCATCCGAGTTGGACACAAGCGAGTCTTTGTCGCCATGGCCAATACTCAACGGCTTCGAGACGTCGTTCAAGTCGCTCGGAACCGACACCAAGCTCGGGTGAAAAGCAACAGCAGCATCGACTTGACCGTGCGCAGAGAGGATGGCGTACCGACCGCCCCAGCAAAAGCCTAGTGTGCCGACTTTGTTGGTGCCGGGGATATATTTGACGGCGTTGATGAAGCCGTCAATGATAGGCTTTGAGACACTCTCTCGGTGCGTCGCCAGCCACGGTGGTAGAGTCGCAGCAACTTTCGCAGTGGCAGTGGTCTTGTCGACGACGGACTGCTGCTCTCGAACCTTCAATGGAGGCTCGACGTCATTGAGGAACTCAGCATCAATGCTGTCACCACTGTGGAGATCAGGTACGTAGACGAAAAAGCCGGCTTTGGCGTAGTCGTCGGCCAGCAGACGAGTGTTGGCGAATTTCCAGCCGAAGACTGCATTCGATGATCAGCAAAACCCCGGCTGAAGCTCGAAGTAACGGCGCATACTGTCGCAAAGAACAATAATCGTCTTGGCCTTTGATCCTCCTTGCGGCTCCGTCACGTAGGTGTCGATGCCACCGATTTGTTCTTCACGACCTGCTGGTTTGCCAGAGTGTACGTGGCCACTCAAGCAGCATGGGCCCATTCCCACGCCAGTTGACATGATGACTGGTTGTTAGAGAATGTATGCAGGTGTGAAGTCTTGTAAGTTTCTGTGCGTGAGAATGTCTGAAAGTAAATAAAGCAGGTTCCGTAAGACAAATGGTCTGTATGCATTGAACCCCTCCATTTCACCTTTACCTCACTTCACAATGACAGCATGCTACCTGATTCTACCTAATTGGTTATCAGATCCGATGTATTTCCGTTCATCCCCGCATAGCGCATTGGCGCGCTTACTAACAGTCGTCCCTTCAAGAAGCCGTTTTAGCGAGCCACGTGCATACTGACCTGATCAGCCGCATCCCGCCATTCAAGCGGCATGGAGATGCAACGACTTCGCTTTGCATGCGCAAGACATAATGACAGCTTATGAATGCTCCCAGGGTACTGTTGACAGGCGGCGCCGGCTTTGTCGGTTTGGCTATCCTGCGTCTGATCAAGGAGCGACATCAGGACTGGACAGTATTCATTGCTGACATCGTACCACCTGACCGAAAACTTACGTACGGGCATGAGTTTGAGTACGTGAAGACGGACGTGCAAGACGCGCAGCAATGTCTCGATGCTTTCAAGACAGCAAGCCCAACTCTGATCATCCACGCCGCTGGTCGGGTACCGGGTGGATTATCAAGGTATGGCCGGAAAGGACAGGATGAGCTGTTCGCACTCAACGTGGGCGGAACGAAGAACACTCTCGATGCTGCCAAAGCATGTGGTGTGCAGGGCTTCATCTTTACTGGGAGCTGTACATCCATCACGGACGACCACGCCCATCAGTATCCGAACTTCACGGAGGAGGTACCTTACCCGCCAAAATCGCTTATCTACGGCGAGTCAAAGGTATAAAGAAAATTAGGTCGCATGTTGACGTGCTCGCTAATGGTGCAAAGGCCGCAGCTGAGCAGCTCGTGTTGAACGCAAACAGCGAGAAACTATCGACTTGCTCTTTGAAACCGTCGACCATCCTCGGTCGCGAGGACTACCAGCTCGTGCCCAGCATACACGCTTGCATCGCTAAAGGAGAGACACCTTGGGTCATTGGCAACGGCGATAATCTCTACGACTTCACTTTCGACGACAATGTCGGATACGCGCACGTTCTTGCTGCAGAGAATCTGCTGACCAGTAAGACCATAGCCGGCGAGGCTATACTCATCTCCAACGATCAGCCCATCACTTTTCGCGACTTTATGCTGGCCGTCTGGGCTCAATTTGATCACGTACCGCCCATCTCGGTTGCGATACCAGGCCCGCTGGCGACATTGTTCGGGTCGCTCGCTGAATGGGGAGCATGGCTATGTGGGCAGAAGATCACTTTGTGCAAGGGCAGTGTCAAGGACGCCATCGGCACAAGGTACGCCAGTCAGGAGAAGGCGAAGAGACTGCTGGGCTATGAACCCATCGTGGATATCTGGGATGGCGTACGTATTACCTGTGATGCGCTCAAAGAGCGGATCGCGGTCAGAGAAGGGAAGGTGAAGCCTGCTAATGGCTGGGGTCATGCGTATTGAGAGTGACTTGGTCAGTACGAAAAGTACACAGTATGGGAACACTTGGTCAATGACCGCCATTGGTGCTAAACACGAGCGATACATCCGAGCTTAGATCTGGTGTACGAGAATGCCCAACAAGTCAGGACTATGAGAAGAGCGCTGTTTGTTTTCAGCGGTCTGTGGACTGCTTTCTGGGACTGTACAAGCTATCCATTCGGAGATATGTGTCGTACAGCAAAGTAGATGAGTGTTGTCAAGCTACCGTAAATCTGCCTCCATCCGGGCACCCTCGGCTTCTAATGTTGGGGCATATCTAGCCCCTGCATTTGGTGGTTACCCTGTCCGATGCCCGCCCAGGCGCCGAGAGACCCTGATGACAATCCGCACTTGCGCGTTCCCGCCCACACCACCTTCACATGCATTTGGAAAACCCCTCCTTCGCGTTCAAACTCATCCTTCACGAGGTCCAATGCTGCTTTCTGATACGTAGGCGCCATACAGCTCTACAACATCACCTGGAATCTCCTCTCCACCTGCACTTACGCTTGTGACCTCACACTTGACCCGCCATTGACCACTTCAATACTGTCCTTACGGTCTCCTGGCGCGTTCATGCTTGTGGTAACACCGAATCTCACTTCGAATCAACCCCCCAATACATTTCTGCATGTCGCATAGCATCACCCATACGAGACCACAACTCACAATGACAAGAACGGCCCTCGCCACGGTCACCTCGTACGAAGAGCCCGCCGAGGTCGGCTCCACAACCGCAAGACACCCACAGCCAAGAGAAGATCTCCGTCAGCGTCGGAGACACTCCTCATATCACACCGAACCATGGCTCGCCGACTATGAAAACATACAACTTCTGGTCGAGGACTTCCTTGCCTCCCTCGAGCGTCGCCTTGATTTCCTCGAGACGTACGGCCACCTCAAAATCGATCACGGCCTTGAGCGCGCCTACAACACCCTCCACACGATCCGTGAATCATGCTCGCACGTCTCGGACGGCGTCATTGGGACTGGCCGCCGCAAGGCCAAGATCATCATTGACACCCTCGAAGACCGCTACCACCATGTCCTCGCTCAGAAAGAAACGCTGGAGCAGAAAGTCCAAGAAGGCGTCCGTGTGATGGAGACAGTCCTCTCCGACCTCGAGAACCGCGCGTACGCCATGCGAGATGCCCATGTCACTGCAGCCAGCGAGCTCCTCGACCAGGGTTGGCGACGCGTCGACTCCGGCATTGAGCGCGCCAAGGAGGTCGTGGACGACAGCGTTGAGAAAGCACGACGTGCGAAAGAAGCTCTGAAGCTCAAGATCGAAACCGCCATGGTCCGCGCGAAGGAGCATGGCTTGATCAACTACGACGACCTCCCTGCACCCTGGCGCATAAACCCGCACATCACGCGGGGCTACCGGTTCAGCGAGACGAAAGTCGACTGCTTCAAGAGTGTCGCGCGGTTCTCGAATGAATTCGTCAACATCTGGAGCCATCTGATCGGGCTCATTATTGTGTTGACGCTCGCCTTCTATGTCTACCCGAGCTCCATCACCTTCTCGTCGAGCAGCAAGGCCGATATCGTCATCGCGGTCATGTTCTTTGGGGCTGCGGTCAAATGCCTCGCATGCAGCGCGCTGTGGCATACTATGAGCTCCATCTCTAATCAAACATTATTACAGCGATTTGCATGCGTCGATTACACGGGCATCTCGCTACTCGTGGCGACGTCCATCATGACAACGGAGTACACGGCCTTCTACTGTGAGCCCGTCTCGCGGTGGACGTACATGCTACTAACTTTCGTTTTGGGCGTATGCGGCACGATACTACCATGGCACCCCAGATTCAACCGACAAGACATGGCCTGGGCGCGGGTAGGCTTCTATGTCGCGCTAGCAGCCACAGGTTTCTTCCCGGTCTTCCAGCTGAGCTACGAGCGCGGCTACGACTGGATGATGTACTTCTACGCGCCGATCCTGAAGAGCATCGGTGTGTACCTTGGCGGAGCGATACTGTATGCCGGTAAGGTGCCCGAGCGATGGCGCCCAGGCATGTTCGATTACTTTGGGGGCAGTCACAATATCTGGCATATAGCGGTGTTGGGGGGCATCCTATTTCATTACAGTGCGATGCATGAGTTCTTTTTGAAGGCATTTTTGAGGAAGGGGACCGCGGAGTGCAGTGTTTATTGAGTGGGTGATTCAACATCAGCACTCAATGGGAAGCCGTTGTGGATTTGGCATATGAGACAATCGATGGAGCACTTGAGCGGGGCGTTTGGATTGGAAACTGCACATATCGGAATGGCGGCTTTAACAGCTGCATAGATCGTGAGATCTCTTGTCTATAGCTGGCATGCACGTCGTACATCGGCTGTACATACACATTCAATGTCAAGATACCGCCTCTGGGGTTCTATACAAGCGCATCAAGCACCAATCACCACCCTCCCTCTTACTCCCACTGGACCCCTTACAACTTTCCCCTCTGCCCACCACCATCCCCCTTATGATTCCTCTTCCCCAAATTTCTCTCCGCCCCTAACGCAAAACACACATGATTACTCAACGCCACCACCTCACCCCCCTCATCCAACACCACAACCTCCAAATCATATCTTCCCCGCTCAATCCGCTTCGCCTGCACCCTCAAAAACAACCAGCGCACGCCTCGCGTTCCCAGACTCTTCTTCACCTCCATGTTTAGCAGTAGTGTCGGATACCAGTATTTTGCAGCTGGGCTCCTCCTCCTCCCCACGGCTACCTTCTCCTCTTCTACTGCCGTCGGTGATGACGATGAAGAAGAAGAAGAAGAAGAAGAAGAAGAAGAAGGCGAGGGGTCCGGCGGCGTATAGATGTCGGGTTCGAGAAACGTCTCGACGACCTGCGGAAACATATCCGCCACGAAGCCGAGACTGTCGTCGGTCCATCGCTCGCGGTCGCCGGCGGGAGTATGCGTGTTCAGCGCGATCCACTGATCACTCCCCCCCGGTCCTAGCACCCCCTTTCCCCGTCGCGGGAAGTACCAAGTACACCGCCTACTCGCTTTCCTGAAATCGCTGAACGGCAATTCCGCTACCTGCGCCCAATTCGCGTCTCCGCTTCCCTCTTCTAAACTCTCCACTCCACCCAAGAGCTCAGGCGGACAGGGCGTGAGAGACCATCTCGTATCAAAGCTCGGACCGGATTGAGCAGAGAAATTCGTGTACGTCAGATAGCCGACCACCTCTTCACCTCTGCTGGGATCGACATCAGGTTGCGTAAGCGTGACATGAAAGGTGCTGGTGCCGCGCCCGATTTTCGCGTCGCGGATTATGAAGAGCGCGGGGCCGGCGGAGGTGCGGCGCAGGAAGGTGAGGTGCAGGGAGAGGAGGTTCGGTTGGTGCAGGGAGGCGTGCGTGGTGGAGAGGTGGAGGGTGGTGGCGCGTTGGAGGGCGGAGGTTACGTAGCCGCCTGGGTGGGTCAGTGAAGGTTGGAGGGGAAAGGGCGGTTGCATAGACTTGCCATGGGGGACGCTGCCTATACACCAGTCGGAGTGGAAGTGGGTGCTGTAGGTGTGGGAGGTGAGTTGCGTGGGGCGGGTTGCGGTGTCGAAGTTGGAGATGGTTGAGGAGGACATGATCGCTGAGAGAAGGTGGTGTTGTTTGCCAACGCGAGCAAGTGAGGCGCTGTGACCGGTTTTCCCATGTCCAGTGCTGGCGTCGCAAGAGACCGAGTTGCATTGAATGTGAGACCACAAGCCGAGGCTGATTCACCGAGCGGGAATATGATTTTCCGCGCTGCCCCATACTAACGACGTCCTAACGTCTCTGCCTTGCAATCGGAAACGTTCAGGTACGAATGCTGCGAGCTTGATTCCGAAGTAAACTCATCAGCAGTGTATGTTCATTTCGACCGCCATAATGAACTGGCCATACCCATAAGCGACCATTACGGCGCTGCGCCACAGCATTGTGACGACTTGCCACCCGGGGAGGTGTTGTAGGAAGTCAAGGCTGGCTGAAAGTTCAACATGGACGCGGAACAGTCCAATTACAGTAGAAACATTCGTGTCAACGCTCCTCGAAGTAGCAGTGCTGTTGATGTGGTTGTGGACGAGCATGGCACGACTATAATCTCCCCTGAAGGCGACCTAATGCTGGTCTGCCGGTACGTCCAGACTTCGCTTCTCAATCTAGCTGGCCCTTTCTACTTTCAAGTCGCCAAGGCCCTGCAGCCAGATTCGGCGGGCTACTCTGTAGCACGAGCTAACGTTCGCTACGACAGAGCTCAAGAGGACGCTCAAGCCGCCTGCTTCCAAGTCAGCTCGAAAGCGTTGAAGGAGAAGTCGAGGTACTTCGAGCGCTTGTTGACTGACACGCGCTTCTCCGAAGGTCGTGCGCTCGCTCAGCACCAAGCTGTGAAAGGGTCGCTTCCGCGTGTAGAGGTCGTTGATGTTGGTAGGATATCACCCGTCAAGTCGATCACACCCTTGATGACCGATCTGCTGTTGCTACTTCACTACGGGCATCTAAAAGCCAAAAAGGTACCACTCGTGAACTTAGCAAATCTAGCCACTGCAGCAGATCGCTTCGATGCTTCCGAGGCTCTTTCATACTTTTTGAAGACCACGTCGGTCTTGGTACGGCCAAAAGCAGTAAAGGGTGTATTGGATGAAACGAGCGTTCGCCAGAGATTGCTGATAGGCCTGCTGACGGGGGATCGAGAACTTGTCCTGGCTCACAGCAGAGATCTGGTACTGTTTGGATCTAGCCTCTGGCGCAAAGATATTGCGCCGGACGATGCGCTCTGGTGGGACCTGCCAAGAGACATTGAAGGTTTGTACACCAGCGCTAAATTCCATTGCTCTCTGTGCTAATGTGTGCGTAGAGGAGCTTCGAATCCGACATGATGCTATTATTGAGACCATTTGGTCACTCATGAATGCTTGTCTTACGCTATACACCTCTCGAATCAGACAGTGCCGTCTTGGGTACGACACGTCGCCTGCCTGTGACTCCTTTCAGCTTGGTGAATTTGTACGATTCCTCGCGCGTTCAGTCTTTCTGCAATTCACAAGTTCGCTTGCACCGAGCAAAGCGTTTGATGAGCAAACTAAAGGTATTCCTGATATTATCGCTGGGTTGCGATCTTGTCCTGCATACCAGCTGGACGCCAACCATTCACACTGCGGTCCACGCAAGCAGCTAACGGCCGGTCTCAACTTCATTGAATCACGACTCAGTGATCAAGATATTGGTGTCCACTTGGACTCTTGGAATGATCGCAGGAATTTGCAGCGCTCCTGGTCGCAGGGCAATAAAGCTCTTACTTTCAATGTCACCAGCGCCGCACGGGATCGGCGTGACTGGACAAGCGTGGGCACGAGATATCACGCTGACGGCGCTCTTCAAGAGAACTCGGCGCGTCAATTTTTCACGGCCGCCGAGAAAGTTTGGGAAGCCGAGCCTGGCGCACACCTCCACCGTTAGCGGCAGAGGCCTGCCAGAGAGGCGTAAGAAGATCTAAGCGGCATGCGGCTCTTGAGGACGAAACAGCCTTAAAACCTCATTTACTTGCTGTTCAATACGGACAGTTCACTGCTGCTGCGTCTTGCTGTAGGCACTGGGGGGCTTGTTGAGCTTATCTCTATGGAGAAGTGTGAGTCGCAGAGGCTACCGACATAGACCGATGCAAAAACTTTGGCGAAGCTATAAAGGATATGTCAGCCATCTCGAGCAGATTCCTACAGACACGGTCAAGCCTCGTGCGCATGCGGTCCAGATATCTCACCATGCACAGCGGTTGAGATCATGCCAAGCCTCGTCGTTAGTCGCTCGGGTCATGCACGTGGCCGGCAGTGACTTTCAGAGGCGTGTCAGATGGTGTTTCGGGAATACAGTGAAGGCATCAATCTAGCAACAGGTAATAGTGTCTTTGATCACGCACATGGACGCGAACCGTTTCTGATATGCGGCGGTCTTGTCAGAGGGACCTGCCTTTGGGTCAACTTCCAAGGAACGCCACAATCTCATGTGCTCTCAGGCTGCGGAAGGCTCCTCGCTGCCTGGTGGCTTGGCTTTTGAAGCTTAATGATGATAACATTCTTGCGACATCTGGCGAAATTCAATCACGCCACCTCTTCTTCGATGGTTTCCAGGCGAGGCTCGTGATGAGACTGCGACATCATCTCGCCTATGAGCCAGGGATCAGATCGTGCCACAATAAATGCAGCCGAACCATTTCACCCCAGACACTGCCCGTGATTTAACCGTAAGTGGACTAGCTGCGGCTATGCATTGTTGAGGCTCAATCCGCCTGCAGCAAAGCCACCACCCCCTTTGTTCGCAATTGAATGCCGGTGCCGCCGTAAAACGACTCGAGTACGGCTTTCGAGGCGGCTATGTGCATGAGCTCGTGTCACAGATCAGGTCCATAGTGGAGCCTCATGCTTGTTTGCAGCTTAATGTACTCCCTAAGGATTTGCCTGACGCTGCCGCAGTCGCATGGTATGCCCATAACACTATCGAAACGATCAATACCATCGAGTCACGCATCGGAATGCAATGCCTCATGAGATGTGTTCAGATGGAAAGGTATAAAGCACGCGTAGTAATTGCACAATGATGATGTTTGTTCCAAGCCTTTACTCAGTCTCCACCTCACGCCGCGGTTAAGCACATCTTAGGAAGGCACAGCCAAGGCCTTTGTTTGCTACCATCACCAACCACCTATTACCGCGTTTGACAATCTTCTTTGAACATGACTTCCCTTATAAGTCCCTCGATCTGCAATCGCAGCCCTCTCGGAAGTTTGACACCTGCAGACCTCAATATGGCATCGAATAACAAGCGTTCATCATTCATCGGCTCTGTGAAAGACAAGCTGTCGCGGAAGAGCAGTAACGAGTCGTCAAGGGGAAAGACGGATAGCTTCGTTGCGGCTCCTCCGACGAGACGTCCAGGTGAGCACATGATCTTGCACTCACACATGTTCACGTCGACTAACACTATCCAACCAGGTCGCGCCGGCGTGAACCCATTCACCACCTCAAGTAACGAGCCGCCTCCAGCATACTCGGCGTCGAAGCCGGCTGGCCCACCAACAGTACTTCTCTCACCGCCTTCAGGCAGCCGCCCTGGCACGTCAGCATCAAACACCTCGCAGGCATCTCGTCTCTCCAGGATCTCTGCTACTAGTACCCCGGATGATCCGTATGCCTTCCTCACGAGCTTCGACACAGTCTTCCTGATCGATGATTCTGGTTCGATGGCCGGCCGCTCATGGCGCGAATGCTCGTCCGCGCTGGAAGCAATCACTCCGATCTGCACAGCTCACGACAGAGATGGCATTGACATCTACTTTCTGAACGCGCCCGAGTCACGCCATCACAAGAACGTGCAACTATCGAGTACCGTTCATGAGATCTTCTCCACGGTCCGCCCGTCCGGAGGTACACCTACTGGTCAGAGACTCAACCGCATCATCAAGGACTATCTCCGCGAGCTGAAGGAAGCTGGCCCACAGTCCGACTCTATCAAGCCCCTGAACATCATCGTGATCACTGACGGCGTGCCATCTGACGACGTCGAGACCGTGCTTGTCAACGCGGCGAAGGCTCTTGACAAGATGGACGCTGATCCATGGCAGCTTGGTGTGCAATTTGTGCAGGTTGGTGAGGAGCAGGGTGCCAAGCAGCACCTGGAGTCTCTCGATGACGACCTGGCTTCGCTTGGTGGCGGATGTCGCGATATCGTCGATACTGTGCCGTTCAACACTGGTCGCACGATCTCTGCGGATATGATCCTTAAGGTCGTGCTTGGTGCGGTCAACAAGCGCATCGATCGTCGTCACAATTCGCAAGCCTATGGCGAGTGCTTGTAGGGCGCATAAAATGGCGGTGGCTTAATCCACAGTGACGTGGTTGCGCATTTCATTTCTTCCCAATGACTGAAAATGTCTTGGCCTGTTTTAGTAGTCTATTATGAATGTCAGTACAATGACTTTCCTGTGACCAATTGATCAGAGCTATGCGCAAGCTATTCAACCCCGTCTATGCCAACGTATACGACTGCCTTCAACATCACTGACATCCTCAAGACGTTCAAAAAACAAACTCCCCATCCATTTTCTTCTCCCGCCCACCCTGATACATCACCCACTCTTCACACCCTTTCACCCACTTGCCCCACGGATCCCACACACAATGCGCCCCTCCCTCCGCTTCCCCCTCACTAAACACAAACGCCCCCCACCCCACGATCCGAAACCCCTCAACCTTCGTATACAGCCCCTGCGCCCTCCCCGCCGCACTCGTCAACGACACCGGCGTCCCACTCGCCTCCGCCGTCTCCTTCAAGTGCCTGATCAACATCTTCCCCACGCCCCGCCCCTCGTACGCTGGATCCACCGCCAATGTCTCCAGGTACCAATGGCTCGGCAGCTTTGCGAACGTTTCGTCTGCGGCGATGGTGTCGAAGAAAGCCTGAAGCCGGGATGCCTCACAGGCGGCCCCGCGCGTACCGACGAGTCTGTGGTACTTCTCCTCGGCCTTGCAGAGCGTGCGCTCAACCGTGGCGAGCACGCCCGTGTTGACGGCCCTGTCGCGTTTCGCCACCCTCTGGGCCTCCGCATCATCGAGCGTGGCGCTCCGCGGCATCGTGGTTTCGTCGAAGTGCTTGCCGTCGGGGAAGCGGGTATACCGTGCTATTCCCATGATCTCGCCCTCTTTAGGCGGCGGATGTGAGCCCTTGGTGATGGCGGCGTCCGCAGCGTCCGCGACCACGACGGAGGCCAGGCAGCCGGGTTTGACGAAGCGGGTGCGCGTGGTCATGGCGTGTTCGGCGATGTAGGCGTCGCGAAGGTCGTGGCGGCGGGGCCAGATGTAGGCGTTGAGCTTGTTGTTGTCGAAGGAGTTGTTTTGGAGTTGGACGATGGCGGGGATGTCGGCGCGGGTGAGGGGGCGGATGTGCATTTTGGATCGTGTTACATTTACCGTTGTGTGTTTCTTTGTGTGTTTCTGAGGGAGGAATACCGTGGAGAGGGAAGGAGTGGACTCTTAGGGCTTATGAGATCTCCATGGGGTTACATTGGGTTAGGCAACACTTATGACTTGCATAGGGCGTTGTTGACACGGTCTGTTATCGGGCCAGATGATAGGGGTCAAGTTGAGACGTCCGTATGCCTGTGCTGTCATTTGGCTATTGATTATATACCGTGGCCAATGAACATTGTATAGAACGGGGGACGGTGCAGGAAGTGAAGAAGAGATGGGTGAGTGCCAATGACAGCTCGGTGCCTCGGAGTCTGACTGCCGATCGTGTGAGAAGATCTGTCCAACAATAGAGTAGCAACACCATCACCACCCTTGCCTGCTTCGATGTTGCCTGTGGAGAGGTCTTGACATTGTCAGCAAGCTCTCGATGTACTGATGAATATGCAAAGCTATACATATTGGACCGTCGAGCCGCGATGCGTCCTTCTCACCCACCACGACTCCTCCTCCCTCTATCCGAACTGCCCACCAGGCTTATAGCACCGCCACGACAACGCTGGCAGCAGTCTTTCGCAGATCGACGTAGCTTTCATGACTACTTCGTCACGCATCTACCATCGTCTTCACTACATCCAGATTCCCGATCCGCTCATCTCCACAAACTCCCTCGCGACCACTCAACCCCGCACAATGCCTCCTCCGGAAGCGAAAGGGCGCCCTTTCAGCAAGATGCAAGCAATTCACGATCAGTGGGGGTCTCCAGAGAGATGACAATAGTGCGGATTCCCTTGAAGAATGCAAAACACCACTTTGGCGCCTCGTGCGTCCGTGGCACCCGTCCATACAACGAAGACGCGTGGCAGGCCGGCACAATAGAAATCCCGTCCTTCGCGAAAAGAGCTCCAGTCAGCATCAACATCAATCGCAGACCGGGATCGAAGGAAAGCAGCGGCGAGAGCACGGCTCAACCGCCTGAGAGCGCCACCGGCGACCCCCAGGTCTTCTATTTCGGCGTGTTCGATGGCCACGGTGGTGACCAATGCAGCCGCTTCCTGCGGGAGTCGCTACACAAGTACGTCGAGAAAAGCGCGGTAGACCTGGGAATGCAAAGCACGCTACATGCGCCTTTCGAATGGCGCCAACGTCCATCCGAGCGCATACCTGAAGACCCAGTAGCAGAGCACGAGAACCTCATATCAGGCCTAGTACAATCCTGGCGCGACACAGTCGGAGGCTACTACCGCCGCTTCAAGCCCGACTACTTCTCGGAGCCCTCAGGCGGCAAAGGCGTCTCCCTCACACCCTCCATACTCAAACACTCCCGCGACGAAACCCGTCTCGAACCCGCGGAAGCCGAACCCGCCGACTTCGCCATCCCCAACGGCCACATACTCTCCTACTCCTTCCTTCACGCCGATCTCGACTTCGTAAATCGCCAAGTCCCCTCCTCACAATCCCAAGACGCCGTCTCCTCTTCCTCCTCTTCCAACCTGGACTCCGACCGCCCCATCAACGAAGACGAAATGGGCTTAGGAAGACACATCCACCACTCCTCGCCCCCCTTCCTCGGCGGCTCCACCTGCTCCGTCGCTATGATCTCCACGCCGACGCCGACGCCTTTCTGGCACCCCTCCACCCCTTTAACGCTGGTCACAGCCCACGTAGGCGACACGCGCATCCTCCTCTGCTCGACCGAAACCGGCGCCGCCGTCCCGCTGACCTCGCTGCATCACCCCTCCGCACCAGGCGAAGCCGCGCGCCTCCGCCGGTATGCAGGCGCCTTCACGACCGACTCCTTCGGCGAAGAGCGCTTCGCCGCGGGTCTAGCGAACACGCGCGCCTTCGGGGACGTGCGCTCAAAGCGGATGGGCGTGTCCGCGGAGCCGGAGCTGAAACTGCTGCATTTGAAGCCAGGCGAGGGGTCGTTCCTGGTGCTGGTGAGCGACGGGGTGACGGGCGCGCTCAGCGACCAGGAGATCTGCGATGTCGTCAAGGAGGCGCGGACACCGGAGGAGGGGAGTAAAGAGTTAGTGGCGCTGGCGGAGGAGCTGGCGGTGGGGGAGAATGGGGATAGTGATAATGTTACTGCGATGGTTGTGAGGCTGGGGGGATGGGAGAGGAGGAGTGAGGGCGGGGGCGGGAGTATGAGGACGAAGGAGGGGAGGGAGTGGCGGAGACGGGAGGCGGCGGATCCGAGGAGGGGGAGGAGGTAGATGAGTGTGGTGAGGCATGGAGAAGATAGTGAGTGAGGGAATGGATGTGTTTGTTTGAGCGTGGTGTTAGGGCGTTGTAGTCTGCAACGTATGTATTGAGGTGCACGTTGATCAAAATAGTTGTGTTGAAAAGAGCGCACAGTTCTGTATATGTTGTGCTGTTTTTAAGACCTCAATTTGAAGATTGCGATCATTGGTGGTCGTGATCATTCGCGGCTTCAGTGAAGAGTTTGAGGAATTTCAGGTTTCACAGCGAGAGCACCAATTTTTCAAAGATGTCAAATCGAGACACGAATAGCACCAACAGAAAGAGCGCGCGATTCTTTACACATTGTGCCGTTTGCGAGGCGGTAGACGTAATTTTCAGTCCAGGTGATTCTTCGTCGTGGTGATCGTTCGTGGTTTTGGTGGCAGTTCGAGGATTTTCGAGTTTCGAGTCACCGAGGTCGAATTTTTAACGGTGTCTGATCGAGACAAAAATGGTACTGTTGAAGAGCGCGCGCGGATCTGTACGTGTTGTGCTGTTTGTGAGACTTGACAGGTGTCTTTGATGATGTTGCTGTCGTCGGTGATCGCGTGGGAGCGGGCGCCAAGAGGGAGCAAAGTGTTTTTGCCTTTACGTTTGAGAAACTCTGTTCGAGGCTTCTGCTTATTGGCCTCGCTCTTGTCGCCTTGCTATACACGACCTGCATTTCCTGCATCCTCCCCTGCGTTAACGCATAGATTTGTCAGGTATACCATATATTGCAGACTTGATAGGACTGCCGCCCCGAGTCGCAACTTTCAAAGCCAGGAAGGAAAGAAACCCCAGTCGCGCTGTTCTGTCTACCTCTCACCCTCTTTCCGGAGTCTGCACTTTCAATCATCTTGATTGACTACACATGGCGAACGATACTCAATGAAACCTGGACACGAGACATATCCATTACCACTATGACATAAGCTGGGGAAATTCCACTGACTATAGACTTCTCATACACGCCTAGCCCCAACCCCTCAACCGCACATCATGGTACTCAAACCGACCCGGTCCATCCCGTCCACCTCATCCACCCCCACCCCCCTTTCAACCCACGCCACACACTCACCTACACCCACCAAACCGCCCCCCAAAGAAATCTGGCACGCCTTCATAGGCACCGGCCAATCCCTCGGCAACGGCACCGGCGCGCCCATCACCCTTCCGCGTGCTGCGGCGCCGAATGCGCTCAAGCTGGTCGATGAGTCTGGAGAGTATGATATTACGAATTTCATGGCGGAGACGCTAAAGGTGGAGGGGTTGGTTGAACCGTTTCGGGAGAGGGGGTGGGGGAGGTGAGTTTGTTTTTGTTTTGCGGGGTTAGCAGTCTTCCGGTGCTGGTGGTGACGGGTGAGGAAGAAGGAGAGGTCCGAGAGGTTCCCATGTGTGCAAGGTAGTGAGGACGACGCAGAGGGTTGTTGAATTGTCAGGTATGGTCTTGTATTGTTGGACTTAAGGAAGACTTGAGAAGAGACTCGAGGAAAACGTCGGCTCCTCGAATGGTTCCTGTTGCTCGACAGAATAGGTCGAGCGTTGCGCCGCCTGCTTTGCGGGCTGCCATATGCTGATGACCAAGATAGGTATCCAAACAATATCGATGGCCAAACGCCTCACTACAATCTCGCATGCACACTCGACCGCTTACGTTCATTGAGCAACAAGAGGTTAGCAAGCTTTGGTCGAGAAGCTTGCGGTGCTGGTGAGCAAGTGAATATTGCTGGCGTTGTCCACAAGACCGTGCACACCTGCGTGGCGCGTGGTGGCGCGCCTATGTTTGAGATCTGCAAAGGAGGATCCGGCATCGAGTATGCTGCTTCGATCTTTGAAGGTGAGTCTGTTTATGGTTTTTGTTCTTCTTTCTCACGACAAACACTGCTTGGCTGCCTTATCGTCGACGTTGAGAAGCCTACGTGTCAGCACTCCGCGAAATGAAGAGTGAGACGGGCGCTAAAGGCTCAAAACGCTGTCTTCGTTACAGTGAAACCGTATGGCTGAAGAACCGGTGCCGATCCCCTGCCAGGGGCTGTTTCTCTCTTTCTCGCTGCTGCGCATTCAAGAGGAGGCTCTGTTAAAGCCTCAGAGAAGCATGGCATCATCGTAGTGTAGACAGCAATGTGCTAACACGGCACTCAGCTCGCGCACTCACCCGTCTTGCCCACACGCAAGGCGCAGAGATCATCTACGACGCAATCATACTCACCCATGGCGAGGCGGACGCTATCCTCTGCAACAAAGATTACGGCGAGCAGCTACTCCAGATGCAGAAAGACTACGCCGCAGACCTCATGGGCATCACTGGCCAAGTGAAAGAGCCGATACTCGTCCTGAGCCAGCAGAACACGAACCCACCCGTTCGAGCCTTGGAAACAACAATTATAGATTGTATGTGGCGTGTGCAGGACCGCAGCGGTGGCAAGGTGATCTGCGCTGGACCAAAGTACCAGTATGGATACGTCGATGGTGTGCATCTGAGCGCGGGCGGGTACAATAGGTTGGGGGAGCTGTATGGGCGGGTTCTACATCAGTGTGTAGAAAAGAAGCGCGAGTTCAAGCCGCCGAGGCCGAGAAGAGCTACGAGAAAAGCGAAGCGAACGCTGAAAGTGAGTTTTGAGGTACCACGGCCGCCGTTACAATGGAATGACTGCCTACCTCAGACGCACGCACAGGGAGCGCATGTGGCGTGGCAGAGGGGCAGAGGCTTCGAGGTGAGAGACGCCAACGGGTGTGAACTGGAGATTGAGGGTGTGCGACTGCTTGAGGAGGCGGACGACGTCGAGATTGCCCTGGTAGTGCCAGCAGAGACAGTGTCAATGACGGTAGCGTACGCTATGACGCAGCAAGGCGACGGTTTCGGGCCAGGAGGCTTCTGCGGCGGGACTGAGAATGGTCGGATGGGTCATCTGTGCGATAGCGCGGATGATGGCGCAGTCGAGTCCATAAGGTGTGTCGCCGAGAGAGGGTCTCACGTTCTGGTATGTGACACTGGATGGGAGAATCGAGCTACCTATGATCTTGTGGAGCCCGGTGGACTCGTCATTGTGGGTATGGATCCTGAAGACATGAAGAGAATGTTCCTGGATAAGCCTTGGGCCGGCCGATCTGGGATGGTGGAGGTGAGGGTGCGGCATGATCAGCGGAATCATTGTGTTTCTTTCTTCATGCAGGTGGATGAGCTGGGGGAGGGTGTCGAATAGCTGACGGTCAACTCTTGACTATGACCTATACTTTTGAGGTCAACTCCTACACACGGAAAGTACTGATAGAGGTGAAAGCGCAGAAATCGCTGACGAGGTACCACTCGACAGATGGGGTAAGTGGCAACTAGCGGCAAATCATCCGGCGAATCAGGTCCCAGACAGTGACAGCCATTGCCTACTGACATACTCTACCCAAACATCCATCTCTCGAATTGGCACTCTCTTGAGGCGTAGAGACAAGTTTTATGGTTCAAGGTCCTCAATGAGCGGCAATTGGGACTACATGCTGCATTTTTGGCCGAGTATTGGCCTGGGAACTGTGGAAGGAAGCCTTTCTTGGAGTAGAGCAACATGAGGTGGAGCATTGGATATTAGCAGACGCTCTCTTACCACTTCTGCATGTCGGACTACCTCGTTTGTTTTGACCTCTAGTAAATGTTGAGTGCTGCACGCTTTCCTCTGTTTACCACGCCGCTTAGCAATAAGAGAAAGTGTACGCGCTTCATTTCGAAAAGAGGCAGCGCATCCGGTCGCGAATTCTCTCGTTTGCGTCTTGAGCGAACGGTCTGCTTCAACTTTCTCCAGGTGTCCCTCGACGTCGTCACTACTTGTACAGCAGTCAGTGCTGTTGTGTCTCGGCCCAAATTCACCTTCCAGCCAGCTACGCCGCCGAATGAGCTCGCCAGAGGGCCAATATGTTCCACTACCACACAGCGGCAGACGCTCGCAAGGGCAATGAGTCTGACCCGGACGCCATCATAGAGCTGAAGGCCAGACGTGTGATCAAATTCGCAGGCGAGGTCGATATCCAAACCGCCAAAAAGGAGCGCAAAGACTCCGGTCTAGCATTGTTCGAGAGCTCAAAGACTGATCAGCTCGCCGAGAGCCTACCACCAAGATCTCCAAGCAGCAATCCATTCGAAGAAAACAACGATAGCCCCGGCGCTCCACGCAACTCAGCGCCGCTGCACAATCCTCTATTCGTGCACACGCTGAGCGACGGCAGCAAGAAGACCAGCGGACTCCTCTCCCAAGAATTAGCAAAGCTACCGCCTCAGTTAGCATGGGAAAATCAACTCCAGGAGCGGCGTCCCCTAATTGATGAGTGGAAGATCCAATACGATCCGCATCTACCGCTGCACAAGCGCTACCCACCTCTAATCAAGGCGACCGCGGAGGACTGGGAGGCGTACTACAGGCGTCATCCGATCGCGCTGCGCGGCTGCTCGAAGGCGCCGGAGGAGAGCAGCGAGCCTGCTGTGCAGATTTATCGGTGGCCGTATGGTGAAGAGTATAGAGTGTGGTAGTGAGATGTCCGGGTCCGAAGGAGTTTGTAGCAGCGCGAGCAAATGGGCTCTGGAGCGGAAATCCAAATGCAATTCTCTTCTGGTGACTTTGCTGTTCATTTGCTCAATTCTTTAGGGCTTTTGCGTCTGTAACAAAACCGGTGACGAAGTATCATGCGGAGCAGAGAAACATCCTCACCTCGACCAGTTTCAGTTGCGCCGTCTACATGACTCCGGAGCGGACGTGCGAAATCTAGTTCTTACCTGGTAGACTCGCTGTTCGTTTTGTACTGCGGTCGGTGCTTCGCGTTTGTGACGGAACATATAGCAATTTGAGGCCGAGCATCAGGTGCAAGGTCCAGTACAGAACCCCTGAACCTGCTATTCGCGCTGTACTGCTGTTAGTGCTCTGGGTCCAAAGTAAAGTAACACTCTGTATTCCACTACATCGGATATACGTTTACGCAAGGTCTATGCGATCTGGCAGCGAGTATTAGGTACAATAATGAGACATGCTAGCTGCGAGCGGTGTCAGTAACACCAGATCTTCAGCTTCGGACCTTTGTAAGACCAACCAATGAGTCGATGGATGTGGTCTTGCCCTAATCTGGTCGAGCACTTGGGAAGAAAACATTGCTATCAACAGAGCCTAGATGCAGAGCTGATAATATTCTTGTCTCGGCGAACGACTGCTACGCCATCTTTTCAGGCGGTCACAGTCAATATCGGGGGTCCCCCAGCAAGAGACTGGTGTTGTGGCGGAATATAGTGGCGCCGAACATTTGGTCCGGAAGGCATGCTGAAGCCCCAGTATGAGCACGGTGAGTAGGCTATTCGCTTTGTAGTAGCAGTGACATGCGTCCATGGTAATAGAGGAAGTGCTCTATGCTATTCCTACCATCTTCGAGGGATTCCATACAGGTCAGGATGAGCTGCTAACAGATTCATCCCCGATATCTCGGCTCACAGAAGGATCATATTGAGGATATTGCGTATATACGGACTCCGAGATATCGAGTATCCGCAATTGTAGCAGGCGTTCACACGGTTCTGAAGAGCCGCAGAGAATCTGACTTCGCTGATAGCTTTCGGCCGAGAGCCAGTCAGTGTCTACCCTAACCCTAACTAAATCTACGCCCCCACCAAGATTGAAACTGCCAGACTGCCCCACACCGCGGCCTCTAGACCCTTCATTGAAACAAAATCTTCTTTCTCGATATCTGAATCAACAACCTCCCAGCTCATATTCACGCACGCATTTACACAGGGCAAATTCGCCCATCATGATCATCTACAAGGTCAGCCCACTTCTATGCGACCGACTGCATGGAAGACTATGCGCACAAAGTGATCCGAGCAAAACGCTGACGACGACCACTATCAGGACCTAATCAGTGGGGACGAGCTCATCTCCGACTCCTTCGATCTGAAAGAGGTTGCGGGTGGCGCGGTATACGAAGTGAAATGCAAGAAGATCACTGTCGGTGGCGAGGCGATCAGTGAGCGCCCCAACGAAGCATCGCAAGGTTGAGAAGCGAACATGAGAACATTGCTGACGCACGCGACGAAGATATTGGGGGCAACCCTTCTGCTGAAGGAGGTGATGATGAAGGCACTGACGATACCGCCGAGACTGTCAACAACGTCGTCTACTCCATGAGGTTGCAGTCGGCTGGACCGCCACTTACGCCAACAGGATACAAAGATCATCTCAAATGTATGCATTGGGCGACCATCCGTGCAGACCATATGACGGAAAACACTACCAACGGTGCTAACAGCATTCTAGCATACTTTGGTCGCGTTAAGAAGAAGATGAGAGAAGAGGGAAAAAGTGACGAGGAAGTCAAGGACTTCGAAACCAAAGCAGCCCCGTACGCGAAGGAGCTGCTTACCGCCATCAGAAAAGATCCTCAAAACGTCGAATTCTTCGTTGGTGAGACTGGCATCTCGTCGGAGGAGCCAATGTAAGTAACAGAACCATGCATGGCAGTGGCAGCAGCGCTGACGAAACTTGAGGTTCGTTCCCCTCCAATACAAGGGCGAGGACCCAGACCCGTATATGTCCTTCTGGAAAGCGGGCATGAAAGAGATGAAGGTTTGATGTTCAGAATGAAGTGAAGTGAAATTCAGCATCACTTGGAAACCATAGCCTCGCCCTGAGTCTTCGGAGTGCGGCAATACAGAGTTGAGAGTTGAGAGTATACGCTATGCCGGGGACGGCGTGGTTCGTTAGTGGCCTGGGTGCCTGGAAATATTGGCACTCATCAATTCCGCCAAGCCTCCTTCTGTCTCTCCAATCCAATACCCAATGAAGTCTCTCGTACTGAACACATGCTTTCGTCCCCTCGCAGTCAGCGTGTGACAACCTTCGACGAACTTCTTCCCCGTCCGGTGACTGCACGTGTGAGATGACGCTATCTTCAATGAAGCAGCTCGCTGCAGAAATGCTTGCAAGCACGCATAAGCGCGTTTAGTCAAGCTTTTGCCATTGGCCGCGCTGAGGAACCACTCGTCTGCGCAATGGCTGCGACGGGTGCTGTTATTCAGCCCATAAAGCCCTTCGTATCTCCTCGCCGCTGTCACCAAGGCTCACCTGCAAGCTGGCGAGCTAGAATACATGATGGCTAGGCTTCTGGCTTGTATAGGCTTTGCAGCATTGGCCTCGGGGAGTTGGGTGAGTCAGGTTCTGTGACCGCGACGTAACTGGCAGCTTAGTGTGTTGTGCTGACTTTGGCCTGCAGACAGGTAATCTCAACTACCGCAGTCCCTCTCAGCATCATCCAGCTCTAGGCATCAGTCTGCACAAGGTAGCGAAACGTATGAACTTTGCCTCCGCAACCTGCGCGAATGTTCAGAAGCACTTGTCTGACAGCGAGAGCAGGCAATGTCGACAACAGCCCGGCCGACCCGTCGCAACTCAACTTCACGCATGGCGTGGCCTCTGGAGACCCGTACCCCGAGTCGGTCATCCTCTGGACAAGGGCTGCTCCCATGCAAGACAATGACCAGTCGAATGCAACGGTCACTGGTTTTGTGCCGCTCTACGATCACAATACAGACGTCTACAATGCTGCCAGCACTAGCCCAGTCTGTGTGGAATACAACGTGTCTGAGACTGCGGACTTGGCTGACCCAGTGGCCTCTGGGACTGCGTACACAAGCTCCGACGTGGACTATACACTCAAAGTATGATCTACAGATCCTAAGCCCGAGCAAAGTTTGGCTGATCCACAACTCACAGGTCGAAGCTGGTGGGTTGAAGCCATTCACTCAGTACTACTACCAGTTCAGTATTTGCAACGCAGCAAACAACACATCCTCGCTTGGACGCACTAAGACCGCACCGGCTCCAAACGACGATGTGGACAATATAGGGCTGGCCGTCTACTCCTGCTCGAACTTTCCCTTTGGCTTCTTTGTAGGTACACTTCAGCCTGCATTCATTTCTGCCAGCATGCTGATTTCGCCCTGCAGAATGCTTTGGGCAATCCAGCGCGCAAAGACTCCGTTGACTACGTTGTATTCCTGGGGGACTATATCTATGAGTACAAGAATGGCGATTACGGATACGGTCAATCTCTCGGACGCGTCCCTCAACCTGATCGGGAAACATACACCCTCTACGACTACCGAAGACGGCTTGCAAACTACCGCGAAGATCTCGACCTCTTACTCAGCCATCAGCAATTCCCTTGGATTCCAGTTTGGGACGACCACGAGGTCGCAGATAACACCTATCATGGCGGATCTAGCGAGCTAAACAACACTGAGCAATCATTCGTAATGGACGGCGGCGTCTCCGTTGATCAGCGCAAGATGAATGCGGTCCGAGCATACTTTGAATGGATGCCCATCCGTCAGGTCGAAATGGACGTAAGTAACGGGCATGCTGCTTTATTGTTTCAGGCGCATTGCTGACTGCCTCTTCTACAGGACAACCTTCGCATCTGGCGCAGCTTTTCGATTGGCAACCTATTGGACCTCGTAATGCTTGACACTCGACAGTACGACCGAAGCATCACTGATCTCTACTGGAACACGCACTACGTGCACGAAATTTCCAACGACGCCGGTCGATCAATGATGGGTCCTCGTCAAGAAAATTGGTTCTACGACCAGCTATCCCAATCCGCTTCAAGAGGCGCCTCCTGGAGAATCATTGGCAGCCAGACCGTATTCAGCAGGATGAACGAGTCTGCCTCTTACGGAGACGAAGACCCGTTTGACTACGACGCATGGGACGGCTACCTCGCCAACAGAAACCGAACTCTTCATCATCTATACACCAACAACATCAACAACAATATCATGATCGCCGGAGACTCCCATCTCAACTGGGTTTCCGATCTGGTGTGGTTGGACGCACAGAGCTTCGGTGCCAACTCACAGGCGGGCGCCATTGCACCGTACGACAACGCTACAGGCGCCGGCTCCATTGGCGTCGAGTTCGCCGGCACTGCAGTGTCCAGCCCATCACCATTTGGTCAAAACATCTCCATCGAGAACGCCAACAACTATAGTCGCGCGCTCGTGGCTGACAACGCTGAGCTGCAATGGCAGGAAGGCTACTACCGCGGTTACTTCGAGCTGCGTGTAAGCAAAGACTACGTCAACGCTAGCTACTTTGGCATGCCAACAATCGTGACGCGGAACGCGTTTGAAATACCTCTAGCTAATTTCACAGTTGTTAGTGGTGCCAACCACCTGTCTCGACCGATTGCGGGTGGTGTCGCGGAGAACGGGGCGATTTCCAGCGGCGAGATCGTACAGACAAACATTACCAACGATACAAGCATCGCAGGTGGTAGCTGGTTCATTAGCCAGTTTGATCAGGAAGATTTGTAGATTCGATGAAGCTATTAGACAATTGTGAAGTCATCAAAGTTCAATATCTGCCTGGTGTCGTGGTACGCTAGTCGAGTGCGTACCAGGTCTTCGAGAAACATAAAGTTTTGCTTCTAGAACATACATCAATCTGATGAACCTGATTGCTCTCAAGTATCCGTACATGTTTGCTGTCTCTGGGCTTCGTATTTCACTATCATGTACACCGGACGGAATGTCGACACTACGATACTGGTATCAAGCGACCTTTGATGTCCGGAACGGCTACAATTGCCCATTGTAAGTCAACCTGGCTGTCTATGGACGGGGTAAGATGAATCAGCAAGCGCGCCAGCATCAACTGTTCTGCACTGCACATTTGTCATGATCTAGTGAGAACGCTGCGAACGAGTTGTGCGCGTGACCCCGCCCGGGCCTATGTCAGGAGAGGTTGCCGGCTTTCTTTTCTTGCGCCATCCACGGCTCTCCCAATCTGTTGCAGCACCCATCAGAGTTCAGATTCCTAGTAGTGCTTCGTGCGCAGTCGGTGAGCATAGAACTCGCGCCCTTTCTCAAGGCGATTGAGGCGCGCGGAACAGTCATCGTGAACTGAACAGGACGGCAACCCTTCCCCTCGCGCACAGCATGCAGGCAGAGCTACAATATTGGCGGCCATTCGCTGAAATAGCCGCCTGTTTCTCCGACTACGCCTCATGTGCGACTGTGCTTTACGCAGCTCGCACGCATGCGTTGCCCTGCTCGCCCTTCTACATGATGTCCGTTCTATCTGGAGACCGACTACGAAGCCCGACCAGACTCTCTGATGGACCCTGTGTCAGCGTTTGGCCTTGTTTTGAACATTTGCCAAGCTATTGAGCTTGCTCTGAAGGTCACCAAAGCCTGTGCTGATGTTCGTGTAGGCAACGATGCTTACTCCACTATTGAAACACAAACCAACGAGCTCATTACATGCAACGAAGACTTGGAGCGCCTCACTCCCACTTTGTCAGACGAGCATGCTTTGAAATCAAGTGAGCAGGAACTCCTTCACATTAGCCGACAATGTCAGACAGCGGCAAAGGCACTGCGCGAGGAGACCCGCAAGCTGCATGTTCCCAGCGCTGGTCGTGGGCGTAAAAGGCAGGTTTTTGCTGTGACCGTGAAGACTGTTTTTGGTTCACCGCAGATAACGCGGCTTGAGAATGACATCAACGGATATCGAGATGTTCTGCAGACTCGCATCTTAACAAACCTTCGGTATGAATGTATCCAACTTGGGTTTGCAGATTTGGGCTTGCTCGTATACATGATACTGACATGATCATTGGCAAAGGGCGCAGAGTGTCATTGACTCGGCGCAAATAGATCACATTCGAAGCCTAGTGGAGAAAAATGCCGGTGTCCTCGAGGATCTCAAGTCAGCATCAGCGCACCTATTGTCTGCGACAAACGCACAAAGCTCTGAAACGCGCGCTCACATTACGGAGGAAGCCAATCGTATAAGCAAGCAGCTCACAGAGCGCAGTCAACAAGATGATGTGCTCAAAGGCATTTTCTTCCCAGAGATGCATGTACGGAGAGAAGAGATCGACGAAGCTCATAGAAAAACGTTCCGATGGGTCTTGATTGACTATACAGGTGGCAAGCCAGCCCCATTTTCCCCCTTTCGGCACTGGCTGGAGCACGGTACTGGCATATACTGGGTGTAGGTCCGATGCAGATGATCACACCTGCTTGCTTTCTACCCAGTGACTCGATCTGACTATGCAAGCATTTAGTAGCGGCAAACCTGGAGCCGGGAAGAGCACGCTGATGCGTTTCATTCTGGAACATGTTCGAACACGCGCCGCATTGCAGAAATGGGCCGGCAGACAGTGCTTGATGCTCTCGTTCTTTATCTGGAAATTCGGGTCAGCGAAGCTTCAGAAGAGTATCGTGGGGTTCCTCAGGGCCTTGCTGTATCAGATCGTTAAAGCCGTTCCCGAGTTGACTTCTCTACTCACCCAGGTTGCCCACACTAGCGGTGCGGAACAATCTTCTGTTTGGACATTTCACAAAGCCAGACGCCAGCTCATAGACGCTCTCACACACCTGGTCGATCGCATGCACTGCTGTATATTTGTCGATGGTCTCGATGAGCTTGACGAAGGCTTTCAGTCTATGGTTGAGTTGCTGCAGGACATCTCTACGATCAAGAACATCAAGCTTTGCGTAAGTAGCAGGCCAGAGGCAGAGTTCTACAGCGCCTTTGCCGCTTGCCCGAGCTTAAGTCTACAAGAGCTCACCAAGCAAGACATTCGTGAGCTGATATTCGATACGTTGGAAGCTTTGGTGCGTATTGCAGGTGTTTCAATGCGAACATCATCAGTACTGATCGCTTCGGCTAGAAATGGAACTGCAAGAACGGGGCTCTACAAGGTACGCAACTGACCTTACTTGCCGAGAATTTCCTTGATAAAGCGAGCGGAGTGTTTCTCTGGGTGAAGCTGGCTCTATCGTCTGTACGCCAAGGCATTATTTATGACGAAGAGTTTGATCAACTCAAACTTCGATTAGAGGAACTTCCAAAGGAGCTAGAGGATCTTTTCGCACATATCATCAAACGCATACCCAACAACTACATGGCCGAGGCAGCGAGATACATCAAGTTGCTGTTGGCTAATAGAGAAGCACATACTCCTGCCCCGCCATGGGCATTGTCCACAGTGACTATCGCCCTTACCAACATGGACATGACACGAGAGTACCAAGACAAAGTGCTGGAACCAACCGAGATCGTAAGACGCTGTCAAATTGCTGAAAAGCGTGTTCTTTTGCGCACCGCTGGGCTGCTGGAACTTGGTAACTCGGCTCAACCACGCGCAGAAACAAGCAAAGAGATGATGGAGATATATGACCGCTCGAGGAAACCACTACGAACTCCTCTCAGATTCATACACCGCACTGCAGAAGAGTTCGTCTTATCGGGAACGCACTCTTTTGATCTTCGCGTGGGGCCTGACGACCCATGGAACGCTGCGCAAGAGCTCGCAAAGTCGCAAGTTTCTCGCATGAAGCACGAAAACATCTTCAACCTTGGTAAAGACCGTCTGGATGAACTTAGGCTCGCTTTTCGCTTCCTACGACTTGCAGATACTCAGACAGGAAGAGCGCAGGGTCAAATTTTGCATGACCTGATTCGTGTATCTACTGACGTTCTAAGTGATCGCCAGTCAGTCGCTAATGGCAACAACGGGCTTCCCTCGTGGTTCATGTATTTGGGGCATCGGGATATATTCCCAGACTCTGAGGCGGACGATGTCAATCTCTTTGACGACGAAGAATTACCTGCCCCTGCATTCAACATCTTTTACGCCGCTGAGGTAAGCTCGTCAATCACTCGCAGCGTACGCAAAGCTCACGTCATTGGAAAGGACTTGCCGGGCATATGTGCCGCCTTTGGTTTGGAACATTCTGTGGCGGATTACATCGCTCACAGTCCTCGTCGATCGACTTACTTGCTTCAATGCGCTATGGAAACATCACATCTGCGGGGCTACGAGTCCACGTTGAGAATATCAGGGAATGACTTTCGTCCCTTTCATGAAGGGTGGGCCCTGATATCCATGCTTATGGGGGCAGGCGGTACGTCGTCGCTATGCTCCAATTTGACCAGCTGTGAGCTTATACTTGGCTCATTAGCAAATCCGAACGCGGCTTTCCGGATCAGCTTATATTGGTGTGAAGCCCGTCGGTTCCGACGAGGAACTACAGATGACCGCATCAATAGCCGCGGATGGCGCGCGAGATATTGGCACGATGGCCGCTTCGAAGCTCAAGAAATACCGCAAGACTTAGTGTTGACTGTGACCGCTTGGCAGCGCTTCCTGATACTTCTCATTAGCCGCTTCGATACGCTATCAAGTCAAGACATGAGGTGTAAGCAACGAGAACTCAGCGAGCTGAGGTCCTACATACGCGGTAAGCTTCAATCCTCCCTTTAGCAAAGCACTTCAGTGACCAGACCGTGGCCTGTGCGACTGTAATTTCGGTCGCGTCAGCATATGGCATCGCTGACAACCTACACTGTCCCAGGCTTTCTGGAGTATGGCGCAGATGCCACAACCTCGATGTTACAGTCCTACAAGTTCGACGTTCCGCCGTTCCACCAGAAGCTGGTGCACCACACCAAGCTTGGCACCTTGGAAGTTGAAGCAGAAGTCTCTGTTTGGTCGTTGATACGCCTTTCCCTTGACCCATCAACTCTTCGGCAGGAACTTCTGGATCTCATTGCATCATATGGCGGAGAGCGAGGCATACACACTCAAAGAATCGCATGCTGGTTTGGCACAATGGACGAGGGGGGACGTGCCGAAAGCGACAAGCAAGCAACAGTACGACTGCAGCTATCCTCCCCGGAAGTCGAGTATTGCTTGTCATGCATCTACCGCAGTACATGGTGGAACAAGCGCATACGACCGCAGCGATACATACACCGAAGCGACAAACTCTGCGAACAAACCAGGCGCTTCATCGACTTTCTGCACGTCAAGCTCGAAGCAGCGGTGCCGGCCCTAGTCGCAGAACGCTCAACGGAGGCTGAGTGCAAAAGTCGTCTCGCCGATGGCACATGGCCGAGCCTTTTCACAGAGACAGTTGATGTTGTGGTCTAGTACCGCTCGTCAGCGTGTAATGTGCGGTGAAGCAATCAAAGATGGGTTTCTTCATGCACACGGCCTGCACTGTATCACGCGTCTACGTTCATCCGCCGGCCTACTCGTGGAAATACCAGACACTACGTCCACTGTGTTAACAAGGAGCTGAAGCGCAAATTGATCGTGCGTCTCTGAGAACTTGTCTCGGAATGTCAATGCGAGGCAATGCTAGCTGAGGGCACATCACTCAGTATCTTGGCTCCGGAAATTCAACTTAACAGGTTGCCCCATTCATCGGATGTGCAACAGGAAGCGAGGTGCTCGCCCTGAGGGCGTTCGATAACGATGTCGGCCCTCGATAGCTTTGGGACAAGGACAAGAGCCCAGGCCCCAGGCCAGCCACCCGCGAGCGGCATTACGACAGACAATCAGAAACTGGCGCAATTCGCTTCGATAGCGTCTTGAGACCATATCAATACATGCAGAGGCTGCAAATTCACCCTGGGGCATCCATTTTCTTCACGATTCAACCCTATCCTTTCGCCCTGACACTTATCCCTTGTTTTGCCACTCCCCACCCTTCCTTATCGTCACATCAAACGCCTCTGGCTCCCTGCCCAGAATCTCCCCCAACGCCGGACTCACCACCGCGCACTCACCCGCCTTGATGCCTTCGAACGCCGTCGCCCAACTCCCCACTAACTCATCATCACCCCCAAACACCGTCCGGTTCCCCGGCAACTTCACATACTCCTCCACACCCACCGGCACAAGCCTCAACGACCTCCCCGCAGCTTTCGACAACACCTCCACCGTCTCCCTCAGCGTCCACACCTTCGGCCCAGTCAACAATACAATCTCATCCCGATACCTAAACGCCCCCGGATCATCCGCCGTCGCAACCTCCGCAATCAAACGCGCGCTCGCCTCCCCCAACTCATCCCTCTTCGCCCACGCCACGCCCGGCTCGGACCCATCATGCGGCACCCGCACCTCCCTCACAGCCGGATCGCCCATATCGAAGAACCCCGTATAAATCGGGAAACTCTCACTGTACAACCCCTCCCGAATAGCAGTGAAACTAAAGTCTCCCCCGCTCTCCCCCGCTAGCTTCGACAAGTAAGCCTCCGTATCCAAATGCGCCTGCATAACCACTGCCTTACTCTCCTTCCCTTTGGCCCCAGCGTAACCGAGCGACGAGTAAAACACGTGCTTGACGCCTGCTTTGCGCGCTGCGTCGATTGCGGGGAGTTGGACCGAGAGGCGGTAGTGGTGGACATGGGAGGGGTAGGAGATTAGGAAGAGGATTTCGGAGCCGTGGAAGGCGTGTGAGAGGTCCTCTGGGGTGGACTCGTAGGATGCGGTGAGGGTGCGGGGATTGTGGGTTAGGAGGTCGGAGGGGGTTTTGGAGGGGTGCCGCGAGATGAGGGTGATGGAGGGGTGGTGGGCGGGCGGGATGAGGGTGAGGAGGTGCGTGGTTGTTGAGGTGCCGAGGGCGCCGGTGGCGGGGAAGATTGCTATTGGTTTCATTGTCTTGGTGTGGTAGGTAGAGGTTGAGTTGGCTGTCGATGGGTTTGGGTGGGTAGGTAGACCAGTAGCCTTGGGGCAAGGGGCCGATGCAGCGTCTGGGAGCTGTAGTCAATCGTTTTGTGCTTCATACATTGTCCTGGCCGACGTGTCTGTCAGCAATAGAAGCCACGATGCGTAAGCAAAGAAGAAAAGTCTAAATTAAAGTTACGCTATTTATTTCTAAGCTTGGTTGACGGCGTGGACAGCTGTAGACCACTACCGCGCGGGTGGTTGGTGCAGCGAAGGCCGAGCTTCACCTCCGACTCCAATGAACCTCTTCTTCCAATGAACCTCTTCTCTTAGCAGAAATGTCGAGTGACCAGGAAAACTCCGAATATACCTAAGCTCTCGTTGTGTAGACGATTCGTTAGGGTGCTTGTTAAGTGTAAGGATGATCGTCCAGAATCGAGTAATGAATGTCATGCGGTCGCGACCGCCACTATCGTGCTTCAAGTATGATGTTGGACATGTGCAAGTTGAGTGCAAGATCCAGCCTATCATCTGCGGTAGGAGATCGGGTTGTACATGGGCGGGGAACAGCATCTTACACATTGTATCCGGAACATCTCCCAGCGGCTACTTCGTTTATGCAATCCTCTTATCTGGGAGAGAAATCTGCTACTCAGGCTGAGCGTACTTGGTGAGGTTACCACAACAGAGAATGCAACCGATAAAGGGAGTTGCGGTTGCTACCAGGGTGTTGCGATTGGTGCAATTCTTTGATCAAATCGGCCGTGATTACAGAGGCAGAAGATTTGGTGACTTGTGGGGTGATTTAATTTATCTCACTGGGCTCGTTGACACAGACGCAATCGAGACGACGGAATGGAACATTAATTGTTGGACGAATGCAGAAGTCCTCGAATGGAAGACATCCTATATCGCACGCTGCAACTCCATAAGCGTAGGTGTAAGTGCATGCCTCCTCTCAGCATGATTATCAAGCTAACAGCTGTTGGGAGGCCGCCATCTTCGCAAGCGTCAGCATTACCAGCCTGCAGCTTCCCAACATGGATTAAGCTCATTGGTCCGCTCGCGCCTTCCTTTCCTCCAGCATGGGCCTCGGAGCGATGGCTTCGCTCAACGCTACGTTGCTTCAACGCCAGGTTGCATCTTGCAATGATGCCACGGCAATTCGACTGTGGCTAAGCAACGGCAAGAGACAAACCCGTGAGAGGCACGTCAGATGGGAACGTCACGGGGTCGACCAAGGGTTCCTACCGGTAATGCCATTGGAGAGCTCGATCTCGGCATGGTCTGCCTCGGAAGCACCAGTCCGACTTCTCTATCTCGCCTTTTATTTCTTCATCATCGGTTTTGGCCTCTATCTTCTATTTCTTTTCCTATGGTCTGAGGGGGGACCATCCATCGAACAACGCAAGGTCTTAGTCTTTTTCACGGTCGTCGTGGGCGGTGCCTTCATCCATAACAACCTGCTTAGCGTCCTCAGAGCGACTGATGCCAAGGCAGTCAAGGAGAACTTTCCAGCCTTACTATGGGGCATCAGGAAACACCCGGGGCTGGTAGAACTTGAAGTCCAGCTGGAAAAGGTGCAGGAAATGCAGGCAAACCTGAGCTCTCAACTCGATCATCGACGGTCAAACGAACAAGAACGAGAAGGCTTTGTTCCTTCAGAGGCGTCGGAACCCCCACCAACGGGTGCAGGAGCTGCACCGCAACAGTGGACTACTGGTACTTCCGAGGTTCAAGTCGCTGTGTGAGACCAGACTATGGAAGACCAGGGTTGAGTTGATCATATGGGGAACCGTGGACGGCAGAGTACGCACGTTGCACTGGCAGATATGTTAGTTTTGAAGCCCCGCGATTTGCGTGCCTAAGACGAGCCCGGGGGCCTATAGAACACAGCAAATGCCAAATGAGGGCTTGTCGGCGTCAAAAACAATAGAAATCGTCAGAAGTCTGAGGATTCTGGAAGCTGCAAGCGTTACAAACCTCGCCGGTAAGCATCTCGTAAGCAGCGAGTAGAGACACGTTTGGTCTTAGCGATCGGCGTTGTGCTTGTCAAACTTGAGAAGGCTAGGAGTTTGAGAATGCCGTGAATTGGAGCATCGAAAAGTCAGTGTTGACCTTATCATGTATCGCTGTCTCCTTGTTGTCTTGCAAAACCAGATATCAATCGGGAGTTTTTAAAAGTGTATTGGTGTAGTCTAGTAAGATTCAGCCCAGGAAAGCCAGACTGCCGGTAACCAGTGAAATAATTTGGATGAGCGCTGCCGCGTGGCTGATTAGACGCCCACACGAGCACGTTCGTTCGAAGCCTGAAATGCGTTGCGAAAAGATATCCTGTCATGTCCTCGAGAATCAGGGGTGAAACAAGGCTTGGCATTGTCACGTGTCAAATGACTCGAGGTGAGACCCGATACCACCTCATGCGATGGATAAACAGACCACCGCGCATCATCAGCAGAGGCTTCGCTAAATCGACATCTCATCCCACGGGGAGCTATCGTCAATCGCATACAGCTTATTACATCCGGGCTCGCTGCCTCACCCTCGCGACCATGGCAAAGGCCAGTCCCTTCGCAAGCTTCCTGATCATAGGATGTAAGTCGCCAGAAACGCATGTACTTGTCCACATCCATCTTACTAACGCTCCGCAGCAACATGCTTCTTCCTCGGCATACTCTTCTCCAACCTCCCATATGACTACTACGTCCTCTGGTCGAATCCGCCAGCAGACTCCCTCGTCCGAGCGTCGCTCCTCCAAGGCAACTACACCATCACGCAGCCCGCATCCGATCCCGCGCGCGAACCCTACCTTCAGCTCCTCGAGTCGCATCTGCGCTTCCTGCACCAAGCGCCGCCGATCATCTCCCGCATACTGCACATTATGATCGGCACGGGCATCCTCGGTCTGCTGATGAAGCTGTATAAGCCGTCTGAGGCGAACATGCTGTTTGATGGCGCGAGCCTGGTTTTGTATGTTTGCGCCGTCGCGGTCTACGTGTCGAATGTTGTCAAGGGCTTGCGCATTGTCACGGCAGGCGCGTATGGCGACCTGTCAACGTTCTCAGAGACTGAAAAACAAGAAGTCGGCGATGTCGACCCGAACGATCTGGTCGGACGTGAAGACAGTCTGAAGGTGATGGCTGCTAGTAATACCATCCTTGCGCTTGTGTTGATGGGCGTGCTCGTGCTGCAGGCTGGGCAGTGGTATGCGCAGCGCAAGGAAGCGCAAGAGGTAGAAGAGATGGACAAGGTCGCCGCGGCGAAGGAGAAGAAGCGTGAAGAGGGCGGCAGTGGCCGGAAAGTTGAGGGCGTGAAGGGCGGTGGCGAGGGGAAGAAGAGACAGTAAGATGCATGTGAATATAAAGTTGATATATGTCACTTTTAGGACAGCAATCACAGTCTTTTTTTCTTCTTGGTGTTGGGCAAGAGGTGGATCCGAGCAGGCATTCATGACATTCAGCGTCGATGCAATCGTCCCAGCCTGCTAACGACTTTGTGGCTATCTATAAGGTAGGTCAATGTTATGCGTTCAGGGTGGGGAGGCCGTATTCCTACCTGCCTTCCGCTGTCTCCTCTTTCGCTTCGCTCTGGACGCTTGGTGAGCAGTAACGCAAGCAGGCCACAAATCTGTGCAAGTCATGGTGAGCACTCTATCTTTCCGGACATAGCCATTTGCGGGTGGAGTTTGGACTGACTTATCGAAGGCTGTTCGCTGATAGCTTCGCAGAGGTATTGAAGATGTTCGCTGTTCAACCCCACATCATTGTCAACGTCCTATTCTCTTCAAAGCACTAGCATGCGCGCCCCCAGTTCACGCGCGACTCCATGCTCTTGAGCATATAGTGGGCCTCGCGAACTTTCAGCCGCCGGTCATGCGTTCGTTCAAGCTCAGCGCTTTCCAAAAGCTTCTTTCCCGCATATTCCTTCCTTAGAGCGTGATTAGTCGTCTTTCTAGCCTTCTTGCGCCATTCTCTCAATCTCTCACGGATCAGTGGAACGGTATGAACGTCATCATAGAGGGTGATCTCTCGGTGTTTCTTCACGATCGCTTGCACGATCGCGAGGAACAGCCGGCTGACGCGAGCGAGCTTCTTCGTCTCCCGCGCGTAGAGTTCAGTGTTCTCTTCCTTGATTGCTCTCATTAGCGGTAGGCGAGGACGGAGCCCGAGTCAAGATTCACCTCATCCAAGATGCAAACCTCTGTCAGACGATTCTCGAGGATCAGCGAGAGAACCTCGTTGGGAAGCTGCGGACATTTCTTCGGGTCGGACATTGTAGACTAGGAGGAATCCACAGCAGTCAGGGAGTTTGAAAAGGGTCTGAAAATGGCCGAGTTTTGTCGATGCGAGGGGAACGCGAAGTTAGCGCGACTTGCATATCACGTGTGTGGGAGTTACAATGGCTGGGCAGGCAAGAGGTGCCTCGCCTCTCCAAAGATTAATCAAATGCCTGGCATTTCTTGCGGTCCCCAATTTCAACCAGCAATTTATGTGGTTACAATTGCTTCAACAACTCTGAAGACACCCTCGGACGCCATCGCCTCAACAACATACGCAGACATCCCTCCTATCTTGTGAGTTGCTCTTGGTGCGCAGCCCTGATCTCTAGTGGTTGACACGTCTCCGAACAGCGCAATTAAGCTGCACATCTGCCGGCGCTCCTACTAACCCCTCGTCTGTAGAGCCATCCCCACACCGACAATGCTCTCCCAACCCTCCGCCGGACCTCAGCCTCGCCCACCACCCCAGCTCCCCTACGAACTCGCCCACAAGATCCTAGCATACCACCTCAACGACCTCTTCTACACCTTCGAGAACCCCTTCATCAACTGGACGGACTACGACCGCTCGAGCAGCGCCCTCGCCCTCTCAAGCAAGCAATTCCTAGCTATCGTCGCGGACTTGAACGCCACCCACACCAGACTCAGCCACGAAGAGCTGCGCCCAATGCGCTCGGGGGCCATCACGCTGGCGGAACACCATCTCGCCACTGGTGTGCCCACTCCGCCGCCAGTGCAAGTCACCCTCGACGCCGTGTCGCGTGCGGAGAAGGTCAAGAGGGTTAAGGAGGATATTGCTCTCATACAGCGTGCGATACTGCCGGCGTCGGTCAAGCGCATTCAGGAAGTGGCGGCGAAGGAAGCGGTTGAGAGAGCTGTGATGAGGCAGGCGCAGTTGGAGAGCATGAGCACGGCTGAGCGGAAGCTTATTCATGCGCTGGAGTATGCGTTGGCGGTGACCGTAGTGCTGGGCATGATGCTGCTGTTCCGCTTGTTTGACTAGAAGAAAGCGAAGGGTGGCCTTCAGCATGGGAAAGGCTGGCATGAGGATGTTGCTGCGCGAGGATACGCGCTGACGTGACCGTGGTACTGGCGACAATGCTACTGCTCAACCTGCTAAACTAGCTGATAGCAATGATGCCATTCAGCGTACAGTGGCGCTCAAGCACTTTTATCTCTTAGACACGCCCGTGATTCACATGAGATACTTGAAATGCAAGATAAACCACAAAGACTCGTGTTTGCTGCATCAAATTCATCTTTCTATCTAAGAAATGTGCCATCCGTATCTGTATACGTACGCCATAGGGCCTACGAATCCGCGCAGTGCAATGCAGTCGTGGGCGACGCCGAACTATTCAAGATGGGGGAGGAACCACGCGGTCGCACCCGGAGGCTTGACCGGTGGCGCCTCACTCGATGTGCCGACCGAGCTACGCGCGAACACATCATGTGGTTCAAATACCCGAAGGCAATGATCCTGGTGTGCTCGAAAATGAGAGCTGAGTCGGGTGATGTTGAAGAAAAAGAGAAGGAGAGGAGAAGGTAAACAGAAGAGCAGGTTTTATCATGGAATTAGGCTTGGCAGGCGCGTGACGTGAGTGCCTGTCGCCGAGGTGACGCGCGCGCTCAGACGCGACCAGATCGTTCGGAGCATCGTCTGGAGCAGCTGCACGTCATCGAAACCATCCGAATTGCTCACAGAATCGGCTACGCCGCCAGAATGAATCTCCTGAAACGGTAAGTGAGCATTTTACTTTCAGTCGTCGACGCTGTTGGGTTGATCCCCAATTACTGTTTTACTTGAGCCCAGCCCCATCCTGCATATGTGCTTTCAGGTGTAGCAAGAAACGGAATTTGCTCAACCGCACGTTATCGAGCTGAATTCAGGCAGAATTGCTCCCTATTGATGGCTGTATCTTGCTGATGCTTTTTCCTAGCATCCTACGCATCTTCAAAAAGAAGACGAAGTGGCGTGTCAATGGCTACGCCGAAGATGGCGACGACAGAACCTGGCGATTAAACAATCGCAGACCCGACACCCCGCTGCGCGCGTACATCAACAACAGCTCAGTGAACATGCAGCTGGTGAGACGCCCGGACGGGTGCAGAATAGTTACACGGGAGTTGGATGAGGATGCGACCGCTAGGGCATCGGAGGAGAAGGGAAACATGGTGAGGGCTGATGAGGATGTGACGTCGACGTTGAGCGAGAAGGAGAGAATCCGCATGAATACCTATGCCTGATTGGTAACAAAAGAGGATTTGCAAATCTTGCATGTCTTGCACGTCTTGCCGCCCGCTCCTACAGTGGCCAGCCTTGTTACAGCGCCTGCACCTTGGAAGTGATGGGCTTGTCGCGCGTGGTCTTCGCCACCCTATGCCTGGCGCTGTCTGAAAACGATCGATCTAAGACCTTGGTTCAAGGTGGCCAATGCTGTGCATGGTATACTACACCTTCATCGCAATGACTCGATACGTCCGACGGTCATCAGCGAGTGCACAGCGTTCGCGATGTGGGTCTTCCAGTCTTTCCCAAGCCTATTGTCCGCCAGTATTCCAACGGGGTCATAGAAGTAGAAATTCGAAGCTTGAACCATCCGCCCAGATTGCTGTAAGAAATCCATACTGAAGCCCCCCTGTTTTCACCCACCTTTACCGAGCCTGGATGGTCGATAGCGACCGAAATGATGTCCAGTCAACAACCTCCGTAGACATACTTGCGAATTACGTCTAATCAGTGCTTCTCCCGGAAGCGGCCGTCAATTGGGATTCTGAAGTGCGACGCGAGGTGGCGAGGGGGAGTGATCGTTCGCGTCGACTAATTCAGACAAAGCGGCTACACCGAAGACAGCCTAGCGTCCTCCAATTGAAAGCTTGCCTTCAATGTCAATCGCTCTTCGACCTTCACTCTCTCAGACTCGATAACACTCCATCGACCGCGGACGCGCAATGGATCCTGACGAGGAGTTCGTCACATACCTCAACCCTGATTTGAGGAAACTCAATGATGAGGTGGTATGTACCCTCTGCCGCCGTCTTGCAATGTCAACAACAACCTTGACTAACACGCAACGCAGATCGCAGACTCGGACAACTACCAGAAATGGGAGACTTTCGTCAAAGCGGCAGAGGGTCAAGAGCAAGGTCTTAGTCGCAACTCAAGCCCGGCAGCCATCGCCGCTTATCGTGGCGTCTACGATCGCATTCTCGCAAAGTTCCCTCTCTTCTTCGGTTATTGGAAGAAGTATGCAGATCTCGAGTTCGCCATTGCGGGCACTGAAGCTGCCGAGCTTGTAAGAGAGCCAAACATTCTATCAAGCTTGAATTAGTGCTGATACAGTCAGGTCTATGAGCGTGGCGTTGCCAGCGTCCCGTACTCTCACGATCTCTGGAGAAGTTATTGCTCGTTCAAATGCGACACCACACATGACCCTGAGCCAATTCGGGAGTAAGTACTCACTGCACTACATTCAGCTCCACCGCATTCCCTGCCCCCACATCCACAGAACATGCCTCACATGAAGCAAAGATGAGATCCTCGAACCTCCCCCACGCAACATCGAGTCGCGGGTTGATACATGGTCGACGAATCTTTCTACAATCCCAGGGCACTGCACTTTGTGGTCGCGCATATCTTTGTCACGTTACGAATTGTCGTTAGAAGAGCTTGCATTCTCGACGCCCTTCGCATCACATCCGATGTCCATGGCGGCACAACGTTGAGCACAATTCCTGCAGAGTCACAAGGAGGGCACACATTCACAGCACCGTAACTCAGCCCCGTCCTTGTCCCCATCCCGCTCACTATCCCTATCCTTCCCTCGGACCAAGCAAGCTAACGCACAGTAAGACTGTACGAGCGTGCTGCCAGCGCAATCGGCACTGACTTCATGGCTCACACCTTCTGGGATACCTACATCGAATACGAAGAGCGTATCGAAGCTCACGACCGCATCTTCGAGATCCTTTCTCGCGTCATCACCATCCCCAATTACCAATACGCGAAATACTTCGAGCGCTTCAACAAGCTCGCCGAACATTACCCAGTCAAGAAGTATGTGCCCTCCGAGCTTCATGCTCAGTGGAAAGCCGAATTTGAAATGGCAAACGGCACAGACAAACCCGACTCCGCTCTCGAAGCAGCGCTCAAGCCTCGCGCGGAAGAGCACCACATGCAGACCTTCCGCAACATCCAAGAGGAAGTAAACAAGCGCTGGGCCTTCGAGCAGCACATTAAGCGCCACTATTTCCACGTGGAAGAGGTCAGCGATGAGGAAGTCGACGTCTGGCGCCGCTACCTCGATCATGAAGAGACCCGCCCCAACAACTACGATCACACCGTGTTCCTGTACGAGCGCTGTCTCGTTGCTCTCGCGTACTACGACGACTTCTGGCTCCGCTACGCCCGCTGGATGCAGAGTCAGCGCAACTACAAACCTGAGGAGGTCCGCCACATTTATATGCGTGCGTCCTGCTTCTACACCGCAATCGCTCGTCCTCAGGTGCGACTGCAGTGGGCGCTCTTCGAAGAGCGCGAGGGCCGCACGCAGATTGCTACGGACATCTACGAAGCCATCCTCATTCAGGTCCCGGACATGACCGAAGCCATCACAGCGGCTGCGAATCTCCAGCGACGACTCTACGGCGCTGAGTCCGCGGCTCTGATCTACTCGGAGCAAGCCGCAAATCCTCAACTCTCTGCAGGAAGCAAGGCTATCTTGACCGTGGAGTGGGCGAAGCTCCTGTGGCAGTTCAGCGACGAACCAGGGGCGGCGCGTGAGCTGTTTCGCTCGCGCACGCAGAACTTCGCAGGACTTCGAGTGTTCTGGGAGGCGTTCCTTGAGTTTGAAATTGCACAGAAGGGTGAGGGCGAGGATGATCAGCGCGAGCGGATCAAGGGGGTTGTCGAGGAGGTCAGGAAGAATAGTCAGTTGCCATCAGATGTAGTGAAGGAGCTGTGTGCGATGTATATGCAGTGGCTCGTGAAGCGTGGCACGAAGGATGTGGCCAAGGAGTGGCTCGAGTTGGATCGAGCTGTCAATGGCAGCGTTGGATGCTGAGGTGTGGGGAAGAACGCTAGTGTGAGAGGTTGATGATACCCACTGACTGTAAAGTACTTTGACAACCGAAGAGACGAGGAATCAGTGATATTCATTCCTTGTTGCGGTAAGCTTTACAGCATTCACACGATCCTTTCTTTAGCCTCTTTTGGTCTCGCGCATGGCCAATTTGCTGGCGTTCTTTTATGAGCGTCGAAATCCGAGTCAGCTGTCCCTGCTCTAGTTGCTATCTAGAGAGACTATCAATTCTTCACTTGTAGGTATGTCTTAGAGCATCTACGCATTCGATGCTATTCTCCAAACGAACTCCAAGAGAGACTCTAACATCCCCATCTTTATTTACACTCCAAAGGATCGATATATTCCGTTCTGTTGCCTCAACCCTCATCGCCCCGCAAGTATCATCCCAGCGGTATATCGAGAGAACTCTACTTGAAATCGGAGTCAGTTTCGAAAAGAATTGTGCTGGAGGAGGAGACTTCTCTTTCAGTCCCCCATCACGCTCCTCTCATCACACCCTCACATCATAATCTGCTGCTCTCACCCTCAACTCTAATCTCTCGCCCCCCTTGAAGGACCTCAAAGAGCACGAAACGACGATCTTCTCTATCCGTTCTTTGTATCCAATTTCTCTTATCACCCGTCGTTTTTCCAGGCTGGCTCGAGACCACATTCGTATCCCCATTTCAACCACGACTACCTACAAGAATCAAAACTCATACCAACCGCCCTTCTCATTCGTGGAACAGTCTTTTATCCAGTAGATATCACTACTCTCAGCCTTCACTTACACCAAGACTTGACAAGCTACTTCCTCTTCACACAGCGCTCCTGGGGCAGCTCTCGCGGGCCCTTCAGGTTCGTCTCGACTTGGCTTGCGTTTCAGAGGTTATACCGCCCATGTGAGAGATAGAAGCGTGGGTGTCTGCGGTGGACGTAAGCTTTGGGCAATCCTTGTTGAGATTCGGTGGGTCGTTGGGGCGTGTGAGGATGGGTGACGTAGAGGAGGCTTTGTTCGCGTGGTCGTGAGTTCAGGCAGACTGGACAGAATAGCTGTGTGAGTCTCAATAACAGGGTCGGAGAGGCGTCGCGTGACTGTTGCTTCTATATCGCGCAGGATGCGATGGGATCTGCTATTTGCCAGGAAGGGCGTGGGAAGCTGGGCGTGAGGGAGTGTATGGATGTTCGGGTCTGAGGGAGAACACTATCAACGATGGACGTACGGCAGTGCAGGGTGGGTTGTAAGGGGAAAGGCATGGGTTAGGCTGGGGGATGCTGTGCCATTACCAGCGACATGGTGGCGCCCAGGAACACCTCAACAAGCATTCTGTAGCACACGGCAGGAGTTCTAGTTGTCTCATTCCAGCAAGGCAGTTGGTAGACAAGGTACGCTGACAAAAAGGTCAGGAGTGAATACCCTTCTACTGAAATGTCCATTCAGTGACTGTCATTGCCGCGTCTCCATCTACTATGCAGTCCTATAGCAAACCGCTGCTACATCCTTAAACCTCTCACCCACAGCCACAGCACCACAGGCACGACCACGTTGTCATTGCACCCCGTCAGCACCGCTTCCGTCAAGCTGGCACCGCACGCAGCTACTGCCGCTTTCGCCACCAGTATCCCAAAAGCATTGATGCCATCTCCACGCAAAGGATTGACATCATCCCACCCACCTGCAACCAGAATGGACTTCCCAATGACAAGCCCAACAATCACAGCCAAAGCAAACGCCGCGGAGCCCTCTAAGCTCTTCCCGCCAGGCCACGGCCACTTATGCCTGCCAATTGCGCGCCCAACGAGCGATGCTGCGGCGTCACCCATGCCGACACAAATGACGCCTGAGAGCATTGAGACATCCCTCTTCGCGAAAGTCCAGCCAAACCAAGGCTCTTCGACGCCCTGCTCGAACGGCAGTGCAGCCAGAGACAGCCAATATGGAATTGCGCATCCAATGAGCAGGAAGATGTGGCTTACCACGATCGGGCCGCGCAAATCGCGTCCATCGACGTAGGGGCTCAGAAACTGTGCGAGCGGTTTCGAGAGCGGGCGGAGTTGTGCTGCGCGCAGGAGCTCGAGGAGGAGGAAGACGGTAAGGACGAGGATGAGACCGAGAGAGAGGTATGCGGGGTCGACGTAAGCTGTTGGAAGGAGGAGAGCGACCATGGTGAAGTGGAAGACTTTGCGGCGGGTGTCGACGTCGCTGCGTTCGGAGAGGGTGATGACAATGGCGACGCCGGTGGCGACGATGGAGGCCCAGTAGGCAAGGAGGGTGAGGCGTGTTGCGGATCGAGGGTAATGGAGGTGGTAGTCAATTGTCTCGGACCAGGTTGAGGTGTAGTCTGATGGTGGGACTTGATCGAAGCGAGGAAGGAGGAAGTGTGAAGATAGCGGTGGTTGGTAGATCGTGTTCGCAACTACGGGAATGTCGCTGAAGAGGTAGTTGATGGCCCAAGAGAAGGGTTCGGTGCCAGCCAGAGCGTACTGTTGGATCAGGTAACGGATGGGCCCGAGAACGAGGGCTATGACAACGATGTAGGTGTAGATAGCGTATGCCCATTTGCGGAGGTTGACTTGCGCGGGTGTGAGGTTCAGGTAAGATTGTATTGTTGATGACGGCTTCCGCTTCTTAGCCTTCGACTGCGGACTCTCAGCAACCGGTGTGGAAGCTGTTGGCATCTCGGACAGTCCCAGTCGCGACCCATGCTTGCCTCGTTTCTTTGTAGATTCCGCAAGAACCCCATCCGAGGTTTGATGGTCATCTTCGACATCACTGCCAAGCACATTCTCAGGATTGGGTGGGCCTTTGATGCCTTCGGTGAGAGTCGAAAAGAACGTCTGGCTTGCGCGCACGATCACCCCAGCGCGCCTGAACCGCCAAGTGGGTATCCTTTCCAAGGCGACGTTCCACTTTAAGACAGGTCTACAAAGAAAGAACAAGCCAAAGCCTCCGACCCAGAGGATATATTTCAGGATCACCATCTGTGGAGATACCACCAAAATCAACAGATTGATGAGCGCTACTGACAGAAGCTGCTGTTCAGACGAGAGCAAGCTCGATGTCGTCAGATATCGAATGGGACTCAGTAGAGCCTGGTGCATGGGAAACAGCAGGGAGAGGTCAAATGAAGACGTCTGGTGGACATCGACGGCTTGGAGCCATCCGAGTCGGCTCTCATGTAGAGATTGGGAGTGGTTCAGTAGATGGGACAAGATGCAAGGTGCCAACGAGATAGCCCAATGGAGGCCGCTTTCTGCTGATGGAGCCGTGCTAGAGACCAACCTTCGAGGAATAGTGCTCAAGCCTAGGACCATGTTGACAAGAAGTGCTTCTGTCGACCCCGACCCCAATGTAATTGTGACAAGGATGGGTATCGTTGTCGGATAGAAGACAGGTGCAGGATCTATTCTTCCCAACAGGTCGATGATCCCGGATGAGCCCTGGAGGCTTTGGCGGTATCTGCGAGCCAGGAGGATGCTGACCACGATAGCCAACACCGACATATAGAGAAGCAGCCATGTAGCGCAGGAACTGTCCGTGGTACGGACCCCATGATTGCTGAAGTATGACGAGCCCGCTGTTACACATGCGAGCGAAGAGAGACATGCTGCTTCGCAGGCACGCTGCAACAGTCTCTCTCGCGCAACAAGTCTGTCGGCGCTATATCTGGACTTTTTTGCGTCGTCTGCGGTATCCGCCTTTGTCTCTTTCGCGTTCGCGCCCTTGCTGTCCAGCTCGGACTCCCATTTCAAGCCTTTGCGAACCCGGGATTGCGGCGGTGGGAGAGCCTTCACGAATTTGAAGCTCTCATCATCAGCTTCGGCACCGCTCTCGCCGGGCGTCGCGAGCTCGAGGCGAGACGGCAGACGGGACAACGGGACGCGTCTGGTGAGATCAGTGTCCGATTGAGACGGTGTCAAGGCTGGGCTCGGGAGGTATGAGTTCGTCCGGCTTAGTGGGCTCGACGGTGTTGCATTGTCTTTGGGTTTTCTTCCATACGGTCTTGGAGATCTTGACAATTCATCGGGTGGATCGTTCCAGTTTGGAGTGTGGCTGCCGTCGTCTTCAGGTGCTTGGAGATGGACGTTCGGCGTTGTCACGGCGGACATGCCTTGATAGAGGTTGCCAGAGCTGAGCAAACGGACGCCCAACCACTTTCGGTATGCTCGTCAATTATCCACACCACCCCGACTGAGACATGGAATCAGTACTACCAATGATGCATGTGAGAGGGAAATTCAATTGAAACGTGGACTCTTGCATGTGAATTCAGTACCCTGCCACTTCCGGTCCCTCGACATAGGATAGAAGACATCTCCATTATATATGGGTATGAGTTTTGCATCCACATACGATCATACACAGTTCAACCAGACTTATACGCATACAGACACGAATCAATGTTGGGTCAGGCTTCTCTCGAAGATCTGTTGATGTTCGTTTCAACTGGTGAAGCCATTCTAGATCTGTACCCTACTCAAGAGACCCCCGCTTCAATGATGCGCCGCATGTCTGGCACGCCACTTGAACCTTGATAGACCTCTCCCTCAGTAGCTCCAAGTGCCTGAGAAAGACGAGATGATTGTGTTTCTCATACTCCATAAGAAAGAAGGCGGCGATAACGGGGTCACGGCCTATCAGCTGCTGACTCGCCCCCAGTGCTGCATGCGATCGACCTTTGCGCCCTCTCATTGGCTGACCCCGAGACCCTATCCGGGGTAGAGCTTCACTAGCGCGGCGACATAGCGCGATGGACCTCGTCGCCTGTACGTACAGTCATGAGTCCCCAGATCTCCCATCATTCCATCATTCCCGCCGTCGTGCACCTCTTCGTCCTCGACATCTTTCAAACGTCCCGTACGGACTTGGCGAGCTAACACAAACCTGTAGAAGCCATCATCATCCGTCAAAGCCCTCCACTGACCACCACTCCGCCGACTCGAGACCGTCACTCCACTGCGTCTGGCCAGCACCCCACACCTTCAACAGGCGAGGCTTTTCAACAACTACATACCAATAACTCGACACCTTCGCCACAAGCAAAGACCTTCGCCTTGTCGGACCGATCTTCGACTCTCGATAAGCCGCCCACACCGGATCGTACTTGATACCTCGATTGCGCAGCAACTACAGCAGCTCTGCCTGTACCATCAGACGTGCCAATGTATCACAGTAACAATATCATACAGGCCTTATAGCAACATCCAAGATCGTCACACATAGCAAGAGCCTGCTACAGACCCATCTAGCGGTCTGCAGCTAGCGGCCAACCCAACAGCAATCATGGCGACACAACCTGGGTCCTCGTCTCAAGCGAGGCGAAGCGAGTCAAGTGGGGCAGTCTCGATAGGTCGATATAAGAGACTGGAGCAGATTGGAAAGGGCAGTTTCGCGACGGTGTACAAGGGCATACACCCTGTGAGTACACATTCTAGACGCGGCTTTGACCTTGGAATCATGGGATCGTAATCGAGAACAGCATGCTGACAATTTCTAGGAGGGTGGAAATCTCATAGCCATCAAGACCGTCCAGCATGCTCAGCTTAAAGGCAAGCTTCGAGCTAACCTCTTCTCCGAGATCGAGATCATGCGCAAGATGACCCACCCGCACATTGTCGCTCTGGTCGACATCCTTGAGAGTACGCACCACATACACCTCGTCATGGAGTTCTGCCAGCTGGGCGATCTAGCGACCTTTGTTAAGAAGAGAGACAAGCTTGCCTCGCATTCGGTTACGGCGGACATGCTGCGGCGGTATCCCAATCCTCCAGGCGGCGGCTTCAACGAGGTTATAGTGAGGCATTTTGCGAAGCAGCTTGCCTCTGCGCTTGAATTCTTGCGTTCGAAGAATTTGGTGCATCGAGATTTGAAGCCTCAGAATTTACTGTTGAACCCACCATATACCTGGATCGAGCAGGAGCTGCCCGAGAACCGGCCATTCACGGTCAGCAAGGAGTCATTGATTCCTGCGGCGGGTCTAGACTCATTGCCGTCTCTGAAGATCGCAGATTTCGGTTTCGCTCGACATCTGCCCACGACGACAATGGCCGAGACACTCTGTGGTTCACCGTTGTACATGGCGCCGGAGATCTTGCGATACGAGAAGTACGATGCTAAAGCTGATCTGTGGTCCGTCGGCACAGTGCTGTTCGAACTCATGACGGGAAGACCTCCGTTCCGCGCTGCCAATCATGTAGAGCTGTTGCGAAGGATCGAAAAGACGATGGACAGAATCAAATTTCCAGACGAGCTCCGGATCAGTGATGATATGAAGGTTGTTATCCGAGGTCTTCTTAGAAAGATGCCTACGGAACGCCTGAGCTGGGAAGGCTTCTTCCAAAGCGCCATCATCCTGGACGAGATACCTGGACTGGTTGAGAGCGACATGCCCCGTAGGAAAGCTTCATCGGCAGACCGCACATCGCCAGCTGCGCGAGAAGCGGCTGCCGATGCAGCTTCCAGAGGGCGACGTCCATCAGCTCCCCGACGGGCGTCTTTCAGAACATCCAACGACCGCTCCTCGCCCGACCAACCTCGCTTTAGCACGCCGCCTGAATCCACCTCCAACTTCCCTCGACGTCCCTCTATGAACCAGAACAGACCTAGTCTATCTGATCGTGCTACTGCTCCATCTGCTGTCCCTGGCGTGCGAAATGACAGGATACCCCCTCCGATCGGAGAGCGCCGCAAATCGACGCAGCCTCCCTCACCAGGTAGTTCAGTACCCCGAGATACTCCAGACAGAGAGCGAGCAATGCAACAGCGTCCGGCCGATCGAACATCGCGAGATGCTCGAGAGCGTGCTGCGCAAGACGTTGCATTTGAACGTGATTACGTGATGGTAGAGAAGCGAGCGGTCGAAGTCAATGCCTTTGCCGATGAGCTTGCAGCAAGCCCCCACGTTCAGTCTGGCAATCGTACATCTCCTTCAAGCCATGCTGCGATGGCACGACGCGCTACGACGCAAGCTGTACCGTCAGCAAACAAAGCAGGACAGCCTTCAAATACCACACGAGCGATGCAAGTTGCTTTCCGACCGGACGCTGCTCACCAGCGTCGAGCTTCCTACGACCGCCGCTTCACACCTAGCAAGACGTCCGCTCAGAGCGCGCTTGCCGCCGCCTTGAATATGGTCAACCTACGCTTCGTCAATAACCCTTTCGCACCACAGCTGGGCAAAAACCCGTCTCCACCACAAGGCTACGGTCCATTCCCTGCTTTTCCTGCACAGCCTTCAGCACCGCTCCTGCTCGGCGACTCACCGCGAGACAAGGCTCCTATAGACGAAGATCATCGCGTTCTCAGCACGATGGAAGATTCCGCTACTCGTAGCGACGTCGTCTACGGTTTCGCAGAGGTCAAATATAAGCAGCTGATACCCATTGCGCCTTCCAATGATGGTGCACTTCGTGGCCGCGAGGAGCCAATTGACGAAGGCGATGGCTTGACGCCCGATGCCATTGTTGGCATCTCTGAGGAGGCGCTGGTACTGTATCTCAAGGCACTCGCCATCCTCACGAATACCATCAACCTCGCTGGCAGCTGGTGGAGCCACAAGACGCGGCAACGCGACACGTTGACTCCAGATCAAACGTCGACGTCGCCATCACCGCGAACAGCTTCGGACGGTGCCACTGCCGGAAGTAACGGGAGCGGTAAGAGCCCAGGCTTCGCGGCCGTGGGTGCACGCATCAATGGCGTCGTACAGTGGGCGCGCAACAGATTCAACGAGTGCCTCGAGAAGTCGGAGTTTGTGTCACGCAAACTCCTTGACGCTCAGCGACGCCTTCCTTCTTACCACGAGGCTTCCACGTCACCCTCCAAGTACAGCAGCGGCGACGAAGCGAAAGAAGGTGAGATCAGTTTCCGCTCCGGCATTACCGCCGAGAAGCTTATGTGGGAGCGCGCGCTCGATATGTCGCGGGCTGCAGCTGTGAACGAGCTTGTCGGCGAAGACCTGCCAGGCTGCGAGGTTAGTTACCTCACAGCTATGCGGTTGCTGGAGGCGGTGATGGAGCGAGATGGAGACGAGGAGAAAGACAGTAAGAAGGCAGATGGCAAGAAGAGGCGGGAGAAAGACAAGGAACAGGCTGATCGTGCGGAGAATGAGCAAGCCGACGAAAGCGGCGCAGTGGTCAGCGAGGAGGACGGGGAGACGGTCGTGAAACGTGAGTGTCCATCATCCACTCCCTCTCTTGCAGATTGTGGGTGCTAACGTGAAGTAGTCATCGATCAAATGAAACGCCGCCTCTCTGACCTCCGTAAGAAGCTGGCGATGCAGAAGGTTAATCAGCGGAATGCGGGCAACAATACCACATCCAACAATAGAGACAAGGATAAGGACAAAGAGAAGATGCCCCCGCCGCAGCATCACCGCTCTGGCTCAAGCAGCTCGCCGAAGAAGATCGCAACGGAGCAGATGGTAAGGCAGGCGAGCAGTCCGGGGAGTTTACCGCGGCCGGGGAGTTTGGGTGTCTCACCGCGGTAATAGTGACAAGCTGTCGCGCGTTGCGATGGTAGAGTGATGACATGGGGAGTTTGAAATGGGCGAGGAGGCGCCCCTTTGGCAGATGTAGGCACTGCTTTCGGCTTTTCAGGCGCGGAGTTCGGAGGCTTCAGTGCATGGAACCGCGCAGGGCACTATTTCAGACTCGGGTTCTGTCACCGGCACTGGCGGCAATGGGCACTGGCGGACACGGGCAATGCCGAACATGGGACATCATGGATACGGTGGGATGGATGCACATGGTTTCAGCAGGCCGGCAGGCAAGAAGGCGGACACGGACAGATCCACAGCGCAAGCTCGAGCGCAGCACGAATGACGATATAGACGAGATATGAAAATCGATTGGATGAAGCGTCGTTTTGTTTCTGCGAATAATCTTGTCTGCAAGCGGGCGTGCAGTGTTTGCTACATGATGTGTGAGTGTGCGTGTGAGTGGGAGCGAGAGTGGGTGATAAGTGCGTGCCTTTGGGTGCGTGGAGCGTTTTCTAAGCCAGCCATCGATGTAAGGTGTGCTTCCCGAACGCGTTTCCGTCTCTGAAGCTCTTGCCATTGATGTAAGACAGGGGGAGTCGGTGAGCGGATTGGATCACGCTGCTGACGAGGCGTTGGGGAAGGGGGGCAAGGTTGCTGCAAAAGCTTGAGGGGCCGCATGTGTTTGTGTAGTAGTAAGCTGCATGCACGAAGGTCATAGATGTTTGTCTACGCAGGTTCTGTGCTCGCTCAGCGTTAGCAGCAAGGGCAGTGGATGAGAGGCTGATTGGAGCCTTCAAATTTGTATCATGGGTATATGCTTGACGTTCTATGGCGTTGACGTAAAGCTGCTAAAGGCTTGCTGAAGAGGGTGTGATCGTTTGTAAGCTCCGCCGCCTGGAAACGCAGCATGCAAAAAATCAAGTGGGTTTGACATGGTGTCCGCGCTTATGGTAGAGGAATGTACACGCGGCAGTTATAGACCTTTGGCTCTGTAGAGGGCTGTACTCGTAGGGGCTTGCTGGCATGGCTGGAGAAGAAGACGCTCTTGGGAGTCTTTGGACTTTGGACGCAAGGATAAATTTGAACGGAGTAGCGATGTTGAGAAGGGGTTGAGGGTGGAAGGAAGATGCTGGACTCGGTTGAAGGGCCCAAGAAAAGCATGTAGAAGAGGAAAAGAGATGAGGGGTCAATGCTCGTGTCAACAAGATGACGGACAAAACGGGTCGCCATGGATATCGCTTGTTATTGGTTGCTCAGAGCGATTAACGCGGTGACACCTTGTGACTTGGACTGCACGAGTCTACTGCAATGGAGCACATCGCTCGTTGGTCTCAACGTGAGACTGTTGACAGGTTTCTTCCTCGACGTTTCTGTAGAAGATGGGAACACAAGCCCGGTCGTAGGAATCATTCCCATTGCACGTGATTATTGGTCTGTGCCTGTACCACTATAGCCGAATCACGTCAGGACGTCGGTAGACTTGTTTGATAGCTCGCGGAAGCTCTCTGTGTGAAAGGACGCCATGCACGCCATGTCCAAGGCTTTTCGAGCATAAAACAGGCGTGCAGTCGGCCATTTGAAGCACTATGTATCTAGAGACAGCCTCATGAGCTGTTACATATCTGATTCAGCCCGCAAAATAATATTCGCGAGTGGATCTTGCTGGGGGAGCTGGATGGTTCATGACTGCCTGTGGTGCGCCTTCGACGAGCTTCGTGGCGATGCGTAGCTCGTATGACGAGCTGTGTCATGGAGTTGTGGATATGTCTGAGACGTGACAGTTGAATACACTGCAATACTTGATGTCTCGCCATCTGGAAGTTGTCGGCCAGCCGCAAGGTTTGATACACCAAGCTTTGCACGTGACCTGAGCTGGAGCATAACTAGTCCCCAATTGGGATAGCGCTCCCGCCTCGCGCCTTCCTCTCGAGCTTGTTTCCTCCAACTCTCTCTTCCTTCTCCTCTTGCTCTACATGCGTCTCCGCAACTTCGTCTCAATTCCCAAGCAAGATAGAACCGCCAGCACGAAGACCGTGACGATGGCGAATCGGTGGTTCTCGTAAGTCCTAATGGTGGTCTCACGACCGACGCGTTGGGCGGGGTTCTAGTGCTCTCTGGTTCTGCTTGCTGAAGAGGAGATTTGTCGACAACCGTGATTGAAGTACATACCATGGTGACTCAGCACACCTGCACGATGGCTGGTAATCCCGGGGGTGGGGCCCGGTGACGCCGAATGCGTTCGGATCAGTTCGCGGGACGCAGGCATGGAGCATCGTGCCTTGCGCTTTGCAGATGGCGGCAATAGGGCTAGCTGATGAGGGGAGTATCCTTCGGGTTGAAACCTTGACTGCGAGCAGCCCTCCGTCCTGACGTGATATGCTAAGTGCTAAGTGGGCTTTAACGAGTGCACCATTGATGACTACAAAGCGAAGCGTGCTGGACTTAAATCACGGAGGGGAAACATCGAGAGTACGACTCTGCAATCGACAGGTGCAGTGGACGCCGTTGAAATGCGGATCTTATCCAGTCCAGAGATTGCAGACATGGGTGCGTCTGTCTTCCAGCGCTGACGTCTAACTTCGACTTCCGAGGGAGAACCGACCGAACTTTGGCTTGCCAACGCGGCTGTGCTTGCTCTCTGCCGGCGAAGTCCAAATCCGTTTTGGGGGGAACAGAGGGTGACCGAGCTGAACGAGTGCGGGCTGGCTGCGGCTTGCCTCTAGTGACGTTTAACTCCATTACTCGGCGGGCGGAAATGTGGCTATTTGCAGGATCTCAGATGCACGGCAGACGTTGCAGGGACATTTGGAGTCTAGCATCGTCTTGCCCCGTGATACATTGCATGGAACATGTTTGAGGTCGGCACAAGGACCCTATGAACTCAAACACCATCGCATGAAAGATCGTACGTTTCCCGGTGCGGGACCATTGGTCGACGATACCATACTACAGTCTGGTGAACAGCTTTTGTAGAGATACGATTGCCGGATCCTATGCTAGTTACGAGTATCAGGTCATGGGCGTGCTGCTGGCGGGGTCTTTCTGATGTGGGGCAGAGAGGCTCGTAGCCAGATAAATTGCGGCACAGATGAGGGCTGAGCTAGTGCGCCACTACGTCTCTGACGAATATCGGGCTGGCTCGCCTTTCTGACATGATAGGGTATCGCGCTTCGGTGTTGATGCTAAGTGAGTCGACCCGCGCTTTGCGCGACCACAGCCTGGCTAGCGAACCTACCTGACGACTTTGGCGTTTCCGCGAGGGGTCCGGAGCGTCGACTAAGCAGTCCGAAGGATGGTAGGCATGGATGCGCCCCCTGATGGTGCCACTCTACTGTTCGGACGGAGTGGCCTGCACACCACAGCGTGGGTACGGACGCGGCTTCTTACAAAGCAGTGAAAAGCTCATGGAATAGTCACGCGGACATGATGCTTCGAGCGGTGTGCGCGTATGCGGCACTACGTGTTACCAGCCCATCAAGTTTCGGCTGATCAGGGAACAACTGGGAGTCCACGGCTCTGCGAGAAGTAAGAAAGCGGCCAGGCTTTCACGAAAGTACACCTCTTGTCTTTGACAGTAAGTGGAAATCGACATTTAATCACCCTCGCACTATTATCAATTTTTGGACCTTCAACTATCTCCACACCTTTTCTTTGGACTACTGGCCCTGTGGCTGGTGGCTGAGGAAGAAACGAGGCTCATTCAAGAAGATGTGAGCTGTGCGCGAGCAATGTTGCAGCCATCCACACGCTCATGCGAAGCTGCTTGGCGTCCGACAGCTTCCGCCCTAGGTCCCCAAGCTTTCGCGTACTCCCCTTTTCGCCGTTTTGCTTGACATCTTCGATGTCCGCCTCCAGGTCGGCAGCCCTCTTATTAAGGATCTTAGCATGCTTCCTCGCCTGCTTCGCCAAGACCTTTCCGTGAGCGGCAGTAATGAGCTAAGAGAGTATATTTAGCGAGCTCGCTCGCAATAAGTCAGAAGCCTGCTTATCAAATATGTTACACGACGCCAGTGAAATGCTGCACACAATGACTTAGACTAAGGATTATTGGTCCGTTGTAAGCTGCTGTTGCTAGTGGATGCCCGGCCAGATTGTGCGAGCGAGCGCACAGCATGGTAGGGGCTTGGTTTCTACATTTCTCAGACAGCGCTAGCATACTGCGGCACGGAATGCCTTGCAGCAGGGCTAAAAGTCTACTGGGAATTGCTGTAGCCAGGAGGACGCCAAGGTAGGCTCTGCGAGCGAGCACACAGCAAGGTCAGTGCATGATTTTCAAATGTTTGTCACAGCGCGGGCAAGCTACTCAATGATTATGCTGATGCTAGGGTCTGCTGTTGTTGGATCTGGCTGTGGTTGAGCAGACGTCGGGCTCAAGTTGCAGGCTCTGGACACGGAAACGGTGATGGAAAAACGTCGGGAACAACAAACTTGCTGAGGGAACCTGATTGACTCGCCATTGAGCGCCATAGATATAGAATTTGGCTTAGGAGGCAGAGTGTGGCCCTTGAGTCTGCGGCGTCTAAGTGTCTGGCCGTACGAAGAAGGAAACAGACGCGCTTCTGAGGACGACAACGAGACGGATCGGCCTGCTTCAGGGAGTCTGATGTGCAGTGAAATTCGTCCGGAGCGGGATCGCTGACCATGCTGGAAGGCAACGACAGCGTAGCAGCCTGAACGTAAGGCTTATTCTCTCTGACGTTGGGAGCTGGCAGCGATACGGAGCGCTGGTATTCTTTTTTGAGTGATCACGTCATGAACCATATCTTGCTTGTGCTCTTCCTCCTCCCCAGTGCTCTCAGCATCAACCAGATCGTCCTCATAGACGTAGCCGTTGGCTCCACAGAATCCTCCGCTGGCGATGAACATCACAGGCTTCATTTGGTCCACAGCGAAGTTACACGCGAGGGGCGTCCAGGATGCGGAGATAGGGCAGCATCTCACTTAGCTGAGTGGGGCGAAGAATGAGGAGGCTCGTGGTCGCTAGATATGACAGAGGTCGGCTACTCTAGACGATCTCTTTCATGCACGTGGGGCCTTGATTGCCGGTATCGAAACATTGCGTCTTAGGACGTGAAGAACATTGTCCAGAGACCAATCTGTTAAGGTTGCCTTTGAAGAGCTCGGTCGAAGCTCACTGCTCGGATGATACGGTTTTGAGTTCAAAAATAGTCCTTGACTTGACCTCACAATGCTGAATGTAGGAATATGACCTGCAAATGGACTTGAAGGTGTTCTTTCTAGCTTGATACTCTCCAGTGTTTATTATGGTGTTTAGCTAGTGAGATTGAATGAGTGCAACGCCCTTCCTTCACATCAACTCCACAGACTTCCCTCCTCTCGGTGCATATTACGCGTTCAGTGCTCAAAGCGGCCTTTCGCCTCGCCCCGCCATACTACCGTACTGTAGACTTCCATCCGTGAACTAGATGAGCTCTACGTTGTTGGTCGTGACAGGGCTCCGATATCTAAAGAGGGGCTCTCGGTTAGCTATCGCAGACACGATCAGGCTTTTAGGCATATCTAAGAGCCGAGGCCGTCAGATAGTGTTCTGCCTCGGAAACCGGCCATATAGCCAGCAATCCGAAGGAAAAAAAAACGAGGGTGATATTGTTGATTTCCACTTACTGTCAAAGACAGAGGTGTACTTTCGGAAGCTTGGTTGACGCTCTTTTGTATCATGTCGGCAAGATCGAAGCTAGACGCCAATGTCCCTGCTTCGTCGCGTTTGCAGTCGCAATCTGTGGTGTGTAGGCCAGCTCCGTCCGAACAGTAGAGCGGCACCCCAGGCGATGCGTCCATGCCTACTATCCTCTGGACTACGTGGCTGCGAGCCGGACCCCTCACGGCATCGCTGTAGTCCTCAAGTAGGTTTGTCAAGCCAAGCTGTAGTTGCGCAAGCGCAAGCCAACGACGTTCAGAGCAAGCGTTGCCGCAAGCCTTATCATGTCTGAGAGCGGGTGAGGAAGTAGGGTAAGCGTCGGAGACGTAATGGCGAACTATCACCCCTCATGCGTGCTTTTGCAATCGGGTCGCCGATGATCTTGCCCCAGGCCCGCGAGCAAGAACGATGGTCGAGGGAAAGCTGCACATCCATGTCGATAGTCATTGGAGGTGGATCGTTTCTGCATCTCTGCAAAAGTGTCACCAGATCCCTGTATCGAGTCGCTGACTGATGGTTTCGCGTTCGAGAGAGGATCAGCTCACTTATCCTTCACGGAGAGCACGCGCAGTGGACCTCAAACGGGCTGGACAGTACTGCATTGTGACGGAGTCTTACACCGATACGTCGAAACATCATGTCGACACAACGAAGTTAGACGCCAACTGTCCCTGCAACGCTGGTCGTGTGCCGATAGCTCAGAGACCCGATCCCAACTCCTCTTTCGAGGGGAAGGGAGACTGAAGCCACGAGGAGCTGGCACAACCATGTCTAACATCCCTTGGAAAGAATCACTCCGGCCCCACTCCGGAGTGATTCTTTCCATCAGCCAGATGAGTTGACCCTCAAACGAAGATTCCGACGACTCTCCTGTGCTAGCAAATGGAACTTCAGAGAGCACTAGAACTCTGCCCAACGCGGCGGCCCCGGGTCCGCGGTTAGGACTTACAAGAACCACCGATACTACTGTCTTCTCGGCCTTCGTGCTAGCGGTTGCATTGTGGATGGTTTGAGACGAAGCGCGATAACGCATGTTGAGCGAAAGGAGAAACGGGCACGACGGGGTTCAAGAAATTGGAACAAAGGCGCGAGGCAGAGGCGCTATCGCATTTGTAGCTAGTGTATTGGCTACGATCGCTTGCCGCCCCCGCTCATGGCTTTCAGCAGAGCATCTGTGTAGCGTAAGCAAATCCGTAATTGCGAGTCTATATAGCAACGCCAGTTCTTCAGTCTCTCTACAGTTACCACCAATATCATGCTGGCCCTACGCAACCGCTCGAAATCTGGCACATCGGGTTGTCCGACCAGCGCTTTGCGGTCGGCAATCTATCCTGACACGCGCTCCGATAGGGCTACTAGCATGGTCACGTGAGTACTCTTGGCATACCGTGAAACCGAGGATCTATGCAAGACCAGCGTTGACGTGGCACTGTGACAGCAGCTCCCATGTTTGAATACGGTTCAGAAACGACTAATTCTAGGCAGCGCCATCAACTTGGCCCCTCAAAGCATCCCACTACAGTCTTAGATCCAAGACATGTCCGCTCCGACCTTTCTAGCAGCGGCCAATGCGCTATACCAATTGAAGAGCCCCTGTTGAGCCTTCTCATCCTGCGTCCATTCATCCCAGCCGTCTTCATTCTCCGGCACCGGCATTGCCAGTGTAGCGACCTCGAGCTTGGCCCTCGCTCGTGCAACTTTTGCCTTCTCTGCCGCAGCCTCGAGGACTTGTTTAGAGGGACCCTCGGCGCTCTGACCTGCGCCACCTTTGAAGTCCACGTCGAGATTCGTTTCAATAGCGTCCGGGAGATCCTGAACTGTTGGGAGGGACGGCATGTGAACAATCTGCATCTCTCTCCGAATAAGAAAGCAATGCGTAGAATGAACCGGCGGTGCTTTACGTCTCAGCGTTTGGATGATGGCGTCCTTCTCCTTCTCCACAGCTGTGCCGACTTCCATCTCATCGCCTTCTAGCTGAACGTACAGCTCGGGGTAATATGGCGTTGATGCTTTTGGCAGGACGAGAGGGCGAGTTTTCTTGTCTACGCGCTGGAATCCGCTGATGGTGGTTGTTAGCATGTCACAGTAATGCCCATGATTGAGGTGGTATACCGATATTGGATCGTCTTTGGCTTGCCCACTCCCGATTCGACGCACACGAGCACTTTAATCGAGCCCATAGCGTCTTCATCAAACGCAACTTCCTTGGCGAACTTGAGTCCAGCGTTCTTGTTGCTGTCTTGTGCAACCATGTCGCCCTTCCACCACTTTCCGCCTTGTGTCATGAATACTTTCGAGATTTCACCCTATCATACTACTGTCAGTGCTTGCAGATGCGTAGAGGGGTTGAGAACCACGCAACTTACACTGTGGACCTTCAACTGATTCGTGATCTGATTTTTAATGGCCTCGTGGACGACAATATAGTGTACGCTGTCTTCGATGATCACGGCAATGAGCACCTTGCGATTTGCGGGAGCTCGGACGGCATATTGGACGGAAAGGTAGTCTCCTTCATCCACAGCCACATAGCTCTTGCACTGACGCGATTCATCTATTGCTTTCTCCTCCGCGATTTGGTTGCCCTTTTTGAGGAGGACTAAGGCCTAGAGCGCTACGTGTCAGCACGATCAATTTTGAGAGAGCACACACGAGAGTGTGTTACGCTCTGAGAATGGGCGTATTAGGGCAGCGCCTCCACTTGAGCGACCGAGAACCCCTGACAAATGAGTATAAGACACGGTGCAGAGGCTGTAGATTCACCTGCACGCCCTGACTGTTTGGCTTCGTCAGACCCATTTTCGTGGAAGGTGTAAGTTTGATGATGAAAGAGGTTTCAAACAGCGCGACAGATGAAGGTGCGAAGATGACGCGTCACGTGCGAGTTGTCATAAATCTTGGCGAGAAAGGTGTGAGGACGCCTGCCCCTGTGTAACGAGACTGGCCACTTCTCTCGTCAGCTCTTTTAGCGCGCCAGAAGCAGCTCACCTGATCGCAGCTTCGTCGAGCCATCCGTCAGTGTCAAATGAACGCCAAACCATGCGCCACCGCCAGCTCTCTTCCTGTACCTTGTCAATGTCGTAAGCGGCTCGCCGTTGCTTGCCCTTCCTCCGGTGCCAAGGTCTGTGCAAACTACCTGACACCGACGACAGGGGCCCAGCACTTTGAAGTGCTGCTCATGGCCGGCATCGTTCAAATCGTTTTTCATTAGCGACTTCCATCTTTCTTCTGTGTAGGGCGAGCATGATGAGGATAGAACGAGATTAGGCCGAAAAGCGAGGGGGCCAGTAGGGCAAGACTGAGAGTAATTCTGTCGGATGTGCTCGTTAAGGTCGGTCAGGCTCTGTTGCGTGATAGCTAACATGGCTGATTCGTTGGATAGACTCAAAATTGGAACGGTGAGATCGCCAAGTTGACCTGCATGCTGAGTCCCCGCGTGCCGGATTCCAACTCCAGCACTGCGACAAACGCGAGCCAAATGACAAGGTACGCTCAAATGATCGCTCAATAGATCAGAGATGGCTTTGTCGTCGTAGATACCAAGTCCACGCTTGTTGCTGGAAGAGACGGGGACCAGATGATCTGAGCTTGTACGGTCAGATGAACACGGATCTTGAGAAAGTGGCACTGAAAATGCATGTTCCCCGGCGCCAGTCCCAGATACAGGCCCAAGCCGTGACTGGCGAAGGCGCACACGCAGCAAGCCACAGTCAAAGTCAATCGTAGGCTCGATCAACGTCATGCGAGGATGTCGCTTCTGGGTCAGGATGTCCTGAGAACCAGCATGGACAATGCACCATTCTCGATCCCACTCTAGGCCTTGGCGGCTGACGGGCCAGCTTGAGGTAGGTGAAACAATGAAGGCACCACAAGATTTGATCGGATAGACAAAGATCTGCAAGATCTCTATGGAGCATGTTGAGGTGCTTTGTACATTCATGTTCCGGTCTTGGTGTGTGGTATATCGATTGTCAGGCTCCGCAAACAAAGTCTTGACGAAAGTCACCAACTTGCATACGTCTTGTGTGGTGCTCATGGCGCCCAAGCTAGCACGCAGAACGCCTGTAGGTCTACCATCGACGACGTCGTGCTCAGCTCCGCATTTATGGCCAGCGGAAAGGTTACGCCTCAGGTCGCGAGGCGCGAGAGCAAGAGCTTCAGCTACGCCTCCCGGGTTGCATAAGCCGCCGCTGCGCATATGAATGTTGTGCAGACTCGCCAGTCGATCGACCTCCGTGCAACTGATGACACTGCCGCCGCTGTCGAGAACGTTGAAAGCAACGACTGGCCCTTGCTCTGAAAGGTCCCTCAGGGCCGTATAGAGCTTGCACACTGGCTGACCGTTTTTATGCTGTAGGTTTTCCAGAGACAAACCCAGCTGCTGTGTTAGACTCGCAGTATGCTGAGCTATGGCGGCGAAGGAGCTGTACAACGCCTCGTGCACTTTCAAGGCGATGTGAAGAGCGGTGATATTGTGGACAGGCAAAGTACCGTCTTCAAGAGCAGCGTGAATGGAGGTTGTCTTTGAGATGTGCCACTGCTCTTGTAAGCATGCGACCATGTCCACTGTGCCGCCACCGAAGTAGCTCCGCTTGTGAAGAACGTGAGCGCAAGTCTTTCGAACGATCAGGGCTCCGATCTCCGGGAAGCCAAACATCTTGTAGAAGCTGAGCACGGTAAAGTCTGGGGCCGCGTCTGGATCAGACAGATCAAAAGGGCAAGTTGAGACAAGCGCGGCCGCATCCAGTAGTGTGTATCTGCGAGGAGCGGGGGCATGACGCGCTTGCTTCGCCCATGACAGAGGCAGTCGTCGCCCGCTCATGTTGGACTGTGCGGGCCACGAGAACAGTTCCAACGGGTGTTCACGTAACTCATTTTCAGGGTCTGTGTCGTTGCTAACGCTGGATGAATCAGACGTGAACGTGGAAGCACGGGGTGATGAGCTCGCAGCTGATCCGGTATACGAGTCTGACGAACACTGCTTTGGCGAAATAGAAGAGCCGTTCGAAGGAGAAGAGGGAGCACGGTCATTTCGCAGAAGCCAATCTTGAACTTCTTCGTCTGTCTCAAAGCACCTTCGTCCTGCCGTGGCTACTTCTCGAGCACCGATCAAGCTCGTGTGAGAGTCCTTGTGGTAGCCATACCAAAAGCCAGCGGGATTAGGTCTCAAACAATCTACTACAAGCTTCGCACCGGCTGTAGCATTGGCCACGAACACCAAGTCGAAGTGCGCAGGATCGGCATTGAACAGCTGCAGTGCTGCCAGCCTAGATCTCTCAACAGCCTCCGTTGAAAGCTGGGAAGAAGACGAATTCGAATGAGGGTTGCCATAAAGGTTATGTAGCATGTCATTCGAAAAGCGTTCGATGAGTGATTTTGCAGCAGGAGGTTTGCCGGCATGATCAAGATATACAGCATCTTTCATCATCGGGTATTCAGTGAGTCTAATTTGCTGGATCCGCTCGATGTAACTTTGTTCCTGATCGGATGCCATGGTGAGGTGGGAAACAGAGACGTCTTCGCAAGATAACGTCTTCACTAGCCGTGGTCGTCGTATAATGTTAGGAAAGGCGCAGACAAGAGCAATGTCATGACTTTAGATCCGCAGCGGACGCAGTGTCAGATCTCCGAGCAAAAGCAGACCAAGGTGTAGGGTGTCAAGAAAAAGCGATGTTGTTGAAGAGCGATGAGGTCGAGATACAGGAGATAGGGCGGGATAGACTATACCCTTTCTGGAATGACCATACCGACGCCGTTATACTTCCGTTCTAGGCACCTCACGACAATCAGATCTTATTCCTCTAATTTCCTTCTCCGTTCTTCATCTCTATTTCCAACATGTACGATATTCACGAGAGTCGAACACAGTCACCGGAGCTTGCTATCATCTTACCCACCACAACAAAGCCTCCGACAGCCGGTATGAAGAAAATCGACGATGCCGACAGCAACCCCACCCTCCAGCGCCAGGAGATGCCCTTGATATCCTTGACAGACTGTATCCATGGACCGACCAGCTTGTTTATGAATGTCCACGCCAATATCCACGACCGTTGAGTCTCCGTGCTCTGTCCTGGTTTGTATCGGGAGAAGTACCCAATGACGATGAGCGACAATGAAGCTACAGACACCTTCAGCACAAACCTTACTATGAATTGCAAGAGTCTTCGGAATGACCCAAGATAACCAAGCCAAGCGATGCATGTGGTATTGTCCATGACGCCGGAGCTGGGGGTCTTAAGCGCTGAAAGCCAGCTGAATTGCCGAGCATGGCCTTCTGCACGCCTGTCTTCTCGGTTGCTCCTTCGCTCAAGTTCCGAACAGATAGGAATGAGGAGTCGCACGTCTAAGTTGGGTTGCGTTTTTGCATCTGGTTCTCTTCTCGAGGTCATCGACGTTTCCACAGTGACTTGCGTCTTGTGCATCGCCGCACTTGGTGGCAAACCCTCATAATGTTGGCTTTCCACAACACGTGCTGTGTTCACAGCACCTGCTTCTGAAACATCCTTCTCGATGCTGCTTCTGGGCTTCGGTCCGAAATACGATTCGGAGGGCCATACAGCTGACGCGATTGCCTTCCTGGAAACAATAGCAGATCCAACCACGCCATCAAACTTCGCACCGCGCCGCTCGGCTTCCTCCATGATGTCGGTGCGGACTATATGCATCGATGAATAGTCTCCGGTTGCGAGATGACCGAGGACATTCACAAGCGACATGACCGAGTAGTGTGTAACCGTCAACCCATAGGCTACAAACCCAAAACGTTCAAGTTGGTCTCCCCGAACATCATAGAGCGTCGAGGCTGCGTAAACCGTCTGGAAGAGAGCTACTATCGCTTTCACGGAGCCAAAGGATGAAGCCACCCGATACTCATCCTCCAGTATAGTGTCTCTGGGCAGAAACGCTAGCGCAAAACCCTCCGGTAGTATACACTGGCCCTCAATCTTTCGATCGGCCACATTGAAGACATAGCTTGGCCCGGAATATCGCCAAATATGACCCACGTCTTCCAGGCAGGACGACGCGAGCAGTAACTTCGTTCTAGGCCATGTTTCGGTGAGGAAAGCGCACAGATAACCTGCAGGGGTAGACTGCTCACCTCAGTCCAAGATACTCCTGATGAGCCTCATTCACGATCCATGTATATGTTCGACTTGCTACAGCAACAATGAGAACGCACTCGCAAGCAGCGCAAGCCATTATGAACACTTACATGCAGACAACCCATTGCACGGATCAACGACACGGACATCTCGAATGACGTCCCCTGGCCGCGGCTGCCAGTACTTTGTCCGCACCACGACGCATAAAGCGCCCGCGTGTGCAGCACGCTCAAGCTCGGAGCCTCTTCTCCAGCGCGCGCACCGGAAGATCGCATCCAAAGCCCTGATCATGCCTGTCGTTGGACACAGAAAGGCCCACAAAGCTGTCACAATGGTATCCCACGCCATCTCTCCGGGCACCGATTTGACCTAATGCAGGAGTCAACCAGTGCACTGATCAGAAGGAACGCGCCTCCACGCACAGTCGCGGCATGGGTCACATAATTGGCGAAGATGAAGATAAACACATCCCAAGCAGAAGCGGGCACACAGAGTGTTTTCGTCGCGGCAAAGAAGGTGGACTCCTCCGGAACAGCGATGGTAAGGTTCTTCAGGTATGCCGGAGCTGCTAGTGTTACTAGGGTGACAAGGAAGAAGCTGACTATTCGGACGCTCATGATATTTCGCAAACGATGTTGCGTTATCGCCACTGATCATGCAAAGATAGGCAATGCTTAAGATGAATTTCGATGGCATACTAGACAGGCATTTAATGCAGATAGGTGATTTATCTATGGAGCAGGCTGTGCAGCCATCATGCAGGCCAAGCGCTTGCGATGTTGACCGATCTGTTCGCCTTGCAGTGACCACATGGTCTTATTAGTCGATGCGGCGCAAATATTGACCTCTGATTGGCTCCCTCCTCGCTTAGATAGGAAGCAACCGACCGGACAGGATATGCTTCCCAACTTCAGTGCAGTTCGTTGCCTCGACAGCTTCTAATGATTCTTACGTCAGTCGCATGCATACTGGTCTGACAATTCATAGTTAATCATGTGCAAACCATGCAGGATGTATCGACTAGCTCTTTATCAAAACGGGCAGCCTCCCAAAGTGCACAGCTTCACGAACTGCACTTGTCTATATAGCTCTTCGCAAATCAATCACGCAGCCTATTTTAGATGTGCTGCCTCAGCGCTGTCTTCGAGCATGCCCTACAGTGCCGCTCGCACCATGTTAGTACCCCAATTCTGGCATAGACACAGCGCAGACTTCGCCATTGCCGTCCACACGACCTTGATCTCCTTGCACGCGGCAACCATTGAGCTCCGCTTACTGTTCAATCTTTCGGCTTATAACAACCGCACTTCACTCGCTGTCCACAACCTTGTCCCATCATCGCCTCCGCCTTCAAAATCCCAGGCCGCTGTCCCTCCCACATCCTCGGTCCACAGGTGACGGGCAGCGTTCCCAATGCTCTTCAGCACAAAGTTCTCTCATAATCGTGATGGACGGCGTTGTACTTGCAAAGCACACGGTGTCGCCATCGCGAGTAATGAACGCAGTATCAAGGTCACAGGCGCGTTGGAGCAAGCTCGCAAAGTGAAGGCTCAGCGAGTGGCGGGGCAAGATTTGGTCTCGGAGACCACTTCCGGTGCAGATCAACGACGGTACTGTAGGCGCTGTGCGTTTTACAGTGGTGTAGCAAAGCCGCTGGAAGCTCTTTACTGGGAAGTTGAAGGTGCACACAATTTTCTACGTCAGGGTAAGCATTGGAAGCTCTGGCAGGTTTATGATGCTTATGATAGATTTAGGACTTCAATGAACGCGAGCATTAGCCGTATATTTGGGTTCGGGAATTGATCGTAAACGCTGTATGTACTTCGCTCTTCTAGTGTATCTGCCTGAAAAGAGTTGCGTCCGCGTTCCCGAAGGGTTGAGAAATAGAATCAAGCGTGCTGAATGAATGCCAAACCCACCTCCACATACCCTTTCTCTGCTTTGGTTGCAGGCCCCACACCTTTGGCGTTTGTTGCAAGCAATGATCTTTCGTCTTTTCTTCCGAAGTAGCCCTTCTAAGAGTCATGTCGAGGACGGGCTCAAAGATCTGCAAAAAGTTGCCATTCGGATGCGCGCAGAGACTAATTCTTGAAATAATGTTGATGTACAGCTGAGGCGTGGATACAGGAGTACGAGAGATTTTGCACGCAGTATCAATATTTCAAAGAACCAAATTCAGCGCCAAGCCAACGCACAGCCGGGCTCGTCCCCAACGTCGCAGACGGCATGTGAGTCGTCAGCACACACGTTGTTGCTTTTACATGAGCCCTCGCTTATGTTGACTGCGTGACAAGCATTAGATTGTAATCGACTTATGGCAAAGGGAGAAACTGACTCTGTTCAACTTGCCAAGTTTTTCCACCGTCGCCGGAATATGGTTGGGAGTAAGTTGCGCCGGGCGAGTCGACAGAAGTGGGGAACATCGGCACTGCAGTATCCAGGATAATCCTCAGATTGGTGTATCTGTGCGCAGGTATGACCCCGCTGCTCTGGCACCCACACTCTGCTTTGAGCCATAACTGCCAGGGGGCGTCATAACTTTCGGTCTTAGCTTCGCGTTCGGCTGTACCTCAAGTAGTCAGCTATTTTGTCTGATATTGGTTAACACGCCAGAGCAAAAACAAGGCGCAAGTAAAAGTTGATGACTTACGACATTCTACAATTGTCGTTTCTGATTGGTATGGAAAGTCTATTGTCGAGTTTAGTTCAGTCATAGCTGTCTCTGGTACAAATGTGTCTTGGTGTATCGTTTAGCAAATCATCGTCTGAAGCGAATGGCACACATACAGTTCAGGCGGATAGTTCGTCCGTTAACGATCTGCAATCTGTCTTCGACTGACGATGCGGAATCTTCATAGCAGCTGCGAAGCATGCACCATTCATTTGATTCAGCAGATGAATTGCCAGAGCACCTGTTGATACAATGAGAAAGTATTGCAGATCATTACGCCAACAGTAACTTACACCTTGCTGGATGACTTCGTCACGATGATCAGAGAACTGCGAAGAATTTGCGTGCTATCCACCCAATCTGTGACGTTCTGGCGGTGTCAGTAAACTGCACTGTTGCTGCATGTGATGGGCGCATACGGATGTCTCGATAGACGGGGCGAAAGATAGTGTTCCATTAACTTCGACTGGTCCACTGGGGAGCTGCAAGTCTGCTGCTACGGCGAGTAGAGTCGCATTGAAGCGTTCTGATCCGATAGACCACCATGATGGGCCCACGCCCACGTGGCCTGGAGGCCAAGGACCGTTGCAACCAGGTTTGTTGGACAATATGCAAGGGTCGGGGTCGTAAGCAACAGTGTACGGAATAGACAAGAGCGAGAGTATAAAAATCTTCACACTGGTGAGTATCATCGTTGCCAGTCGCTCACAAGGATAAATGCTCTGTAGCTCAGACCTGCGTTCGATGTGGAAGGGTGAGTTCTGTGCCCTGTAATCTCATTCTCACCTTTAGTGCATTGCGATACCTTCTTCTTTGCAAAGCATCATCCGAGAGCAAGGCTGCTCGCAAGCCGCGCGTCCGTGTATCAAGGGCATCGAGAACAGGCAGTCGACAGGCACTACAGTCCAGCGCGGTTGCAAAATCCGTGTGAGGAGTTCCACTTCTCGCCCAGGTGGCCCCGTGTAATTTAAATATCACTCAGGCAGCCAGATGTGTTGGTTCTAAAGTTGTGATGCGACGGTCTACGCTAAAGCGCCCGTCGATTTGAGAGACGGATACTAGCTCCAATAACGAGGATACCTACCTGCAGAATATGCAAGTCTAGGGAGTGGACTGTGCCTCGATGCAATACAGGCAGATACGTTAGGCCGTCTGTGCCCGCATCTGAATGAGAGCATGCATCGCCGGAACATACTATAACTATTGCCTTGTGATTCCGAAACGTGCAGCTTGTATCATTCTTCTGTTGCAGCGATATATCAGAGCATGGCTACCTAGCGTTCCATGAGAGCCCGCCTTCTCAAAACGCTAATGAGACTCTTCGATATTATCGTTCGCATCACCTGTTTCACTCGACCGGAATTTGACTGCAAGTCATGCGGCAAGGCGCGGCAAATATACGTGTACGCAGTGTCTCGTAGTACTTTGTATTGCATGCCAATTTGCTGAGTGGCTCTCACGAGTGGCTGATAATGCCCTGCTATTGCAAACAGGCGTTACGCCGAAACATCACATCTACTCTCTCAAGACGGCGGCGGCACGCGAGGCTGATTTGTACTACATCTTCATCGCCATTGTGGAGGCAGAATGTCTGCTGCATACTACGTTGGCCTTGATGATGAGACGATGTAAAGACTGGCTCCAGCCAGCTCATGGGAGCCGGCAGCCGCCTTCGAAATAGATTACACCTGTACCGTTTCGACATCCACCCTTTTGCTTGAAATCTTTCTCTTCCATTGATAGTCATGGCCTCAGAATCCCGTCAAGATAAATTCAAAACCTTGCAGCAGCAGATTAATGGTGCAGCGGCTTTCATTGCGATCACCACGCTCTTCGTCGGTATGAAGTTCGCAGCTCTTCGCATCCGCAAAGGCCACAACCGTAGCATTACAGCGGGGTGGGACGAAGCTCTGATTGTGGCGTCGATGGTATTCTACGTGCCCAAGTGCGCCTTTGCTACTAGTAAAGTTGCTTTCCCTGTACAATCTGCGTATGTGGACCATGCTGAACACCATACGCTCGCAGTCAACGCCAAGGCGTACTTGGACTACTACGCTACCGACAGCGAAGACGCTGCGAAAGCGTATTATATCACAATCGCCAAGTCTTCTTATGTCGTAAGCGCACTCTATCCACTGGCATCCGCCCTACCAAAGCTTTCACTCTGTATGCTCTACCTTCGTATCTTCAATGTCCACCTGTGGGTCCGACGGATCACACACGGCATGATAGCATTTCTGGTCGCGAACGCAATCGCATGGCTGGTACCGAGCGTCGCTATCTGCCAGCCTATTTCGGCTTTATGGAGCATACCTCAGGGCAAATGCCTCAACTACAACGTCTTCGGTACTTGGATCAGCCTGCCCAATATCGCGTCCGATTTTGTGCTATTACTCCTACCATTGAGACCTCTCTGGAACATGCAGATAAGGATCCCAAAGAAAATAGGCATTATTGTCACGTTTGCCGCTGGCAGTATTGGCATCATCGGAGCTTCTCTGCGACTTAGCTTTTACGTCCACAGAACATGTGTCGACCGGCCCGGCGCGCATCAATCAATGAGTAAGATCACTGCAGCTATGTGTCTCTTCGCTGATAACTGAACTAGTGTAGGGTCCATCGCCTACGACATGATTGTCACCTATCTCGAATGTGGCATGTACCTCATCGCAGCATGTCTGCCGTCCCTGCGTCCCATTGTTGTTGAGACGCACCGAATGTTGAGCAGCATCTTATCCTCCAACAAATACAAACGTCGATGCTCGCAGTGCGGCTGTCATGCGAGTCCATCAGCGGAGACTAGACACAAGAGCCTAGCACAGCGGCAGATCAATATCAACATGACTGGGTTAGGAAATCTGGAGACGCTACGCCGCGCCGGTGAGGGTATTGGTGTAAGCAGAACCGAACATGCAGAGCCTTGCTGTGCTTGTACCGCGTGAGTGAGAATTCGCGATATAGCGCTACATGCGCCAAAGGTCGACAGAAGGGTGTCGCTGGATGATCAAACCACGGCTCATCGGATCATGCTTTGGGATGAAGGAATAAAATGTAGCTCCTCACCCTCCTTCTTCAAGCTGCTTTCTCTGGAAGTGACTCATCAGGAAATTAACAATAAAGTGGATGCTATTGATCTTCTAGAGGACATCCAAATACGAAACAAGAGCTTTTGTAATTGAACGAGGCTTATCAAGAATGACAGAAGCTTGAAGCGATGAGTGAGCTCCCAGCTTCTTGCTGTGCTTGATTTTGGCGGATAAGAACAGCACATTACGATGTTTAGAATCTATTCCTATTCCCTAGTCTCGCGTCTACGCCGGCGGAGCGGCGCTTGGAGGCAGGATTCACGTACCTATTCACGGCCGTTGCTCTGCTCTTCAGCCTGCTTCTTCACTCCGACAGATTTTGCAATAAAGGAATGTCGCGCAGATCGCTTTGAATCTTCGAATTACAAGCTCGTGCGCCCATCGGATGTTGAGCTGTGCTTGATTTGGCAGAAATGGACAGCACATTACGATATTCTTAATATATCCATACACACCGTTCTGGCAGCTACGCCAGCAGAATGGCGTCTATTCACAGAATCTGCAACCCTATTTACGGCCCTTGCCCTGCTCTTCACCCTCCTTCTTCAAACCACCCTTTTGCTGGGCGGCAGGGTGCTTCTTCAGGTCCTCCGGGACCCTACTATTGCTACTTCGCTGAACCACGTTTTTAAGCTCGTAAAGCACATCCGCATCCTCATTACTCCAGAAGGAAACCGCGGTCCCGCTCTTGCCTGCTCTGCCGGTCCTTCCTATTCTGTGCAAGTAAGGCTCGATCGAGCTCGGAAGTGAAAAGTTGACAACCAAGGAAACCGCCTCCACGTCGATACCACGTGCAGCGAGGTCAGTCGCGACCAAAATGTCTGTGCCGCCATTACGCAACGATGCTAGCGCCTTTTCACGCTGTTCCTGCGTCTTGCTGCCGTGCAGCGTCTCCGATGAGAAGCCCATGTTGCGAATGTCGCGCGCCAGGGAGTCGCAGGCTCTCTTGACGTTGACAAAGACGATTACTGGTGGTGGGAACTGCTCGCGTTGGTTGAGAAGGTCTCTGAGTCGCGCCTTCCTCTTGTCTTCGGTGGGGACGTATTCGACTTGCTGCACGACCGTGTCCACACCCGTGTTAGCTTCACCTATCTGCACCACAGCTGGCCGACGCAGGAAGCCGCGAGCCACTCGCTCGACGGTGGAGGACATGGTGGCACTGTACATCATGGTCTGACGGTAGGCGTTGCTCATAGCGGTGGTCGCCTCGACATCGTCTGTGTCGGGCTTCTCATTTGTCGACGGTAGGGCGGCGAGGATCTTTTCGAGGGGTTCGGTGAAGCCCATGTCGATCATGCGGTCGGCTTCATCAAGGACGACGTAGGAAGTGGACAAGAGGACGAGCAGGCGACGTTCGATGCAGTCGACAAGACGGCCTGGTGTCGCGACGATAATCTCAGCGCCGTCTCGCATAGCCCATACTTGCTCTTCGATGGCGCGACCACCAGTAATGGAGACGATGCTGTGACGGCCGGCTGCAAGCTTTTGTGTTTCGACGGTGATTTGCTGAGCCAGTTCACGGGTTGGTGCAAGGATGATGGCGTATGGACCAGGGTTGTCGCGGCTGACTGGGGGTAACGATGAGATGTAATGGAGCAGTGGTAGAGCGAAGGACGCTGTTTTGCCGGAACCAGTCTCTGCCAGACCGATAACGTCGCGTCCGGACATGGCGATGGGTATGGCGGCGCGCTGAATGGGCGAGGGATCAGTATAGCCAACAGTGCGCACGGTGTCGAGTAAATTCTGGGGTAGGCCAGTTTCAGTCCAGGTACGCGCTGGTGGCGGTAAATTGGAGCCTTTCGTCGAGATGTTGTACTCTGATAGCACTAGACGCCAGTCACGCGGCGTCATTTCGGAAAGCTTCTTGTCCGACCAGTGCTTCATATCGAGAGTGCGCTTAGCATTAGCTTCTTTACGCCGGTGCTCCATTTCAATCAGCTGTTGCGCTCGTACAGATCCGTTCTCAGCATCTCTCTCCGCGATGGCGCGGGCATAATCCTGCACTTTGCGGTCATCAGTGTCCAGTCCACCTGCGTGGCCGCGGCCAAACGTTGTTGTATCTAGTCGATTTTGATAAATAGGATTGTAATCCTGGCTGGTGTCTTCATCAGCAGCCCAGTCGAAGTTGAACTTCTTGTCTGTAGTCCGCTTTCGCTTCTTAGAGGCGCTGAAGGTACTAGTTGGCTGGTTACCTAGATATCGTTGCTTCACGTATTCAGCAACAGCCTCTTCCTCTGTCTGGCGCGGAAGTGGCTGCTTTCGGCTACGCGGGCCTGCTGCAGGTGGCGGAGGAGGCATTGGCTCCTTGTGGGAGCGCATGGCTGCTGGGCCGGTTGGTGGGATTCCGCGGGCACCAACAGCACCTCCATAGTCTCTCTGCGGTCCGCGACCACCCTGATTAGTGTCACCTCGGCGATTTGAAAGCTTTGCGCGGTCTTTTTCGATCTGCTGTTGTTGCTGTAGTTGCTGTGATTCTTCCTTTACCCTCTTCTGCAATGCAAGCTCTTCACGCTGCTTTTTTGATAGGAACACAGGCTTCGCAGCGGCTTCATCGGCTTGCTGCTTCTTTTTTAGTATTTCTTCCAGGCTCATTGGGGTCCTTTTGGGTGGAGGCGGCGGGGGTGGAACAGCATCCACGCCAGGTGCTCTACTGTGTGATTCGGCCATATTTGAGGACGCGCCGGAGAATCGTCACAGATTTGGCAGTTTTGAAGACGGAACCGCAGCTAGGGAACGCTGCAGCATATGCGAGGCCCTGGGGTAGGCATATGCCGTAGGGCTGATCACGTGACCTTCTGAGGAGAGCCTACAGATGTCACAGATGTGCATCGCGATTTGACTTATTATGACCTTATGAATTACATACGAATTACATGGCAGTCATTGAAGCTTATGAGTTCAGGAGCGTACCACCAGTGCAGTTCCCAAGCCCTGGGCTCGTATTGCATGCTGCTTGAACGCAGCGTGAAAGCGCTCAATACACCGCGCTTACGCTATTACGGACTGCTCTCCTCTCCAAGATACTGACGTAAACACTCTAGTCAGGGGCCAGCGATTGTCATTCGGCGCTCGATGTTGCTTTCTTTCATTCGGCCTACGCTTAAGCCGAACACGATCCCCGTCTACCCCTTGGTGGCAGGGCCATCTGATAGCACAACGCTGATGAGAGAAACCACAGCGTCTACTGAATTGAGCGTAAATGGTTTGAGCACGACAGACATAGCACCAATCATTTGGGCCACTTCTTCCAGCCTCTACCGTGACCGCGCTGCTCGATGATTAGTATGAATACCTTGGAGCTCAGTATAGCATTCTCGCATACCTGCTTCCACTCCTCAATCATCTGCGGCATCTCCATCATGGCCTTCCTCCGCTTCTCCAGCCTGCCCTTCAACGTTCGCTCCCAGATGTGACCCTTCACTCTCTTGCCCGCTCCGATGCCTTGTATTCTGTCTGCATGCTCTTCTCGTCTTCGCTGTCTTTCTTCTGTGAGCTTCGGCGAGTACGGTAACAGTTCCTCAACTCCATGTGATCGTGCCATTTTGACCATTTCAGCTTGCCGCCGTAAGGAATATATTGGTGGATGCCATCGACCGGTCGTCGGGTTTTTGTGTGGTATGAATGGGTTAAGCTTGGTTCCTGGATCTTGAGATGTGCTTGCGCCGGAGTCTTCAGTGTCTATGGTGTCTGCGATTGAGGGACTCGACGCCGCCGCCAGTGCTCTTGGCGGGTTCACAGCGAAGAAGCGCTGGAGACGGATGGGGAGATTGCGCGCGAGATGAACATGCTCGAGCGCACTCGCTGCCATTTTTCGCGTATGTGCTACTGGTGGTGATTTGGCTTGTAGACATTTCGCATTTTGAGATGTATGCCGTTGAAGTTTAGGAGAGGGTTAAAATGACTCTTTGGCCTCGTTCTCGTCTCGTCTTCTAATGGTCCGTGCGCTCCCGGACCACATTGTCTCACCCTCGCAATACCCAATCCTGAAACCTTCAGCTTGCAATTGCTGCTGACCAACCGACTCTCTTGCTTTCAAACTTGCTGTCGACGACGAGAACACTCGTTTATCTCGTCTACGACTCAAGTCTCTTGCAAATGTCACCCAATTAATGAACACACCTGACCCTTTCGGACTGCGTACTAAACTTCCTCGATCCCCCTCAGCTTTCGTCCATTCAGCCGATTTCTTCGCTTCGCAACTTACAAACGGCGTGCAGAGCGCATTGCGCCAGTCAGTGCGATCGACGAATGCAGTTACACAGAATCTAGGCATTCCACTACCTCATTCCGCTACCCCTATGATGTCTGGTCCAAATGGCTCGACTTCGTTTGACACGTCCTCGCGACCAGGTCGAAGAGCGACGCTGGTTGGTGAAAAAATCAGTGATATTAGTAATATGATAACGGGCGGAGACAAAGAGGCGGAGCTGCCAATGTACAAGGACAAGCCATACAACTACGCTCCATCACAACGCAGGAAAGCATTCTATCTGCGGCCGCGCATCCTCGCTCTATTCGTCTTCTTCCTCCTCGGCATCTTCTACTTCTCCGGCGGAAGTTCCACACTACCTCCAGCACCCGTACCCGAAAACGTCCGTGAGGCCTGGAAAGCAGCGCAGCTGAGCAGACCCTTTGGCAATTTCCTGAAAGACTCTAAGCTGCCAACGACGAACTGGAACGACAGGAAGGAAAGAGTAAAAGATGCGTTCAAGATCAGCTGGGCGGCATACGAGCAACACGGCTGGGGTATGTGTACACCGCGACGTGACGTTAAGCAGGTGCTGACATAGTTTTAGGCCTCGACGAGTTCCATCCGCTTTCGCAAACCGGAAGACAAATGGTGCCAAATGGGATGGGCTGGATTATTGTTGACGCTTTAGATACGATGATGATCATGAACTTAACGACCGAACTCTCACACGCTCGCGATTGGATCCACACATCACTAAATTACGATCAAGATCACGACGTTAGTGTCTTCGAGACAACGATACGGATGGTGGGCGGCTTGCTGTCGGCACACTTTCTCTCCACTACATACCCGGACATGGCACCTGTCCCGCCTGTAAGATCTGCCACAAATGATGATCTATACCTTGAGATCGCGACCGATCTTGCGGACCGCTTGTTAGGCGCATACGAGTCCAAGACGGGCATTCCATACTCCAGCGTCAACCTGCACACACGCGCTGGCATACCCTCACATGCTGATGCGGGAGCATCGTCGACTGCGGAAGCATCCACGTTACAGCTCGAGATGAAATATCTTGCGAAGCTTACGGGCGAGACGAACTACTGGCAGAAAGCCGAGAATATCATGAAGGTTCTTGATGATCGAGGTCGGAAGGATGGTCTGCTGCCCATCTTTCTCCAGCCGGACACGGCGCTGTTTCAAGGCGAGAACATCCGTCTCGGCAGTCGCGGCGACTCGTACTACGAGTATTTAATCAAACAGTACCTGCAAACCAATGAGCAGGAAGACGTCTACCTCGACATGTGGGACCAGGCGTTGATGGGCATTCGTAAGCATTTGATCACCTACACCAAGCAGTCAAATTTGACTATTCTTGGTGAGCGCCCGCAAGGCCTAAACTCGCCTGTATTTCCCAAGATGGACCATCTCGTTTGCTTCATGCCCGGAACAATCGCTCTCGGCGCGACAAAAGGCCGGACGCTCGAAGAGGCGCGGGCTGACCCCTCATGGGGAAAAAGACAAGAAGAAGAAATGGAGTTGGCGCGCCAGCTTTCGAAGACATGCTGGGGCTTCTATCTTGTCACCGCGACCGGCCTATCACCGGAGATCAGCCATTTCAGAATGCACGAGCCTCCCATCATGATGCAGGAGACGCTTGATGCCGGCGAGGAACTGCCGCCAAGTCCTGAAAAGCTAATGCAGTCAGACAGCACTCAATGGCGAATGGACTACGATATCCACGTTGCCGACTTCCACAACATGCAGCGACCGGAGTTTGTAGAGACGTTATTCTACATGTGGCGCATTACTGGAGACATCACTTACCGCGAGTGGGGCTGGCAGATATTTGAGAATTTCGTTGCGTACACATCTGTACCCAACGGTGGTGGGTTCAGCAGCGTTAATGACGTTGACAAAATCCCTCCGCCGAGTCGGGACAACATGGAGAGCTTTTGGCTGGTGAGTACTGCAGCGTCCTTGAAGTTGAGCGTGTGAGCTCATGAGCTGACCATTGTGACAGGCCGAAACGTTGAAATACCTGTACCTGCTCTTCAGCCCCTCAGACGTATTACCCCTTGATCAGGTCGTCTTCAACACCGAGGCGCATCCAATGCCTCGCTTCGACATGGGCAAGCTTTTCCAGACCGGCTGGCAAAGAAAGCCACGTGATAGTTATGGCAATCTGTTGACGACGACAAGCCCGTAATGACTATTCATGGTTTCTCACATTTATGAGCGTATATTCTTTTCCGGCAAGTATGAAGGAGGATTCACACCTACTAATGCCGTACTTCGTACGTGGCAGTCTCACGTGAGTCTGCTACGAGCACTTGGGCATGGCGCTGATGAGGAGGACTGCATTGCATTGCTTGGCGTTGCTGTACAATATCGCATGTGGTCTATATTCATTGTCTACAAAAGCTGGATATTTTTAGTAGTCTCAACATGCTGCTACTACACATGGTTTGCAGACCACCTTTTCTATTTGTCTTCCAAGGATTCCGTTTTGAGGAAGCAACATGCAGTCCGAGACGCACATGTGTGTCGCAAGCCAAGGCTTGCAGTCTTAGGCTTCGCGGATTCATACCTCTATTATGCTTACGATGTGATGAGAAGTGCTCTAAGCATGCGAGTGCGTGAGCAACAGGTATCCAGATGATAGGCTCTCCTCTTCAGGCTTTTCCCAGCTCGAACCCTATACTGGTCTAGTATATGCGCTTACCTCAGCAGCGAACTGTCAGGACAGTTATCACTCCGAGCCATTCAAGCAAACGTATTGAACGATGGTTCTTACTTCACTTCCGTGCGAGTGAAAGAACATGATTCGCTCCCACCTGAACGAGTACAACCACATCGCAACACTGTCTTACACGCAAGTGCCTCTACACTCAAGCGCCACACTAACGGATCCGCTTCTCAAAAGCTGCGCATTCACGCGCCCAACAATACGCTTAAAGAAGCGGCTAAAAATGATCCACCAGCTCCAGGTTGAGCTCGAACCCAGTCAAGCTGACCCATGTTTTGCCTACCACTACTCCGGCTCAAGGTTGGCCATCAACTCCGCGTCGCCTCGCAGTGAAGTGACCAGGCTCTCGGAGTAGGGAAGACAGTATCGATGCTGTACATCATAATGAGGTAAGTATGTCTAAGCGCGAGTGAGTCAGACGACATCGACGCTTACATTCTCCCACTCTATTCCTCCAGAAATTCTCTCTTGTACCTCTCGAATCCAGCCCAAGTCGAGATTCGATAGTACATACAGCATCCGATCGAGTCGATCTTGATCAACAGCATATTCTAGGTCAAGCAATCGCCACGTGGGGACGATCGCTTTCACTAGCCAATCATGGCACTTGCGGCGCTACCATCGGAGCTGATTGACATTATTTGTATCTTCCTGCAAGAATACTCTCACCTTGCGAACCTATGTCTTACGAGCAAACGCTTGTATCTTCAAGCACGTGCCAAAAGACGCGACTGTTTTCGGAACTACGCAATCACTTGGAATGCTGCACTGTCAGACCTCACCACGAATCGGCCGTTTTTGCTGGAGCATTTACGTCAAGAATTGAAAGCCGCAAGTTGCACGTGTACCATTACAGCAAAGTACAGAGATGGAAACCAAATACTCTGGCTTACTCTCGCCTACGGTGATTGGATAAAGCTTGTGAGACGGTCGAAGCGTTCCCACGGCGATGGCCGTAGCCTCCTTATCTTGCGTCCGCCACCATTTTCGAAACTATGTTGTTACCGCTCACCCAACAAGAGATGGTGTTTTGTGGAGACATCAGGCGCAGTCGACGGGCAACAGGCCTGGTGGTGCAGCGAAGAGGTCCGGAGCCAGAAACCATGCAACAGCAAAGCCATGGGCTTTTTGGGCCACTGTGTCGTGGAAAGCTCGCCACTAAAGTCCGTATACGAGCCAACTTTCAACGAAAACGACGAACGGATGCGGTGTCTTAAAGATTATGTGCAATGGTTGGATGCTTGTGGCGAAGATGACGCAGATGGATTTTACGATGATTGCGAAGATTGTTGGCATCCTGGGAGCTATGAATATGAGCAAGGCGTATCTAGGGAGGTACTTCAATACCGATATGACTAGGGCTGGGGATTTGCTGTGATCACAGGGTTTACAAGTGAAGTGTGTCCTCTACGCACGCATATTACGAGATTGACTTGGGTCACGATGGCAGATGTGGAAAAGGGTGGCCAAGTGGCAGTCGCGCAGACCCACAGCTCGATGCTGAGCGTCATCATGAGGTAAGTTCGTCTGAGCACAAGTGAGTCAAACATCATCCACGGGCAACCTCAAGCATTCTTCTTCTCGCCTAAGGCTTCTTCTTCATCCGTCTTAACTTTGATCCAGAAAGACCTTGATAACGAAACAGCCAACAGATCGACTTGCAACGGCAGCCTGCTGATCAGCAAACCTGTGCGATCACCAACTTTGATGCGCCGACGATGGCTCTCGAACTACTACGGAAAGAGATTTTGGACATGATCAGTCTCGATCTCTTAGACGACTTCTCCTACATCGTCAGCCTATGCCTCACAAGCAAACAGCTTTACACAAAGACTCATGATAGGCGACGTGAATTTGTTAGATCATACGCCATAGAATGGGCTCCTTCATCTAAGCAGTCTACGACGTTCCTGATCGAGCAACTGCAAAAAGAGCTCAAAGAAGCTGGCCTCCAGTGCCGCATCGAAACAGCGCCCATGTACAAGAAGCAGGTCCTGTGGCTCACCATCACCTTCAGCGATGTGGAAAAGCTCGTGGAGGCGTCTGCGCGTTCTTCCGACGACAGCATCTTCCTACTTCTCCTGCGAAACATTCACTGGAGTCGTGGCGAGTTTCAATGCTACAGCTCCAAAAACAAAAGGTTTCATATGGCCGAACCAAAAGATAGCATAGCTAAAACAAGAGATGCGTCTGAAGTCAAGAGAGCCTGGTTGCGCGACGAAAAAGTGAGGACTCAGAAAGCGCCCGCTACCAAAAACATGGAGTTGATCGGTACCATAAAGGTGAGCACCTCCAGCTTGAGACACCAAAATGAATTACCAGCCGAATCGCTGGAGCCCCATATGCAATCCTTTGCACATTATCTTCAGAGGTTGGAGGATGCTGAGAACTATTACGTGGATTACATGCCTATGGATTATGACGAGCTCTACTACGATGATTGAGTGCCTACACGATATTCTGCACACAGACGCGGGGCTGTGCGCCACTTCGCATATTGTTCTCTCGTCTACGGCGATGAGAGCTCAGCCATAGCTGAAGGCATCGGATTTTGCGTGTCTGGGCAGGTTCGGGCGCAGGCACGCTTTGATACAAGATGCGCATGTGTCTTTAGAAGTGGAGCAAGTTTGGGCTCAGACAATGGTCCAAATCTATCAACTCATCAGCACCTCCCCACTTTCATATCGGGCTACACACTCAGCTTCTCATTAACGCCTTGATAATTGTTCAGAAGGGAGGTATTTTCTAGGTGTTCTGTACCTGGAAGGTGGCTCCACCTTTGGTGAAGTGATACCACCTCCACTTGGCAGCCTCAATTGTTCCCAGGGCAATAATCTCATTGCAACAACAGATCCACCTTTGACGAGCCCCGTTCATTTCAAACGTCATAGGTCCCAGCCACACACTTTCCAAGAAAAGCTCCTCCCTCTCTCCCTCCATCCATCAACTCATTCATCAACGCTGACATCAATTCCATACATACGGTATCAACGTCTTCGCAACTACCTTCAGCATTAGCCAGTATCCAAGATGCAGACTCGTTCACAGACTCAGGCCAACGCCAGCGGCGGTTCAAAGCGTAAAGCTCCGGTAAGCCAGAGCCAACCCACGGCTGGTGCTCGAGAGCTGTAGCTGCTGCTGAACCTTCAATGCTAATACTTCGATCATAGCCATCAAGCCCCGAGCCACCACCACAGAAACGTAGCAAAGACTCGAAGCCGATCAAGTCCGCAGAGTCAACTTTCTACCTCCCTTACAACCAGTCTCCATCTGATATGGTAAGTCTCAGAGCATCCGCACGCTCTGTGCTGCCGCCGCAACCCATCTGTTGAGGGGCCAGCGTGCTGGCGTTGCCCCAACGAACTGCGTTTGGGCATTGCACGACCTTCCAAAGCGGCTGCGCTGACATCTTCTTCCTAGGTCCCAGCCAACCGCCATCTCGCCACCAAATCAGCACTGAGCCAGTCCGCCAAAGCCAAGATCAATAAAGAGATTGACAGCATCCGCAAGAAGAAGAACCTTCCGGCTGTCAAAGGGCCGGCAAATATCACCCCAAACAAGTACCGCGTCACCAAACCAGAGGCCAAGAAAAAGTCCTCATCACCCACTGTTCACACCAAGGGATCGTTCAACTTCTCTTTCCCCGAGGCCGAGGCGGCTGCTAAGCCAACCGCTAAGCCGAAGAAGAAATGGGTAGATCCACGCAGCAACGCAGACGCCGTTGCAGAGTGCATGCAGCACAGCATTGTCACAGACTTTGCCTACTCTGGCAGCGACGCCGTCGCCCTGAAGAAGATCAAGAACCAGGTCAAGCGTGAGACTGGAATTGGGGCTGCTGTCGCCGCAAAGCGAGATACGGCAGAAACGAACAGCACGCCCAGTGGATTGAAACGTAAGGCAGATGAGGATCTGGAAGAGCGCTCCGGAGGCGCTGCGCAAAAACGACCGAAAAGACCCAATTCCGATGCTGGGAAAACGCTCTTCGATACGGACGCGTCCGGCACCGCGCCCCCCGCCTCAGAAGAGCAACCACACAGCGCCCCCTCCCCCTCGAAAACACCCAAAATCGCCACCGCTCCCCCGGCGTCGCCTCCAGAGCACCCTCTTCCCGAACCCACCGAAGAGGACCCCATGCTCTCCCTCCCCGCTCCCCTCCGCACAGCCCACGCCACCCTCTCCCTCGTCAAAAAACTACACGACGCAGCCCAACGCCTTCGCGACCACGTCAATCAGGCCATCTCCCACGCCAACGACCCCGCCGCTCTCGCCTCGCCAAAATCTCAAGCAACCCGCAACACCCTCGACAAAGCCTTCGAAGTGGCCCGAGATCGGTACTACTACACCGCCCGCGAATACGAGCTCGCTCAAGCCGGCGTCGCGGTGCTGGAGGAGGGCGACGAGCTTAACCGGGACAGCAACGAGCCGCTGCGGGCGTTCGGGGAGGGCGAGAGACCCTGGCGGAACGAGAAAGGGGAGTGGAGGGATATGAATGACCACTGGGATGGGACGGAGGAGAGTCAGACGTTTTGGGCGGGGAAGTTGAGGCCGCAGTTGGTGATAGCGTGGAAGGAGTTTGGGGAGCGGGAGCGTGTGCAGAGGGTGATTAGGGATATGTTCGTGGTTACGGGCTTTGTGGAGGTTGATGAGGGGTGTGTTGTGGGATGGACGATTTGTGAGAAGCGGTTTAGGGAGTTGTGGGGGGAGTTGTGGGGGGAGTTGAGGGAGTTGAGGGAGCGGGAGGGGTGATGTTGTGGGGGTTGTGGAGGGGTGGGAAGAGGCGCGGTACGCCGGCGCGGAATGAATTGGAGGGTTTGCGAGGCAGAAGGGCTGGGGTGGAGCCCCTCGAACATGAACGCGCCAATAGACTATTCAGGTCAAGACGTCGAGCAGCTACGATGAGATGCCAAAAGGCAAAAATCAGGGTAATTGTGCGCAAGTTGGAGCGGTTGCCCAGATGAAGGAGATTCTGAACCCTATGCGTACAGCGTGCGGGCTGTGGAACATGGACGCGCTCATAGACTAAAGAGGTCATTACAATGAGCAGCTACCATTGGAGGCCTACACGGGAGAAATGGTGTAAAAGTACATAAAGGAGAGCACTTGTCGAAACGAGACAGAATCAAGACCTCATCAAGGAGGCATGTTAGCTGTTCATGTATACTACTACCACACATCAACTTGGGTATCATAACTCATCAAATACATCCATCCTCTTCTCTCCCAAATGTAAATTCCTAACAACACTCGTCAACAACCTCTCATACCCCCTCACACCCCTCAGCAACTCCCCAACAGTAACACTCTCATGATCACTATGTGCCACCAATATACTTCCCGGCCCATACAGATACCGCTTATGACTCCCCCTCAAATTCGGCACATCGGTCCCATAATTCACCGTGAACTCCTCCTTGCTCCCTTCCTTCCCCCCTAACCTCTTCCCCTCGCCCTCCTCCTCCTCATCGCCCCAAACATCAACATCCGTATCCGTCCCCACCGGCGCATACGCCAGACTGCTCCACTCGACCTCCACCACCACGTGCTTCCCCTCTCTCTTCGCTTTCTCCACCATCTCCCCAGTCGCCTCTTCAATGGCCCCTTCCACAGTATTTCTCATCTCCTCCACTGGCCCGCCCGCCAGTCTGAGCGTCACCAACGCCTCCGCCCGTTCCGCGACCACGTTCCCCGCCACGCCTCCCTCGATCTTGCCGATGTTCACGGTCGTGTTGCCGTATTTTTCACTGTACGGCAACCTCTTCTCCCCAGCTGCCCCGTCCGCGAGCGCCTGCACCCCCGCCAACGCCCTGACCATCAACTCATTCGCACTAACGCTCAACCACGGATACCCACTATGCCCGCTCTGCCCCTCCGCCTTCAACCGGAACGCGCTTATCCCCTTATGCCCCGCGGCCAACCTATTATCCGTCGGTTCCCCGAAGATCACAGCTTTCCAGCCTGGATTCAGCGCGTTCGCGGTTTTCATGCCGCTCCCGTCGACTTCTTCGGAGATGACGAATAGCAACCCAGTCGAGCATGCGCGGATGGTATTGCTGTGCAGGAGGGAGAGGAGGGCGTGGAGTTGCGTGGTGAGGGAGGCGTAGTCGTCTGCGCTGCCTCGGCCGTGGATCGTTATTGCTTCTAGCAGCTCTGGAGTGGAGGTGAGGGAGGCGGTCACCTCGTCGCTGATCTTGGTGTTATCGAACTGCGAGGCTGTCCGGCGGTAGGGCAGAAACGGCGGGACGGTGTCCATGTGGCTCGTCAAGAGTACTGGCACATCCCGGGAGCATTGCGAGGGGTAGGCGTAGATGTTATGGCGGGGCGGGAGGTCGGGGTAGTCTGGCGAGGGGACGGGTTGGAGCTCTGTAGAGAAGTTGAGGGCGTGGAGGTGGGCGGTCAGGAACGTGGTGAGGTTGTGTTCGTGCCCGGTTATGGAGGGGATGGTGATGAGGTGTTTGTGGAGGGCGAGGAGGGAGGGGATGTTGATGTCGTCGTGGGAGAGAGATGGGGTGGAGGAGGGAGAGGGCTGGAGGGGCGTCTGGGCTGCGGTGGTGAGGTGGGTGAGGAGGAGGGATAGGTGGAGGAGAGTGGGAAGGAACATGGTGTACGGAGGCCGGTACTCCTGTTTGGAGGTCTATGGAGAGATTGATGGGGTGGTAAACATAGACAGGACAACTTTAGAGGATGCTGTGAGGTCATTGCCTCGGTCTGCGGGCCGATGGATGCCGAAGCCAAGTTCACTTTGAGGTGATTCGGGCTATGAGTAGATGTATGCGGCCTAGAAATGGCTGGACAGAAGAGGTACGGCATCATCTGAAGATTATGAAGCCGTATGAAAGTCACGGTAATTGAGCCATCGAGACAGTCAATCCCTGTGCGTAGCACATTACTCATCCCACGTATAATACTACTCAACACATGGTATATATCCCCGTTCTATCTAATCTTTACCTTCTCTTCATCTCTATAAACGACCACTTTCATACTTCCTTAGAGATGGGCGAGTCATCACCAGACGTCTTCTCCTGCGTGTGTACAACATCACCCTTCTCGCCGTACGAGATGCTGCCGTGTCGTTGCTCGGCGGCGACCTGAGCAATGTGATCGTCGAGCTTGCTCTGGCCGACCTTTGTCTTCCATGGTGGTGGCGCACCGGGTCTGAACATCTCCTCGATCTCCTCCAGGGATTTGCAGGCGGTCTCAGGGTATGACACGAAGGCTTGTGCGGCAGCGCCGAAACAGAGGACACCGAATATGATGAAAGCTTTCCAAGAGATATTGTGGAACGCGGGCGGGAGGAAGAAGCCAATGGCGAAGTTGAATAGCTGTGTATAGGGTTAGCAAATGTCAATCAGATTGATGGATAAGGACCGGGAAGCTTACCCAGTTGGCGATCGACGCAAGACCCATTCCATAGGCGCGAGTTTCCAAACTCCAGACCTCGGACGCGTACACCCAAGCGACTGGCGCCAGCGTGAGTGCGTAGACAATGATGAGCAGGTAGCTGAACGCGATGACGGTGTGCGCTGCACCCTGGTTGTACTGAATGGTGATCTTGATGTTGCCGTTGCCGTTGACAGAGTCGACCGCAGTCCCGTAGGAGCCCAGGACACCGCCCACTACGAAATGGCAAACACCCATGCCAATTGCACCGTAGATCAAAAGTGGTCGTCGGCCAGTCCTGTCGATGAAGTAGAATGTGACCAGTGAGAAAATGATGAAGGCGGCGTACTGAACCCCAGAAGCAATCAAGTTGGCGTTGTCCTGGAGGCCAGCCATGTAGAACACGTACACAACATAGTAGGTCATAACGTTCGCGCCAGAGAGTTGTTGCCATGCCTGCACGGACGCGCCAGCGAAAGTACGCTTCCACATGCCGTTCTTGAAAAACTTGTCGTACCAGGGGCCACCGTTGCGCTCGGCAATAAGCGCAGCCTGGATTTCTTCCCACTCGGCCATGACCAATGGATCGGTGCGATCACCATGAGCTTGGATGCGCGCAAGAACGTCAATGGCTTCCTCATTGCGACCAACCTTGGCTAACCAACGCGGCGATCGCGGGAGGAATGGGAGACCCATGAGGAGCAGAACCGCAGGGATGTACTGAAGACCAAAAGCTGTCCGGAAGGATGCCGTGTCGTATGGTCCACCGATGAAGCTGCACCCATAACCGATGAAGAACATGATCAAGATACCAAATTCAATGGCCAGCTGTTGGATGACAACGATAGAACCGCGCTTTTCCTTCTTGGCGATTTCTGCCAGATAGACCGGGACCTGAGAGGAGGTGATGCCAACCGTGATACCATTGATCAGACGTCCTGCGATGAGTTGTCCGACGGATTGAGTGCTTGTCTGAACGGCGGTACCGATGAACCAGAAGATACAGGCGAAGGCTGAGGAGTCACGACGGCCGATCTTGTCAGAGACCGGACCTGCGATGAGACCACCGATGATGGAACCGGCGGCGAGCGCAGAGCCAATAGCGCCTTGGGTGACATTGTTCGGGTCGTGGAAGAAGTTGACATATTGGTCCGTACCAACAATGGCGGAGAGCGAAGAGATATCGAAACCAAAGAGCATGCCACCCATCGTTGCCACAATAGCAAGAAAGTACGTGTTATAGGACTTGGGGAATTTGAACATCCTGACTGCGGGTTGCGCCTGCGGGCGCGCGGTCGAGAGTACAGAGGAGATGCTCAACTGCTGTCTGCGCAGGAGCTGCAGATGGGAGAGGAGGGGAGAAGAGAGGTTTGGGAGAAGAGGAGGGCCAATGTAACAGACCAGGATGTGGGATAGAGGTCCATTAAATAGCGGACATGGTGTGGGCAAGAGCCGAAGATAACTCACTCAGGCCATGTGGAGATCCAGCACCGCACGAGGACGTTACCGTTTCCCTACTGCTGTCAAAAGCTGCCCCATCTCCTCCCAAAAGCGCTTTCCCCCATGTGCTGTAGATCCGAAGAAGTTCAGCCAGGTTCGTGGAAAAGGAAGGGTGATGGAAGTCGTGGGAGGGTTGCCAAGAGAAGACCATCTCAAGGCAGGAGACGGATGTGATTGGATGTATCGGACAAGAGATGCCCATCTCGGCATGCGTGACATCCAGAAGCCGTCGACGCCGCGTAATAATGCGGGCCTTGCTCGAGCTCCCCACTGACAAGATCTACACTGATTGGCGAATGAGGACTGGTGGCGTGTGGAGGCTCTTCGGACGGCTTTGGGTGTGGGATGATCCATTGTGGAGGTAGGGCCAATTTGTGGGGTTCATGAGTCGAGATCTGGCGCCTCGTATCCCTCTCCTTTGGGAAGGAGCCTCAGAGTCTCGTCCGTAAGATTAGCAGCACTTCTGGCGACCTCAAGGCAGGCATGCAAGGGCGTTTGCAATCATCCAAACAGGCTTGGAAATGTTGATGTACTGCCTGTTCGGTCGGAAGGGACGACTGGAACCGGGTCCAGCAGAACAAGCTGTCTGAGAAAGGATGGCATGGTCTCAGAGGGAATCGCTAATTCGCCATCAAAGTCTACCACATCTTATTGATTGGTATAAAGGATACTGCCAGCAGCGCCCGTAGATTCAGACGAGATGGGTGGACTTTGGAGTGGATAGGTCTGGAATCAATCTGTGGGACTGGCGCGAGATAGGACTCTTGGTCGCTGTGGGACCGATCTGTAAGCTTTCCGAGCATTCTGAATATGCTTTTGCCTGAAAGCGCATTCCTTTCTCCGCCACAACATGTGCTTGTGCACATGTTTGGCTTGCTGATGGATGGAGCTGTCCTTTTCACATACCTTCAATTGGCCTCGGATGTGGCAGCTTCAGTGTCGACCGTAGCGTGAAAGAAAACAAATGCTGCGTAATTACTTCGCAGGAGGAAGAGCTACTCGTATAAGCTGCGCTTCACGAACAACGTCAAGGGTATATTCAATTTTTGATGGTTGTGGCAAGTAAAGCACTGCGGTGTGCGCTGAAGCGTGCACCAGGTGTGGTAAAAATGATGTGCTGCAATGGAATGTCATTTGGATGGTCCATTCATGCTTGCTATGCGTCCCACTGAGACATCGTAGAGGTATCTTCGTTCATACGCACTCGCCGTGCCTTGTTCACAGCCGCTCGCTTTTGACCTGAGTCTTCAAACGCTCTCGTCGCTCTACCTCTCATACCGCTCTCATGACGATCCCTTCGCCACCCGCTTGCCCTTCGCATTCTTCTTTGGTACATCGGTAATGGTAAGATCTACGTGTGTGTTCCGTCAGCCCGATTACTCTTGCGACGTACTTTCTGTCATCGGTCGCATCGATGGATTGGCTTCCATAATATCCCGCTAACCTGGGGGCGCAAGCCGGCCTTTTTTCTGTAATATCGGCGACGATGAGAACATACTCGGTGGTAGACTCTGCTTCAGCTTCTCGGCCTTATCCGCATCCTTGATCGCCAACGTGTACATGTATCGCGAGCAGCGGACTTTGAATTTGATCTGCTTCGAACCCTTGGTCTTCTTGATGCGGGCAGCTGTGATTTAAGGTCAGCTTAATTCATCTCATTCTACCGCCTGGTTCCGACTTCGAGCGCGGAAAGTTTGTAGGCAGTGTGTCAAATTGAAAGCCGTCAATGATCTTCGGGATGAACGTACAGCTCGCATCCTTGCGCCGGCAGATCTCGATGAATTGCTTGAGGTCGGTGACTTCGGCAGGCATCTTCGCGATGTGTATGCCTTTATTTCGAGAATTAGAGAGGAGGGAAGGGTGCGCAATCGTATTTGGAGATTGCTGTCGTAGTTCAGTGTGCGTCTCGAAAAGTCGGCAGATCTGCGGTCTTGGCAAGACTCTGCTGTCGCGCGAGTCAGTCACGTGCTTGATATCTAGCTATTTATTCAATCGGGGTCCACTACATAGGTACGAGCTCTTCGACGACGTAGTGCCGATGGTCACAGAGACGCCGAGCCTCAGATCTGACCACAAACACAACCTTTATCAGATTCTTAACATTGAGCATTTGTCAGCCGATGAAAGTGTACTGAGGGAGAAGAATATAAAGGCTGCGTACAGGCGAGCATTGCTGAAGTATCATCCGGATAAGGTGCGGACGAATGGCAGCGAGCCAACACGTAACGGCCAGTCTTCTGAGGGGCCAAGGTCATCTGCAAGCAGTTGGCCAGTATGGACCATCGATGAGATAACGCACGCATACGAAGTGCTGTCAGACCCTAAACGGAGGGCGGAGTATGATATGCTTATGAAGCAGCATGCTACAGGATCTTCAGACCGAGCAATTGAGCCTTACCGTACGACAGAGCTGGACATTGTCGATCTGGATGACATGGACTTTGATGAGGGACGAGCTTGTTGGATCAAAGCCTGCCGTTGCGGCAACAAGCAGGGATACCGCATCAGCGAGCACGAGCTAGAAGACTTGGACGACGATTTGGTGAACAGCGGAGAGGTCATGCTTGCTTGTGAAGACTGCAGTCATCATTTGAAAGTTCTGTTTGCCGTTGGGGAACATGGTTGAGGACTTCCTGTTCACAATCTAGGACATCATATTTCTCTTGAGATTAATCAGACTCGCGCTACAAACAATGAACGACTTGTACCACGCCATGCAGACAACAAAGACAGACTCGACGCCACGCTCGTCCATTACATCCCGCGCCCTCACAAGCGTTGTGATTCAGCTCCCAGCCTCTACACCATCATAATGGCGAACAGAGCAGCAGCACCGACAACGACACCACCGACGACATTGCTGGAAGCGCCATTGCCAGGGTTATAGGCAGCAGTACCAGGAGCAGGAGTCGGACTGCCAGGGTAGACATAGCCGTTCGAGCCCGCGCAGCCAGCCGGACCAGCTACAGGACCAGTTGGCACTGCAACACTGGAGCCGGCAACGTTGACCATGGGGCTATTGTTACCAGCAACGCCAGTGGGCTTATACTCGACAGGCAAGCCACCAACTTGAGTGGAGGTGACGCCCGGTGCGAGGGTCTGCCCGTTGAAAACGAGGCCCCCGGTAGGCGCAAACCCGATTGTGCATGGTTGGCCATTGATGATAGTGGTCGTGGTTGGGTAGGAGCCGGTGCCATTGGTGGTAGCATTGCTCCCGTGGCCCGGCATAGGACCAGTTGTCGGGAGCGGCGGCAGAGGGGTCGTTTTCCCGGTTGGTGAGCCAACGGTGGTTTGCCGAGTTGCCAAGCATTTCTGGTACAATAGCACGCAGAAGGCCTCGTTGCCTAGGGGTTGGTGTACGCACTGTTCGCGTTGCGCCTGGCAGTCACCTGTGAATGTTGATTGATTGGGAACGCCGGACGGGGTAGGGGTGGTGGTTGCCCAACAGTGGTTTTCTGAGTTGCCAAGCAGCTTTGATACAACGGTACGCACAAGGCTTCATTGCCAAGGGGTTGTCCCACACACTGCTCGCGTTGTGCCTGGCAGTCACCTGTGAACGTTGATTGATTCGGAATACCAGGCGGGGAAGCGGTGGTGGGGCGGCCCATCCCGACGGGGGCAGCAGTTGTGACGGCAGGGACCGAGCTGCTGGCGGATTGAGCGAAGGCGCTGCCCAGCACGCAGGCTGCAGCGATGGTATACTTCATGGCGGGCGGATTGGCTTCGAAATGGGAGCAGAAGATCTTCAAGTAATGACAGGAGATTGCTGTGAGCTTGAAGAGAAGCGAACGAATTGGAGCTGGATAATAGTGAATGAGGTTATTAGTAAGGTATGATAGTGTAATGGGAACGACACCTTGGAGAGCATTCACAAGGAACTTATATGCAATCCCAAACCTCTACGAGATCAGCCGCCATCCATTCGCTTCGCTGCAAACGGCAATTGCAGGACCACAGCTGTAGGGGCGGAGCTCGTATATTCTAGCTTGACTGTCATATATACGACGTGAGGGGTGTGTTCCGTATTCTTACTTTTTGGACATAGGGCGCAACGCAGCACATTCTCGTGTGCTCCCAGTCCCGCTTTCAGAACGTTGTCCGGCGCAGCGATCCAGACGATCTGCTGCTTTACGCCTACATACTCACGAGAGATTGAGGATTTGTAAAAGTGAATGCTCAAGACATGTTTCGATTATCGCCGTGATAAGTCAAGTACAATCGAAGCATAATGTCTCCTCATAGTCATGCTTACGGATGACCCCTGTAGGTACTCCGCCGCTAGTTTACAGGATAGCACGGTAAGATGTTGAGATTAGACAGCCAGCGCCTTGAAAACTACACGGCGACCGTACCGGTAGAACGAGTGCCATTTTGAAATCCTTCCACAGGCTCTCGACTTGCTGGACACGTTGGGCGTGCTCGCTTTCCCGTGATATCCCACCTCACGCATGGAGGCTAGTCATCGTATTCATCGACAGCGTGCTTCTACGCCTTGTGGCAATTCCAATGGGACCCATAAATAAACAGCATTGGATGTGAGAGGAGGAGGGACATGTGCCGCGTTTTCCTATAGATGCTGATCAAGAGCGATTGCTTCTTAGCCTCCTCAAACTCAGCGGCATTCAATCTTGCAAGTCAAACAATGAAACACCGACATGCTCACGGGTTGGTATCGGGGCACGCGGGAGAACTCTTGCATGGTTGAAGGAAGCCGAGTATTAATGAGGGATCGCAACTCGTGTAATAATGCGGGCGCTAAGATTGAGGACAGGATACTGCAGCCCTGCCAGCCCTGCCAGCCCTGTGCGCGGTTTTCTTCCGCGGCCAGAAATCAAGGCTTGGCGTTATGCAAGTGCCCTGGTGCTATCGTCCCAAGAGTCCAGACGAGACATGCGCAAGCTCATCGTTTAGGTAGCATCGCTGTGGGATTCTGTAGAAGAACAAAGCAGTCCGTCGGCGCTATTGACCAGTACGTGGCCAATATCCATGCTACATAGGTCTTGCTGGCGTAGACTGGCAGTCGATGCTCGGCTAGAGACTGGAAGCTCCATTCGAAAGCAAGCTCGTCCTGTCCCACACTTCGACTTTACACATGTAAATACTCACTCAATCGCCACTACTACAAACTCGTACTGTCACACAGCTCCTTCTCCCCCCAGATCCCTCAGATTCTTCGACCCTCTTGCAACCAGGAAGTCTTTTCGCCCACCCCGTTCGTCACGCCCGCTTCGACAGCCCACTCTCAATTTCAAAAGACACTGCTCCTCACGCCGCCATATGTATTTACGAGACGACGTCGACTCCGCCATGAGTGCCGCTCACGGCAGGGAAGTCCTCCCTACCAATGTCAAGCCTACGCATTACAACCTGACATTGGAACCTGATCTCGTCAAACACACCTACAACGGCACCGTGAGCATTGAGTGAGTCCAGCCTTATGTCAATTACATGCTCCTGTTGCTGATATACTTCGTGCAGTCTCGACGTCAACGAATCAAGTAGCTCCATCGCCCTCAACGCGGTTGAGATCGACATCAAGAAGGCCGTTGTACATGGCGCGAGTGGAGTCCTATCAGAAAACCCCACGATCTCAAGAGATGAAGACAAACAGACAGACACGTTCACTTTCGACGGCTCGTTGCAAGCTGGCTCCAAGGCGAAGCTCGTGCTTGACTTCACGGGAATCTTGAACGACAACATGGCTGGCTTTTATCGGTCGACATACAAGGCCAAAGATGGGTCCACTAGGTACATGGCAACAACTCAGATGGAGCCGACAGATGCAAGAAGAGCGTTTCCTTGCTTCGACGAGCCAGCTCTGAAAGCCAAATTCACTGTCACACTGATCTCAGACCCCGGCTTGACCTGTCTCAGCAACATGGACGTCGCAAGCGAGAAGGAGATCACTTCAAGCGTATCAGGTAGCAAGAAGCAGGCAGTGAAATTCAACGAGACTCCACCCATGTCAACTTATTTGCTCGCCTTCATCGTCGGTGAGCTCAACAAGATCGAATCGAACGAGTTCAGAATTCCAGTGCGAGTATTTGCACCACCTGATCAGGACATCAACCACGGCAAGTTTTCTGTTGACCTAGCGGCTAAGACGTTGGCTTTCTACGAGAAGAAGTTTGACAGTCGATTCCCGCTCCCCAAGATGGACATGGTGGCCATCCCAGATTTCAGCGCGGGCGCCATGGAGAACTGGGGGTTAGTGACGTATCGGGTTGTCGATGTTCTATTCGATGAAAAGACGTCAGGTGCCATGACCAAGCAGCGTGTCGCCGAAGTCGTGCAGCATGAACTTGCGCACCAGTGGTTTGGCAACTTGGTCACAATGGACTTCTGGGAAGGTCTGTGGCTGAATGAAGGGTTTGCTACCTGGATGTCGTGGTTCTCTTGCAATGCCTTCTATCCCGAGTGGAAGGTATGGCAGAGTTACGTCACCGACAACTTGGCCGGCGCGCTCTCACTCGACTCACTGCGCAGCAGTCACCCTGTTGAGGTACCGGTGAAACGAGCAGATGAAGTCAATCAGATCTTCGATGCCATCTCATACTCGAAAGGCTCGTGCGTCCTTCGCATGGTGTCGAAGTTCCTGGGTGAAGAGACTTTCCTTGAAGGTATTCGCCGTTATCTCAAAAGGCATGCATACGGCAACACACAGACTACAGACCTTTGGAACGCGTTGTCAGATGCCAGCGGCAAAGACGTGGCGGGCGTCATGCACACCTGGACGAAGGAGGTCGGATACCCCGTGCTGAGTGTCACAGAGCAAGGCGACGATATTCACATCAAGCAGAATCGTTTCTTGCGGACTCATGACGTGAAGCCAGAAGAAGACAAGACGCTGTATCCAGTGTTCCTCGGGGTAAGAACGAAGCAGGGCGTAGACGAGGAGCAGACTCTCCTTGAGCGCGAGAAGACCCTCAAGAAGCCGCAAGACGATTTCTATAAACTCAACGCGGATCACGCTGGCACTTACCGCACCTTCTACCCAGCCTCACGATTGGAGAAGCTGGGCAAAGCTGCCAAGGACGGGCTGCTGACTGTGGAAGATCGCGCAGGCATGATTGCGGACGCTGGAGCGCTCTCTGGCTCTGGTTACCAGCCTTCCTCAAGTACGCTCACGCTGCTCAACGGGTTCAAGAGCGAGACAGAGTTTGTGGTTTGGGATCAGCTCACGTCTTGGATCTCGGGTCTTCGCGCCACGTGGATCTTCGAGGATGACAAAACTCGAGATGCAATCAAAGCCTTCTTCCGCGATCTGGTCAGCGACAAGGCGCATCAGCTCGGCTGGCAATTCACACCCGGCGAAGACAACATCCAGCAGCAATTCAAGGCATTGATGTTCTCGAGCGCGGGGTCTGCAGGGGACGAGAAAGTCATCAAGGCCGCACAAGACATGTTTGCGCGTTTCAGCAAGGGCGACAAGTCAGCCATCAATCCTAACATTCGTGGAGGTGTCTACAGCATTGTGTTGCAGAATGGTGGGGAGAAGGAGTACGACGTGGTGCTGGACGTGTACAAGAATGGCGAGACCTCTGACGAGCGCAACACGGCTCTACGCGCTCTCGGTCGTGCCAAAGATCCGAAGTTGATCAAGCGCACACTGGAGCTGGCCATGGGCAACGAGGTGCGAAGCCAGGACATTTACATGCCGCTCGGCGGTCTTCGCACTCACAAGGAGGGCATTGGCGCGTTGTGGGAGTCGATGAAGACGAATTGGGATATGCTAGTGAAGAGGCTGCCACCGGGACTGTCCATGCTGGGATCGGTGGTGACGCTGTGCACATCAAGCTTCACGCACCGGGATCAGATGGAGGATGTGGAGAAGTTCTTCGCTGGCCGCAGTACGAAGGGCTTCGACCAGACACTGGCACAGAGCCTGGACTCGATCCGATCGAAGACGAACTGGGTGCAGCGTGATGCGAAGGACGTACAGGATTGGTTGAAGAGCAACGGCTACTACAAGTCGTGAGCATCTCGTCGGAGCCGGAAGAGGAGCAGAGGAGGTCCAGTGGAGCTTTTGTACAGCACCCCACTCCACACACTGGTGGAGCAACTGGAGAGGTGCATGTTCATGTATCGAGCCGGGGGCCTCGTGGTCGTACAGACAGCAAAGCCAACGGTCGTGGCCGTTATTCCCAGATTGAGAGCAAATATCAACGGTGAGAAGGGAGGTGGTACATGGAGAGAGGGTTTGGCAGCCGCAGATCGTGATGCCTTGTAAGAACTAGTCGTGCCATTGAACGATTGAACAGGGGTTCTACCCACGCGTTGTCCTAATTCAGCCCTGTCAGCCACCGCGTTTGACTTTACCCGGCCTCCTTCCGTGCCAACATCTGCCGCCGCCGCCCCGTCGTCGACTGCGATCGCTCCGGCCGTGCGTTTTCAAAAGGCGGCCTGCAACCTATGTATAACACTGGAAATTTTGCAGGTGCATCGCAAGTGTGTTTATGCTGATTCGAATAGAAGTGCAAAGTCAAAGGCTCAGCGATGGATGTATCAGCAAGATCGCCGTCATCTTCAACGATGTCCACTAACATCTATAAGGCTGAGGCGGCGTCTGCACGTGTATGGGTGCCTGCCTTTTTCTAGGGGCACGCACCAGTCAGGACTGCAGGCTTGGGGTGCATGGCCGTTGCAAACTCCCCCCCAAGCAAAATAATCTCTCGTTTTCCCTCCATCCATTGCGTCTTCCCTCCCCTTTACCATCTCTTCACACTCGCTTCATTCTTCGCTCTTGCTTCTTGTACTTCATGTTGTAATTATGATTTAATCCTTATCTCATCCACTAATAATCCACTGGCCAGATCGACGCCAGACTCCTGCATCAACCCAGGCGCCCGAGATCCACCGTCCAGCCTTCTCATCCAACCCCCTCGCTCTCCGCACGCCTTCCCTTTAATCAAGGCGTGAGTGTTCTATACTCCCCAGCATTGAATGCCTTCTGCTCCGCTGCCATCATCATTACCATCTGCAATGGACGCTGACCTGAAGATGGCAGTTCAACACCGCCCTCACTCAGACCCCATCATCCTCTCTTTCGATCTTCCTTCGCTCGCCTACCCTCCGCCGACGAGGGACCTCTCGACAGCCAAGTCTCGTCCCAAGTTCAGATTCACCCCGATGAATAAGATTGCCAGTCGTTTCAACCGCAGAAAGTCCTCTTCAAATGTCTTGGAATTTGGCGAGCCGCCCCCGTCGGGTGAATCCTCCTTTCGGGTACTCGAGAGACCCTCGCAGCCACGTCAGCAATCAATCTACGGTGAAGAGCAATACTTGAAGAGACCACCACAGTTGCGACCGAGGACATCACCAACAAATAGCCCTCGTCGGCCATATTCATACTTCGGCGACGGGTCCGATTTATCAAGCAACAGGTAAGCAGTCAGCACTAGGCGCACGGTCCTCCCGGTTGTCTGCAACGTGTATTCTAAGACCGTTCCTTTGTCAGGCCGTGTTCGGCTTACTGACCACGTCACAATAACAGGGGCTCCGGCAATACCAACAATTCGAACGCGACCACCGTGGACTCTACGAAGCGGTTCAGCTCTTACTCTACTGAAGCCTCATCCGTTGAAGACTCCCTCGATGATCAAGCCGACCTCCCTTTCCCGCCCCGTCAGAAATATGCTCCTGTCCCGCTAGCAAGTTCTGAACCTCCCGAACCTGAACCACAGTCCCGCAAGTCTTTTTCCCTCAAAGCGGCTGGCCGAGCCTTCTCGTTTGGCGCAAAGTCTGCAAAGAACATCGTCAAGCCACCTGAGGATGTACCACCCCTACCGACCCACCGTGATCGGTCTATGACCGTGAGCAGCTACGCGAGCACTGCGACACCTCCGAAGCTTGATCTGGGAGCTGGTACAGGACTAGGCCTGGGCGAGTCGGACTTTGGAGACCTGTTCACACACCGCAAGAGCCCCATCATGGAAGAGCCTTTACCTCCCATGCCTCCTCCCAAGGCGATGTCACCATATGGCTCGTCGGTTATGACGCAGGATTATGAATTTCAGCCGCCCCCAATGAACACGTCGACATACCTCAACTATCACACTCCAAGCGCTCCACCCCGGCACGGTACTCCTGACACAGATCTATACCCTTCACGTCATCCTACCCCTGGCACGGACCGTCATCTTGCGCGACGCAACTCACCCAACAACGAAGGCTGCTCCTTGAGAGAGATTCAATCTCGCAGGACTGGCTCGCCTTATTCATGGAGAAGTGGAGCATCCGAAGAACGGTTAATGTCGTCGCCTAAGCTGGCGTCGCAGCAAGACAGTCCTAACCTCGGCTCCAGCTTTGCTACGCATGCCGGCGCCGATACGTCGAATGTCCTAGATACACTAATGGCTCATTATGCGAAAGAAAACGACAAGAGTCCGAACCCACCCCGTCATATCCCGGAGCCGAAGCCCGTCGCTCGCACAAGAGATGCACGACCGCCACCGTCAGCCTACCGTGGGCCTGAACCACGCAAGCGATCGCCGCTCAGTGAGGATGCTCGCATCGGCAATGCGAATTACAGTGCAGAGAGGCCAGATGGCTTCTCCGATGTTTCTTTGACGTCCGCTATTCCCAAGGCCAACGTTGACGACGAAGATTCGATGTTTGACGCACCTCGTCCGCGCCAGTTCTTGCGTCCGCACTCGAGATCTATCACAGCGCCGGCTACAAGCGGCAAGGTCATGACACCCAAGGAGTTTGAACAATATAAGAAGCACAAAGAGAACGAGCCCCCGGAGGAGGAGGACAAGAGCGAAGCTTCTTCAGACGACGAGACTTACGAGGATGACGATGAGGTTGAACGTCAAAAAGAAGCCGCAAAGCAAAGAAGAAAGCAAGAGGCGCACCTGGCCGTCTACCGACAGCAAATGATGAAGGTCACTGGCGAGCAGCCGTCAGACCTGCCGTCAGTGCCACAGCGAGTGCCCTTGGAACGCTCGAGCGCAAGTGCACCCATATTGCATGGTGCGTTGGCATTTGAGAACAAGAGCAAGAGTGACTCGCGAGGTAGCAAGAGCAGCCAAGATGATGACGAGGACGAGGAAGTGCCTCTGGGTGTGCTTCAGGCGCATGGTTTTCCTAACAAGAACAGGCCACCAACGAGAACAAGCTCAAGCACGCCGGCTATCGTTCGATCTGAGAGTCAAGTGTCGATGTACCCTGCGCCCGGTGGCACCACACGGAACGATCCTGCTGCTGGTGGCGGCGGAAACCCCAATCTGCCGGTCTTTGCAAAAAATCTACCGCAAGATCCATATCTTGGTGCCAGCTTGGTCAACACTCCAACACGAGAAGCCTTGAATCACAGTAGCTCAGGTCACCCACCTCCCGGTGTTGGCGGTAATTTACCTCCCGGTGGCCTAGTCGGTGTCATTGCCAACGAGGAACGTGCCAAAGCCGCTCGTCGTGGGAGTCCCAACGCTCGCGGTACTTACGACCCTATCCCAGCCCCTCAGCTTCCGCATGAGCTTCACCAGCATCAGATGATGCAACAAATGGCTCAGCAACAGATGCCTCCGCAAGCTTATGGACCTCAGATGCCACACACGCCCATGACTCCCGGCGAACACTCGCAAGTCCAAATGGCAAACAACATGACTCAGATGATGCAGATGCAAATGCAATTGATGCAGTGGGCGATGCAGAACCAGGGTCAAATGCCGAATGGGATGCCCATGACCCCAGGCATGCCTAATGGTATGCAGTCGCCTCAACTGCCGCAACAGAACTTTGGCCAACTCCTCGGCACTGACGCGATGGGTCGTCCCATCTCGATGGCCAGCACGCCCGCCATGGGTGCACACCAGCGATCACCTAGCAGTATGTCACGTGGTAACAGCCCTGGCCACCTGTCTTCTCCTCCTCATGGTATGCACGCCCCCAATGGTGGCTACGCTCCCTCGATTGCGCCGTCAGAGCGCAGTGTGGTCGGCCAGCCATCACGGTATAGGCCCGTCACACCCGGTGCCGGCCAGAACCGCGACGACTCACGATCCTCCTCGATATCTCAGCAGACTGTTCAAGCATTGAAGGGTCAACGGTCGCAGTCTCGATTACGGCACCCGGCTCGGACTGAGTCACCCAAGCCAACCATCAAGGCTGTCGAACGTCCCAAGCACGGTGGTCATGATGATGAAGATGACGACGAAGGATGGGCAGAGATGCAGCGACAGCGAAAAGCTCGCCAGAACCGCTGGAAGCACACGCAGCCGCAGCCGCAATCGACGGTCTCCGGGTCGCAAGAAGGCGGCCTTGAGGGGTTGTACTACGAGGGTTAGCACGCGTGATGAAGGAAGAGCATGCATATTGGGTGGTAGTTTCACATCTTCGACTTACCCCTCTCGATATCGAGGGCATTCTTTTTGAAAATCATCTTGCATTGCGACGGACGCCTCCTGGATGACTATGGGCTATGGATATGGACGCACAAAAAGAACATTCGGTATTTAGTCTAATCAGTCATGTGGATGGCATCGGGGGAGGACTGAAAATGAAGGCCCAGTTGTACATGCGCTTTAGTGGCCGAGACGAGATGTCTAGAAACGCATTTTTATCACCTATGGAGGCGCTGTTGCGTTCTTGTGGTGTGTGCTTGAATATGAAACATGTTCATAATCGATCGAGTCTTGTATCAGCTGTGTCTTCTTCTTCTTCTTGGTCCCTGCGTTTGGTGCGTGCTTGTGGGGTTGCTGTGCTTGGGAGTGGATGGACGACAGGGTCATTGGTTCTTGGCAATTTTGACTTGGTTGAAAGACGACTCTAAACTCAAAAACAGTCCATACAATTCGGTCACGATCATCATTATGACTGACAGATGCGCGAGAAGCAAATTGCAATAAGACACAACTAGCATACCAATCAGGATCACCCGAAGTCCTGTCTAAAGACGCCACCAACAATCTCCAACCAGTGCCAATCCATCCACAAAGCAACATGAGCACGTGAATATAACCAAGCCCCGACGAAGCACATACAATACGCATCCCGTCGACGCCACCACCACGGAAACCACCATTTACTCACAAACTCCCGGTAGAGGGACGAACGATGAAACTCCTCACTCTCAACTTCCTCACCTGCGCCGTCAAGTCCTGTCGGTCCGCCGCTACCACCTCCGCTTCCACCCAATCTCAGTCAACCCAACGTAACACGGATCCCACCAACAACAACGACGACGACGACCCGGATACGGATGAACAACCCAAAGGCTCCTCCTTCCCTCTCCATCTAAGCGACGTCGAACTCACAAGCACAGACTTAGACTTCCACGAGGAGTTCTGGCGGAATATCCTGCCGAGGCTGGAGATGGAGGCGATGGAGTGTGTGGTAAGGGAGGTGGGGTTGGCGTTGCCTGAGCCTTTCGTATCTCAGTTGAGGCGGCGGAGGGACAGGGCTGTGGTGGAGGCGGAGATTGGACAGGGGAAGGGGGGAAGTGGCGGGAGTGGAGGGGACGTAGAGATGGGTGGGACGGGGGAGTTGCGACCTTTCACGGGGGCAGAGGGAGAGATAGCGGAGGGTGCGGTGGGTGACGGAGGGGCAGGGGAGATAGGGGGAGTAGGGAAAGGGGTGGAGGAAGGCATGGAAGGGGCAGACGAGATAGACGAAGCAGCGCTGCGAAAACTGCACAAACTACTACTGGAGACGCAGATCCAAGAAGGCTGGCTGGTATGCGGGCGCTGCGGGCATAAATACGCGGTCAAGGAGGGGATTCCGAATTTCTTGTTGCCGCCGCATTTGGTGGGCTAGCCTAGCCATAGCGTCCATCAGGATACAATATGCTCCGCGCACCCTTGTTCTGAGCGCGCACCGACGGCGTCGGGTAAAGGCGCTGATGTGACACCTCTACGCCCCCCTCCTCTTCGCTCTCCTCTGGCTTTGCGGACGCGTCTATGTCGTCGTCTTCGTCGCCTTTGTCCTCCTCGTGTTCTTCGTCTTCGTCCTCCTCGTCCTCGTCTACGTCCTCGTCTTCGTCTTCGTCTATGTCCTCAACCTCGTCCACGCCCGCCCCAAGAGCAGGAAAACTCCACGCCCCCTTCCCAAACGGCCCCAAGTCCACCCCCGCAACCCCCTCAGCGTTCCGATACACCCACGTAAAAACCGCAGAGGGCTCTGCAGGACGCGGCGCCTTGACCCACGCGTTCGCCGCGTGGACGTCCATCTGGGACATCGACCTAGACACAGTCAGCACGAGCTACAGCAGCCACGCTGGGTGGGTTCCAGCCAGAAACCTCCTGATCTGAGCAGCGCGCGCCCCTTGGCTCCGGAAAGGGGCTGGGATGAAGGGTAAGGAAAAGGCGTGGCTGCTGTGAATTGTGGACACACCTCTTCTCCGGCTGCAGATGCACGTACACGTCCGGCGCGGGGACGTACAGTTGTCGGGGCGGCATCGCAAGGCGTGTGTCGGCTGTGCTGTGGACGTGGAAATTGCGGCCTGTGCGCGCTGAGGACGCGGGGTTGGTGCTGTTGTTGTGTTCGTAGATTTCGAGCTCGATGGTGCCGATGCCGTTGTTGGGGCGTGAAGCGGTGGCGTGGAAGTTGATGCGGCCGCGGGGGTTGGTGAGAGGGTGGACCTGGGAGAGGAAAAGTCAGCAGCGTGCACGGTGGGTTGGATATCTCGAAAAGCGCAGACATGAGGGCTACGCCGGCGGATTGCGGCCGGACTTGGTGATTCCAAGGAGTTTCCAAGGGATAGGGGTGGCTGGCCATCTTACCTCCATGTTGGCGAATTGGTATTTCTTTCGATACTTCGACCAGACCTTTGTGTTTCTTGAGGCGTACTCGAGCGTGCCGTCCGCCAAGGGTGTTTGTGTGGGTGCCTCGCAAAGTAGGCGTACGCCGTCCGCGCGTAGATCGGCTTGGATGTCGACGCCGACGGCTGGGACGGTGACGTTGTAGGCGATTGCAAGAGTGGTGTACAGAGGAATGGCGCAGAAATATTTGGTGTGCGTGGGGCGGTTGGTGGAGAGCGGACGCACTGCGCAGGGCTTGCCGTTGGCGAGGAGGTAGGCGTGCGCGGTGCCGGCGTGGGATTCAACGGCCGGAGAGGACATAGTAGCGGTACTGGTGCGCGCTGTTGGGCAGAGCGTGTATTACGGGAGTGTTGAAGGCTGGTTGTCGGAGAGTGTGAGATGATGGAGAACACGCGTTTGCTTGTGGGTCTTGAAGGGTCCATATTATGATGAGCGGCCTCACTTCTTCTCACTTTATGGGTAGATCTCAGAGCCGTCACACCCTCTGTGTTACTGTCTTGCAAAATTTGCCAGGCAGCCTACGCGCCGGCATTGTCTCAAGATACTCGGTTTGCAACTGTGAACGGATTTCAGAGGGTGCTGTGCTGACACCTTGTCCTTAGGGGAGAGCCTCGCGCAAAGTTAATCAGGCGAAACGCGGAGCAGTGATCTGTTCGTTCTCTGTGCGTGTTTGAGACAGAAGGCATGTGGAAGCGAGAAGAAGAAGATTGATGATGAAGAGCGTCTTGCTTCATGTTGAGCTACGAAGATGCCTATGGAATCGAGTTGTTTGGTTTCACGGCTCTCGCCGATACTCACACCCAGCGCCGCGTGAAGGCACAACTCATGCTGGGCGACCTGGTTCGCTAAATCAGTGACCTCACGTGACAATCTGATGACGGCTGAAGAGCAAAGAACGACAAGCCGCCTGGGTTGGAGCCGTAGGCATGAGAGACGGTGACGGAATACGTGGCAATCCGCTCAAACTTGTGAATTCAGCGCTCATTCATCGTGCTCGCAGGGCCCCATCGTGCACACCACATCCTCAATCGACTTGCTTAACGAAGCTGAGGCCGAAGCCTGGAGCTCGAAATGACAACAACTCTCAGTTGCGACGACGTCCGAAGAGGATCGCGCAGTTGAAGAAGTGGATCGCAAGGAAACGTCAACGAATGGGTGGCAGTCAGGGATGAAGAGAAAAAAAGAAAGCAGGAAGAAGAGTTGGAGCTGGTCGAACTTTTGTGAACGCGAACCACGCTAAAATCTGAAACACGCTAGTCCATAAGAGCCCATCAGCCATCTTTCTGCAGGCAACCATGCATACCAGTCTCCCATATAGGCAATATCTGATAGCAAAGGCCTTTACAACGCCAGCAACGGCAGGCTTGTGTTGTGCATCATAATGAGAAGAGGCTGGATGATCAAGACAATCTTCCACCATATTCCGATAGCTCAAGCCCTCCACTGACGGCGTGACGGATGTAACATGAGCTCCGATCGTCGGTACTCGCGGCGGTCGATTCATGGTCTACTGCTTGTCCGCTTCCGCGCAGATGCAGACCATGTATTGACCCACACACCATCGGCGACGTCGAGAGCCTGGAGAGACACGTCACGCCTAAGATCGACTTACATTGCGAACCATTTTCTCGGCTCGTCCACACACTAGCGCTCTTTGGGATTGACCGACGACCGCGCTCAGCTTGAGGGCCATTGCTTGGCGCCAAACCGCTCAATCAAGGGGACTGTGACGGACGATCGCCAGAAGCGCGTAGAATCGAAGACGTTCATATCCAGAGATGACTTATTGCTACGGCTGGATCAGTGCGTAACATGCACCATAGATCTCGCCTCTGCACTATCCGCTGGATTCACCATAGCGAAAGCAAACGCTCGTCTACTTACTAGAGACGGCGAAATCTTGTGTTCTTCAATACAGCCCATCTATCCTGATCTCTTTGAGCACACAATTCAGTCGACCCCTTCCAGTCATGAATAACGACGAGCAACGGTGGTCGAAGACGGCTGCTGGGTACTCATCAAACGTCGCCCGCACATCGGCGCCGGCGGGTGCACGCTTGGTTGATCAAGTCAACCAAAAGCGAAAGATCGATGAGCAATCCTCAGTGCTAGATGTCGGCGCAGGAACTGGCGCTGTTACTCTCTATGCCGCCAGCAAACATCCATCTGCCAACATCATCGCACTGGACGTCTCATCCTCAATGCTCGAGAACATCTCTCAGGCTGAGCTTCCTCACATCAAGACCGTCATCGCAGATGCCCGCAATCTGACTCAAGATTTCGGAGAGGAGCGCTTCTCGCACGTCTTTTGCGCCTTTATGCTCCAGGTCATCACCACGCCGCTCGACGCAATCAAGGAGATGCGTGCTATTCTCAAGCCCGGTGGAGTTGTTGGTCTCGCCGTGTGGGGTCAGAAGAATGACCCTTATGATATCTGGGAGCGGGCTTGTCAGACCATTGATCCTTCTTACCGACTTCCTGATCCTTTCGAAGACCCGCACGCTTGGCGGACGCCGGAGGATGTGACCAACGCGCTCGAAAAGGCCGGCTTCAAGGACGTCGAAGTCGAGGAAATGTCCATGGCGTTTTCTTTCGAGAGCGCCGAAGCGTTTACACGTTTTTGGTTCGAGGGTCAGAACCCATCGGCACTCAATTGCCTACGAAGCTGGCATGGAGACATGGCCGCGGTTAGGAAAGCTCATGAGAAGATCACGAGGGAAGATTATGGAGACGGCAGAAACATCAAGACGTGGGCAGCTCTCGGCTCAGGCAGACGACCGGCGTGAAATAGTATGCATCGTCATGATGGAATAAGCTTGACTTGAGGGAGTATGCGCATCAGTAGCGTCAAAACTTGTCGTTTACGATTGTGAAATCTATGCTATCATCTACTCGGCGCCTCTTGATCCTCCGCTACCGGGTTGGCGTCCCACAGATCGTTCAGATTGTACTGACGCCCACGCTCCCATTCGACAAGCGATGACCATTCAACACATTGTTGCTTTGCGCTCGGATTCATGGCGATGTTCGACCGCTCCTCGTCTTCCCAGAAAACTCCGCGTGGCGTGAGATCGGGCGTACACATCACTGACTGCCGGATTGCTTCGAGACAGTGACCTAGGCAGACCCTATCAGCTAACTTTGAGAGCTTAGATACGGTTGGGACCTTCATTTACCTGCGTGAATCAACCTTTTCCGGGAGTCACCGGCTGTGCTGTGGGGGTAGTAATACTCCGGATAGAGTACCTGTCTGAGTACGCGCTGTGACCGAAACGTAAGCTTGAAACACCGGTCTCTCTGGTTATTACTTCATGCAGACAACTTACAATACAATGGATGTTGTGCATCACGCCAAGCAAGGTGGCTGTTTTTCCTTCTGCGGCCATCAAGCTTGTGAGGTTGAACCTCGAGGCCTCTTCATTAGAGACCCATACACCACGGACTAAGCGTTCAGTTAGCATTGACATCCAGAGAACTCATGCGCGACCGTCACAAGCTCACCTGTCTGTAGCTCGCTCCATGCCAAGTCAGACTCGTGCGAAGGCTCATACGAGTACAAAGGATTTTTCCACGCATCAGGCCCGGGCTGATAGGTATTATGCTTGATGGCAGCCTTTGCCGGAGCTTCATTAATATCTGTCAGTACTGATCCACGACGTGAATCCTCCCCAACGTAGCTTACACATGATCGGGTCTTCGTGTACTCCGTGCAGAGGTTGAGACCGTCCCTTCATCGACGCTCCTGCGAATGTGTTTGCCCATACGAGTGACAACAGCACGGAAGCTATGAGGCAAAGGGCGCAAGTCGAGAGCCTCTCCTTCGTTCGGGATGGTCGAGTTTGAGTATGATCCTTACTGCATAGATGACATTCTTCTTTCTCGATAAGAGTCTCAGAGGTCTCACGACCCGCTTCAGAAAGCATGTTCGGAACAAAGAAATGGATGGGCTTGGCCGTGAATAACGGAAAAGACAACAGCGCGGGTTAGAAGCTCCCTGAAAATGAAGTTCAAGGAGCATCAAGACTATTCTCCAGGGCGGATGGTGTCCAGGAGACGCAGTCAACAGCTATGATAGCGCCCAGATCCTCATGTCCGAGGAAGCACTGTTGCCACAGGTGCCAGATGTGAGGCGAGCTTCGAGCTTGCTACGGATCGGCACGATGACCTCTCCTCCGATTCCTCTCTGCGCGTTACGTGCAGCCAAGCGCCTGCGGGGTGATGCGCGATACCAAAGCCAGTAGGTACTGCGATATGGAATGCCTGTCATTGCAGACAGGCTGCAAACACCTGCAGAAATGGCGGGGCTCTACTGCAGAGCCCCTTTGAAGTGACGTACGCCATGATGTGCCGAGGATGATGCTGGTAAACCGATCGAGGATATAGCACGCAGTGCGCTCGTGAGTTTGAACAGTCCCGCATAGACACAATTTGACCCGTTTTGCAGCATTTGTGAAGTAACACCCTTCATTCGCCGGAAACGTTGCCTATAACAATTCGAAGACAACCGGAAAACGTTGATCAGAACAGCACGACAATGCGCACGTTCTTGACCTTCATCGCACTATTGTGCATCGGCATCAACACCACGGCGCTACCAGTCTCAGGTATGTTGTCCTACCACTCCTAGGACGGACAGCTAACGAAGGAAACGCAGACGCTACGTATAAGCCCATCGTGGAAGACGGTCTCGTCGAGTCCGAACTGGTACATCCTCGCGCCTCCAGCAATCAGGTCGAGAGCGGCCTTCTCGAGGAAGCCCTCGTGCACCCGCGTGGCGCTGGCTCCAATGTCGAAAGCGGGCTCTTGGAGGAAGGCCTTGTTCAACCTCGCGACGCTGAAGTCGAAGGAGGACTTTTGGAGGAAGGTCTGGTGCAGCCTCGCAGCTCCGACACTCAAGTCGAAAGTGGACTCTTAGAGGAGAACCTTGTCAACCCACGCGACGCATCCGAGACGACAGAGGATGGACTTCTCGAGGAGGGTTTGGTCCATCGTTAAGACTCCGGTGTGCACAAGAATGTACTGATCCCGCTGGCTCAGACTCTCGGTCTGTGATCGGCATCGGCGTCTTCCATGCGAGGAAAAGATGAAAGTCACGTTGGAGACGGCAGAGAACTGCAATGCGGAGGCCCCCGTGGCCCTTTATGCCAGTCTAGAAGCAAAGCTTGAGCCGCAAGTATGTCGTTGCTGGATGTGCCAGATCCATTGCTCTACGATTTCGGATTGCACTGCTCGAACTCAACGTGAAGGCCTGTGCAGGTGTTCCTCACCGCTCGGGCTCATATTCAATAGGGTTGCAATGATTGTGTGCATAATGCATTGCGTTAGCATAGGCGGAATCTGCCTTGTGGGAACCCTCCTATTCCGTCTCCCTGCTCGGCACTTCCTAGGAGGAAAGCGTAGCTTGACCCAATGAGAAACCTTCGATTCGCCATGCTCGATGCTTCATGTGCATCCTCGGGATTTGGTGGCATCATGGCTCTTTGCAACAGTAACAAGATGGCTTGGCTAGCAAATAGGGGGGCGGGCAACGCCAGCCACATCCAATTGGCGAGTCATGTTCGCCGAACACCCAAATCCTTGCGTACTCCGTACCTACGACTTTGTGATCTTTGTAGGAACTAATCTTCAACTACGCGGCCCTACTCCATAATTTAGTTAATGGAAGCAAGATCAGCCCGACTGTGGCGCAATGCTATGGGAATAGTTGTCCACCGCTTCAAGGCAGAAAGCCCCTCCATTCTACCGGAATCAGAAATGCTCTTCTGAGAAACCACATATCATTGCATTGCCGTTTGCGTTCAGCTGAAACTACTGACCATGTAGACCTTGCTGATAAGCATGAGTTGCTCATACCTTGGCAGACGCCCCTATTGCCCCTTGGGTTTTGCTAGTCAAGGAATAGCTACCGTTTCTAGCCTACGGCGCACAGGACACGCCAATCTCTGGTACCGCCACGGCCCGTCGTCCACTGGCGTGGCCTGACTGCGCAAGAGATCTTCGATGCTTATCTATCTTCCGCGACTTCCCTAGGTACAAGCTACACCGTGAGGGTGGGCATCATCTGTACCCAGCGTCTGCCAACAGACTGCCGAGGCTGACTTCTCGGCTCGAAGCAGCCACAAGGATCTCCTCCATGCCAGCAAAGTCCAACTCATTCCACGCCGGCCAATGATGTACTCGACTGATGCCGGAGCTGCTGCATGTAAGCAGACCCGATAGCCTGCTAGGTTTCTGCTGCAGCAATCCTACCGGGGTTTCGGCACACTTCCCGCAGGCCGGTGACACCGTCTCGTTCCTCAGGTCGCCGATTGAAGTGACCATCGCGAAATGGTGCGTCAAACGTTACCTGACAGCAAGTTGGTGCTGCAGCCACCATTTCAGTTACATTCTCCTTTCGAACGCCGCCGAGTCAGCGGTTACAACCCTCGTGGCACACACATGTGTCGATTGACCATCACGATACGAGCATCGCCCCTTCGTAGGAAGGCCGTGACTTGCACGCGCTCTCTGGTCTACCTAAAGGTGCTTCGGTCAGCTGGCTGTACCTCCTACTGAACCGCCTACTTCGTTGTATTCGCCTACCTCATGCTGTAATGGCTGACATCCACATTTATTCTCCGCTGTGCATTGCAGCTGGCGCGATATTTCCGCCAATATGCGCGGCTTTGGTAGGACTGCGCTTCTATGCAAGGAGGCAGCAGGGCACCTCAGTCGGATGGGATGTAAGTACCATTTGCGCGCGGCTTGCGCATTTCACGGTGGGAAGCTGACCTCAGTCGCAGGACTGGCTCACGATCCCGGCGCTCGTAAGCTGAAGGAAGTCTCTCGATGCCGAGTCGATGGTTGACCCGGACATACAGGTGCTCGTCATTGGCATGTGCGTCGCCATTCTAATAGGTATGACTGTCGATGCGACTCTTGCGCAAGTTTGAAAGCTCACTGACTTGTACGTAGGGGTAGCGCGTCATTCGGTCGGATTCAAAGCGCCGCCAAAGAAGCCAGGAGAAACGAGCTTGACTGCCAGCAGCTACGAGCAGAGCACAGTGCGATCGGTCAGTGAGAATACGTCCACCCCTCAGCGCCAGGGCGACGGCTGACAACTGGGAACAGATCCTCTGGTCGGTCGAACTCATGCAAATTCCAGCCCTCACCGCAGTCAAACTCAGCTTCGTCCTCTTCTACCGTCGCGTCTTCAATCAAGGCGCCGAAGCGTGGTTTCGCATAGTGAGCATCACGATCATGGCACTCATTGGGTTGTGGTGCATCGGCTATTTCTTCGCCTTCATAGCCCTCTGCCCCGGTCATCCAGCGCTATATTGGAGCACATTGAAGCAGCAGCAAAAGGCATGCGTCGATACGGTCATGTTACACAACTCTTATGGGATATCGGATGTCATACTGGACTTTTTCGTGCTTCTGCTGCCGCTGCCGCCGGTAAGATCGCTGTCTGATGTGAAGAGCGCGGTTTCTTGCACTGACACTCGGTCAGGTCTTGCGACTTCAGATGTCAAGCTCCCGCAAGCTTGCCGTGATAGGGCTTTTTGGATTGGGCATCTTGTAGGTCGCCCAACCCGAGACTGGTCCATGCGCGCTGACAAGGCAACAGTTCCGTTATCGCATCCATTATTCGGATGATCACATATCTGCAGTCCACGGCTGGTACGTATCATGCACATTTCTGCCTGCAGGTAGGCGCTGGCAAACTTGGCTAACATCCCTCAGCCGAGTTCAAGCCTGAGACTGACACGAACAGTAAGCGTCTTCCCTACCCCTATGATACAGCAAGCTCCAAGCTAACAACTACCCCAGTCCTCATCACCGGCGGCATCTACTGGAGCGTCGTCGAATGCTCCGTCGCCCTCATCTCCTGCTGCCTACCCACAGCACACAGCGTCTTCCGCCGCAAGATCGTCGCCACATTCCGCAGCTCCAGCTCAAAGCAAAGCTCCGGCCCGTTCAAAGATACGCTTTCGCGCAGCATGCCGCGCAGGAGCGGATACCGGCGGCGCTTGGACTCGGACTCCTCCGATGTTGAACTTGCCGGGTTTTCTACCAGTGCTCGTGGAGATGCTGAGGATGCTACGATTGGGACTGCGAAGCCCGCCGAGAACCAGATCTTCATCCAGCAGACGATGGAGACGTTGCATACGAGACAGCAGTAGATAATGTTGATTGAGACGTAGAGGAAGTTTATTGGACGATGAACGCCTGGGAGGGGATGAACTTTGTAATACTACGCTTCAACTACGTGTATATTGTGAGAAACCCAGTGGTCGCAATAGAGCAAAAGCCAGCCTCCCACGGTACAGCCATTCGGAAAAACAGGGGAAACAAAATCCCTGCCAGAGCGTAGCTACAATCAACGATATCAGCAAAGGAGATAAGGAGCGAAGGCAGGTGCCAGCGGCCGCCCTAAGCGAATGGTGGGCAGCGCAGTTGCATGCAACACGAATGCGTGCTGCTCGATGATGACATGCCAACCACCGTACGCCGCAAGCGGAAAGCCCTGCGGCATAAGCGACCCACGCTCCGTCGATCTGCATGAGGCACAGCGCTAGTGCGTTGCACCTTGACACACCTCGTGGCGCCGGCTGCCTTTCCGTGTTCGGTGTCGGTTCCCTGCCGCTGGTGCTGATTGCAGATTGCGGCTAGTTTTGACTGGCATTGTTCTTCAGACTGAAGTCGTTCAACAAGTTTAGATCCTACGTTCTTATAAGCATTTTTACACATTTCATGCTAGTATGGAAACGCGCTTAGACGAAGAGCGCGCCGACAAAAGCGGTGCGAAACTGTCTCAGTCGCGAGGAAGCTCTCCTCAAGACGAGGGTTCCATTGAGCTCAAGGGCGAGTCTGAGAAGAAGTTGCTGGCGAAGCTGGACTTGCGCCTGGTGCCTATACTCATGGTGCTCTATCTCATGTCGTTTCTCGACCGGTGTGTGCAGTCTTTCAGACTCGTTGTGTGGTCATACTGACCGCGTGGCTCAGAATCAACATATCCAATGCAATCACCCTGGGCCTGCAGAAGAGGCTACATCTGCAGGGAAACGATGTCAATACTGCGCTTGCGATCTTTTACGTGCCCTATGTGCTCGCGGAGATACCGTCGAATCTGATATTGAAGCGAGTCAGTCCGCATGTGTGGTGTGAGTCCTCTGGTGTCCTTCGTTGGATCTTGGGAAGATTGTGGGTCGATGTACTGACGTGCGCGCAGTATCTGGCTGCATGGTATCATTCGGCCTCGTCACGCTCTGCCAGGGCTTTGGTGAGTACAAAGACCAACGCTTGTACAACTCGCAGTGCCGTTGCTAACACCCCACCCAGTGACCAACTACAGCGGTCTGCTAGCAGTGCGATTCTTCCTAGGCTTAGCTGAAGCCGGCGTCTTCCCTGGTAGGCGAGCCCCGTCTGGATGCGGTGATTTTTCGGTTTAAGCTTCGGAGACAGATGAATTGATGGTAACTTGCAGGCTGTTCCTATCTCCTGACGATGTGGTACACGCCCGAAGAAGCATTACGCCGCTACGCAATCTTCTTCAACTCCGTCACGCTGGCCGGCGCGTTCGGCAGTCTGCTGGCCACCGGCATCAACTTCATGGACGGCGATCGAGGGTACGCAGGTTGGCAGTGGATCTTCATCCTCGAGGGGATAGCGACCATTATCGTCGGCTTCGTCGCCTTCTTCGCAGTGCCCGATTTCCCCGAGACGGCAAAATGGCTCTCGCCGGACGAGCGTCAGTATATGCAGGCGCGCCTCAAAGACGGGTTAGCGATTGATCGTGACGTGACGCTTAAAGAGGGCTTGAGAACCCATTTCACAGACTACAAGTCTTACCTCGCGGGATTCATCTGGTTTGGTGAGTACGCAAACTCAGCTGCTAGAATGTTTGGCTGATGAGTAGATGCAGGCGGCAACATTGTCGGCTACAGCATCGGCTACTTCTTGCCAACCATCATCAAAGGGTTCAAATACTCCAGCATCGGCACGCAACTCCATTCCGTCCCGCCTTTCGCCGCTGCATGGGGCTGGTCAATCCTGCTGTGTTTCATCGCAGCAAAAGCCCGGCACAGGCTGGGCTTCATCCTATTCTCCTTCGCTATAGCGCTTGCAGGAGCCGGAATCCTGCTGAACGAACATCACAACATCCACGTGATGTACGCCGCTGTGTTTCTCATCACCATCGGCCTCTTCGGCGGCTTGCCTGTCGCTGTCATCTGGTACGTCATGAATCTGGAGGGGCACATGCAGCGCGCGTTGGGTACCGCGTGGATGATCGGCTTTGGAAACATTGGTGGCATCGTCGCGACATTCAGCTTTCAGGCTTCGGATGCGCCGAAGTTCTATCACAAGGGGTATACGATCATCACGTTTGGGGTAACTCTCGCCGCAGCGTCCAGTCTTGCGTATGGTGTTGGACTGTATCTCGAGAGAAGGAAGGGCCGCGGCGTTGATTGGAGTCGGAAGCAAGTTTTCTAGACGATAGTGAAGACTAGCCATAGTAACTGTGTAACATGACTAGCAAGAACATGTCTAAAAGTGATAAGAGTAGATAAAATAACAGACGGTAGTAGTAAGGTCGCTGTTCACTACCTTACCTATAATATTGCTACTCACGCACCCTACCTTCTAGCGTTTACCTACACCTGGGTCCTGCCGTAGGTTCTCCCTCCCTACGGTGCGCTACGAAGGGCCTCTCTCGCAGGCCCTCCTAGGTTTGGCTCGACGCACGTTTCAGAAGCTATACCTGCCCTCCGCGGGAAGGGGTCTCGTTCATTATTCGCGGAGGTTCTGGTGAGTTTGGGGCTCCCCCGTAGAAAAGGGGTAAAGAAATGGGGTTGCCCTGAGCCGCACCGCTAGCAAGTGGCCTGACCGGCTTTGCCGAGAACCCGACAAACGAGGCGGCGTGATTTTCAAGGGCGGCCGGGGTTTCCACCTCTCTGACGCCAAACTTCAGTGGCATGAGCGCCACGTCCGGATCTTCGTCCGGAGCGCGATGACATGCCGCGCTTATCACGACCGATGAAGACGAAGCGAGCGGTATGCCCCTAGGGAAGGAGCGGCATCCATTCGCAATGAGAAATATGACAAGCGCGCCGCCGAGTGAGACTGAGAACACCGTTGCGGGTACGCCCCACGCAAGACTGATCTCGTTGGCGCCGGGATCGGGGTTGCCGGACGCGTCGTAGGCGCTGATGTAGACGACGAAAAGGCTCTCCGAGACGAGCCAGTGAAGCACGGCCATGACGATCATGAGGGGGACGGCCCATGAGTAGGGAATGCTTAAGCTGGTGCACGTGTTAGCTTCAATCGTGTAACGAGGCAGGAGAGTGGCATCTGAAACGGCTAATCGCAAAGGGGTGCTGGCCGACTTACCGATATGTCGGTCTTTGTTGACTGACAGGGTTGGTGACGCGCAAAGGCCGACGTCTTACGGAGTATGAGCAATACTCCTTCGACAAGAGCATACACGTGAAAAGTCCGTTGTACAGGATCTGTGTGACGCGATCAACAAGCTGCTGCGTCAAAGAAGCAAAAAGAGTACTGACGTAGACGCAGCTGATTAAGAACTGTGGTAAGTTGGCGACCAGAGGTGCAGAGACGCTTCGGACAGAGACATGCACATACGAGCTCTGAGAAAATTGTCCAAGGGTCCACGTGAAGCCGGCTTGATTGGCAACATTCAGAGCTAGCAATGCGGTCGCGAGCACCAGAAGGCCGAAGCAACAGCAGATGGTCAGCACCCATCGAGTGCCTGACGCACACTTGAAGAAGCGTGGCCGGCTTGTTGCAATTTTATGCCAAGTGGAGCTGGACACATCAGGCACTGCGTCGCGTCGCTCTGAGAGTGCAGAGGGATGAAATTTATCCAACAAGCGGACGGTCGTGACAGTGAGCGCACTGCGGTCCTTGGTAATGGGATCTGGATGAGAGAGAAATGATGCCATGGCATCGCCAATGGTAACGAGTGGAGAATGCTGAATGGTCAGCGTGTACAAAAAGCACGCGAGCTTGAAGGCATTGCAGAGTACTACTATCAACATGAGCGGCCACTCGAAGTTGACCTGCAGCATCGTCAGCACATGGGGCAAAAAGCGGTGCGAAGTGATTAGATATCTGGACTCACAGTACAATGATCTGGAGCATCTACAGCCAAGCAGTGATCGATGGTATACAGACCAGGGCCATCGGCATTTGTGTGCACTTCCGGGGTGACTGTCCAAGTCGTGTTCTGCGCTAGCTTTAGTATTGAACAGAAATCGTCCACACCCCAAAATCGGCCACCGTGGCTACACAACCAATCGGTCGAGGACCCAATAAACTCAGAGTGGCCGCTGGTTGCATGACGAAATGGACCCCCAGACAAGCCCTGAACCGAGTTTGTATCATTTGGACTTGTCGTAACCAACAAGACGCTCCTGAAACTGGAAAATATTGGCGTTCCAAACGTAGTGATGCACTCAGGTCTAGACAAGGCCCGCAGTGAGTCATTGCGCGCGGAAAGTTGCAATGAGTGAACGATATCCGGCGCGGTGTTAATGTAGTGGCTAAACCATGTTGGCGTCCAAGGAGCACCGTTCGTGAACTCTGGACTGACCAAGACGGCTAGGTATTCATAAGCCGCGCTTGAGTCATAGATGACACTGTTGTAAAAGAAGTGCAAGGGGACAGAGCTCAGTACCAAGATGATTATCGTGAAGGTGTGCCTTCTCGGGACGAAAGGAAGGTTGGAGAGGCCGGAGACACCGATATGAAGCGGTTTCGACTGTCTGTATGCGATATCAACTGCTTCACGGGATGGAGCACTCAGCACTTGCATACATGCGTTGCTAGCTGCTAGTAAAAGAGTGCTGAGGATGTTGATGAGTAGATGCTAGGCAGTCGAGATTGTCCTTGACTTGGAGTAGTCACCTTCGTATAAAGTCTGGTATCCAGAGGCACTGCTTGGTCCCCTTACACCAATGATGAGAATGATGAGATTGGTGACAAGAACAATTGAAGCTAGGATCTCAAAATATCAGTAGGCGCCTGCACAAAAGATGCCCATGCTCTGCACTTACCTGTCAATGCTCCCCAGACTGGAGTGAGACGCCATCCCGACACGTCAGAGTATTTGTTCTTGAAAATGTTAGCTTGAGACTTGGAGTTGCCGCCATGAGAACCCAGCTCAATTTCAGTGTACTGTTGAATTCTGAATTGAGCCAGATTGGAGAGTAGCGGAAGGTGCATTGCTCTGGTTTTCAAAGTTTCAGATCACGCGATCGAAAGTCGGCAAACGATAGAGTGGTTCGTTGCCTTGACATCTGAAATATCATAGATGCCATATCTTGCTGGTAATTAAGGTATGGAAACGACGTGTACATGGAACAAATACAGATGGACCGTGCCGCGCCCTGCCACTTTGGTTCGCATGGCTTGCTGCCTGACCGTCGTTCGACGGCAGCGAGAAGGAGATGAGAAGGATCCACGACCTGCAGGATTCGCCATGCAGTCCGATTTCGCCTTTCTTCAAGGGGCTGTACATCGGCATTACTCCATAAAGCCCTCCAGTCCCTGTTTTAAAATGCGCAGGTTGGGAGAAAGAACATTCGGGGAGTTTTAAACAAATCACCAAATACAGACGAATTAGAGATACTTCTCTTCTTTTGTCGGCATGCGCGCTTCCGGATGGTATGCAGAAAAAGTTCTGGTCAGGGGTTCTCGTGTAGGAGGATGTGTAGTCTGCGGAATCTTCTCCGCTCAAGGCCTGTATCTCAATTTGCGCCCCACTGAAACCCCTAAATTTCTTTCAATGAAAGTGGCTTGTGGGGCGAAAAGCCCCCTCATTCCCGGCAAGCTATCCTGACGCGCACAAGTCTCTTCCGCGATGTCCCTTTGGGGAAGGCGCGAACGGCTCGATTTCTTTTGAGTATAAGAAATTCTTTTGCACTCCCCAAGACACGTTCTTCCTCCTCCTGTCAAGCAGAATTTGCCTCATGCAAAGTGACATTATGCCCTTTGTTCTCTGCGAAATCTAAGCGGCACGAATTGCTAGTCATATTCAAGACGTAGCGGTAAAGATGCAACAAGATATTGTGTGACAAAATTGGAATGAATGACTACAGTTGGATTTGCCGGTCAGCTACGTGCAGCACGTGCAGAGAAGCCCATATGAGAGTCCCATAGGACCAGCTGCACCCAACTTCAGAAGCCCCTGAGCCAGTCAGGCGCTTGCACTGCGCTACCGAGGCCAGCTCCGAGGTGAGACGAGTGTCCCTATACGCTGTGCTGGAGTTGGGTGCGCCAGTCGCTCATTCAGACTCTTCGCCTGCGGACTCTGTATGCTGCTCTGTGCCTCCGCCTCTACCTGCGGCTGCACCGCGAATGCTTCTACCTCCGCGTGGCTGCTGGTTTCCTGCACCACCGCGGATACTGAAGCCTGGCTGCGATGGCTGCGGCTGCGGCTGCTGCCCACGGCCGCGACCTAGAATGCTGAAATGGGCGCGAGGTTGCTGTGGCTGCGATGCTCCCGGTTGAGCGGCGCCGCGACCCAGAATACTGTGCCCTGCACTTTGATGCTGTGGTGGCGATGGACCCGGTTGCGCGCCGCCGTGACCAAGAATGCTGAAACCTGCACTGGGATGCTCTGGCTGCGACGGTCCCGGCTGGCCATGGCCAAAGCCAAGAATGCTGTGCCCCCCACTAGGTTGCTGTGGCTGCGATGATCCCGGCTGTCCGCGGCCAAGGCTCAGGCCGCTGTGCCCGCCACTAGGTTGCTGTGGCAGTGATGAGCCTCCTCTTCCAGAGAGGCGTCCTCTCATAGGAGCGATGGCGCGTTGCGTCACCTAGAAAGAAACTATTAGCACAGCCCTTTCTGACGTTGTTCTAACCGTCAACAAAGTCTTTTGAGACAGCGCCAGCGCGCTAGCTGCTTGACACAGGGTTTGGAGCAACAAGAGAGCAGATGAGGACGCTCTAGCACTTACTGTTTGGGCTGGAACTTGTGATGTTGTCGATGAAGACGACGGACCTGCTGTCGTACGTTCACGTCCCTCGGTGATCCAATAGTGGTCATTGTAAGTTACCGCTATATGACGATTTCTAAGCTCCTGACCGGGTTGTTCTACATCCACATCGTAATGGAGGCGAGCGTCGCTACGCCCGCCGCGGCCTGCGAGAGAAACAGCATTAGCAGAGAGTCAACGCAAGCACGATAGCTGCCTGGCGAAAGTTTCGAGGTATTGAAAAGGAATGTGTGGAAGCTCTGAGACATACCTCGTTTCCAACCAGTGTGTCCCACTTGCCTAGTCTCATCGTCAGTGGCTATTGTGCGTGCACATGTTTTGCTTACGTTACTATGCCCTTGGTAGCACCTGGAAATTGTCTTGGAATCTCTCTGCGAAGGACTATCTCGGCTCGGGCCCTCTTGTCCGGATAACTTTGCCAGTCCTCACAGTCCCTATGAGTAGTGTCAGTGAGTCATCATATGAGCAACATCCTCTCCAAAGAATGAGTATATCCTTCACAGCATTTTCTAGCCGTCCGGATAGATTGACCGCGGAATGAGCTCACCAATCGACGATGGCGTGCGTTTCAGGCGCCATGCTCTTGGTCTCGGGAACTTGTATACAGTAATGATGATGCTTTGAGAAGCTCTTGTATAGTCACGACGTGTAGGACGACGTGCAGGACTGCTGCATGGATAAGATTGGTTTGCAAGCTACTCACCATTTATATTCTTGCCTTGAACATAAAACCGTGATTCATGACAGCTGACAACTGTGACGCCGCACCAACAACGCGGCGCTGAGATTGTGAGAGAATTGCGGCGTAGTCGTTACAACTAGCCTCAGTTTGATGCCGTTCGAGCCTTGCGCTGTCGAGACATTTGGTAACGTGGTATGTTTGGTACTCTTATTCTGAGCCATCTTCCGAGCGCATTGAGCGGATATGATCCGGCTTGGCCTATTCAGAGCTCATCAAGAGGAACAAACCATGACATTGACATGATCGCTGACTGCCAGCGCACTTATAGCTGCTCTTATACAAAGAAAGTATTGTATTAGGTATATTTCCGAAATGGGCAACTTTATCGACAACTGGTCTGTGCGAAGAGCGCCAAGCCGCTGTAGGCAGAAACTAGCAATCGTGCTGTGCCTCAACATTCGCTGGCCTCATTCCTGGACTGCTGACACTTGTTATCTGCCATGGGACTATCAGAAGCTGATCCAGAGTGGCTCAATGAAACGTATCAAGAGGCCAATGTGGCCCTGTGATCCTCAGACTACAATTGCAGATTGAGTTTGATGGTAGCCAGTAGAAAAACGTTCATCTTCATCATTGTCATCACAAATAGTCTCGCCTACGCCTCGCCTAAGTTTGCGGCGTTCAGTGCTGAAGTCTCCACCTGGCATTGCAAATGGTCCAGGTCCTCGACACCTTTTCCACATAAACTCATTACCCATACTGGATCACTTTTCCACGTGAAACGGAGCATTTTGACCTGGTTCCGACGTGCAACGATACTTATAACCAGTCGAAGATGAATAACATAGCGTCTTTTACCCAAACGCTTTTTCATTTTCCTGGCGGATGCATGATTCCCACGGAGGAACGTGAAGAATACCGAGCTGGTGGCTTCTTGCCAGTCACGCTGGGGCAGAAACTGGACTGTGGGCGATACGTGGTCTTGAGGAAGCTTGGATATGGCTCCTACGCCACTGTCTGGCTGGCTCTGGATACCATAAGCACGTAAGTCATGACATTGAGGCTGCACCTGTGCGGTCGCAAAAGGCTCGCTTTTTCATTGAACCGTGTAATGTGACCTTGAAAGCTGATCAGCATGTAGGGAACGGTGCTATGTTGCTATCAAGATTCTCCGAGCGGATCAAGACAATGCACCTGGACATGACAACCCCGAACTTCGTGCTTACCATCATCTCCTTCAGCATGGCTCCTCTCCACAGATCGTCAAATTGATTAGGTTTTTCAGTGAGGGAAGTCCTTATGCACATTATCAATGGCATATATGCCTAGTGCTTGAGCCTATGGGTCCATCGTGTGACAAACTCGTGCGACGGGGTTCCCTTGAGTACTGGAAGGCCAAGCTCATCATCAGAAGTGGAGCACAGGCTCTCAAGAGCCTTCACTCTTGTCGGCTAGTGCATGGAGATCTTCGACTCCAAAACATGTTCCAATCGGTCCGAGGTCTCTCTAGGCTCGATCCAAGTCAAGTAAAACAGGAGCGAGGCCAAGAGGGCATTCATAGCGAAACACTCAAGCTGTTACAAGGCGTAAAGACTCAACATGCATACCCAGAGTATTTGTTGGAATCCGCACCCCTGTACGAAGTGGCAGACCACCAAATCAAGACAATGAAAGTGAAGATATCAGACATGGGTGAATGTAAGTCTAAAGCGATTCTCGGAGACGTGAGTTTTGCTGATCAAGTTGAAAGCTTTCATACTGGGAAAGCCACCCTCCTATCTTGGTTTGCCGTCCACCTTTCAGCCGCCTGAGGCTCTACTTGGAATGCGGATCGACGAAAAGGTAGACATCTGGTCATTCGGCTGCACAATCTACAACTTGCTCACGAGGTAAGCAGAGTGCTTTTTTTTGTCAGTGCACGACTTGGCCGTGCAGCGTACTGAGTGTATTTCCTCTAGGCGAGAGCCCTTCAGTGTTGGTATGTTTGGTTCGAGAAGCGAAACCAAGAAAATGAACAGAATGATGATACAGTTTGAGAAGGAGCTAGGCCGCCTCCCGCACGCTTATGAACAAGCATGGAAAGACCGGATCGCTTCTAAAAGCCGCGAGCCGCCTTCAGGAAGTGATACTTATGAAGCCGGCAATGATGATCGCGATGCGCCCCTCTCAAGACCCCTCGAGCATCGTTTCAAGGAACGCACAGCAGGCAAGCTCCAGCCTGACCAACAAAGGGAAATGTGGGGGTTGATAGAAAGCTGCTTACGGTACCATCCGAGGGAACGACCGTCAGCGCAGGATATCCTCGATAGATTGTAGACCGATGAAAGACTCTGGTGGTGCATGAGGCCAAGAATCAAGACGTTCGAACTGTGTACACTCTTTCCAATTGCGAGAGATCATCTTTCAAGTACATTCGATTGGTTTCATGGCGTGAGAACACTGTTACGTGAGGTTCAGCACTCATGTCGTTGGAAGGTAGCGCGACGCTCTTGAGGATGTACTCGTCCCACTGAAAGAGTCTTCAAGATAGGGGAGAGCCTCCAATCGAAGAGCGGCAAGGCTTCATCGTTACCATAGCGAGTCGCGGTTGTGTTTCGACGGTCATTGGTGAGCCATGAAGGGAACGAAGAGGTCGTAGCAAGTACGCTATTGCGCTTCGGGGAAGGCGCGAATAAGATAAAGTCTTCGATAGCTTTGGACGCGTCCGCTCCAACGAACAATGTAGCATTATTAGCAACAGACGGTTGTATTTTCCGTTATAAAAATATAGATATATCTACATACCACCGGCGGCTCTTCAGAAGAAGCTACTGCCCATCATGGAGATGGTGACGCAGCCTAAACCCTCCTCGCAGCGAGATTAGATCGCACGCGAAGCCATATCTCTCTTCCTCAATGGCCAGCTGCGTACAGCCAGTCCGATCAATGAAAAAGGTAATGGATGATTCTCTCAGCTTCACCGACTTCTCAACGGCAGAGCGCTCTTGCGGCCGCTGTTGAATCCGAAGACCGGCTACTAGACGCCTGCTGCCAACGCGAAGGCGGAATCCTGTTAGCAGGCCCCTCCGCAGTCTCCGTTGATCTCGCGGTCCCAGTTCGACGTAGAGTACTTCTGTGACAACATGTCCTCAGCGAGACGGCTGGATCGGTGCTATCAACCAAGCAATCCATGGACAACACCAAGCTGAAGGCCAAGCTGTGGCGTCCTACAACCTTGGAATAGCTTGCGCGCGTGCATCGCCGTGGATCTAGGATCAACCGAAACAACTTTTCCCACTGCGCATGCTGCACTGGGAAGCTCGTACATCGTCCGGCCGGGCCCAGGGCACGAAAAGAACTTCATCAACTTGCGAAGGGCGCACAAAGATGCCGCTCAGACCTTTTCACAAATGCCCAGGAGAGCTGCTAGTGGGGGAAGAGTCCTGCATAGTGCGATGAAGAGAGGAAAAAACATTGGAGAGGAACGTCATGACTGGTAAATATATTTCCGCGAAAGGTGCAAAGTGCGCAATAGCGATCAGTCCCAACAATGTTTGTCTTTGTTAGCAAAGATTTGCAGCATCGCACAGTGCACCAGCTATCTCATTCGCTTTGTTTCTCACGCATATAGGGCAATCGGATTTTGCCCTCAAGCTCGAGTACTCTGAGAAGCTTGGGTTGGACCATGACGTGGTTTGCGCGCAAGCAGTGTGAGACGATTCTGTTCGACATTGACGCTCCGTTGAGACTAAATGGTATGCTTGAATATCTGGTGTCGCTGTGCCGGTATAGTCATGTCATGTTCCGACTACTGTGGGTCCTTTGGTTTACCGTGGAAAAAGCGCGTCATCGGCGCGTTCCAAGACGTCTTTCTCTTCATTCATCCGCACACAAACAAAGTGCATTCACAATCATGGCAACTTGGATCGATGAGACTCCACACAACTGCACTGCTCACGCGTACCTGGAGAACCGGCATGGACCACTGCTCAGCGCCACGCCGACAATACAGAGATCTGAAGTGTCATGTCATGTTGCTTTGCCCGATGATCAGCCTATATCGGTCAAACACTGCTGTTACGTCCCAGCTGGGATAGCTGTCCGCGTGACAATCGTCATAGATGGATCGGAACGCATGTACTTGGACCACGAGGCGACTGCGTTTGACGCTGACAGGACGGGACCATTCAAAAAGACCGGATAAGTTAAGCGCGTGCTTAAAAATATACAAGGCAAGCCCTGCCTGTCATCATTCAAACCTAAAGCCATTAGCGGCAATCTTATGAAGAAGACAAGCTCCGCACATTTGGCGATGGCGACGGGATGTATCCAGGTACAGTTCAGCACAGACCAGGCTGCACGTCCACCGAACAGGCAATCTCGCAGGACATGGCTCAGCGACGCTCACGGTATGCTCCTAGCACAAGCAGACGAGTGCGAGATTAAGGCAGACCGGGTGATGTGGTATGACCAACACGACCAGCTGACCGAAGAACAGGCGGGAACAGCCCGCAAGATGACCGCCGAAGTCCTTGCGACACCCTTCGCAACACTGTCACTCCTTTACCGCAGTTCTGCCGGGCTCGGGAGCATGAAGCTGCACGAGCCGATGCGCAATCCGGCTCGTCTTGTCAACGATCACTTCTTCTCTGCTCTCGAAGGCAAAGGAAAAGGAATCCTGCCATTGCCTTCGAATGCTATTCGCTCAATCCGTTCTGTTCATGACCTCTCAGACTCGGAGAATGATGGCCTTCCGCTTGCGGATGAAGCAGGGACGCCGGCAAAGTCTCGCCGCGAAAGCATCGAGCATTCCATTTCCGTTCAGAAACGCAAGATGGCTGCCGCCTATCAGAAACACCGCGCGTACGAGAAAGAGCTGACTGTCCTCACGGAAGAAGAAATCCGTGTTGAGACGCAAGCGATCCGAGAGAAGGAGCAAGACATCCAGCAGGCTGACAACGAAGCAGATACTGAGCTCAACACTTCCCTTAACAAGCTTGAGGAGGCCGAGAAGCGTCTCGCCCACTTGCAGAAGGTGCATGAGCATCGAGCTGCCTGTGTCAAAGCTAAGAAGGACAAGATTGCTCACGATAAAGCCGAGCTTGCCATATCACATCAAGCAGTCTCCAAGAAGGCGAAGAAACTGCAACAGAAGCAGCGGAAACTCAAACGTTTTGAGGAGGAGTCGGAGAAGCGAGAGGGGATCTTGCAATCCGACGATGATGGATCGATGGACGAAGATAGAGTGTAGTCCAGCCCTTGCGACTGTCAACCGGCTTGTACAGACTTAACCCTACTATTGGACAACATGCGAGGATTGTAGCGCATGCCGTAGTAACCAGCATAGGGAGGTAAGATGTATCGTGAAGATTCATGCCATCGTAACCAACAGGAGGTAGGCAATATGTATCATGAAGACTCAGCATATCATCGTTCTCCACCGTCAAGATATTAAAGTATCTAGCATTGACCCGAACTCATGCCTGAATGCATACGTTCTTGAGAAGCATGACTACTTCTGGGGATCTAGGTGTAGATGACCCCCATGCTTGTCGGCCACGGCAGAACGAGGCCTCCGTTCACTTACAAGCCCGACATTGGTGTTTGCAAATCTGCATTGAGGCCAATGCACGATGCGGTAAGTGAACGACATCACGGCAGACATTAGGACCTGAGCTTGGTTGGCGAAGCGTATCCACGTTCGATGGGAGTGTTTTGTAGTGCGCACTCCGTGCGAGAGTACTGTGCAAAGTTCCTACCATGGCGCCTGACACCTTCACCTGCCACAAGCCTAATGCCACATAATCACCTATGTACCCCAATACTCCTCAAACCCTTCAAAGTTTGCAGCACAAACGAGCACACTTGCAGCAATCTACCATGGACTTCTGCGAGCAGCGGACTGTACCCCTAGCATTTTCCTCGACACTCCACAACGAAAACAAACAAGCCTATCAGATCAGCCAGCCTGTCACCAAGAACGACAATGGCAGATTAGTCTGCTACACTGCAATCAATCACGCTCAGGTCGTACAAATAACGTACGCAATAGTTGTGCCTAAAGGCTCGATTGCAAGCGTCGATATCCACATTGACGGACGTCTCCGAGGCCTCATCGTCCATGATGACACCAGGCAGTGGAAGGCATGTGCACCAGGTGTTGTTTCGATCGGCAACACTATTACTTGCGTGTATACGTCCTTCGAGAGTCCTGATATGGTATGGCTGTCCGACATGGTCGTTCCAACCGACTTTAAGGCCAAGAAGCCCCCCACGCGCCGGGCTAGCCTGGGGTCGGACCCTAATTATTCTGTTGGCTCGATACAGCTGGAAGTCAGCTTGGATGTGAATGATTTTGGAACGGAAGATCGTGTGGGCCAGACATTTGTGAGCGATTCCACTAACACTGGGCTGCAACGCTCACAGACACGCGAGCATCCGCAAGATCAGATCATCAGCTTCAACAACAAACTTCCGTTGACAAGGGTGGAAGTCGAAAGGTTGGCAAAGAATTTGCGTGAGGCTCGTTAGACCCCGTGGGCTTCCATGACATATCTCTATCGCTCTGCCACACAGCTTGTCACGATTCCGTTGCACAATCCCGAGACCGACATCACGCGCGTGTTGCAGAACGCAAAGGCCGCGTCCTCTTCCAACGCATTGGAATCGATTGATCATGAAGCATTCGACCCCGATGGAGCCTCCCCATCCCCAAGCCTGCGCCAACGTCTGTTGCGTAAGCTAGCCGTATCCAAGCGGAAGGCGTCAGATGCTCGACTGAAGAGCCTCACCTTGACCACTGAGCTCGCTCGTCTCGATGAAGAAGACATGCGCGAGAAGCTCGACGCCACCAAGGATCGGAAGCTGGCTCTGGACAACGAAGCTGGAGTGATTGCTGCAGAAGAAGTGTCGGCGCGCCAGAAGCTTGAGGAACTCCGAGAGGCGATGCGCAAAGCCGAGAAGGACTATGGCGACTCTCTCATCGACGTCAAGAAGCGGCAAACTCGCAATGATCGGGCAAAACATGATCTGACTAAGCAGCAGGAGGAGATGTTGAAGAAGTTAGATGACATTGAGAAGGAACGCGATCACTTGCAGAAGCTCAAGGATAATCATGCGGTGAACCGTAGTGGTGATGCATTAGAGATAGCACAGAGTGAAAGATGACAGGAGCGCCAGTCGATATTAAGGCGGCAGCCTGACTGCTGCATCGACCACGTAGCCGAGACGATGACGAGCATCAGTGTTCAGTAGAACGGGTATGTATGAACGTTTTCTAAGCCCCACAGAAGTCTTACCAATCTCAAAACTCATCAAAATCCCCCTTCGTGCTTGTTTATCCGTGATATGTTTCTTAGTCGACAGGCAAGGCGCTGGCCCTTTCGGTGCGCTGTTGATAGCACGATTTGTATGCGACAGTGCTGCTCTTTCTGGTGACGATGCTTCATCCTCAAAGGCCGGCTCGAAAGCCAACTCGTCAAAGAAAAAGAGGGGGGTTCGCGTTAGTTTCACCATGTCGGAGCATGGCTACTTACGCCTAGCGCCGCGGCTGTGAGGTGAATGTATTAGCATTAGTCAAGAACCGTGGAGGAGGGTGAGGTACTCACGAAGGCCCGAACCCATAGCTAGGCGCTCTTAACAGCAGCGACCGTGTTAACCACCGGAGTGAATTCCAGTGACGGCCTGGCCATATACACTCTGGCGGAATGATAGTCAGGTTTTACCCTTACAACAGCCATTGTGCAGATGACTCGAGCATCGAAAGCCAAACCCAGCACCAGTCTGCAGCCTGATGAGGATCCAATCCCGACACGTTGTTTTCGCGACTCCCGTGAGTGAGCAGGCTTCAGTGAATAGCCGACTGGTTTTACCCAATCGGCCGGGGTAGAATCCCCACGTCGGCCAGCTCGCAGCGTTAGCTATCAGGAAAGTCGACGGGTGTTACCCTCATCAACTCGGTCGGCGACGACCCAGGTTTTACCCTGACCCCAGCGTCAACGCCTCTCTCGCGACTGTGGTGATCACCGAGGTGGACCTCAGTGTCAGTCGAGGGGAGTCACCACACCTGCAGAGCAGGAGCTGTTAAGAGCGAACCGCCAGATCCATCACCAACGTCAAGCTTCCCAGTATCACTCTTGTGTGAGGCTTTGGATAGTGCGTGAGACAACGGGCCCTTAATGCCAAGTGGCGAAGCCTCCGTGACAAACTCCGAAGTTCTGCCGCAACAGGTCTGGTAGGCAAGTGCCCTCTCCAAGGATAGATAAGAAAACCCGAATTAACAATAATCTGTCACACCAAGGAGATGACACCGCACCGATACGCCAAAGATTGGTGAACCAACCGAGTGATCATGGGTTGCAAAAGTTAGCGACTTCTCAGCCAGTTGAAGAGAAGAAGAAGGAGAAGAAGAAGAAGAAGAAGAGGAAAAAGAAGCAGGAAGGCAGGTGGGGGCATCTTGAATGTCGTGCTGTTGCTGACGCAACCACAACGCTAAACCGAAAAGGGATCGACCATCAACAAATTAGCTGATTTGCTTGCAAGCCCTGCCGAACAGTTGACACATGTCACAGAAGATTGAAGAGCACGCGACCCCCTCCGAATTACGCCTTCCCTCGAGCTCTACAGTCACGACTAGCTGGCGCTGTTCAATTGAGGCCTTCACAAGACAGATTGAACCCAGTTTTCTGCTGACGCTTCTGCCCATTCATTATGGTTTGGGCTCAAAACAGCATCCTCGGCCAGGGCGTTCTGGTGACGGCTTCTTCAAATGGCAATGTCCTTCCGGAAACACGAACCGTCGTAAAAGGCAACCACTATTACAAACACATCCCGGTCAAGTTTGGGGAGCCCATCGAGTTCCGTCGAGCTATGCAGTCACTCATCAAAACAGAGGCGCATGTCGACATGATGTACGACTCTGTACGCCGCGGCAGCACGAAGTCACTGGTAGTTGATGGTGAGCTCACTAGGGACATCCCATCCGCACCTGTTCGCTACAACGGTGTCAACTATTGGGGCAAGATGACCCCTGTGGAGCTGCCGGAGGGGACTTCATCGCTTTTGTCCGATCGCCCTGCTCGTCCTCCTTATCGCAGTGCGGGGTCGGTTGCTGTGGAGGTCAGCTTTATTCAAGATTTCGGTTATGCTAAGGAAGAGCAGCGAAAGCTGGAGGTCAGATCAGGAAGGTATGGCTCTATTACTCTCAAAACTAAGACATTCCGCTGACTTCGCAGGCATTTTGAAGCCAGCTCGTACGGTCCCAGCACTCTCATGGGCAATAACAATCTCTTTCGCGAGCCCGACTGTTACATGGAGTTCTCACAGCTCAGCGCCATCGAAGCCAGCGCAGACACTACTCTCAGCTCTGCCAACAGAGCACTCAGACCGTCGCCGCCAACGTTTGTCCTCGTTTTCTTGTACGGTTCTAAATCAGCACTCCAAGGCTTGGAGCTTCGTCCGCCAATTCAAAGCCTGTCCGCTCTGCCGCCCCTGACCCGCGCTGCACCAACGAACCTGCAACGATATTCTGATGGCGTGCTGGCTCAAGAGCTTCAATTGCAACAGTCTCGGACGCAGAAGGCGCGTGCCACATTGGACGGCTATCGAATTGATCGCGTCCCGACATTCGAGCAGCTGTGTGGTTTTGACAAGCAGCAAAAACAGGCCATTATCGACATGGCCGATGAATTGCAGCGCGAATACACGATCAAAAGACTCCTGTTCGATAGCGAGGAGGCTCGGATGTTCAGCGAGGTCAAGGTCCTGGGCGCTGAGCTTCGTGCTACGGAGGTCAAGGATGAGGACGGCGACGTTCAGATGGATGGGAAAGCTGAAGCGAGCCCCGCCCGCAAAGCGCTCTACAGCCACTGGGAGCGTTCTTTGGTCACTCTTTCTAAAACGGGGCGTTTACTGGAGAAGTTTGGCGGGTGGAAGAAGCTGCTGGAGGTTGAGATGTCTGATGGTTGAGAGTAATGCGTAGTAGTCCTGTCGCATAGGAACGTCACAGCGTTCGCACCTGTACAGGCAAGCCCTAGATTTGCTGAAACTGTGAATTACTTGCGCGCGTTGCCCCCGCGAGCATGTTTACTGGGCCTTGAAGATTTGCTGAAACGCTGTTGTATTGACTTACTATGTCCACTTGTCTTGAAGGTAGCGTCCACACTTTCTCAGCATCCAGAAGTTCACGCTCCCTTGCTCATTCCTTGAAATTGCCGGATGGAAGGTCAAGATGCGCGCCTTGGTATAATTATTGCACGTCCACTAACAATTCTATAGGGTGCAAGTGCTGTAGCCTGTAAAAATGCGCACGCTGACTGAAAAGCATCTGGATTCTATATACGCCGGTCTTGACAACTTTATGAGTCGTGCCTGTCCAGCAAGGCAGCGTATTAGGTTACTTGCTTATCGTTGAATAAGGAGTCACTTCGTATTCGAGTCGCTTGCGCGAACAATTGAAGTCTTTCGACAGGACTTATGCACATGTCTACATGCTGTGTCGAAACGGACATCAACTTGGACAATCTCCACTCGGAGCTACAAAAGCTAGTTCATCGACCCAGGGGAATGCCAGCGTACATAGCTTGAAAGCTGTGGCGAGGAGATGCCAAAAAAATACTAAGAAGCGTGCGCTGGCCGTTCATAGCGTGCTGGCACGTGTGATCAATAGTCGTCAGATGCTGTACGTGTCCGAACGCTCGCTGACGAGTTCTACTGCACGTTCGACTGCGTAATAGCTTCGCTGTCGTGACTTCAAGAAGGCAACTCGCATGACCTATGTCTCAACATGAGCGGGGAAAGATTGGGGTCTAATCGCTTGCGCGGGTCATAGATGTGTGCTAATTAGATTGCTCGATGCTGCATGCCGCCTGTTGCGATGCGGAGGCTGGCAGCCACAGCGCTTCATTAAGTTCGCTGCAACAACGGACGTCGTGCGTCTCGTGTCGTCCTTGCTATTGCCTCGGCAAAGGAGTCACAAACGACTCGGTAGTACCATTCAAACGCTGCCTGATCTCGATGAATCGCTCAGGGCGCTGCCTCATCACATAGCCAAATCGTCGATCGAGTGCATCATGGCACGAAGTGCTTGTTCAGGAGAGACATCACGCGTTTGCTGAGATGGAGGTGTGCCTTGCGCTATGCCTGATCGAGAAGCGCTTGGCACCTCCACCAAACGAGACTAGCGCATCCCCGCGTCTCAAAACTCCTTGACTTCTCTTCAACTCCCCCTCTTTCCTTTCTCTTTCTCTTCACCCAATGCGAAAACCAATCAATGAGACTCAGCGGTGGCGCAACGTGTCGGATGGCTCTTACCTTCCGGTATTAAGCACGCAGCCCACTAGGTTTGTGGGGCACTGTCTGCGGCCAAGCGAAGCGCGTGTGTTGATCGTCAAAGTGAACAAAGTTCATTGTCTAGATGGATCGCTGGGTCCCGCATCGGCGTCATCCTCGTAGGAGCCGGAGAACGGCGGGCTCCAGTTCGCAAACTGGTGCTGGAGTCGTAGCTGTGCGAGGAGGCTGAGGTTTGACTGCTTTGGAAACATTGCCATTAGGGCACAGCGGGAGCTGGACTATTGGAGTGTCAGGCCTTCACGTGGCGTCCAGTGTGAGTAGCCATTCGCATGGTGAAACTAACATGACCTCTGAACCGCTTTTCATTCTCTTGCTGGCTTCGAACCCGCTAGCAGACAAGGAAGAGCATGTTCTAGTGACTCAAGGGCAGTTCGCGCCATGGAAAAGGCTGTACCTGCCTGAAATGTCATATGTGAAGAAGTGAGGCTGTTCCTGTGATCTTCGCTTGGCGCGTCTCTGCCTCTTTCTGCTTCCCCACTCTTCGACACTCAACATCTCTTTCAATCACACGTGCCATGTTTACCAACCATGTTATTGATCATCACGTCTATGATAAGCTTTGATTGAACACAGTCATCATCATGCTCTTCAAAGTCAAGCCTTGCGGATTCTCTGGCCGCGTCGGACTGTCATCAATAGCTCCTCACTGGATCGCTCACCGGGGCTCTAATATTATCGAGTGTGCAGAAGGAGGCCTCCACGGAGAGTCGTCTCATCTGTGAGTCTGCTCCACGCATCACTCTCAATGGTGCGACTGACGCAACATGTAGTCGAGCTTTCTTTGCAGTCTCTCCGGGTCATCGACTCGTGCCGACATGTGACTTCAAGATCCTCAAAGTGAGTTTGCAGCCTTCACTTCCCTCACGCTATAGCTTTTTGCCGCGTGGAGAAGTTGCTTCTCTGCAGGTGTCGTGTATAAATGAGACCACTCCACCCTCGCGGTCGCGTTTTGCAGCCTTTAGAGTACACGGACTGACACATAGGTGTGCAGGGAAACCGCATTATTCTCGATGCGTCCTTTGATGGCATCCGCCGCCTCATTGACGTTACTCAGCTCGAGCGTTCGGATGGGGAGTACGACTACTTCAAACTCAGCTTGAGCAGAGTTTGGGCCCGCTTCAACAACAAATACACATATGCCGCCCTCATCGCCGAGGACGCCACAAAATGCACGGCAGTCAACCGCAACACAGCAGCAACGTCGTACTTGGCAGAGGCATTTGGGTGCATTCATCTCAAGTTCTACCTTCTCAATGACGCATCGGAGTTGGAGCCTTTATCTTCCAGGTCAGCCCACACACTCGTACAAAGGCGCTGATATCTAGAACTGATGTCGAGACAGATCATTCCAAGATTACAATGAGTCTCAGCCCTGCCTGCTCCCACTTTCAGGTCACATCGAGCACTACCCTGACATGTATGCGCGCGTGGTCAAAAGCGTAAGTTCAAGCAAGCAGACCAGCCCATGTATGCCGCTGGAGTGCTGACATTTACTGCTTAGAATGACATGAGCAAGAAAACGGTCCAGTCTATCAACAAGATGTTAATGATAGAGGTTCCTGCCAAGCCACTGTTCACCGCATCCCTGTACTACCGCAACGCCTGGTACATGGACCGAGACATCTTTCTTCAGCCTCTGCTCCACGACTATCCAAGCAGCAAGCAGGCGGAAATCGACCACCACTCCAAAATGGAGTATGAAGCACTACTGAGCAAAGACTTCATCCCGCTTGAGGCCGATAGCGCCGTCGAGAAGCATGGTTGCATCAAAGGCTCAAAGCACTTTCCTCGCCTTGCTGGCGACTATATCCAGATGATGCTTGGTTGCCCGTCTACGAATACTGAAGAGCTACTCCCACTCTACGAAGAGTCTAGTCAGCTTGCTACGCATGAGCGGCAGATCGACAAAGTCTGCACATGCAAGGGTGCCGGCATTCTTCCCGGCCTTACACTGGTGTCTTGTAGCTGCAAATCACTGGCGCCCAGCAACCCAGGCAAGCAGCAGGTCTCAAAGGGGTCTTATTATAAGAACAAGTCGCCGGAAGCGGTCAGAGACATCAGGACCAAGCTCGCAGAGTACGAGGAAGCCTTTGCCACGCTGAAGGAGGAGGAGGAGTTCCTTGAGCGCCGAAAGCAGGCCATGCATGCCGAAATTGAAGCATACGCACAGAGCAAACGCGCATGGGAGCGCAAGAAGACCGCAACTGATCGCCGGCTGGAGGCTGTTGCGCAGCTTGACAACGCTCAAGCTAGAGAGAAGAGGGTCTGGCCCCGCGTCAAGCGGGAGAAAGATGAAGCGCTTACCTCGGCGTTCAAACAGGTGATGCAGAAGTCGAAGCATCTGCTCGGCGAATCCAAGGCCTTGCGCCAGCAGTATGCACAGTATGAGAGTAAGCGGGGAGAGTTGAGGATGCTAGTGCAGTGAGAGTAAGCAATGCGGGATGTTTGTTGTACATGTTAGTAGGCTTGAGGAAGGCATCGCGCTCGGCCAGTCGTCATGGGTGCATTGTGCAGGTTCATTAAGTAGAGCAATACACCCGCATTGCGCGCATCCAAGGAGTGCGGTTCCAGTGGTGCATTGGCCAGGACTGCTCGTAAGCTGACGGCTTTCTTAATGCCGTGAAGAGAGCAATATCAACAGCATCTAATCCAATCTGAAGGCCAGGTAAGGAACTCAAGCAGCACGCGTGGGTGTTTTTCAAGAGCTGCCAAGGGTTCTCAGTACCGTGCGGCCGCTCTAGTGCTACCTAAAGAACTCTTGCGTGGACATCAATATTCGTGTGGCAGTTTTGTCAACAGCAGCAGAATTGATGGGAGCAAATCAACGTTTGAGGCTTAATGGGCGACTCAAGCAGTACGCGGTGGTGTATTTCAACAGCATTCAGGGTTTATAGTCGTGGTGCGACGGCTCTAAGGCTATCTGGAGGACTCATGCGTGAACTTTTTGTATTCAGGTGACAGTGTAATGGGTGCCGCAACAAGAGCAGCACCTGCAATACCTAAATCCAATTTGGGCGCCCGAAAAGAAACTCAAGCAGCGCGTTGATGAATTTCGACAGTCGAACATGTTTTCCAACCCCATGCAGAGGCTCTGCGCTCGCGGACGACTGTGATTCAGCACTTTGAACCACCCCAAGCGCTAGCCTCACCCGGACACTCGTGGCTTCTTTGCCAAGCGAGGATCGGTAGTAACGGCTCTACGCTCCTCAGCCTCTTGTCGCTTTATGCTCTCGTCCAAGTGATACACTTTGCTGACCAATTGTAGTTGCTGCTGTTCGTTATTGTGGATGATAGCACCGACGTAAGCGGCGGCTTGAGCAAGCTTCTCCTTGTCGCCATAGTTCTTGGAAAGCTCGGCCGAAATGTTGTTCAAATCTTGCCTTGCCTGGGCAAGCTCCTGCTTCTCTTCGTTCAAAGTCGCTCGTCCCGAGGTCGGCGCATTAGCGATGATATTCTGAGAACTCTCTGGCCGACTGAAGGGGTTCAGTGATGGAATGTTGGTGCCTTCAGTGCTGCCATACGTATTGCGACGAGGATTGGAGCTCGCTTGAGCATCTGTTTCAGAGGCGCGGATGCCATCGAGTGTTGGAGCCTCCGACTCATGACCAAGATCCTGCTGCTCCAAGAGAGGTGGAAGCTCGGAGCTCAGTTGTTGTAGATGTATGCCAGCCTCAGCCAGGAGATCTTCGCTGCGGTAGTGGAGGCAGACAACGGCCAACGGCTTCAAAGCGATGAGCGTGGATTCGAGCCATTTGTTCGCGTCCTTGATCTCAGTATGGTTCATGTTCCTCTTGGAAATGATCTTTGCGAAGAGATCAGCATCAAATGGCGCGTCTTCGGGCACGTTGAGCAGTCTGACGGAAGGATCCTTGTCTTCTTGACATGTCCTACCAAGGAAAGTCAGTAGAGAAATCTGGGAAGATAGCAAACAGAGAAGCTGATAGAAAAGTCAATATATTTACCTTCCGCGCCGCGTCTTCTCGGGTACATCTAGGTGGAAACTGTTAGCTTGACGCTCTTGGGTGGTGTTTCAAAATGTGTCGAAGACACCATAGACCTACCACAGGGGTTGATGCGAAGCTCCAGTGAGCCAATTGCGTCACGTATGGTGTCAGCGGGAGTGCTTGAGACGGCGCTGCCCCCGGGGTTTTTGACAGTCGACCGTAGCTGAGCGTACTTCCAGATCTTGTTGCCGAATGACCAAACGTATCGAATGGCGCCTCTGAACTCCGCAACACCGTTGAGAACGCGGTACGGTCGAGGCATGAATCGCATGCGATAGCGTCCGTCTACAAGAAAGTCGAGCTGGACCCGCTGGGCATCGTTGACACGGAAGGCGTATTTGAATACTAGGCGCTGATCCGGCTTTACGCCCACGAAGCTGCGCCTGCACATGATCGTCAGCAAGAGCAAAAGGGCATTGATGAGAAATACAGAACGTACTTGAAGGAAGCATCTGAAGCTCCATTGTCCTCGGCTTCTGCGCAGTGCGTCACCACCACCTCAGCGCTGGTCAATGTCGAAGGAATCTCAGTGTCGACTGAGACAACCTGGGTACACAATGTCAGCACAGATAGTTCTGTACAGCGTCAACACTGGTTACACCCGCATCCGAGCCGGTCTTTCCGGAGCAGTGCCGGCAAACGGGCCGCTGAAATGATCATAAAGAGGTACAGAACCAAATGCGTGGATGCTCTGAGACTTACCCCCTCGAGAGAGCTTTGGTCGAAGCGGAAATGCATGCTTTGGGAGTTGTGGAACATGATAAAGCGAGAACTGATGATGCAACGAGTAAGCTGTTGAGGAAGAGAGAAAGTGGATTTCGTTGATGTTTGTGCACGAGTCACGTCAACTTATCTCACGTGAAGCAAGACTCACCTTTTGCCTGTCAACAACGCTTTCACTTGTCATCTTCCGCAACGCACGATGGAGCTTGATGCAAGGCTGCGATATCTTCATGCAAGTTCAAAAGGCGGGAGTGTACTGTGTTACGAATTAAAAGGCTATCTTGTTTTTCATAGATCGCGCTTGATGCTTGCAGCGACATAGGGTATTAGTAACTCAGATGAAAGCTGGCACGGTTGTTGTCGTGTCTTATCGCATCAACTCCGTCGGCTTTTCTCGTCATGTGCTTCCTACAGATAGAAGTGCTTTGTGAGACTATATGTACAGATTGAGGGTCGTCTTAGCTTCTCCGATCGTTTGTGAACGGGTACTGACGCTCAACACCACGTGAAGGTGCGACCCTGTCGTTGAGCGTCCTGCGTGGCTAAGTTGCCAGGCTTGACTGACAAGGTCTCAAGCTAGGGCAATCTTGTGGCCGCCGACGATAACCCAGATCGTTCCAGGGTCGCAAGCGTGAACATCGACGCGTCGTTCGATGCACCATCATGCCGTTCGCAATCCTCGACCCCACACAGGACCCATCATAACGTCTCCGAGCCATATCTGCGGCCTATGGTGATGATTTCAGAGCGGCATCCCACAACCGGTGCCAGACCTTCGCACGATCCTCGTGAAGTGCAATACGAGGACCATCCAGCCGAACACCATGCAACCCCGGTGACAATCAACACAGTCGCGCTCGTCTTTCTCACAGTCGCCGACGGTCCTTCAAGAAAGACCACAAACGACCATCCAGCTCGAGCAAGTCCGACCGCAACAGATACTTTCGAAAGACATCACTCCGGAATTTGCAGAAAAAAGAAGAGAAGAGAAAGTTGAAGCAAGCGCGAGGTTGTTTTTGAAAGGAGTAGCGATTACACTAAGCCTAATACGGACTAGCGGATAAATAGTCTTGGCGGTTACCACTGCCATCCGTGTCACCTCCTTACAAGCTGCACTTGCGAATTCCACGCCCGAGAAACGCGCATCCTGTTCACCCACAGCAATGATCAAATGCTCTAGAACTATTGTCGATTCGATGACACGGCCCACGGCCTATGGGTCTCGCCCGGGGCATGTACGTCGCCTTGCCGATAATCTTACACTTCCAGCAGCTTGTCGTCCCAGGTGAGGCCGCTGTGTATCACAATTTACTTGTCACCTCACTCGCTATTTTCGTTCGTCAAACCCTCATCGCGGATTAGTGATGCAATGTCTTGGCCTGGTGACTTCCCGTAACCCCGTCCAGCAGCTGTGCTCTTGCAAACCTCTTCCGAAATCCTCAGCACCGTTCAAGATTATATCTTCAGTCGCATTACGGGTGACATGAAGTTTCCAAAACCTGTCCACGGTCTCTTGGCGGTTGCGCATCTGCTGTGCGATGGACAATACTGCAATGAATCTCCGCAGCAGAAAGACGAAACTCGCATTGAGAGCTTCGTTCCCGTGAACTCGAAGAAGAGAGTCGCGGTCCTGTACGAGATATACTCCCATGTAGTGTCCAACATTCGGGTCGACTTGGCGATTGACGACGTCGTGTACTACAGTAAAATCTACCGGGATTTCAAAGGAGGAGTCACTTCCGTAATCAAGAACGTCTGGATCGGGCGCAAGGATCGGTTCTACTGGGCTTTCCTACGCGCTGGGCATTGAGGGCATTCCATCGCCGGGGTCTATTTCTGGCACCGGAAGCTCACTCGGAGAAATTGAGCTACGCATATCCTCAAGCAGCAAGCAGCAGCTCGAGCTACCCATGCAGATACGGTAAGATGTTGCATGACCCTATGAATCGAAACGGTCCGCTAAATGTCAAGCCTTAGCCATTGCCTCGACGTCGATCACATCAAGACAGATGCTTCGAGCGCCCATCCGAGATCAAAGACTCTGAACGACGTCTTCTGGTTCCACTCCCACCATCGCGTCAGAGACAATAGCTTTGTCCAGCAAGCTCGTGACTTGTTGGTCACTCATCCTCCGAAGTCATCATTGCTCACTTTTACGTTCGTCTGCAGATCACGCGAGTTTCTAAAGCATATGGAGCTGCATCCCACTCGCGATCTCACGTCAGCTCATCTTAGCTCTGAAACCTCCTCGATACTGAGGACTGTGTTCAACGACGGGGCTTTAAAAGCTTCATAAACCCAGACATTGCTCAAAAGTTCTTCGTTACCGAGCACACCGCCACTTCTCAGTCAATCTTAGCTCCCCAGCTTACCATCGCTTCCCATGAGCCCGCGATCTCCCGGGATCCTACGTTGACCCAGCGAGTGATCTCACCTCATAGGGCCGTACCTTCACAGCAAGGCGCCATGGCTCCGGGCAATGAGTCTACCGTTGCAGATGATCCATCCGCGTTGCGATCCTCACGCATAGCTGCGGGACCGTCCGAAACTGCTCACCAGGCGATAGCTCACCCAGTGGAAGAGAGACAAACCGACGATCGCTCCTTCAAAGAGATGTCCAAATCCTGTAAGAAAAAGCTCCGCAAGCGCAAAGCGGCCGAATCGGGCTTCAAGGATGCCGCTGCCAGCAAGCGAACGAAGACTCAGCGTTATGTGGAGAACGATCTTGAGCAGGAGGCGTCTAGAAGTCTGCAAGCAGCCACACAGCAGGCAGAAGAGGCCACAGCAGCAACAACAGAGGCGGCGAGACCTTCAGCGAAGGAGGCTACGTTGCCTGCCGAAGATACCCCATCTCAGTCAGCAACGATTACTCCACAAGAAGGGCGCAGTACGCAGACTGAAGCAGGGCCAGCCGCACTGCCCACGCAAGTCATTCATAGGCCAATGCGTATTCACATTTACGTCACTGACCACGAGATCGTAATCGAAGCTCGCGAGGAGCTCCCTGCGCCAGCGCCATCCAACACCTTGAAGCGCAAGGCGAAGGACGAAATTGAATCTAGCGCGAGCAATGATAAGCGTATGAAGCATGTGACTCTAGCCTTGAGGCCTCGAGCTCCCAACGCCGTCGCCGGAGACGATACGAATCCATCGGCCCCCCAAACAAGCGCCTTGACTACGGAGGCAGTTGATTCGGTCTCCAGAGAGGATGGTTCTTCGGCTGGCAAGCCGCGACTAACAAGCGTCCAGCTGCGCACGAGCGAGGATGGCAATGTGGGACAATGCGATTGAGCAGTCAGGAGCACCTAGGTTGCTGAGAATGGTGAGGGCTGTTAGCTTGTACAATGGCGGAGGTCTGCAGCGCCATGTTCCATGAAAGACGTATCTCGACCTTCTGGTAAGCAGATGCTGCAGCTGAGTTCTGGCAAAGACGGAGCTTTCGCGAAACTGCATTATCAACGCACGAATGCACGAGAATGACAGTGTAGTCACGTCTAGCGCAAATACGGTAGTATTAGTAGGGTATAGCTGTTTCCAATGGATGCACTGAATACAAAGGTTGTCTAGTCAGCCGCGATCAGTCAGACTTTCTTGAGCTTCACTTTTCCTGGCTATTTGGGCGTGCGCTTTACCTTATTTGGCCTTTCGATGTAAACAAAGGTTTGTTGGTACCTTCTTCTTTATCTGATAATCCAGGTGCACATCTCACAACATCTTCTCATCAACGTTACGATTTCAAGATGTCCGACAAAGAGAACCACATTGGTAGGTCCCTGATTATCGGCCTCTGCAAAGCTCCCTTCGTTTTCCCCTGAGTTACCATTCTACCAGTCTCGCCGTGCCTACTACGCGATACCCGCAGCATTCTTAGCCGCTCACTCTAGGTCTTGAATATGGACTGCCTGCTGACGACCGAATCACAGAGATGCAAACCACAATCGACCAAAACACCAAGAAACTTCAGCACACCTCTCTCGAGCCCTCTCACCATGACACCGCCACCACGTCACCCAAACAGCTTCAGCAATACGAAGCCGAGGTCGAGTACATAGAGCAAGAGATCATGAAGACTGTCGCCGCCATGGCAGTGGAAGACAAGGCGAGGAAGCGCGCCCGCGAGGATCTGAAAGCGCGATGTCGCTGCGCTAGCCGAGAAGGAGGCGGAGATGCAGAAGCTCGAAGCGCAGGCCAAGGAGTGGGAGGCTCGACTCAAGGCGAGGGGCAAGGAAATGGGGATGGATTGGAATTGAAGGCAAGTGTCGCGGCCGCGGGACGTGGACGACCGCACACTTAGGCCATTGGAGCGCAAGATTGCGCAGAGTTTGAGGTTATTTGCGAATGTGGCATGAAGCGGAATACGTAGTCTTTGAAGCCGCAATGCAAGACTGTCCGTTGCCTCATTGCACTTCACAGGGTAGAGTATGCGCCTAGAAAAGAGGGCTGAGGAGTGGAATGGACTTGCGTTGCATACAGACTATATTATGCGTTGCATACAGACTATATTATGCGTTGCATACAGACTATATTATGCGTTGCATACAGACTATATTATGCGTTGCATACAGACTATATTATGCGTTGCATACAGACTATATTATGCGTTGCATACAGACTATATTATGCGCTGCATACAGACTCCATCATGCGCTGTATGCAGACTCCATCATGCGCTGCGCTCCTGGTGAAGACAGTTCAACCCCAGAGTCAGTATCTCATTCTCCACTGCATAGAGAGGCCCAGAGCTACTATCTGCGTTCACATGGACCTAAGCATGAAGATTATCTGCTTGTTGCCTCGCTTGATACGCAGATGGAGCGCTGAGGAGATGGAGACAGGTCCAGCGAGGGCATCAAGGGGCATCACGTGACAGCCCTCGCCAAGCGACGCGGCCACTAGTGCTTAGCGCCTGCACCTAGCGCCTCTCCTTTTGCTACTTGATTCAGCACTCACGCTCTCTCCTTCCTTTCCTTCTTCCTTTTTTTCAACTCACGCGTTGTCTGCTGCAAACCACCCTGAGGCGTGCAACAAAAGGCCACTGGCGGCCATCGGCTTCGCGTAATTCGCTCACTGTTCTCTGCAGTTCGTGAGTTCGCTCTGTTTCTGAGTATGATTGCGGGATCAAGTCTACCAATACGTCAAGTGGGATGTCTGCGGCAAAGCTATCGCGGACCTCCCAAGGTGCCAATGGGTGCCAGCGGGATGGACTCTGTTGATCCGCATCTGCTCAAGAAACGTCTGAGTTATGCTCAGCAGGCCTTTCCAAGATGCCAATTGGGGTGTTAGCGGATCGACCATTGCGATTCACAGACAAGAATTTGCAGGCATGACCGCGCTTTGATTCTCTGAATCCTCCTGCTCTAGGGCGGGCAGGCCGTTCCAAGACGTCGATTGGGATGTTAGCGGAACGGCCAAAGCGCAAATGCAAGCCGACCGTGTCTTCACGGTGCACGAAGGTATTGTTGACATGATAGCTCTAGCACTTGACCGACGAGATCCTCTCGCCAACGGTCTGCTAGGGTGAAAGAACATCTGAGCGCCCAGCGAAAGAGTCGAGCCTTCCCGCGGCGCTGGGTGTAAGTACACAACAACGAGCTTACGCTTTGAGTGGAAACCAATACGACTCCAATCAACTACTTCATCATCATGCACCAGATCCTGGTAACTCTGCCTTCATGTTCAGACCCAGTCTTCTCAGTGATCCCAGACGATGACCGCATACTCGGTTATACAATGATCTACTTGTTGGCTTATAGAATGCACACCTTTGCGAGCTTTGCGATTCGAAGTCAATTTCAACGCTTCGCCTCCCACTATTTTCACCTCTCTCTCACTCCACCTTCTCAAATTTTAAACGGTTTCCTACTTTTGGCTCCGCCAGGTTTCCCTTCTCCCACAACTCTCCGAACTTTGACTTTACAACTTCATTGAGCCGCCAACCTCATTCCAAGCGACAGCCATGCAGGAGCGAGACGAAAAGAAAGGCAAGTCTGAAGCAGCACATCTACTACCTACCATGCGTTGCCATACGAAGTCATTCTCCTCCAGCTTGCTGGCGCTGCCAGACAAGAGCTCCGACTCATGCAACACCATCCTGCGTACCTGATCTGCGATAATCTTTATGCTAATTATTCTGGTAGAAGCGGTCGATCGCTCGAAGTCTTCCACTAACGTACGACTGGACTCATCCCCCACAAATACCGTGCAAGACCGAGATGAGAAGACAGGTAAGACTGAAGCACCGCATCTACTACCAGCTTTCTATTGCAATATCACATCCACTCTCGTTGACTTCCGTGCGTTGTCGTCGCGAGTTCGAGGCCAATAGCTCGTCCGATCCGACCAGACAGATCCGGGACGACGTACGCTAAAGACTGCTCCAAAAGGTCTTCACGTTTCTTTCGTACTTTCCTAAGCCACACAAGATCACCACTAGTGCTTCTATTCCCGTGTGAACGTATCGTGTACCTTGCTTTGCAGCGTTCTTGTTATCATAGCAACCACCTCTCTTCCGATTCGTCGAGAAGTCCCAGCCGTCTTGCGCTAGTTCCGATAGAGGTGGGGCGGCCACCACCTGCTGTTTTGTATCTTGCGATTACAGAGAGGACACATCCCGAGAGGCCCTCAAAAGCAATGTAACAGTAGACTTGAGTATTATGTGCACCCATAGTGAGCATCCACACGCAAATTCCCGCATTCAGCATCAGCGTTGTGGTTTCAAGAAAGGATGGCCATGTTACTTGAGCACGATTAGTGCCGCACCAAAAGTCGATCTGCAGACCTCAACTCAAAGAGCCTTCAGTCTCCATACAAGTGCCAAACATATAACCCGTCAAATAGGAGAAGAAACAGATGAAAGCGATTGGCTTCAATACCTTCCCTGCTTTGACTGCTCGAGATGTAGAAGTTCGTACGCTTTGATTTCGTACCGTCCCGGTAGACAGCACACTACACCGCTTGATTTTCTGGAATTGGGCGCGCGATTCGGAGCTTCGGAACAATTTCAAAAGTGACACTTGAGCTTGAAAAATGTAGCTTAAGGAGTTGGTTTATCTTGCGCTGGAAAACTTGAGCCCCGGAATTGGCCGTGAGGATGAGTTGGCCGACGAAGTCGGGAACAAGGCGAACCACGAGATGAAACGTTGCGGGCATGTTCACGTTTTCTGAGATCTGCTAAGATGGCCAATAGTGAACAGACCGAAGCATCAGAGCACATGAGCTACCTGCCAACGACTCCTCGAACGATTATCAATTGTACGCTCCAACGCTCGCTATTGTCTGGCGGGATCAGTCTGGAAGTGGTGTTGCACTACGAAACGGTCGAACTTGCTACAGAATTGAGAAGCGTGTGAGTAGGGTCAAGTGCATCGTAGGGTAGGGCTGTGGGGCATCAAACGATACACTCTGGTCGGGACTCTGCACAGCTTCTACCGAAGCTGAGATGACATTTCTCCGCACCTCGGCAGGTGATCAGGCTCACTTGGGCAGGTTATCAAGCTCGCTTGGTCCGAGAACGTTGTCGGAAATTGTGTGAGGCTCTAGAATAAGGGTATGTTACCTAGGGTTGCCCGGGTTGTGCTGGAAATTCACCAGGCACCACTTGACACCAATTAGCCCAATTCGGTAATTGTCAGGATGCCCCCCTCTGAAAATTCTTCCCTTGACGCGTCACCCTCCCTCCTCCTTTCTTCTTCACCGGCACCCTCATCAACCCTCTGCTTTTGTTCTCTTCGTGAAGAACAAGCGATTCAATCATGTCTTTTCAGCGACCTGCGGATAAGACTATGGATGATGCATTGGACATTGATTTCGGTACAGGGACTTTAGGTTTGACGCCGGACCAAAAAAGATTAGCTCGTCAAGTTTTGACCTTACTTGATGTTGATGGTCATACCGGCTTTTTCTGGAAGGCTGAGGGTCAATGATTGGTTGCCGAACGGTAGGACAGATCTCGCCTTTACTAACGACCACATAGACGAGAGAATCGGCATGGGGTTTTTTAACGGCCGGAATGGCGTACCGATACCATCCAACCAGACACTCGTCATACCAAAGACAGAGCCTGTCCATTCGACCGACCAGCGATTGATCGCTACAAGACCAGCCGACCAGCAGCAGGCAGCGGCTCCCAGAACAGCATTTCATCCAGGACCGGAGCCTAACGGCCGTTATAATTTTGAGTATCGACAAGAAAGCCGCTCCCGCCGACATCGGGACAACCGCAGTCGCGCTCGTAGTCGCGGGCCGCGAGGCAATCAAAACCAAGGATCTCGACGACAGAGCACCGGACTCTTTAGCACCGGACTCTTTAGCACCGGACTCTTTAGCACCGGACTCTTTAGCACCGGACTCTTTAGCACCGGACTCTTTAGCACCGGACTCTTTAGCACCGGACTCTTTAGTGTCGGACTTTTTAGCGCTGACGAAACTGCACCCCGCCGTCAGGCCCTGTCAGGACCCCAAGGTTTGCAGCCAGGACCTGCGCAAGGATCTCGGCGACAGAGCACCGGACTTTTTGGCGCCGGACTTTTTAGCGCTGACGAAACTGCACCTCGCCGTCAGGCCCTGTCAGGACCCCAAGGTTTACAGCCAGGACCTGCAGGTGGCTTTGGCGCTGCCAATAGACCTGATGTCAACCAACAGCCATATTTTGGCGGTGTACCTAACCCCTACCAGCAAGGCACTATTGCTCCGCAGATTAAAATGGAAGAACCCTCGGAGACCGAGGTAACCGACCCCAATGCCGCTGTTGTCGTTCGACAGCAGACCGGAAGCGACAGTGTTTCCAGTAATGTGACTACCAACATGCCCGGTCCTACTGAAGGAAGCGATCAAGGTCCAAATTCTTTCCTCGCCCAAGCGGCAGCCCAGCAGCAAGGTGGCAATGCGGGTTAGACTTTCTCGAGCCGTCGTTGGTCACAGCAACCATCTCAACCGTCATTGTGGATTATTCACCCCCCGGATAGGCCATCTTACTGACCTGGGAGCTTCACACATACTCTACCTCAAGGCTCGACCAGAGCATCTCAATTCTACGCCATCTGCCATTGCGCGCAGCTGCGATGGGCACTCTTGACTACCATGACCATCTGCTTTTCCGCATAGCTGCGATGGGCACTCTTGACCTATTGACCATCTGCCATTCCGCACACCTGCGAGAGGCACTCTTGACCTTCATGACCATCCGCCATCCCGCACACCTGCGAGAGGCACTCTTGATCATCTTGACCATCTTGACCATTCTCGCACAGCTCAGTTGCCACCCAGTAACGAGCGCGACATCGTCACTTGAGCACCACGCTCACTTGACACAAATGACCTTGACCAATTCGTTTGCCATCATTGGCAGTGAAGAAAGCAATCCTCACACGCTTGGCCTGCGCCTTGAGTGGTAGACCATTGTCTCGAAGCTGCTTTCTGCGCTTCAAGCGACTCCCAATTCAACTTCGTTGATCGTGGAGGCGGTGTCATTGAGCAAGACTTCTCTGTCTTCCGATGCACCCCCGTCTACGGTCGACAAACAACAAACAACAACCCCATCTCGACGGGGTCGCAACGCTCAAAAGCATCAATCAGGCCTGTGCGCATCAAGCTCAAGCAACAATGAGATTCCGTTTGCCGCCTTCAACTTTCGACAACGGCGTTCAACTCCTCCTTCGGCACTCGACATGACACTGCTTTTTGGGCCTCGAGCTTGCCCGCATCATGTCTCCCACTCCAGTCAAATACACCTCAGTGTTGCACCAGAACACTGTAGATGGCCTGAGACGGCAAGTATCATCGATCCACGGCACACCAGACCTCCTACTGACGGTATCAAGCAGGCCAATCTCCTCGAGTCCTCGTCATGTTCGCAACATTCGCGGCGCTCTCATCTTTCCGTGTCCCCATTGGCCATCTCATTTCTCAACGGTGGTGTCGAAAATGCCTCTGAAAAGCTCCACCAGTTGAGTCCGGAGGACCTACAAACATTCTACAGTGCATCGTCGCAAAGCACGCGGACATCCAAGTCATCCAGTCCAAAGGACTCATGATCCGCAATCATGGAGGTACGTTGAGTCAGTGGTTCTCAAGCTCGTGGTGTTGCTAACTTGAGGAAGGCGCCATCTTCTCGGCATTCCTAAAGAGACTGTCGTCAAAGCTCGGCAGCCCCAGCAAGCAACCCACCACAGACATCTTAGTCTCTCAGCTGGCCCCCCAAGCAGCAGCAAATCTGCGCCCTCTCTCCCGTTGAAGCCTTCCGGCATTCACAATATCGTTAACAATGCACAGCATACAGCCACACCAACCGTTCACTTCTTCTTTCGTCACCGCCGCCACAGCTTCTTACGCATCTTCGTCTGCCTGCGCATCAGATGCCACCACGTTTTCGCCATTCAATTCACTCAGTCGCAAAACCTCACTTCGACATCGAGACCGCGTTGCCACTTCGCATGGAATCCCCAATACCCACATCGAAGACCACATTGAGCACTCAGCTCAAAAACCATTCAATAAGTTCAGCGCCGCTGTTGCATACTGGGCGATCCCGTGTTTGCTATGGTCAAGGGAAACTCCAGCATTGGCAACACGCTATCACAACTGCAAGAAGCGCTCTCAATCATCATCCACGATTCTGCCGATTCTGCGGATTCTGATCACCTTAGTCAAGCTGGGCCGTTCATCACTTCGATCCATCCAATGTATGACCTCGCTTGCCATGTCGCCGGCCAAAGCAAGCACCCGATCCCGGATTCATCATGACTGCCATTTCTGCATCGCTACAGGCACGTCTTCGCCCTACACGGGACACCGTGGCCCCTCTCCCATCCAACTCCCTTCGACAGCTGCCGCCTCTTCAATGTAGCTGCAAGGCAGGCCTGCCGCTTGTCACGTCTGACGGCTCGATACTGCCGCCCTCGGCGTGTTCCAAAGACTGTTCTCTGCGTTCAGCCACCTCCCGCTAGTAGCGCGACGGTCTCCACGTCTTTCTCGAAAGTTTTCAGAGTCATCAGCCCAAGGCACGTCATGACACCATCATCAATTCCAGTGTCTCTTGAGGATATCTACTCTACTCCAGTCTCAAGGAACCTGCAGCCACAGCGTCGCTGCCAGCCTTGCTCGCATCCCAGATCTCTTTCTACTACACTGGTGACCATCACCGCTTGAGTAATCCGACACACGACCAGCGCCTCGTCTCGACAAAGCATCATCTGAAGTCAGCCAACCTTTGTGGTCAATCAACGTTTCAACATGATCCACGCAGCATCATCTTCCTTTTCGATGACTTTCCGTCCCATAACAAAGTCCAAGCAAAAGATAGTTCAATCAGTACACTCAACACCCTTGTATTGAACACGGGCGGCACACGGCGACGGTGGCGCAGCGCAAAGACTTCCCTGCCGCAACTTAAACACGCCGCAGCAAGCGCCACCCTTCCAATCACTTCGGCATCGGACGTTGACACAGGCGCGTCGTTGGCAGAAAGCCACAGCGGTTCTCAATCCATCCCCAAGAGAAGACGATCGATCAACCAGACCAACTCGTCATCGAGGCCACTCACTTGCCCGGTTGTCCAAGCAAAAGACGATGTGAGCATTCCATGGCCAAGCAATCTCAATCAGTAAGTCCTTTGTTCCCCAGCCCATGTCCCTAATAGCGTTTCCGCTGACCTTCCCATAGATCAGAACTCCGCGGTCAAAAAGGCAGGTTCAAAGCAGAGCAGTCGGGTGATAGGTATGGATGTGGCAGACACCGGCACAGGACGGGTAGCAGCCAATTGAGTGTGCGAGATCGAGAAAGCGGAGCGAATGTGCATGTGTATATCTTCCTCAATACATGAACGCGCATGGTTCCGATTCAGAGTTTCTCAATTTGCCTAGTGCGGCTTGACTATAGTCAGTGAATCGTCTTCGTTGCTTCTGCAGGTCGAAGAGCTTCTCCTTTGGCCATCATTGGATTGCCCAGCAGCTGGGATTATCTAGCAACATAAGTGGTCAATCTACCTGTCTGCTTTAGCCAGTCCCTCCGCCAGCATATCGCTCAACGCTCGCCGCTACGCCTCGCCCTCCTCTGCTGCTCCCTCTTCGCACCTCCCTTCAGTTCCACCACGACCATCACCCTCACCGTCCCCTCCACTCCCCCTCACCGTCTTCCCCATTCCCTCCAATCAATGGACTGCGGCTCAGAATTAGATGACGCGAATTTCACCACCAAGACCAATGAGAACAATGATACAACGAGTTGTACCAATACCACGCTCATATGTTTACTCGTATCCAACGACGACCTGGTTAGTATAATAACTCGCAGCAGGTAGTACCTTGAGAGGGCAATGTCCTTTCCACTAGCTGCAGTATGGGATCTGGCGAAATCTGCAGGTTTTGTTAATACTACCACTAACTGCAACTGCAATATTGAGACTATGAAAGACTCTAGCGTGAGCGAGCAGTAGCGATTCTTGAAGCCGAGATTGACACAAGCCAAGGCGAAGCGGAAGCGCGACCTTGATGAGATGGCGGCGGTGCAGCTTTTGGATTTGGAGAGAGTTTCCGGTGGGGTTGTTGAGGTCGTTTGGGAGAGAGGAGCTTGAGGGGTTTTGCAGGATGGGGGCGGCGCATGTTAATGTCAGTTGAGATGGGAAATGTCGGTGGGAGTGAAGTGGAGAGCGAGGGAGCGAGGTAATCGTGCGGGAAGATGGTTGATGAAAGATTTCTGTCTAGCAGGTCACGGCATTAGTGGTGGTAGTGAGGGGGTAGAGGCAGATTGTATGACTTATGGCTGGTTGCTTTACTTTGCCCAGGACCGAAGCGCGAAAGCCGTATTGGGGATAGTAGCATAATACAAAGTCAGCCAACCATGCCGATCGAGTGCAAAAATCGTAACATTCCTCTCATACTCTCACAAACCCGCCCACCGCCCGCCAATACTTTTACAACCACATCCGCAACTTCTTGAATACGCCGAAGAAGAAGATCACTAATCATCCATCGGCGCATCCACCAACTCCACACCCCTCTTCCCCTCCAAACTCCCCGCGCTCTCCCTCTTCGCCAGACTTCCAAGACTACTCCGCTTCATCCCATCCATCGTGCCCTTCCGTCCCACGGCCCGACTCCGCCCCAAACTGTTCTTCTTCTCAATCTCCCCCGTATTCGTACTCACCCCACTGTCCCTCGCACCTACCACACTTTCTCTCATGCTATCCCCATTCTCCGTCGGCGACACCAAATCCTTCGGCGGCACCGGCGGCGCATGCGTTTGCACAGGTGTGCTGAACGGCCCGCTCGTCGCGCTCATCGCCATGCCCATGCCCGCGCCAATCCCGCCATTACTATCCGCAGACCCCGGCACCTCCAGACTATCCCTCACACTCCTCGGCACCGCCCGCGGCGAACTAGGCCCCCTCGGCGAGTCCGGCGTCGAGCCCTCGCGTGCGCGCGCGACATGCCCGGACGGCGCAACGGGGAAGCGCGTCTCGGGCCCTCTGCTAGAGTCGCGGCGATGGCTGGGCTTCTGCAGGGATGTGCTCGCGCGGCTTTTGTGGTTCGTCTGCGGGCCGTCGATGTGGGTGGACTCGGAGTTGAAGTGCTCACGCGCGCCGGGGGCGGGGGATGCAGCACGCGATCGTAACGCGATGGCGCGGTTGCGCTCTTCCATGTGGGCGCGGCGGTTGGACTCGTCTGTGCTGATGGCGCGGGCGCGGTTGCCGTCGGGTGTGAGTTCGTTGCTTGCGCTGGCGCCGGCGGAGGCGTAGTCGCCTAGCTGTGGGGGAGGGTGGGCGAGAGGGTGGTGAGGTTGGATGGTGGATTGGGCGCGAGCGACAGAGGCAGAATGCTTGAGAGACGCGCTCCGTTTGAGCTCGCCGAAAATGGGGTCTTTGTGCGCCAGCAGGTCTTTCAGGAAGCGGACGTTATATTTCTCTTCGAAGAGGAGGGCGGACTCCGTGCGGGAGCGCAGGACGCAGGGAGCAAGGGTGGTCGTAAGAGCGGTGACGTAGGCGTCATCGGCGGAGGTGAGGTCGATAAGGCGGGCGAAGTGAGTGCAGAGGGCGTCGAGAGTGGCGATGTTGGCGAGGCGGAGCTGGCCGAGGGTGTTTTGGAGGACGGAGATGCGGGTTTCGGTCTGGTCATCGGCGGCGGTGGTGGGGGAGGTGTAGATAGTTTTGATGATTTCGTAGAGGCCGGACGAGACGATACTATCCGGGAGTTCAAGCAAATAGAGCTTGAGAGCTGAGGCGACGATGGGGGATTCGTAGGTTTGGAGGATGGCGGGCGGTGGGGCTTGGCCATTATTGATTTCATTGCGGAGACGGTGAGTGGCGGCAAGTGGCACGTCGACGACCCAGATCGACCGCCGAGCTTCGTCGCCATCGAGGAGAGGGTAGTTGTTGTCGAGATGGGTCAGTATGGACGTTACGATAATGGGAACCCGCTTCTTGTCAGCACGAGCGCGAGCTTCAAGGTCGATACCGAAAGTCTGGTCTAGGATGCTATTAGTACAGTCGGCGCTGATTTCAAGCAAGACACTTACCTGCGACAGAGTTATAATAATTCTCGTACGGCTGCACCTTTGGCACAAACGGCCCAGTCCGGTAGTTCTCAAGCATATACCGTAGATCGCCGAGCGGCTGCACCGTTTCTTGAAACAGCATCATCTTATCCACGGTGCTTTGCAGACTCGGGATCACATTGCTGACCGCGCCCGAGAAGTCGAGGATTACTGACTTGATAGCCTTCAGCCTGTCTAGCTCGCACCGCTCCATGAACTTCAGATGCTCGATCATAGCCTCCTCCAGCGTGCATCGCAGCAGGTCGAGCTTGCGCACACCAGCTTTGTACTTGTCGTCAGCTTCTCGCGCTTCTCGTCGCAGCTTCTGGCCGGGCGTTTCGTTGGGGTATGGATTGTTGAGCGGATTCCAGCCTTGCAGATACTCGCTGACAGAGTTTACTGGGCTGTCCACAGAGCTGTCGGTGGACATCAGAGTCGACGAGCGAGCCATGGGGGTTCGCTTCTCAGGTAGACCAGTGAGCTTGAACGCACCCGTCCGCCATTGGTAGTTCATCCGGGAGCTGTTCGCGAACACGCTGCCAACGTTGCCAATCAGGCGCAAGAAGCCATTGGTGATCATGTCTTGCCCGACGCGTTCTGCATAGCTTATGCTGGTGCCGTTGAGATGTGTTTGGACGTATTCAACGATTTCTGAGCCGGACGTAACATTCTGATACGTACCCAGTATCGGCACTTTGACCTCCCCGAGGCGGACATTGTTCAGCATGTGTGAGAGGATCTTCTGCATCTGTTCATACTCGTAGACATCGTCGCCAATTTCAAAAACAGGCTTCTCGTCTTCATCTTCTTCCGGCTGCTGAATCTTCACGGTTGGCGTGTCTGACTTTGGACTGGTAGTCGGAGGCGGGCTCAGTGCAGGCTCCTTGAACGCCAATTTATCCTCCTCTTCAAGGTCCTCGACCAGTCGGCACTTATTGAAGTATGCACTGCGGAGCTTGCGGACCCAGTCCGCTTGCTTGTCGTGAGCCTTGATGCGTGCTTGCAGCTCGTCTTGAGAATTCTGAACGCGATTTGCATGCTGGTCACACCAACGGCCAAACGGGTATACGACCAGTTCTCGAATATTCTGACCGATCTTGCGGTGCTTAATTGACGCTTGTTCCATCTCGGTCCGCACGCCATCATATGCCTTGCAACAAGATTAGCACTCCGCTTTAGCCTGGATTGCGAGTACGCGACCTACCTTGCGGACGCTGGCTCCGTCGTCTCTAGTAAACCCATCCGTGTATTTGTCGCATGCTGGCCCAATCTCACCCATATGCTGCCCATAAAGCTCTTCCGCATCGGCGCGCATACGAGCGACGGTCAGGATTTGCTGGTTCTCCTGGACGCCCTGTTGGAGCTTGCCAAAGAGAACGCCCAGCCCTCCGGCGTAGTCATTGGACCAGAACGCTTGCGCAAATGTCGACATCTTGGCGGTGCGATGCAAATACAAGCATGCGCTGGGTTTCTAGGGAGTGACCCCGTCTGATCTCCGATGAGTTGAAGTTGGGGGGGGGCCCAGTGAGCGGAAGGGATGAGATAAGCGAACGACTTTGCTTTAGGATCAGCCCAATGATGGCTTTAGTGGGTACTCATGGGTATATAGGTGAGCGATCAGCTGGAAAGGAGTGAGAGGCTTGTCACGCGCAGCAAGCAGGTTGCGCAGCGTTTGAGCTGGAAGTACAAGCTAATTCTGGATTCCCTGTACGCGCACTGGGCGTCTAGCGTCTACTAGCGCCCCCGTTCGACCACTCCCTCAATGCGGCTAATTCGCCGATTCATTTGTTGAGCACAAAAATCACAACATGTCGCGCGATTGAGGGAAGACGGATCAAGAGAGGTGTTTACTAATTTAATGGCAGGTGATGTAGATTAAAAGTTCATGCTATTCAAATGCTAATGCTCATAAAGACATATCTATCCAGCTGTGCCATGCTGCATTATTTCCCACCCATGATGCTCAAATATTATCGATGTTTGGTGAAGCCAATGTCACCGCCCTTCTCACGGAAGCGCTGGCGGCAGATGTTGAGGCCGTACTTGCAGACCAAACCAGCTTTGTGGTCACAGACACGGCATCCACGAGCACCTTTGCCGTAGCCGCGTGGGCGTGAGTACCAGACGCTCCCGTGAGACACGGTTGCAAAGCTTCTGTTGGTGATGTTGCAAGATGGATTTGGTGACTCGACGTTTGGGCGACTGGAGCTCGTGATCTGATGTGATGATATTTGCCAAATCTGCGATGCGCTGATACATTCCAGAAGCTCCACCTATTGAAGCTGCGTACGGTACGCTGGGATATCAGCTTGCCTTGATGGTAACCTCCCAAGTCGAATGTGTCGAATCGGACATTGCCGTTTGATAGCTCCTCGCTCGTGGGATGTTATGTAGGCTGCAGAATTGCGACGCGGTCATTCTTCAACACGTGGAACAGTGTGATTTTGCCAGCATTGTCAAGACCGAGGAAGTGGATCTTTACGTGTTTGTTGAGAAGACCGACTTGAGCGAGCGTATCCCAAAATCAGTTCACGATCCACATGCTGGGCGGCTTATAGCTTTCTCTAGCTTCATCACTCAGAATCTCTCCCCAGGCCCATGTCCATGATTCTCAAAGAGGTCGTTCAAGTAAGTGCTCGGCGCGCGGCCAGTAGGTGGAGCGTTGAGCGAGAAGTCTCCGCTGGCAGCAAGCCTGCTTCTTCTTCTACTTTGCGCCGCATCATGCTCAGCCAGGGCGTCTCTGCTTAGTCGGGACGAATGACGCGGATTGTTGCCAGGACCAGCTGCTGACCCGGGTCGCAGATGCGTGCTTTGTGGTCTCGATTGAGGCCGTATAGACGGCGAGTCGGGCGGCGATGGGGTTGCCAGGCCATCACGAGAAGCGAGACGGCCATAACCAGGCGTGTCTGTGCCACGCCCTAGATGCGCGATGGGGTTGCCAGAATTCGCTTGGCTCGTGCCTGGCGCGTAGTAGCCAGCAGGCATATAGCCGCTATTCCGGTTTCCAGTGGTGTTGTTGTTGTTGCCGCCAGCGTTAGTCGGAGAGAAGAACAAATCTGAGCTCGACGGCATTCTCGAAGCGCGCTTGGGCTGATGTGATGCTCTCTTATCATGCCGGTAGTCTTCTTTGTTCTTGCCACCATGCACTTCACCTGCGCCGCCGTACTTCTCTTTCGGATTGGAAAGCACATCCAGTGACATGTTGCTGTCCGTGTACATGCTCTTGTATCCACCACTCGTCGTTGTCGGGGCTCCCCACCCAAACATCGACTTCGAGTCCGGAGCATATGCAGTCTCGGCGGCGCGCTTCACACTGCGGTGGAGTGACCACGCCACGAGACCGCGCCATGCAAGGACACAGAGGCCCAGGAAGCCCAATGCCGCACCGACGCAAATAAACACTGTGCCTTCGGGCAAATTGCTCTTTTGCATGAAAGGCGCTTTCGAGGTGTCTGGGACAATCATGGGCGGCGGGAGTACGCCGGCTAACGTGGGTAGGGGCGGGTCTGTGGATGTGGCTGGGTCATTCGTCGTCGCAAACGACGCTGAAGGGCTTGTAGGTGTAGTTGCTGAGGAAGAAGTGGTACGACTCGTTGCGGCTGATGTGCCAGTGCTTGTGGCTGCATTGATGGATGTAGCGGCTGATGTTTGCGCAGAAGTGCCCGTAGACGTTGCTGCTGTAGTCTGCGCGGTCGTTGCTGGTGGAGCAGTCGTAGCATCGTCGGTGGCTGCTGGTCGTGCGGGATTATTGCCTGGTACAGGGTTGTTGCCGATCTGAGCGAGGGCTTGTGGAGCGGTAAGGAGGATTGACAGGAGAAGGAGGGTCGTCGAGCGTTTGGGTGCCATTATCTTTGGGAAATAAACGATCGGTGTGCCAAAGACTATGCAGTGCTGAGGCTTTCAATCAGAAAGCGCTTATCTTCTCGTGAAAGACGGCGGCGCGACTGTTGCACAGCGGCAAAGAAGGCCGAAGTAGCAGCTAAAGAGCCAAGAATGGATTGACTGAGAGACGTCTGATGTCGTGGAGCGTGAGCTCTCGTTCTTGCTGACTGCGGTGAACTGCTCAGCCAGAAAACAGAAGAGACGGACGACCAATTCATAAAGAATGCGCTGATGCGATGGTTGCCAGGGTGATTGTTATGAGTGTGCTGGGTTGTTCGTAGCAGTATACGAGGATCAGCCTGTAAAAGTGATTATTTGAGTACGATTGACTACGGGCACAAGTGATAAGGAGCGTGGCGGTAGATATGAGACGAGTGCGGGTGAGGATGTGGAGAAGTGATGAGGCGAAAGGGTATCAACGTTTTCATCTCATTTTCCCTGACAACCATCGCGACCTTGCCTGAAATAGCCTAGCGCGTCCCCAAATATCTCGCCCCTACTCACAACCCCATCAACAAACTACTTCGAGAGTGAGACTGAATGCTAGCGACAGATCTCCTCGATAGAAGTGCTGGCATCACCTCACCACATAGCTTCGCCCAACGACAAACCTCGCGTTTACTCCATGCTATCCAGCCTGCACCTCATGTGCTCTTCAATGGCGCGGCCCGCCGCGAGCTGGGTCGTCAGACCTCACAGGAGGACAACGATGGATCATCACCGGCATATCTGGCGCACAATTCTGGCGTCAACGCACTCGCGGTAGATCGCTTCGAAGGCAGATAGTATGTAGACAGCTCAATACGAGTGTAGACGGTTGAAATAACCCATCATAGCCTTGTCTCCGGAGCGGCGAACGGCAACTTGTCTATGTGGGATCTTGAACATGCTCAAAATTCGTTTCAAACCAGCCGCGGCAAGATCTGTCATCAACCACTTGGCACAATAGAAAGGTAAGAATAGCTCAGCAATAACAGACACATTTATTGACCAGGCCAGGCCGGCTCAAGGTCACGCTTACGGTACTACTGCTCTCAGCTTCTATCCTTTCGATTCCCTTGCTTTTCTAGCCTCATCGTACGACCACACATTGAAGGTGTATGACTCGACCTCGCTTAGCCTTTCCGCCACATTCGATCTGGAGTCCGTCGTGTATTCGCATGCTGTTTCTCCTGTAGCAGATCATCTCCTGGTCGCTTGCGCCACCCAACACCCAGCAGTGCGCCTCGCAGACCTTCGATCGGGCTTAACTGCACACTCTCTTGCCGTACATGGCAGTGCCGCTATTCTCAGCGTGTCTTGGTCGCCCAAGCATGAGCACATCCTTGCGAGTGGTGCCATTGATGGTAGTATTCATGTCTGGGACGTGCGTCGAAGCGTTGGCTCATTGGGGACTCTGGACGCAGAAGACGACGTTGGTGTCCTCGGTCACGACGGTTCCTATCGTATGTCGCGTGATAGGTACCGAGGTAGAGCGCATGTGGGTCCCACCAATGGCTTGGTGTGGACAGACAATGGGAAGTACCTGGTCTCGACAGGGCATGATGAACGCATCCGCGTTTGGGACATGACCGTTGGAGCAAACACTTTGGCCAGCTTTGGGCCTATTGTCCGCAATTCAGAACTTGCGACGGTCTCTCCAGTACTGGTGCCGCAAGGTCTGACGCCACGAAATGAGGATGTGCTGATGTATCCAAACGGTCGTGAGATTGTGATGTTTGAGCTCTACGAAGGGCGGTTACTGAAGCGTCTGCGAGCCACGAATGTTGCCCAAAGCGGTCTTCCAGATGCGACTGGACAGCGAAACTTGAGGAACCGAGTAGTCGATTTAGCATGGAGAGCCCATCATGTTGAGCTGCTCTCAGCACATGCAGATGGCACCATTCGCTCATGGCAACCTCGTACTCAAGCTGACGCGCATGTCCAGGAGCTTGAAGAACAAGAAGAAGCGGAAGCGAGGGAATCGAACGATCGTAAAAGAAAGCGACAAACTCTGGACGAGATCTACCAGGAGATTACCGCCCCTCGCGTGACCTTTGCTTGAGCACACATAACGAGCTTGTGCGCTTAGGGAGCGGAATCGCCGAAGTGCATCACCACGATAGCGATGTGAAGGAATCCATCGCAGAAGACAGCGCCCTCCATGAGATCTTCTAACCTCGTACTCATGGGCACGACGACGCCGTGCAAAACAGGACGTGCGTGGATGGCCAACGTTCGACTGGGAAAAAGCCTTGGAATCAAGACGTGTAGCGCACTCCCCAGTGTCTGAGGCGCCTTTGAGGCGGGATTCAGCGGCGAGACCAGGCCTTGCACAACGCGGAGGCCGCCTCTGGCCTGTGACTGCTCTTCATCTTCATTCTGCTCGTCTGACTGAACGGGTGCTTGAGGAATGTAAAGCTTTATCGGTACGTGACGAAGTCTGTCCCCGCCTTGAGGATTCAGAAATTTGTGGTACAGCGGAGCGAAAGTCGTAAGATCATTGCCCTGTACTGACTCCCAAAGAGCAGTGGAGTCCTCTTTGCTCGACAGCATCACCGTTTTGGCTGTCCCGTTTCGCAGGTAATCAGCCTCTTTGACGCTCTGTACGAATACGTCTTGATGCAATTTGCCGGAAACGTCAAGTGGGATGAGTTGCTCGGTCGGCCACTCGGAGAAATGCACCGTTATTTCCCATGGATCACCTTTAGATGAAGTGTTCCGAGAATCCCGGGCCAAGGCATATTCGTCGTTTGGTGATCCCACTACGGTAGGACTGCGGCCTGCTAGGAGATCGAACAGCAAACCGATTGGATATTGCCACTTCAGCGGCACACCCTCAAAAGAAAACCAACCTTCGTGTGACGCGGCATTGGGATTGATGAGTGCGTCCAAGAAGAAGTCTCGCACGCGCTCTAGGAGAAATGGCAAATACGACAGGCGCGAGGCCAGAATCTATGCATGAGTCAGACCATCCATTTAAATATATAAATACGAGGCAGATTTTCCCCCCGTGTTGCAGCTAGATGCCTAGCCTCGATGTTCATACCATGTAAGGAAACGAATCGTTGTAGTTCCGACATTCCAAAGGAGACAGTAGTATGCGAAGAGGAACAGCGCCTTCCCAAACCGCTCTTTGGAGCCTTGCCATGGAGATCGAGAGAAACGTTTATACGAGCAACATCGATGCAGATGTGTTACCAGAACGGGACTATGAGATCGGAACCCAGCGAAGTACATAGGCCCGCAATTTGCAGCGAGCAGTAGGGCGAGTGACGGAGGCCTTTCTCGAGGCCAGAAGTGCGTTTCTCATTTGCAACAAGGAAGAGTGTAATCGAGTTTTTGCGGCAAAGATATACTAGGAACGGTGGACAAGATGCCGCCCCTGCTGCCAAACTCAAGGGGGTACCTTGCCGCCCACCCCTGCTAGCGCTCTTGTGCAAGGCGCGACGCGTCCGGGGAGTTACTCTCACGACAACAGTCCATCCAGTCGACTTGTGCCGCTGACTGCGTCCCCTCTCGTTCAAGTCGTGCCATCGAGACATCCACTGGTCAAGCCAGTGTCGAAACGTCGCTTTCGAAGATTACCAACCTGGCGCTAATACACGCTGCAAGACTAGACGCTTCCGGCATCCAATGCGAGCTGCGTTTGCCTCTTCACGGATAGCGTCCGAGGGCATCTCGATTGCGGCGTACGCCACTACGACTGCCCACTGCTATCACTGCGAGTTCGCCTATTGCCATGTTTCAATATACACGCAAGCGGGTCCGTTCCGCGTCCGCCACGCGCACGCAAATGTCCTACTCGTGGCCCGCCCTGCAGATGAGTAGGCTCAGGCGGGTAGGCTAGCCCCGACTGGACGCTACACCACTACCAATGTAGAGGGTTTTGACATCAATCATCGAGCTTGCGTTGCTTATGAAAACGGTAAGGCTTTCTGCAGTATTCTCGCTCCTGATGCATAGCCTCGCGAGCGATCGCTTAGAAACTGCCAGACACGCTGCCCCCAACGTCTCAAGGGATGCCATGTTCGGCTGAAGCCAGTTTCCAGACACCTCTGAACATATAGTACGGCTGGTCGCCCAGCACAATCTCTCAGATCGTATTTGAACCGATCTTGAGCTATATGCCCAGGGTCAAAGAGCCAAAAGCCACCCGATTTTGATCGCTACAACGGCAGGTTGTAATCATTGTCAAGCCCGCGCCTTCTAGGCACGGACGGCATGGTATACAGGGGAAAGCCCAGTACAGGCTGTGATCTATGTCGTAAGCGCAAAATCAGATGTGACACGAAAAGACCACAATGTGGACAGTGTAAGTCAGCATCCGTATATTGCAGCAACGAAATTGACAACATGTAGGCGCTAAGCATAGAGCTGTCTGTCCTGGGTATCGAAGCCTTGACGATCTAAAGTTCGTTGACGAAAACCATCACACTCACGAAGTAGCAACGCGCAACGAGAAAGGGCGAGCGCACACCGGCCATGGCCATGTCAAAGGGCAGGTCGTTTTGATCAATCATGAATTGGAACACGAACGACAACGTTCGTTGACAAGCATGCGACTAACGACAAGCGTGGTTGATTGTGCGCTTGTTTACTTTTATCATAATTTCATCCAACCTACTTACATTGGCTTCCACGTTGATCAGAACGAACTCAACGACCCCTCGAGCGCGTTAGGAGCTTCGATACAATGTGCCGCATTAGCTGGATTTGCGCATCGCCTTGGGTCTTCCGTCGACCTCATGAATGCAAGAAGAAGCTATGCTCAAGCTTTGCTACTTGCGAACAGCGCACTCCGTGAAACGAAAAAGTCTCACGCCCCCTACATACTTGCCGCCATTCACTTTCTCTCAATCTTCGAGGTACGCAATCAGTGGTTTGTTTGCACAAATTCTAGAAAGCTGATGTGCTACAGAGCATTGACTGCGACAAGCAAGATCGCATGACCTTTTGGTGAGTACGGCATACGCCTTCAGCTCACGTTTTCTGCGTATCTAACCATTTTCGTTCAGGCAAACCCACATTCGAGGCAACCTCGCTCTCATTCAGCGCATGAGCAAGGAGGAGCTGCTTCACCCCCACAGCCTTGCTGTCTTTCATCATATGAGATCATTGGTTCTTACGTCCTGTATCTGGGCACAAACCCCGGTCCCTCGTCATTTTGTCGATGCAATGGAGTACGCGCATGAGAACGCCGACGAAGGCCAGCCTAAAGAGCAACTGTCACATCAGCTCTACAAGATCGGCATTGAATACATCGAATATAGATACGAAGTCAGACTCAAACAAATAACGGACCCAGTGTTAGCGCTATCGAAAGCTCGCGAGCTAGATGCGAAGCTTCAAAACTGGTATAATGAAGCGACTACCGACAACCCATTATGGAGTTTTGAAAGGGTTCATGATCAGTATGCCAATTGCAGTGAGGTTTGGGAAGGTGTCTATGACATATATCCATCCTTCTCCCCTTCTGTCGCCTTGTGCTTTTATCGCTGCATTAGGGGTCTGCTGACAATGATGGTTGATCATCAGCTGAGGAGAGCTTATAACGGTAGAGCTGTCTATGACCACCTGCGCATGGCACAGATTCGCGATGTTGTTATGAACGACATTTGTAGTGGTGTGCCATGGCGCTTAGGCTACGGTCAGCAAGGGGTCAGCGTTGCTTGTGGGTAAGTCGATCGTCTGCCACCGAGCATACTGATATCATCGCTAATGGCAGATGCAGAGGATATTCGCTTATGTTTCCGTTGTTCTTTGTTGGCGAGCTCTTGCTGGCAATGATTCGGAAGAAGAGTGATTTGTGCGACGCGCGCATTCAAGCAGCTACAACCTTAGCGGAACGACAACGAGCATCGAATGAGCTTCTACCAAGTCGACGAGCTCGCATTTCGCAGCTGCACTGGATCATCGGAAGACTTGAGTACATTGCTCAAGGACTCGGTATTTTCCAGGCTCGTGTCTTCGCGCGACTGCTTCGCGCACAATGGGAGATAACTTGCGGAGAGCAAGTGGAATTGCGCATCTTGACATCGGGCGAAGTACATGCCAGTATAGCAGAGACGTCTGCTCAAGCGAGGGCCATTGAAAGTCCGAGCATTTCGTGTCAGATTTCGTCCTCCGATTCTGACATCTTGGACTCAATAGCGATTGCTTCGCGGTGCAATGCTCTTGCGGGTGATAAGGGAAAGGAAATATTTTTCTCAGACCTAGTCACCCCACGCACGGGAACTCCACCGCCGTCCACACATTATCAGAACTAGGATCACCTCACAATGGCTCCACTTGAGATCTCATCCTCCGTGGGTGTCATCAACATGTGAACATCTTGGTCGTGCTCACATTCAGCCGACTCCATTTCTGACCTTGAAGCACAGACGACAAGAGCTGTGCGGGCCAGTAAACGTGATACAGCCACCACCATGGAGTCGGATCGTTCCACTTGAAGGTGCCATCTTTCCAGGACTGCAAATGTTCGAAAAGGGTCCTGATTCCTCTAAGTGCAACTTCAGCGTTCGTCCGCTTCTGAATCAACGCGAGGCACGGAAGCAGCAGCAAGCAGACAAGGTCGTGCGCAATCCAGTAGTACTTGTGCGGCATCCTCGGATACACCACCTCCTGGTCACACACCGTTTCAAGATCAACAAGCGTGTGGTATGCTTGAACCATATCGAATGCGTTCTCGAACAGTGCAACGGCTGTGTGGGCACGAGGATTGCACTCAATGGGATAAAGGGTCAACTGATTAGCATCCTTTTGCAAATCGGCATTCTCAACCAGAAAATCGAAGGATAGGTGGCCTGTGAAAGTCTCTCCGCCAGCTCTTGCGACGACCTGCGTGAAGCGTAACATCGCTTGGCTCAAGGGAGATTTTGACGAAAGCGCCACGTAGTGCATAAGAAGATCCGAAGACGGGCATGCCACGAAGGCCTTGACCTGTCCACGTATGACAAGCGCGTGAGTACAGTATTCCACACCCGAGATGTATTGCTGGACGATGAAGGGGTTTCGCTCAGACACATTCAGTCGCCGTATATGAGCAAGTGTTTCCGACTCTGATGACAACGGCAAGACGGCCATATCTCCCCTGGAGGCGTCGTCCATCCCTACACATTTGCAGATGAATCGTCTTCCTGACTTCTGAGCACGAGTGAGCACCTGCTCGATCTCACCTCTGTCGGTCACTGTGTGCGTCTCTGGCACTGTGAGACCGAGCTTGGAGACGTGATCAATGAATGAGCTCTTCTCGTGCAGGACCTTAGTTGTGGCAACATCGTACTGCACCGCTTTACAGTCCGTTGTGGCCTCCACAGCTTCCTTTGCCATACCATCCTCCAGCGCAGATGCAACGCCCGAGCAGCTCACCCACAGATCCACCTTCTCGCGTCTGATCACTGACATTAACGAGTCGACATACGCTGATGACTTGCTGCCAGCACTCGGCTTTTGCAGAGTATGAAAGCGCGTCAACGAATTCGAGAATCTCCCGCACGCAAGAGGTGAGAAATCGGCGCCTATTACGCAGTCACCAGCAGCTGCGAAAAGCCTTGCCAGTGCGAGGCCCTTGGTCATACCAACGCCTGTGACAAGGACTGTCCGCTGCGCATCACAGCGGCCACCTCGGATGGTGCGTGAAGCATCACGCTCGTAAATCAACTTGGCCATGACCAAGACGAGTGTATCGAGAGGCAGAAATGCAAGGCTCAGCGCAAGCAGAGCCACATTCTGCAGCACATGCTGCCATAGTGGTGAATGACCGTCGAGCATGGTGCTCTAGGGGGTTTGCGGTATCGGGATGTAGTATCATGCAGCGTAGAGTTCGCTTGGAAAGGGATGCGGTTGCAGGCTTGCCGAGACTTTCACATGAAACACCTTTGAGGCTAAGGTTCCACGCGGAGAAACTTGCGAGGAAGTTATGACGATCTCAAACGAGACATTATGCAAGTCATGATCTCAGAGCGCTTGCGGCAAGATCTGGGAGCGGAAGCGTGCGGCGTGTGTTTCTCGTCTTAAAACCCAGCCGTTTTGTGACAGGTACTTGCTCTGATGTCACAGCTAGCTTAGCTCCCATTAATGGCCTTTTCAATATGGACACCCTTATGAGCGGTTAAGAGGACGGCACTTCACACGGAGAATCTTTTGAGTATGGAAATCATGAAGAAAAAATAAGGCAGCAAGAGACAAGATCTATACGAACGAACGTCGCCAGCTCAGCTAACCACGGTACAGGCACCAAAGAGGAACGGCTTTCCACGTGCGATATCCGGACGAAGATCCTCAGCCGGACACTTCCACCCGCAACGATGGTGTCATAAACATGCATATCCAGTTACCCCAAGATCTTGCATTTGAAGAACCCAAACAGGCCATTATTAGTTATGTCGCACGATCATCGAGAAGACGTTCTCACAGCATTCTCGAATGCAGCCCTTGTTTGGCCGTGATGTTAGACTCAAAGCTGCGCGTCTCCTAACGACATCCACGTCGTCGTCGCAATCATATCATGCTTGACAATGCTCATCGGAGCCGTTTTGAGTGGCCGGCACCGTCTCGAAAGTCAGAACGAGGCAGCCGCTTCACATCTGTATCCACAGAGCCAATCTATGAAGCCTGTATGCCGCACCAAGCCGGCGCTAGGATCTTGCAGCGGAAGAGTCTTCCTTGCTGGCTGATGCGGGGACTGCTAGATCTTTGCTTGACCATTTTGTGGTGACCTGTTAAAACTGCTAAACGCACTCGTCTAGAGATGTCGTGCGTAGCGCGCTAGGCTCTTTCCGGACGTGGCGTCGCACGGTCCCTACTCGATTGAAATCTACTTCCTGCACAACCTTCTCTCCCCCGATCTAATTCTTCTCTCTCAATCCGCTTGTCACTTACGACATCATTCGTGCAATTTTCTGTCTCTTGCGTCTTCTACAGCGAATCAATCGAAGTCGTCACTACTCGTGTCGCGCCCCCAGATCCACTGCTACCTGCCGCCGCCTTTCTCTGTCCTGCTCTCTCAGGCATCATAGCATTCAGTACGCGACAACCCTGACGTACGACCTGCTTTGTTCCTTTCCTGAACTGTAAGCTTCAGACCATGCTTGACGTAGACAGTGGAACTCTGCCGATATCGCCAAGCGGTGACCCTGGGAGCTGTTTAAGAGCTCCAATACTTCAATGGCATACTTAAAAGGCGTTCTCAATAGTATCTTAGTCAGACTTGCCCAATTAAATCCTGTTGCACGCTTTCTATCAATCCCAAACACATTGTAAACATAGCATCATGTCTGATCTGCAAGCTTCCGTGGCCGAGACCAAGAGCGGCTTCCACGTGGAAGGTTACGAAAAAATCGAATATGACTTTCATTTCGTAGACGACGTCTTCGACACTCGTAAGGAGCAGCTGGCCAAGACGTATGAGCGGTGGCAGAGATGCCTCGCGGTCATGGACCAGAACATCTTCGACGTCTATGGCGAGAAGATGCAGGCCTACTTCGATCACTACAAGATCGATTTGAAGATCCACAAGACCAGGATCGGCGAAAAGGCCAAGTCATTGGAGACCTTCACAAGCATTGTCGACTCTATGAACGAGTTTGGCATCTTCCGAAAGGTCGCTCATCCGTCGCTTGAAACGACTTCCGCTTGCTAATGTCAAGTAGGAGCCTGTGTTGGTTGTTGGTGGCGGTCTCGTGACTGATGTCGCTGGGTAAGTTGATACACTCTCAGCTCATAGATCGATGGCACCCGCAACCTGTTTTGCGCAGCGATGTTTGCGCAGTTATGTCTGACCGTACTACAGCTTCGCCTGCGCGGCATACCGTCGCAACACAAACTACATTCGCATTCCAACGACGGTTATTGGTCTGATCGACGCTTCGGTAACTTGAACCTGCCATTGCCGGGTACAACGAGTAGCTAGATTGACCATACGCAGGTCTCCATTAAAGTTGCCGTCAACTATGGCAACTACAAGAACAGATTAGGCGCATACCATGCGCCCGTCCAGACATTCCTTGACTTCAACTTCTTGCGAACCTTACCCGTTGCACAGATCCGGAACGGGTTCGCTGAGCTCATCAAGATCAGTACTTGCGCTCATCTGGAAACTTTTGAGTTGCTCGAGAAATACTGCGAGGAGATCATTAACACTGGCTTCGGCCGCAAAGACGGTGCTTCGAAAGGGTGCCGAGAGGCGGCCGACAAAATCAACCGCTACGGCATCCACGAGATGTTGAAGCTTGAGACTCCCAACTTGCATGAGATCGGCTTGGACCGTGTCATTGCTTACGGCCACACGTACGTTTGATTTCTTGATGCTCGTTTCACGCCCTTTACTGACGACATTGCAGATGGTCGCCCATGCATGAGCTTGTTCCATCTGTGCCACTGAGACATGGTCATGCCATTTCCATCGACATGGCATACTCTGCAACTCTCGCCAACCTGCGAGGGACGATCAACGATTCCGATTACAAGCGGATACTTGACTTGTTCTCTCGCGCCGGCCTATCTATGGACCACCACCAGTTCGACGAAGATGTCCTCGACAATGGCACAAAGGCCATCTTGAAGACACGGGACGGCAAGCTGCGTGCAGCAATCCCAGCTCCTCTCGGCAACTGCGTCTTTCTCAACGACGTGTCTCAGGACGAGCTCTTCGCCGCTCTTCGCAAGCACAAGGAGGTCATGAAGTCGTATCCACGCAATGGTGAGGGTCTTGAGGCCTTCGTCGACTCCAGCGACACTGGATACACTATGAACAAAAAGCCAGCCGAGACTAACGGTGTTCACACAAACGGTGTTCACACGAACGGTATTCACACGAACGGTGCTCATACGAACGGTGCTTACACAAACGGTGCTCATGTTAATGGCACGCCCACCACCAATGGCGCGACCCATGTCAACGGGGATGCATCGCTCAATGATCATGTGATCAACAATGACCCAGTCAAGGTGCCTGAAGTGGGACAATTTGTCAACGGGGCGTCACAAGGGGTGACCCGCGGGTTAGTCGGCGACATAGCCAACGCTAAGAAGCATGCGTCCGGCCCCGAGGGAGTAGATGGCCTGCAGAACGGGGGTGCCAATGGCCACTCTCAGTAAAGCACTCGACGCATGCTTCCACCTGTTGTTAGTGGTTCCAACAATCACTGATGACGTCCACTCATTAGATTTCACGCCGCTGAGGTGAGAGCAGTCGGCTTTATGTATAGATAGGATGATAAAAAGCACGTGACTGCCCTGAGCTTTTAGGGGCGAATTGATACGTTGTCCCGACTCGTCGCGACCTTTGCTCTTTCGTTGTCAGCGCAAGCATGCTCGAAGTTGATAAGTTTAGGCTGTGCCAATAACAAAACTTTGAAAAAGAGGCCGAAGGTGCTGACATCATATGCATTTCGTATTTTGCTGCAGTGAGAGACATGTGCACCATGAAGCTGCTCCTATGCCGTACGCTGCTTCATGTTTCACTGACAGCGTTTCTTTGGCCACCGTGAGACAAAAGATGATCTACGCTTTTGGGACAGAACAAATACGACATCGTACGGTGAAGTGCGCGGCTTCAATGACGCCTACTCTAACATGACAATACCGTGTTCCGTATCAGCCTTCACACCGAGAAGGTACTCTCTGGAAAGCACCCTTGTGGACAGCATCAATATCCGAATTACCGTCGAGCTGGAAAAATCCGAGTCTCGAAATCTCGAGGCGTCTTGATCTTCCTCTTGACGTGCAAGCACACTGCTGCTCCGTACCAACAGCCAGTCTGGTGCTCTAACCCGTAACAGAACCGTAGCACACTCACCCTTCAATAGCTCCCCGATCAGCAGCATGACACTTAATTACTTCACTTGTACGCTTGGTCAAGCCGCGCTCACTCAACGTTCTGGGTGGCAGAACGTTAACGACTTGATCCACCACCAAAGTGTAGAGCACTCGAGCTCGCCCGCCGTCGGGTTTGCGTATCCGACAGACTCGAGTTCGGTCCTTTACAGCTTTCAGGATGTGTATCGAGGCACTCAATTTGTTGCTGGCAGAATTCGGGCAGCTATGGCCGGAAGTGCACCTGCGCCACGCTCCACGGTGGCGTTGCTAAGTAGCAGCACACCCGAGTTCCTGTTCACATGGCTCGCCCTGATAAGGCTTGGCTACGGCGTTCTCTTAATTGCTCCTCAGAATCAACCAGAAGCTATCGTGCATCTGTGCAAGGCTTGCAGTGTCGAGCTGTTTGTGTACGATCAGCTTTACGAGGCGCTGGCCGAGAACGCATTGAACAATGCGCATTCAGGTGGCTTGAAAGGATTGCATCTATTCAAGATACCATTCAAAATAGAGGACGATGAGTTCGTGGCAAGCTTGCATTGTGAGCCACGTTTTGTAGAAGACGCAGCTGAGTGCAAGTCCGATGACATCGCTTACCTGTTTCACACCTCTGGAACATCTTCAGGCTTACCGAAGCCGATACCACAGACACATCATGGCGCTGTGGAAGTACTACCGAGCTTCGAAGGTCAGGAAAAGGCCACGTACTCGACTACGCCTCTCTATCATGGCGGCATCTCAGACTGTTTTCGAGCTTGGAGCAGCAATGCTCTCATCTGGTTGTTTCCTGGCAAGACTGCGGGCGAGACAAACAAGTCAATACCGATCACCGCATCTAACATTCTGTCATGTTCGCAAACTATCGAGGGCAAGCATTCAGACACTCCTGCTATCAAGTACTTTACCTCAGTGCCCTACATACTCCAAATGATGGCGACAGATACAGAGGGCCTCAAACGACTGCAAGCCATGGACTGTGTAGGGGTCGGCGGTGCTGCTCTTCCAGAAGAAGTCGGTAATCGACTCGTTGAACAAGACGTCAATCTAGTGTCACGATACGGCAGTGCCGAATGTGGCTTCTTGCTCTCTTCGCATCGAGATTATGCTAAGGACAAAGCCTGGCAATACCTGCGAGCAGACACTGGAATGGAGCATCTCGCGTTTGAGCCTCAGGACGAAAACAAGCATGAAGTCGTGGTCAAGCCCGGCTGGCCTCATATGTCCAAGACCAACCGTGAGGATGGCTCTTATGCTACAGCAGACCTCATGACGCCACACCCATCAATACCTAACGCATGGCGATACGACTCTCGAGCTGACTCTCAGCTAACGCTCATCACAGGCAAGAAATTTGACCCTGCTCCACTGGAAGGCGCCATAGCTTCCTGGCCGCTGCTGGAGGATGTGCTGATCTTTGGGAACGGCCAACCGTTCCCAGGCGCGCTGCTATTTCGATCGAAAGAAGCGCGCGATTACTCAGACAGCGATCTCGTCTCAGCCCTTGCTCCGCACATTGAAGAGCTGAACGTCAAAAGCCAGAGCCATGCCCGCGTCCCACGCAACATGCTGGTCCCGATCGCTTATGGTGGGAACAAGCTCCAGAAGAGTAGCAAAGGCACGATACTCCGCAACAAAGCCGAAGAGATGTATGGCGGTGTCATTGCGTCAACCTACGAGCGTCTAAGCTCACCAGTCAACGACAAAGTGCCGGACTCAGGTGTGTTCGAGGCGATACGAGAAGCAGTCGCTGCCATTGTAAGCGCAAAGACATTGGGAGCGGACGACGACCTTTTCGCCCACGGTGTCGACTCACTTGGATCAATCCAGATCAGACACAGCCTGAGACGCTTGCTGCCATCTGATCATGAGGAGCTTTCTGTGACGGTGGTCGAGGACTGCGGTACTATCGCGAAGCTATCTAACTATGTTCTGCGATGCCGTCACGGCGACGCAGGCAAGGCAATCGAGGATGACGAGATACGTCTCATGCAGGGCCTTGTCTCGAAGTACAGCGACTTCCAGACGCATGCTCCCTCTTCTTCGATACCTCCGATTTCCAGTGCGCCCGCCACTGGCGAAACAGTCCTCCTCACAGGTGCCACCGGCGCTTTGGGCGCTCATCTGCTCTCACAGTACCGCTCGAGTGCCTCGACCAAGCACATCTACTGCCTCGTTCGAGGCGTTGATGCCCATGCCGCTAAAGAGCGGGTCCAGAAGTCTCTCACGAGCCGGAAGCTGGCTGAGCTTGATGGCTCAGACAAGGTCAAGGTCTTACCGTGCAAGTTGAGTGAGCCTCAGTTAGGTCTTACTACGGAGCAGTACGAGCACTTACAGAGACACGTCACCACCGTCCTACACGCAGCATGGTCTGTCAACTTCCGCTGGCGACTCAGCTCCTTCGAGAAAGACCACATCGCTGGGACGAGGTAAGTCTACCGTTTCCTCCGTAGACAGCCATCTCGTTTGCTAAGCCCACACTACCCACCCATTGCGAGCCAATAGCCACGCTTACCATACGAACCCACCATACTAATATCTCACCAGACACCTCCTCAACCTCGCCTTCTCCTCCCCTAAACATCCCCCACCGACCTTCACCTTCTGCTCCTCCATCGCCTCCGTCTCCGCCATACCAGCCCAACCTAACACTCCAAACCATAATAACTCACCACCCCAAACCTCCAAATCCATCCCAGAAATCCCCTCCACCAACCCCCAAACCGCCAGCCCCCTAGGCTACAGCCGCAGCAAATGGGTAACCGAAGCCCTCCTCACGGCCGCCAAAACGTCTCGCCCCGACCTGCTCATCCAAATCCTGCGCATAGGCCAACTAAGCGGCGACACCCACCACGGCATCTGGAACAACAGCGAAGCGTGGCCGCTCATGCTGGGTTCGATTTCTGCGACGGGGTTTTTACCGGATCTGGGGACGCAGCCGCTGGATTGGTTGGCTGTTGATGTTGCGGCGAGGGCTGTTGTGGAGATCGCTGGCTCCTCGGCCGGGAAGGATGGAGACGGGGGAGAGGTGGCTGTGAGGCATTTGTTGAATGCGGATCGGAGCGCGACGTGGGGGGAGGCGATGGGGTGGTTGAAGGGGTTTGGAGAGAGGTTTAAGGTTGTGGAGCCGGGTGAGTGGGTAAGGCGGTTGGAGAGGTTGGAAGGGGAGAGGAGGGAAGTCCCGGCCTTGAGGCTTTTGGGGATGTGGAAGGAGAGGTATGGGAGAGAACATGAGGGAGAAGTTGAGGAGCAGCACGGTGATGTGAGGTTCGATGTGAGCAAAGCTAAAGCGGCGGCGCCGGTGCTGCGGAGTGTCCAGCCGGTTAGTGAGGAGTATTTCCGGAAGCTGTGGATGTGGGTGAAGGAGAACGCCACGACGTAGCAGCAAGCCTCACGCCCCCGCAAATGCTCAATGAGGAGTCAATACAACAATTCGATGTAAGAAGCGCTAAAATGCAACGCATATATACACAGTAAAGCAATGCTAAGCACCGCCCATCTACCTTCACACCTGCTTCCCATCTACCAACACCGACGCAGAAACTTACCCATTCACCTCCATCTGCCCCAACACAGCCCTCGTAAACTCATGCGTCGTCTTATCACCCCCCATATCCCTCGTCCGCTTACTCGGATCCGCAATGACATCGTACACCGCCCTGCTAATACGGTTCGCATGCTCATCCAGCCCCAGATGCCTCAACAGCATACTCCCACTCAAAATCAACGCAGTCGGGTTCGCCTGATCCTTCCCCTTGATATCCAACCCCACGTGTCTGCACCCCGGCTCAAACACCGCAACATCCCTCCCCATATTGCAGCCAGGCACGATCCCCGGACCACCGACCAAGCCCGCGCCAACGTTCGACAAAATGCCGCCGTACAAATTGGGCATAACCAGCACGTCGAACTGCTGCGGCCGCGAGACACACTGCATACTCGCATTATCCACGATCATGTCCTCCGTCTGCAGACTCGGAAAGTCCACGGCAACCTGATTGAACGTATTCCGAAAGAGCCCATCCGCAAGCTTCATGATATTCGCCTTGTGCACGCACGTCACCTTATGCCGATTATTCGCCAGCGCAAAGCTGAACGCGAATTTCGCGATGCGCTCGCTCTTCGCGCGCGTGATGATCTTCAGGCTCTCCACCACGCCCGCGACACTCTGGTGCTCAAGGCCGGAATACTCGCCCTCGGTGTTCTCCCGGATAATGCAGAGGTCAACGTCCTTGTGCCGCGTCTCGTAGCCAGGGATGTTCTTGATAAGCACGATGGACGCGTAGATGTCGAGTTCCTGCCGCATGGCGACGTTGAAGGAGATGTGCCCGGCGCGGGACACGGGGGTGTGCAGGATGCCCTTGAGGCCGATCTTGTTGCGCTTGAGGGAGGCGATGGACTCGCGGAGGAGCTCCTCTTGGTGCTTGTCCCCAGTCTCCATGCCGGAGACGTCGATCTGCTCCCATTCGATGGGGACGTTGTCGGCTTTGAAGATTTCGCGGACGGATTCGGAGACTTCGGCGCCGATGCCGTCGCCTGGGGAGTTGTGAGTGAGGGATTGGGTGAAGCTTGTGGGTGGAAAGTGGGGTGGAAAGTCCCCAGGAAGACGGGGTTAGAAAGAACGCATGGACAAGGCTATCGTACCTGGGATGAGGGTGACTGTGTATTTGCCGCCGAACTTGGAGGGCTGGAAGATGTCGTGTGTCACAGTCGCCATCGCTATGGGCCTATGTTAGCATCTGATCTTTCCATAGCTCTTGCCAACGGCTTATCGTACATCGCGCTGCGAACGGCTGAGCGGAGGGGCATCGCGCGGCTGCTTGGCTGCTCCGTAGACTGCAGAGCGTCAGTATGCTTTGCATACGAGGTTAGAGTGCCATACGTACGCGCAAGATAGCGCACGAGGCGCTCGCCGTGTAAACATAGCTGCTTGAGTATGGAAGGAGAGAATGAAGATCTCGAGTTCAGGGAGCTCCAGGTGCTTGCTTCCGCATGTGAAGGCTCGGCAAATGCAACGCTTCAGGGTTAATAACCCTATGATCCTTTTCAATCACCGCAAGCCCGCTCCTTTCTTCACTCTCGAGTCCGACCTCAATCTTTCACTGCTCGGAGATATGTTCATGACTTCGAACTCTCAAGCCCCTACCGTGGATATGTCATCGTTGTTCTGCGGCATGTCGAAGCCGCACAGTGGATCAAGAGTGAAACGACAAGAAGGCTGACTCTCAGCAACCTGCGATCCTCAGACCAACCATCGCCGAGTGCATCACATACGCAGAACACATCGTTGTTATCTAAGCAGGCAACAGTAATAGCAGCCATTGCTTGGGGACTTTCACAAGCATCACAATTGAATCTGGGCGGGCTTGACAAAGTCTTGCCTATTCAGACCCGTTTTAGGAAGTCGTCTCATCTGCATTGACACCATCTTGGCGGACTCGCATCACGCCGGCAGCAACAGCCTCCTTGCCTGTAAGGTCGGCATCAAGACGTCTTCTCGAGCCGCTTCAAAATGACAGCCTAGCAAGAGCAAAAACCGCAAAGTACCAGTGCTAGCCAAGAGTTCCGTCTTTCACGTTCATCTCTTCTCCCCTTCTATTCAGACCCATTTCCGGTAAGATGCCAAAACATAAACTCGCACTACGCCTCTATAAGGTCTCAATAAGCCATGCCGCTCATTCAGCGCGCTCGTCTCTCTACGTCACTCAGAGAACGTGTCCGCCTGTATTCAGAGTCTATTCAGACCTCCTTCCGGCCAAGATACAAAACCATGCCTCCATCTCCTCTGTTCCCGTTCGCTTCTTCTTTCTCTTCTTTGAATCCTCAGAACCTTCACTACTCCTCACGCTTCACCACTTACGTCACACGTCGACCGTTGTCATACGCAATCACAAATCGAACTTCAACTCGCACTCACACCGCTATCTCCAATCCGTCTGTCTGAGCGGCCATCTCAACGTCAACCGCTGGGCTCAACCGACTCCCACTCCTCGATCTCTACAATCAAGCTCTACGACCAACCTCACAACCAAGCCCAACAGCCAGACGCAACAACAAACCTCAATCACGCACCATCAACCACACACACCACAGCAACCACAAAAATGCATCCCCTAACCCTCCTCACAATCCTCACCCCAGCCCTCGCGCTCGCCATCCCCTCCCCCTCCTCCTCAACCACCATCTCCACCACGTCCCTGGACACCACAGACGACACAACCACCTCCCTCCCCGCCTCCCAGCGCGCCAACGCACTCTGCAGCGCCCCAAACCAACCCTGCGCAAAACTCTGCCGCGCCGTCGCCCTTGCGTCCTCAGCCCTCGCGGACCCCATCTCCGACCACCCCTCCAACACAAAAGCCAAGCGCGCCGCCTCCGCGCTCGCCGAAGCGATCGCGAAAGCTGAGGCCGTCGCCAATCCGGATGCAGAGGCCGAGGCGGAAGCCTGGAATCATTGGTGTCATCGACCCGGGCAGGGGTGCGGGAAGGTGAAGCGGGCGGCGGCGGCGATTGCGGAGGCGTTGGCGGAGCCCGCTGCGGACCCAGAAGCGAATGCGGATCCAGAGGCGGAGGCGTGGAACCATTGGTGTCATCGGCCGGGGCAGGGATGTGGGAAGGCGAAGCGCGCGGCGGATGAGCTGTTGGAGGCGGCGCATAGGGCTGTGGAGAGTTTGTGAGGGGTGAGTGTGTGCAAGGCAAAAGGGGTGGAAAGGACGGGCAGGATGAGGCGAGAATGTTGAGATGACATTATGAGCTGGTTCCCTTTTGGGCATATTGGCGTTGGGTCTATGGCGTTTGGGTGATGGATTGGTTTGCTGTTTACGAGATGTATGAGTGATGAATAGACTGCACTATCGATCAAAACATGATATCTTCTTATGTCATCTTCGCATGCCGTGTCTGCGGGATAAGGAACGATAAGTGGGAGCTAGCAAGCGAATATCATGATTTTTTGTGAGGATGGAATTTGACTGTCATAAATGCGACTCGTATTCCAAAGCTAGCTATTGTTCCAAATTGAGATGATAGTGGGTATCTCCCAAACCCCTTCCACAGTTGATGATGATGCTTGTCGTGAGTGCGCCTGCAAACGCCTTCTTAATGTCACCGACGAGGTAACGCTCTTTCTGCACTAGCAGACGCTTTTCCGTTCGCCATAGGCGTGTTGTCTGTTTCCAAGTCTTCGTGATCAATAATTGGTTCGTGATTAAGATAAGTAGCCGAGTTTGCCGTGATGCCATCGGCACCGTCCAGCTCTTGCGCAGTGGGCGCGCTGGCTGTTTCCGGCGGAGCACTTGGTCGAGTCTGCATGTCGCCAATGGCTCCGACAGGTGGTGCACTTGCCTTTGATGCTTCGCCATCTACAATATCGCCTGCAGATGCTGCATCAGGAGCGGAGGCATCCGCTTGAAGGCGACGTCTTTCAAGCTCCTGCTTGTCGTCTGTGGCAATGCTGTGGTCTCCGGTAACCGTCGAGGATGAGCCTCGATCCATTGCTACAGAGTAAGAGGGAGCAGGTCTGTCGTGTGGCTGGCCATCACGGACACTGTTTACTCGATCTTGTGGTGCGCTATTGGATGGGGCCGGATCAGGAGCGAACGGAGGGTGTAACTGCCCACTTGCTCCAGCTGCACTGTAAGCGGGCGCACTCGGGCTGTATTGATCATCTTCAGGCAAGTAAGGAGCGCTGGGCGCAGCGCTGCCAGACGCTGCTTGCGTTTCATCGGCACCAGATGGGCGGCTCGGGAGGAGCGTCTGCTCAGCTCGGCGAATACGCTCTTTCTCTGACAAATCCGAGTCGTCAGGTATGTTCGGTGGAGGCGGCACAGGAGGATATACTTGGGAATAGTTCCAGGGTGGTTCTTGATATTGCCAATAAGCGTAGTCAGGGTCGTAATTGTTATTATTGTAATAGTCGTAATATCGTGGATCATAAAATCTAGGGTCGTAATAATGCGGGTCATAGCCCTTAGAATACTGCCATGCAGGGTCTTCAGGTTCAGTGTGCCCTTGGTCGTCCCCGTTGGCGTCAGGGGCAGCAGCAGGTGAAGATTGCTCTGGATCGGCAGGTATGGAATCAGTAACCTCTCTCCCTTTGCCTTTCTGTTTGTCGCTATCGTGTGTTCCGATTACCACCTCATGATGCGTTCTGCTCGCGCCTCTTGAGACTGATGGGTAGTAGAACGCTCCCTGCTCATTGGCGCGTGTCTCATCAATTCGGCCGTCAGAATTGTTGACAGTCACTGACGTTGGCGCTGTGGAACTCATATCAGGCACGACGGAACCTGCAGGCCACTTGCCTTGTAAGTCAATCAAAACCTCAACAAAGTACTTGAACATGATCATATCACCAGGTGCATTTGAGATCGTTGGGAACATGTTGTCCGTCGGAACGCGAATGACAGGCCTCAACACGGCTGTCATAGTTTGGTCGTCGACATACAACGGCGAGATAGATTGACACAAGTCTTTGCGCCACACCTGACTAGAGCCAGCAGCTGCGAGTGAAAGGCCGCCGAGACCTGATTTCGATTTCGGATAATAGTCTTGCGATCTTTTTGATCTTCCGGAAGCTTGCTGCGGAGCGATCGGCAAATTTGGATGCATATCTGTTCTTGCTTGTCGATAGAGAGTGACTATGACGCCCACGGGAGTGCGGATCGATTTGGTGTGTTGAATATGAATATGAAGGGGAAGAACATCACCCGGCATGACGCCTGACTTCGAAAGCTCAATAGTCGCCGTGATTGTCTTCTTCTCTGAGCTTCCTTGGCTGACAGTAGCAGCGTCTTGGCTGCTCTGGGATGCATGTGGTTCTGAGGGCGAGCCGCTTTCTCGTCGGCCTGCGCTGGAAACGCTCAAAGTACTTTGAGCACTCGGAACAGGTGAGGTGGGTGACCTCATTCCGCTCTCAATCGCGGAAGGAATTGCTGCGTTCGACTGGCGCTGGGAATCTGGTTTCGATTTGCTGGACAGACGCGAGCCACAGCGGTCGTCGACCCCCGATGTCGACGTCAAGCGGCGTACAACCTTTGTCCTTGTGGAAGTTGACACGGGCTTTGACGTGACAAGCTGTGGCTTTGGAGGAGGAAGCTTCGCGACGTCGATAGTCTGTTTGTATTTGATAGACCTGGTGACGGTCGTTGTAGGTGCGATCGTTGTGGGACGTGTAACAGTGACAGCAACACCATACGCTACAACGCCTCGTTCAAACTGCGTTGAATGTCAATCAGAGTCCATGACGGACCGAATCTGGAGCACTCACCTCGATACCAGTAGGCAAGTCTCGATCAGATGGAAAGGGCATCGCAAACTTGAAATGATAGACGTTTGGGTCGAGGCGACCCTCGCCGCACAAGGGCAGCTCGTCTTCGAATAGCGACGCGAATCCATCGCCGTAATACTCAGTGACCCAGCGTTTGCCCTTGCCAGAAGCGACGCGCACCGGGTTTGTTCTCAGCCCCGTCTGACCGCGCGAGTGGTGTTTGAAGACCTCGAGGTAGCCAAAGAGTGATATCGTGATATGTGTGATACCCAGTGGTCTTGTAACATCTAGTATAACCTTGCCCTTGACTTCGTCGCCTCTGGTGTATTCTCTCCATGGCTCCTCGAGATCGATCACGGGCTCGTTGACATGGGCGCCCTTTGGGTTGAACAACGACCCGACACGCGACTTCCAAGATTTGGAGGCTCTAGTGTCCGTCGACGCGATCGAAATGCCATTGCCAGCAGATGTCATGCTCTGTGAACGAGTAGACCATTGGGTCTTTCAAGGGTCGCTCCGGGCGCGGGAGGTTCGGAGGATGATTCGTGCACGCGACTGGGACGTTGTAGCCAGTACAACAAGATCTCGGAAGATCAAGGTATCAGATTAAAGTGTGTGCGCTCGTCCGTGCTGGATGGAGCTGTTCGAGGGTGTGTAAGCAATAGAGTTTGGCAACGCCCACGTAGCGGAGTTCTGCGGTTTCGACTGGAGGCGCGGAATGGACGAAGCCCGGCTCGGAACATTTTGCAACCACGCTGAGTGCAGTGGTCGCGTAAGCCCGACACCGCTACATCGATGGAACCCGCAGCGGCTAGGAGATAAAGAGCGATCAGAGGTAACGTACCTGGAGAGGGAAGAGTGGCTGTGGGCAGATCTCCGAAGATACCAGCCCTTGGCAAAAGCCAAGAGAAAAAGCGTAGGAAGCTGCAGCCGTTGTGGGTTGAGACTTGGGGCAAGGACAGCACGCGACAGTCTATATCGAGAGCACGCTACAGCCTTGGAATATGGGACGAAAAAGCTTGGTTGTTGAGGATCGAGCTGACAGCCGGCTCAAGTATATGTCCAGACGACAGTAGTCTACTTGACAACGAAAACAACGCATGCTGTTCCCAGGCGATACAGTGAGATAGCTTCATTTCAGGCTACTATTGTTCGCTTCGGTCAAGTGTAGGCGTATTTCGGATTGGTTGAGCAGGTGATCGTGCATGACCGTGCAGGCATAGCTGATTACCCTCACATCCTCCCTCGCCGCTTCGAGAATGGATGAACTCCGACCTCCCCGTATGCGCGTGCAGATGTCCTGTTGCCGAAGGCCCGCACGTTCGCATCGTTTCCGAAGCCTACTAAGGCAGGAAGTTCACTTGACCTCTTCGGGCTCTTGCAGCTCGCCCAAGCCATCCTCCTCTATCTCAAACTCGTCGTCGTATAGCTGCAGCTTCAGCATCTTCAAGCTCTCCGCATCCATCTGCAGATCATTCTTGAAGAATTCTTCCATCTCCAGGATCTGGTCAGTGTATTTCTCAGCTGCAGACTTCACATCCTCCACCGCAGCTTGCCGTCGTTCGGCGACTGCTGGGTCTGCGTCTGCGTACTTTCCAAGCTCAGCCTGAAGAGCCTCGACATTCTTTGTCAACTGGGCGTGAGTCGCCAGCGCTTTGTCCCGCTGTCCGTCATCGTCATCAACGCGGGCTTGCGTAGCCTCGTCCAACTTCTTCTGCACGTCACCAACCGCCAGCTGTAGTTTGTCGCGCTCTTCTCTCGCCTTGTCTACGGCGAGTTGTTTGTTGCGCACCTCTTCTCCCGGGAAAGCCCAATACCAGTTGCCGCTGCCGATTTTCTCAACGTTGATCTTATTTTCATCCTGCAAGGCTTGGATATAGTCCTTGACCTGCATGCCAGAGACGGAAGTAGCCCCAGGCAAAGCCTTTTCTAGATCTTTGATAGTGTGCGCCACACGCGTATTGTGGAAGTACTGCAAGCATGCTGCAAGCTTCGTCGCATTGCAATTGACCTTTGGGGCCTAAACGAGGTCAGCATGCATTCCGCGGTGGCAAGACATGCTGAAGCCTACCATTACGAAGCTTGTTTCTCAGGTTTGCTTGAGATGAGGGAGTGGACGAGGTTGCAGGCTTTGACCATAGTGGACGGTAAGTGCACAGACGATCAGGCGGTGAAGACGTGTTCTGCGCGGTCGACTTGACCGTCTCCACACCCAAAACTTCTGCACTTGCTCTCAAGTCCACCACATCTCCTATCTCTCAGTCGCAGCGACCAGATGGCGCTTCTGATGAATTGTTCGCTCTGATGTTATTCCGTTTGATGTAATCAAAATCGATTGCGCACATGATCGCTCTTCGACCATCCCGCGACTTCCGCAATGTCGCCGAACCATCCCCTCAACGTGTCTACTGCTGCTTTCGCCATGCCCTGTCGGCCCTGTCGGCCCTTCGGAAGCGGACCCAGCCCACCATTCATAGCCGGTTCTTTGCCAGGTGCGATAAAGCTGCTCCCTTCTCCAGTGGCGTATTCAGAGCCCATGCTAGGCAGAACATTCTCTGACGCGGATAGCGACACGAACAGAGAGAATGGCACAAGCCAGACGCACAGGCCGAAGAAGGACGCGACCTCGGTGAAGGAGGGGTAATCGTCGTATGGCGACTCCCCTGCAAACGCCCGGTATGGATAGGCACTTGCTGAAGGCGAGAATGACGGTGGTGTCGAGAAGTGGCGGAACCAGAAATAATGATTCAGTAGGACGAGGACTATTCGGCACGTTAGTCAGACGTGCTGCTACCTAGCTTTGGGGGAGATGTGGGACCTACCACAGGATGCTAGGAAGATTGGATCGGACAGCTTCACGATTGGAAAGCGCCGCAGATTCTGCAGATACAGAGCATGGCTTGCGATGCTAAGCAGACTGAGGAGTAAGGGGTATCCGTCGACGATCCAGAGCAGTGCTTGCACCACAATCACGGCGTATATCTCACGCGTGATAAGCTTCTTGGCGAATACTGTATGCTCTTCAACCAGCTCCGAGAGATAGTACAGTCCCGACGCTGCGGAAAAAGAATGTCAGTTTCCCTCATTGACTGGCGCAAACTCCTGATTCTTGAAGGGGTGAGCTCGTGTGTCATTGAGAATGACTCACCAATGGCGAGAACCAGGAAGGAGAATCCTAGCACAAGGCCGAGATAGCCCACAAGAGGAAGAATCCACATGGCTTTGTGATACGCGCGTCTCACGCATTTCGTTGCGGACTGAAAAGCCCTCGAGGTATGAATGAGAGTCCCGCCAAGCCAGCATAACTCGGCCGAGTGAGCTCATTTATGTCCGAACATTTTATTTATCCCCAAATTCTCACAGGGTCACCAGAAAGTATCTCAACTTGCACATTGAATATCTAGAAGTATATCGCAGTATTGAACAGAAAACGAGGCATCGTATAAAATGTGATCTATGTAAATTGCGTAATCGAGCATAAGATCGCAGTATCCCGGCGACCATCTTCCGGCACAATGTCACGCCCAGAAGATAGACTGTACGTGTGCAACAATCTCTCTTCTGTAAACAGCCTGACAACCCTCAAGACCACCAGACATCTACTACGACGATGCCACCTCGCGCTCTTACACCACCTCCTCCCGTGTCCAGCAAATCCAAGGCCAGATGACCGAGCGCGCCCTCGAACTACTCGACCTACAACAATCGTCCTTCGTCCTGGACATCGGCTGCGGCTCCGGCCTCTCTGGCGAAATACTAACCGATAACGACCCTTCGCACACCTGGGTCGGCGTCGACATCTCCTCGAGCATGCTCGCCATCGCCGCGGTGCACCGGGACGTCGACGGCGACCTCATGCTCGGAGATATCGGGCAAGGCCTCCCATTTAGACCAGGCTCTTTTGACGCGGCGATCAGTATATCGGCTGTGCAGTGGTTGTGCAATGCTGAGAGCGCGCATGAAAATGATCAGCCTGATCGGCGGCTGAAGCGATTTTTCAGCACTTTGTATCTGGCGCTGAGGAGAGGCGGGAGGGCGGTGTTGCAGATTTACCCGCGCGACAACGTGCAGAGAGAGATGATCTCGTCGGCGGCTATTAAGGCTGGGTTTGGGGTGGGGTTGCTGGAAGACGACGGTGGCACGAAGAACGCCAAGCTTTACCTTGTCTGCACGGTTGGTGGCGGTGACGTAACTGGTGTTGTGCAAGGGATGGAGGACGTAGATGTTGAGGACTCACGGAAGGGTAAGAGTAAGCATGGGAAGAAGTTTGCGCCGCTGGATGTGAAGGGTAGCAAAGCATGGATTAATCGGAAGAAAGATCAGATGGCCAAGAAGGGCAAGGTCACGAAGGCATCTTCAAAGTATACGGGCCGGAAGCGGCGGGTGTAGTTCTGACGAAGTCAACGTTTGTCTCCAAAATTTGGTTTATCAAGCGTTTGAGCATGGCGCTGGGAACTGGGCTCAAGTGTCGGATCAATATTTCGCGCGATCCTGTGGATGAAGAACACCCCCGGCATGAAATGAGAATGCAGCAGTGTCCAGGAGTGCAGGTATGCAATCCATATCTTGCGCACATCGTCTGCACCTCCTATGTCAGGCGATAATAATCACATTCCGCGAAAGAGGTGATGGGGATGGGGTGAAGAAGTTCGCGTGAGTGCGGAGACGGTGTAGCCATGGCGGAGGTAGTCAAAACTCCCACTGTGAAGATCGGTGTGCTGGTGTTGCTATGGTGATCGTACCGCGTGCCGGGGAATTTCTGGAACGAGAGCGTGGCAAACGGGTGGAGAGGCACGGGAATGGTAGGCGACTGGTTGAAGATGGATACGGCACCGACGTCGTACACCGGAAGGGCCGTGAGCACCGCGTTGTCACAGGACGGCGCCACAAAATGCATTCGAGGAGAACTATCGCCTCTGGAATCTGTCATTGCCATAGCATAGCTCTCAAATCTCCATCGACGTTTCTGCGAACACCCATCATGTTCCGCATTCACGCATGTATACGTCGCTTGCCCATCCAAAGAAATCGTGCTTGTCGAGCCTTGCTTTTGACAACACAAAAACCGCAATGGCTGATGTCTTAGTTGACTCGCCCAGTCGTCAGCGATTGGATCTGCGTTTCTTCTTCGATCGAGTTGTTTGCTGGTTTTGCCCATATCCTGGCGGGTACTTGGTGCCACCGACTGTCACCGGTCCACCAGAGACACTCGTGACTTTGTATTTCGGAGTGCCCAGACCCGTTTTCTCCTTTTTCCTTTCCCACCACTCGCGCCATGACCAACCCATGATGTAGTGGCTAAGTGTTGTTCCAAGGACTCAAGGGCTCCGCTGGCTGCAGTGACTGTGTAAAGATAAAGTGATACTCCAAGGGCAAGATAACTGGAGTAGCTTCACTGAAATGACTCACCCGTCTGCCCTTTTAAATGCAGTCTTGCATAAACGTCAGGCGTGAACGACGTCAGGATAAGGTTAGGCTTTTAGCAAGGTGACAGATGGCAACCCAAAGTCTAACCGCATCAGCAGAGACAGGTTTCACGGCGAAGGCCAAGAGCTGCTCTGTGTGCGGATGCGTAATCGGGAAAGCTACTGGATCTTAATGCGTTTTGATCCGGCGGATCACACTTCAGCCTTTGGATGTGACCAAGGAGGAAGGATGCTGGACGGAAAATCGTGCAAAGACATCTTTGCGCAACAATGATTACACATATGGAGGCTCAAGACCCAGCGATCTATTGGAGGCTCCATTTTTTAATCAAGACCTCATGATGAGATGCATTAATGTTCACAAAGTCAAACGACACGTATTCTTGAGCTATATCATGGACTTGGCCCGAGCCAGGTACCAACTCCCAAAGCAAATTTGTGAAACGCATGTCAGAAATAGTGACTTTTGACTTTTGACGACCCGAAACATGATAAAGCCAGCTTGCCATCCGGTACAAGAATTCAATAGTGCAGGTGCAGGCGGACATTACAGTATTGTTACCAGGCTGCGACTGGAAAATGGTAAAGTGTTCGACGAGGAATGGCATGAATTTACCGAAAAAACAATGAGTCGCAGTTTGACAGGAGAGCTTTTGACTTGTGAGACGTCTCGCTAATCTTTTACGTCTAGAACAGTTTCGGGACTCAGAAGGTGAGAAAACAGAAAGAAAGCCAAGAGCCGTCCCGAGACTCCATCCTGCGCGGGAGGTATGTTGCCCTTAGGTGGTCGCTACGAAGATGGTCGTGAGGTGTTGTCGTGACTCTACTTCTTTAGGGCAGGCGATACTCAACGATATTATTGAAGGGAGTCATTGGTGTGCCTGCGCTAATGTATACGCTTTCCAAATTGGGTTCTTCCAAGCCCGCTGACTTTCGGCCAAAGTGACCATTATTTGTTTCCGCAGCTAGGCGACGGAATCTTTCCCAGTGATGAAGAGATTGATCCGTACGGGAATCGGCATTCCTTTAGCGAACAAGACCAAACGAATGTTGAACGCCACCGCCCGAGAAAAGACCTGGAGCGGTGGTGAACTGCTACTGACGAATGAGGGGCGTCGACGCGGAAAACCCTTGTGCAATTGTGCATCAAGTTGAGCCTCATCACCCCTTTGCCTGCGCGACTCCTCTCTAGGCCGCTCTTACTATACGTCCTCTACTCCGCCTCCACAGTCGCTCTTTCCAGACGCATAATATAAGCGCTGCTTTCGGTCAAGGTACCTCCACGTGCCCCGCATCCCTTGTACCGGCCGCTCGTCGAGTAATAAGCATTCCGCGCGCGCTGGGAGAATTCGTATCCACGTCATGCTGCGACATTTCTCGTAGCCTGACGAAGCCGGTCTTTTTCCTCCTCACCATCTGGTCCCTTCGTTCTCCTCGCCAGACTTTCGTTCCGCACCCGCCTTAGCAATGGCTGGCGTGGAGGTCATCGCCTCGATCGTTGGCATCGCTGGTGTCGGCGTCAAGCTCGCGAAGACTCTCTATCAGGTTGGCTACCGCACGGCAACTGCAGGGCACAACATCAACAGAATCGCCACCAATGTCAGCCTCTTCGCAGCCATGCTCAAGCACGTGGGCACGGTTCTGGACGACGCCCACAGTCTTCACAGCCCTGAAGCCGTCGAAACAGTCAAGCAGATTGTCAAAGAATGCGAGTCCGTGTTTCAAGAGATTGCTGATATCGTGGTGCTGGCCAAAGACAAGAGCGAAAGCAACACAAAGACGCCACAGGCCGCCAATGGCAGCAAGAGGCGCATCAGCATGGTGGCAAGAGCAAAGTGGTACTTTGAGGGGCCCAAGGCAGAACATCTTCTGTCCCAACTAGAATACCTGAAAACGACCCTATCAGTTCTTTTGCAGACCCTCAATTTAGCCGCATTGTCGGCGAAGATCAATGCCACGTTGGGCGAATCAGAGCAACCGGCAGAGATCGTACAGCAGGAGAAGTTGCACATTGAAACATTGGTCGTCGCTCAACAGCTATCTGTGCACGTCATGCAACAAACACAAGACAAACTGGATGCGCAAAGCACACGACCCTCAAGCCCTACAGATGATAGCTCGGAAGCTCGCTATCCGAAACTGCTTACACAAGGGTCCACCACTTCGTTAGAAATGGTGCGACTTGGTCCCAATGATGTCGAATTCTTGGAACGACGTCCGTCCGTCCCTGCTGGGGAGGACGGTGCTATGCTTGAGCCATCTTTGAGCCGGTCCGAGTCTTTCATCGAAGATCTGCTATCACGATGGACCGTCTCACCCGAGACGAAGTTCCCACAACAGCCCACCGTGGGCGGTAGCGCACAGCATGGCGCGCCAGATAGGAAAGCTACACCTGTACCGTTTGCTATGCGAACAAGACAATCAGAAGAAGTACTGCATGAGAGAAGTGTTACACCGGTGCCTGACGTCCGTGTGAAGCCTCCACTTCACAGCTCAAGCTCCTCGCCTCCTCCTTCGGCACCACCAAGGCACCTCATGAGTCCCCAATCAGACAGGGCGACTGTTGCCAGTGTGGATCCTGTTGGTGCTAGATCAGCGAGCAGCTTAAGCTACTACCCTCCTTCAGAGGCATCCACGATTAGCAGAATCAGCAGTCCAAGAAATGCTCTCGAACGGAGCATGACGAATCCTGAAGCTGATGTCGGACCTGTATTAAACAGCTTCCATGACCACCACGGTTTGAAGCCACCAATGCAGCGAAATCCAAGCCTCGCACCTCCAATGGCGTTGAAACCTCGATCAAGAGGCCCCTTTCACTCTAATGCATTGGCTCCATACATGGCAGGCGCGGCTGCGGCCTCAGGTAATAGGAGACTTTCTGCCGGCTGGAGCAACTATCGACAACCATATGTTTCTGATGATGACTCAACATGGAGCCCCAGCGACTCTGATGAGTCGCCGCCTGGCTCGCGAGGTGGAACGAAAACGTCTGCACGAACGCGACGAGATAGTAACGTGTCGACAGCGTCTCATCCGAAGGGACGGAGGCGCTCGAGTCAATACAACAGCGGAAATGGCGATGACGCTGGAGATGGCCTCGACATTCCTTGGAGAATCCGCGTCTCTCCAACAAAATACTTCGACTTCCGGGATAATGAGATGGTTGGGCCCCGCATGCCATTTTTACCTACTGAATCGAAAGCATGGATTTACAGTAACGACTCGGCTCACACGGAGATTAGCAAGAACTGGGTCAACGAGGAGGCACTGGTAGAGCTGCGGTATCCGCATACTGAGCTACGTGGCAACCAGGATAACGCAGGTATTCTTGGCGATGAAGGCGGATGGAAGATCCTGGCACCGCTCAAGTTCCATGAGATCGACGCATTGGTCAATCGGACGATTGACTACGTAGAACAGGCCACAGCGAGACAGCAAAGCGGTCGTCCGTCGCCACCACAGATACGCCATCCGCCACAATCCGGTCCACCTCCGCAAGCTGGCCAGCCTCCACCCCAGCAGCCCCTTCAAATGCCACAGATGCCGCAAATGCCGCCCATGCATCCCCGCAATATGTCCTATAACGACTCCCTCCCTCCACTACATCCACCAGCGGGGCCACCACCACGAGGCGCGTTCGCCCAACAGACTATGTCTCCTCGAGACATGCATGAGCCGCCCTTCGGCTCTCGAGATCGGCATGGTCGACACGGGGGGCGAGAGCGTGACCATGATGCTGAGGCGTACAAAGAACGGAAGAAGGAACGGCATCGCCGGCGGGAAAAGGAACGTGAGAAGGAGCGCGAAAGGGAGCAAAACGAGAAGAAGAAGGAAAAGCATGGTAAAGGTTCTGGTATGGCGGGGACATTGGCCAAGGTGGGAACGCTGGCTGTACTATTGGAGGGTCTGGATGGCGCCTTTTGATGTTCACGACCTGATGACCAACGAGACATACGAGACAACGACATCACGAGCGATGTTGTAACGGTATTGGCGTAGTTTACCGAGCTAGAATGGTGAACGTAGGATTTTGGCTTGCCGAAGACTGTCTCTTTACACGTGACTACGTGATGCGCTTTTGCCTGTGATGCTTCGTCTCTTCAAGACAAAGTCAACTAATTCGAGTTTCAACAACAGTCACTTCTTCCCACCTGGTTTTCTCTAATCCTCAAGCTTGGAAAGTTCACGCTTCACGTCTCTTGCTTCTTGACATTGTCTCCACTCTTGACCTACAGCAGTCAAGAAATTTAGACCAGATGGTTGCTCCGTCACGTCGCATGACTGGGAGCTGTGCACATTATAGCGACCATTTCACACCTATCACAAACTTCGCGAGTTTGATCTGGCGAATGGATTGATCGAACAATTTGGGGAGAGCTAGGCGTAGAGTTGATCACGACGCTGGATAAGGAAGCGCCACTTGAAGGTTTAGTGGAGAGAGTCACCAACTCGCCTGTTGACATTCGAGTGATCGATTTTCCCAGCGGCAACTGCGAAGGAAGAAGCAGACTACCAGGCGCAGATCATGGCAAGAGGAAGCAAGCGACCTGCGGAGGAACCACTCGAGGCAACAGCATTGCAAGACTCACCAGCATCGAAGAGAGCAAGAGTAGACGACGAGAGCCCTCCTCCGCCACCTCCACCACCTCCGCAAGCGCAGCAAGAATTCACGTTAAGGCAAAATGGGCACTTCGACGCACCGCCACCGCCACCACCGCAAGAGCCTATACGACAGAACGGACAAGCCGAAGCTCCACCTCCGCCTCCACCAGAGCCTGCAGCAGGGACGCCGAGCGAGGAGGAAGAGCAGTTACTTGAAGGCATAGATCAGGATGAGCCTGCAGTCAAAGCACTTGCGCGGCAATCAGCTCCGACAGAAGGCTACAATGATCTGTATCTCGACACCATCAATCGGTCGGTGCTGGACTTCGACTTTGAGAAGCTCTGTTCGATCACGCTCTCGAACATAAACGTGTACGCATGTCTGATATGTGGGCGATACTTCCAAGGGCGCGGTCCCAAGTCACAAGCATACTTCCACGCATTAGAAGACAGTCATCACGTCTATATCAACATGGGGACGAAAGGTGTTTACGTTCTCCCCGAGGGCTACGAGGTACACTCCCAATCTCTTGACGACATCAAATTCGTATGCGATCCTTGGCTGCCGCGGCCCGATGTGCTCAAGCTGGATAAAGAACAGAAGCAAGCCTGGGATCTGAGTGGGAAGAAATACACACCTGGTTTCGTGGGCCTGAACAACCTCAAAGAGAACGACTACGTGAACGTGATCGTACACGCTCTTGCTCACGTCCCGCCATTGCGCAACTTCTTCATGCTCGAAGATCTCTCGTCACGGCCGCAGCTCGCACAACGGTTTGGCGTCCTTGTGCGGAAGCTGTGGAACCCGCGATCGTTCAAAGCGCATGTGTCTCCTCACGAGCTTCTCCAGGAAATTGCTCTCCGCTCAGGCAAGACCTTTACGCTGACTAAACAGTCTGACCCCGTCGACCTCCTCAGCTGGCTTCTCAACAACCTCCACACCGCCCTCGGTGGTTCACTTAAGAAGCCGGGTTCAAGCATCATTCACCGTGTCTTTCAAGGCACCCTTCAAACCGAGTCCCAAGCCATCACAGCCCGCGCAGATGCTGGCGATCGCCTCCGTTTTGAAGATGCGGACGTACAAACGACGAAGCAAAGATTTATGGTGCTCACGCTCGACCTACCGCCAGCACCGCTCTTTGTCGATGATCAAGTACAGAATGCCATCCCGCAAGTCCCACTGACACAGCTACTAAGCAAGTACGACGGCGTGAAGTCACAAGAACGCTTGAACACACGCATACGGTACCGACTGCTGCATCCACTGCCACCCTACATCATATTCCATGTCAAGCGCTTCTCCGCGAACAAGTTTGTTCGTGAGCGAAACCCGACTATCGTCACGTTCTCGCCGCGAAGTTTAGACATGTCACCGTACGTGCAGCCGGACGCAGACCATATGCCTGGTGAGCCTATCTGGTACGATCTCGTGGCGAACGTGACGCATGAAGCCGTACGGGTACGCGATGACAGCGTGGAAGGTGAGCAGGAGCGGAAGGTGTGGCGTGTGCAGGTTCAGGAGCGAGCGCGGCAGGAATGGCTGGAGATGCAAGATCTATGGGTTGAGAAGGCGGATGAGGGCACGCTGTTCACGAAGGAGACTTATGTGTTGATGTGGGAGAGGCGGCGGATGCCGAAGAGGTAGTGTGGATAATACTATGGTCAGCCATTGGCATACCAGCCGAATGAGTATTTTTGGTGTGCTTGAGCGCATCAGAGACAACAGCCTCAATCTAACATCATCTGAGGGCCATCCGAAGCCCTTCTGCCAATTCGCCCACACCGCAAATATCTTCAGCGCATGGCCCACTCATCCATGTATCGCCTCAGCCTCCACTGCTCAACATCCCTCCACCACAAACCCCTCACAACACCTCCCTTCCCCCTCTACTCAACAAACCGCCCCTCCCCCCATCCCCTCCTCTTGACTGCCATCTCCACCGCCGCCCGTCCCCAATCCTCCCCATGGTTATGCCCCTGCTCCGCATAATTCACCCCCTCTTTCTTCTCCCCCAACCCGGCTCTCGTCCGCGCCTGCCCCTCATCCAAACACGTCAGCACCCCGAAGATCACCGGCGTCCCCGTGTCCAATTGCACCCGCATCAGCCCGTGCGTCACGGCATCGGCAATGTACTCGAAATGCATCGTGCTGCCTTTGATCAATACGCCTATCGCGATGACGGCGTCCAGCGGGCCGCCTATCCCCTCACTTTTAACACCTTCGCCGTCTGTCTTCGTGTCCTTAGACGAGTCTTTCGATGATGAGGTAGGAGAGGTGAGGTCCACAGCACCACCGCCGAGCAGATCCGCAGCCGCAGACACGATATTCGTGGATGTACTCGTCTGGGAGGCGCTGATCATGCGTTGGGCGGCGAAGGGGAGCTCGTAGGAGCCGGGGACGGATTGGGTGATTATGTTTTGCGCGGGGACGCCGGCGGATGTGAGGGCTTTTTGGGCGCCGCTGATGAGGGAGGCGGTGACGGCTTCGTTCCAGCGGCCGTGGAGAATGCCGATGCGGAGGGTGCTGCCGTCGTGGGTTTGGGGGGCACCGGGGGCTTTGGTTGTCATTGTGGTGGTTGGGGGACTTGGGAGGTGGGGTGGTGATGGGATGGGATGGAGGCTGGCTCGGTGGCCTCAGCGAGGAAGTAACGCTGTCTTGGGGATATTCGAAGTGTTTGAATACGTTGTATAGTCGTGATTCTTTAGCAAAATACGACAAACTGTGGAAGAACACGACGAGCACCTCCAACTGAAGCTCGAAAATGCCCGCGCGAGTCAACTCCACGTCAATGCAAGGTACCAGCCACATACCGGCACTTTCCGTCGCGTCCGTTATCACGTGAAAAGTCTTGCCTATTCACGCTCTCTACAAATATCCTTACCACACCTTCACACGACTCCCAATCGCGAGAAACCCTACAATGCCAGAAGATGACGCCCCGCCACCACCACCCCGCGCCAAGATATCCCTCACCACCTCCCGCTCAAAGCCCCCAGTTATCAAACCCGCACCCTCCACAAACGGCACAAAAAGACCACGCGCTCTCTTCGCCGGCGACGAAGAAGACATCCCCGAGGACACGTCCAATCAGAATAGGGCTATCACCACCTTCGGCGCCGGCGCCCCCGACCCTGACCGCAGACCCGCCACTCCACCCCGCGTAATCGCGCCTCTCGCGAACAAAGACTGGCGCGCCGAAGGCAGGAAGAGGCAGAAGAGCCATTTACCCGGGCGCGACAACCGCGATGCAACATTAAGAGATGCACCTGAAGAGGATGACAAGATCGCCAGCGGGCAAGTGAAAGCCGGTCTCCAATTCCAAGAGCGGCCGCCAGCATCTCGGTCGTCGTCCCCAGAGCTCGTAGAAACACAAGCGCAATCCACAGGGAATGGCGCGCAAACGGAACAAGACCGCGCCCTAGCCGAGTTGACTGGCCAATCCAACAGAGACGACCGCACGATCGCGACCCCCGCCACCGAAGACGAATCCTTCAAGCGAGACTTCCACGCCGCGCCGCCGTCGCCCACGCTCGCGGCGTACGACAGCACGCCCGTCGACGGGTTCGGCGCCGCTTTACTCCGGGGGTATTTAAAACCAGGGCAAACACTGGAAACATGGAAGGAGAAGCAAGAAGCCTCCATGCTGCGGTCGAAGCGGGGCAAGAAGGGTGCGGGGGAGGAGAGTAAGCGGCAGGGACGGCGGCCGGATTTGTTGGGGATGGGGGCGCGGGAGATGGATGTGAGTGCGGAGAAAGGGAAGGGAGCAAAGAGTGATCTGAGGAGGCAGAGGAGGGAGCAGGAGAGTTATGCGCCGTTGATGAGGCGGAATAAGGCTACGGGGGAGGTGGTGACGCAGGGGGGGCTGGAGGAGATGATGAGGGAGAGGGAGAGGGGGAGCGGGATGGTGTTTGAGGAGAAGGGGGCCGGGGAGGAGGGGAGGAGGAGGTTGGAGAATGCAGAGGGGCGTGGTGAAGCTGGCAATGGTGGGCGGAGGAAGGAAACGAGGAGAGATGAGGACGATCATATTCCGAGGGACGGAGATCGGAGACGAGACCGGGTGCGTGATTACGACAGCGACAGAGATCGCGACGAACATCGGAGACGAAGGGAGAAACATGATGACTATCCTGAGGGCGATCGAGACCGCAGGAGAAGAGACAAGTATGATGATCGCGATAGGCACGAGCGACGACATCGTGACCGCTCGAGGGAGAGGCATGGACACCGGAGATAGAATGCGCAACTGCCTGAGAGCTACCTTTTTACCTCTGGCGACCACGCAAGATCCATATCAAAAAATACTTAAAAGTAAGTGCCAGAAGTTACATAAAGCTCTGCAAAGCGCCACTTCGAAACGCGCTGTAGCTTCCAGGCACCACGCGCACACCAGTATTTATGCCGATCTGTTGAATTTTAGACTGCCACCGCTGGCTATGCAATGCCTTACGCGCCTCTCCCTCCTCTTTAAAATCCGCGCGTAGGTTGAATATGAACATACAATCCTTACCGTACCTTTATCCTCGAGCCGTCACGGTGCCGAAGCAACAGGCCTCAAGTTCTCACTCGCGGCCGACGTCAACGTGAACAGCTCGCAAATCGCATCCACAGCTCTCTTACCAATACCCTCGACCCCCATAAACAGCGAAGGCTCGATCAGCTCAATCTCCATAAGCGTGAACGTCCCGTCACTCCTCACGACTCCGTCCACTCGCGCATAGTCGACTTTCTCACCATCAAAATGGTCCTCGATCCACTCGATCAGCTGCTGTCCCATTCTCCTACCTTCTCGCGGAACCTCGTCCTCAGGCACTGCCGTGGAGCTACCGCCGAACGACGAGCCGACCTGCCAACCGCCTGCCTTGGGCCTCTTGAGCACCGTGAAGAGGTACTGACCGCCCACGTAGCAAAGCGAGTACTCGCCCTGTTCCACCTCGGGGATGTATTCCTGCATCATGAACGAGCCGAACGTCCCGTCTTCTGGCTCTTCTTCCTCGGGCTCCGCAACCCCATCTTGCTGCGCGTCCCCGTCATGCCCCAGACTCCTCGACCGCGAACTGCCATCTTGACTGCTCCTTGTCCCGCTTTTTACGGCCAGGTTCACGATCCCGGCCAGAAATGCATCATCCTCAGGTGTCAACTGTTGCGGATTGGTCACTCTGTGCGTCCTCGCCCCACTCGCGCTGATGCTCGGCTTGATCACCACCGGGTTGCCATGACATTGGGTATACAGCCCCATCTTCAAATACTCGAGCGGCTGTCGTTTGTTCAAAAACGCTGTGGTTGGCACAGAGAAGCCTGCCTTGAACAGCTCGTCGATGTACTGTTTGTCGCTGTTCCATGCTGTGATGCTCGGGCTGTTCAAAACGCGAATGGAGGGATTGAGGATAAGAGCGTCTTCGAGCGTCTCATTGAGGAATTTGGAGAAAGTATGGTGGTGCGTGGGGTAATCGCCGAGGAGGAGGAAGCAGACGTGTGTGTAGTTGCGGGCGATAGACTCCGGCGGGAGCATGTCGCGGTCGTCCACGAGGGCGTGGGTGGTGGTGGGGATCGAGTGGGCTTTGAGCGCGGAGAGGAGCTCGAGGTTCCAGTTTTTGTGAGGGTAGTTGAGGCGGTGGGTTGTTATGAAGAGGACGTGAGTGGTGGCGCCCATGGTGGTGGTGGATCTGCTGTTGCTCAGTGAACGAGTGGTACGACTAATGAGCCTTTTCTGAGCAGCTGTCAAGTCGTCCGCTCAAGTAAGGTCAATGGTTAGTAGAATATGGCCTGCGGGGAGCAGGCGCGCGGAATGAGGTTAGTAGATCTTGAATCTAAGCATGAAGGTTCAAACAGAGACGGGACGAGAGGATGAGACGACATGACGGGATCCGTAGTGAAGGAATTACATCTAAAGGCAGTCCGTGATCAATGGGGACAGCTTGCGGAGTGCTTTCATCATACGTGGAGGCTAGACGCCAGCCTTACCAGAGATCCTACTGTTGACGACATCGTTTTGATGTCGCCTTGGAGGCAGCGGACAGCCTTGGAGGTCGGACAAGACCGTCTCCTGGGTCGTACGCACGCTGGTCCGCTCGGTGTAGATGAAGTACATTTGAGGTGAGACAAAGGGTCAATGCCATTGAGCGTCAAGACGCGATGGGCGCTTGTTTAGCCGCCAGTCTTTCTTCCTTGGGCTTAGCGCTCATCTCACTTTCGCACGAGGTTGTCGCGAAGGTGCTCATCCTTTCCTCCTTCTTGATTTACCACAGCTAACCACCACTCAGGTTTGTCGTTGTAACAAAGCAGACGCTGTAACTCAGCAGGTGGAAGGGGCCCGATCCTACCGTTCCGCAAGAGCGACCAGACCGGGCTGTTCGCGGCCTCGCTGTGGTACGCGACGTTTTTTCAGGACGGGAGCTCACAATGAGCACTGCAGTCTTGATCAACAATCCTTCCCCTTCTTCTTTGGAAACTTGACTCGAATGCAACATTGGACTGAATCTATCTGCAAAGCCTGACCATGGCTGATCGTTTAGATCGAGAGATCCAGGAATTGGCTGCTCATTCTCGAAGATACTTACGACCCGCTTGGCCAGAAGTTCATACCACGAACCGCTTCAAGAACACGCTTGCAAAGGTTATGGAGCTCATGCTTGCTTCCGATCCTCCAAAGCCCAAATCTCACCGACTGTCCGAGATCTAATACGTGGTGAATCCTCCAGATCTGTATATTGGCCCCAGATACATCATCTGAGCGCATTGATTGGCTCGCTGTATCAGTCCGCATTAGGACTACGACTTCCTTTTGGCGAGGGCAGGTCTCATTTCCTCATAGCGTCCGTCGGAGAGGCATCTGACCGTCTGGAATTGTGCAGCCTTGCAAAGTGACAGGAGATGTTCCAAAATGTCGTCAATCGCTGCTATTACACGTTCGCGCGAGCTGCAGCACATTGCGCGACGTAGGCTTCGTTGTTTGCTTCGCGTATAGATTTATGTGCCTGTTGTGAGAGGAACTTCAATTAGGTATCACAACTTACTCACTCAACAGACTAGCCCATTGCTTACCCTCGTTGCGACTTGCGTCCTTTCATCACCTGCATTGAAGGTCGTGGGAAGCAGCCAATATCATGGAGCAATTACATGGCGCTCGCCTCTGTATCAGTCTTGCAATGTAAGGTATCCTATAGATCACAGTGCCCCAACATCCGCATGACTAACAGTCGATTAAGTTTATGTGTTTGCCTTTTCCTTTCAGCGCTGGAGTCCTCCATCATTGCGACGGCGCTGGTCTCAATATCCACAGACCTAGGCAACTATTCAAGGTCGAGTTGGATTGTCACATCCTACTTGATGACTTACACGGGTACGACAATACATACAGCGCTTGCTCACTTCCGGACGGGCTGACCACGACCAGGCTTTCTGATTGTGTTTGCCCGTTTGAGTGACATCTTCGGTCGAAAGTTAGCACTATTAACAGCGCTTGCGTTCTTCATCATCTGGTCATTGGCTTGCGCTTTGGCGCACACGATGGAGCAGCTGTAAGTAACGACATTTGTTCGGTCTTCTTACGCGAGGTCTGGCATGCTGAACATGGTATAGCATCGTCTTTCGTGCATTCCAGGGCATTGGAGGTGCCGGCCTCTTCAGGTAAGAATCGAGCATCTCAGCTCGACCGATTTCAGCTGACGTTGTTCAAGTCTTGTCTTCGCGATCTTCCCTGAGATCACCCCGGCGAAACATTATGGCATCGCGTCAGGTCTGATCAGTGCGATGTTCTCACTTGCCAGCATCATCGGGCCCGTCGTCGGTGGGGCAATTGCCAGTAACACGACCTGGCGCTGGGTATTCTACTTCAAGTAAGCCAGACGCTTATGCAATGCCCGACAATACTCGCGGCGTGTGCCCTTGCAGGAACATGCATAAGGCTAACACGGGCAGTCTACCACCGGGAGCCATAGCCTTTGCCGCGATGAGCATCTCATTCCCAGGTCAACTACCTTCGTGGAACAAAGTCAAGAAACAAATACCTAGAATCGACTACCTCGGAGTCGTACTTTCTCTTTCAGCTCTTGTGCTGTTGATCTTCCCGCTTCAGCAAGGTGGCAGCAAATACCCGTGGAACAGTCCCACGGTTATCGCCACGTTCGTCTTCAGCGGGGTTTGCTGGGTGCTGTTCAGTGTTTGGCAGTGGTACCTATCATCTAGTCATACGCGCTTCAGTTCTTTGTGGCCACTCCTGCCGACCCGCATTCTACGCAACAGAGTAGTCTGCGCCAGTTTTGCGTAAGTGTGATCCTGTTGACGAAGGCTTGACGGATGCTTACTGAACCAGCTGCTCGTTCCTCACGGGCTTCCCCTTCATGATCGCCATCATCTACCTCCCACAACGTTTTCAGATCGAGAACGGCCTATCTCCAGTCGACGCAGGCCTTCGGATCCTGCCTTTACTCCTAGTATCCGCTTTCGTGACTGGCATTGCTGGTATCGTGTGCTCTAAGAAAATGATCGCAGCCCAACTACTGGTTTTTGGGACTGTTCTACAAGTCATTGGCATTGGTCTTTTATCCACGCTTCCCACGACAGGTGCCATCCCGGCAAAACAATATGGTTTCCAAGTCATATTAGGCTGTGGCTTCGGTCTGATCGTGTGCCCTCTATTCATCATCATGAGGGTGGAGGCGGATCCAGACACGCTGGCTGTGATGATGGGCTGTCTGACACGTAAGCCGTTGCCTTTTAGCAGCATGCGTATGGTGTGATGCTGACAGACCGAGCAGAGTTCCGCATCCTAGGCGGTGTCATCGGCATCGCTATCGCACAAGCCGTCTTCCTGCAAAGACTACGAGCTGGTCTCAGTACCTTGATCCCACAAGAGATCATCCAGCAGGTCCTTCAAGTTCCATCCGTCATCGAGCGTCTGCCCTCCGCAGAGGCCACAGCCGTTCGATCTACGTATGGTGAGGCTTTCAACGTGCAGACTCGTATCGTCACCTATATTTCAATTGCAGCATTCATAGCCAGCCTCTTCACATTCTACGGGCGCAATATCTCGTTAGCAGAGCTTCAAGATCAAGCGGCTCAGCATCATGCAGACCAGTCAGCCAATCGAGCCTCTGGTGACGAAGAGAATGCACGAACGAAACAAGAGCCGAAATCAGAGATTGCGGTGTGAGCTCTTCATAAGCTCCAGGTAGATGATTAAAAGAGCTCTCAAGGAAAGGCGTCATTCATCCGGTGACAAATACACGGCCAGCTCCATCGGGAAGGGACGTTGGGCGAGCACCTACCAGATTCTTGTGTGAGGTGAAGATGCAAATGCGACCGACGCACCTGCCTCACACCTTCAAACGAGCCCCTATATATCTTCCGCTTCCGTTTGTGTCTTTCTCTTCTCCCTTTCACCAACTGTCCCACACACAGTCTCTCCAACATGCACGAGATCAACGATAGCAGCGGTATCAGAGCCCTCGTGCTCCTTCTGACTGATGGATTGGCTTGCGAAGAGGGCAACGTGACGAAGCTTCGAGCGGACCAATATCGTGGTGCTGTGGAGGTTGAGCCTGGTAAGTCGAAAGCTTCTGCTGTTCTGTAAAGCACACAAAAGAGTTGCGCTCAATAGCGGTTGTGTTGATGATAGAAACAAAGGAGGTGCTGTTTGTTTCAAAGCTTTGGGTCCTCTACTGACATAAATCTCCCAGGCCAGATCGTTACCGCTCAATACGAGATCGAGGCGCCAGCGGATCTTGACATCTACGTCGTCACAGACGTGGACGGTATTGGAAGGGACGTCGTGCTTCATGAAGGAAATCCATCCGCCTCTCCTGCGGCCATCATCAGATACAAGGTAGGTGTTTTCCCTGACGACAAGCTGGCTGATGACATGCAGCACCCGCCGTTCATCATTCACTGAAGACTGAATGTAGGGCACTATCGACCGTATTTGGACTCGCGCAACCCTCCCTCATAAAACCATCAAGCATGCAAGGATGGTGGTCAAAGGGCTGACTCCGGACACGCATCTCCCGTACCTTCAAGGGCCAACGATGTACGCGGACAAGGCGCCTGGCTCACTCAACGTTTCAATCTACGCCAGTCTGCCAGGGCACGAACGGATGTCATTCAAGGGAAGGAACTTCTCGAAAGAGGGTGCGAAGGAACTCCACCGGTCTTTATCGAGTGAATGGAGCGCTGACTAGGGAAAAGGCAGCCACAACGTCCAGTATTGGGCGGCTGCTAAGGACATGAAGCGCCCACCGGACGTCTTTGTCGGCTTCACCGATGCCAAGCCAGGGCGAGCGAAGGGCAAGGAGGCGGCAAGGATGTTCACAAGACATGTGCCTTCTCCGGCCTGGATGTCTTTCTCATACTTGTTGAGGTCAGCCTTCCTCGTGTGGCCCGTCATATGACGGACTGTGATATCTCCACTGCTGACATCGTGATAACAGGCAGGCCGAGACACTCGAAGGCGTGAAATTTGAGACTCCTCGATTGTCTCTGGAAGACGAGACTCCGGAAGACTACGAGGACGACGACTTAGACGTGGAGCCGAGTACTCTAATCATTGAGTCTGATTAGCGCTGCCATTGCCTGCGTTGAACATGACGAAGCTGCAAGCTTGGCTCACATAGCTGCATATTGCTGGACGTAGCAGAAAATTTAGCGAGTGAGTATGACGAATGATCGCCACTCAATGATCGATCTTTCCATGTCATTCTCTTGGCGTTGCATGTGTATTGCCTCTTCCTGGGTTTCTTTCTCCGCCAGCCCGGAGAGACACTGTAAAGAGCTTAGTGCTCACCCGTTCAGGAGCACGGAACGCTCTCGTCAAGAGACACGAGGAGCGACTCTCAAAGGTCAGAGTCTTGACCACCATGATCCACCATACACTGTTATTTGCTTGCAATGAACGTCCGCTGTATAGCAAAACAGACAATCTCGACGCCAACAGACATAGCCGAAGCCATGACCCCGATCGAAAGCTTCGGAACGATTTCTGCCATAGAAAGGAGCCCTTTGAGATGTGCAGGGGCCACGGAGCTTGCAGCTTTCAAGCCGCTCAGACCTGCCAACGCGATGCCCATTGTCCTCAATTGCAAGGGGAACAACATCGTCTGGGCTTCTACGTATGCCAGGCCGCTAAATAGCTGTACAAGGCCGACCAATCGGTATGATGGAGGGCCGTCAGTCGGTGGCCACTCGTAGAGGTGGTCGTCCCGGATAGAACTTTGTGGTTCCTTGTCTTTGCCCTCATTCTGGTCCGTTCGCCGCAATCTCGGAAGATCACTGAGCTTTGAAACGATCAAATTATAGGATCGACCAATTACCGCGTGGTATCTGGTTAATACACCCTTTTTCCGGCCTTGCGTCGTTGAGCGGTCAAGCAATTGGCCGAGCGAGGCGGAGGATAGAACCTCGGTAGCCTTGAAGACGCAGATTGCATAAATAGAAGTCGATACCCAAGCTCCTAGGAGCGTCGCAGTGTAAGTCGATGTGAAAGTTGAGTGCTCAAATCTGGCGGCAGATGATTGAGAAAACACTGCAGAGGCTGGGCGGATAAGGTTGAGATGCCAGAGCCAATTCGTGAGTAGCAATGGTGCAATCGCTAAAGCTCCGTAACTATAATTGGTGTGTGTCAGCGTAGATATGTATGAAACGGCATTTGGCGGAGGCTCATACGAGGGATATTCGGCAGGGTTTTCGTCTTCCTGCTTCTCCTGAGCATTTGCGAGTTGCCGATGTCCCGATCGAGCAGGCGAAAGTGACCCCACTCCATCGACGATGGTCACGAGAGCAGTGTTGTAGACCGCCTGAGCCACGGTCATCGAGATGAACCGTCCGCCCAGCAAATCCGATGTGAGAATACCGCGCAGACTGTGGTTTGACGACCTCAAGTCAGAGATAGCGCGGGGGATCAAGCAATCCCAAATGTACCCTTGCAATCCTATTCGAAGATAATGAAGTATGCTGTCCGGCGAGAATCTTGACTCTGTCTGAGGTGGTGAGGATCTCCCCTCGTTGGCGAGATCGATATCTGAGTCAGGCGGCTCTGCACTTTCTACGCTGAACTCTGTGACCGCGTTTTGGGCGGCTCTCAATCCAGCCTCAATGTGAGCGTTGTAAGGATGTTGCAACGGACGACCCTTTGCGTTGTATACTTGCACACCTCGCAGAGTCCCTTGAGAATCCAAACGGCCGTAGACATTGTCAGAAAGCGGACGGAAATGCTCATAGCCAGGTGGGTCTGGAGTCCATTCTGGAGCTCTGTCGAAGGCTCGTCCGAAGGCAACACGTAGTATATGGGCCTCGCGACCCCTTATTGATAGACCAGGTTAGCTGTGACTATTACAGTCTCGTAAAAATGGTACTTGGACTTACATGGTGTGTTGGCATTCTCAATTGAAAGTGTGAGGGGGGTCCTATGACAAAACGCAAGCGGAAGTCGCGACAGTGAAGATACCCTCTAAATCACGTGACCACATAGAGGGTACCTTGCATTAGCTCGATCTCGGACGCAGTCCGGCCGTTGCAGACATCCGGCAGATCTGCACAGAACCTCGGGAGCGGAAAAGCTCCATCCAGAAGCGCATCATAGACCCACGGACCGACGCTTCTACATTCGCAAGTCCTCTTCCGAACAATAATACCCCTTAAACCATTGTACCCATCCAAGAGAAATCAGGCGATCTGCATAACCTGATACGTCGCTCCAACAATTCTAAGCGGAAGTGACCCGCAGCTGTCAACCATTGGATCTCGAAGAAAACACAAATTCCCCTTCGAAGATGAGCGGAGGTACCACCTGTATGCGTCTGTTGTCCAGACCAGCTCGACAAGTCAGGAGAGCACCATTGTTTAAACGCAACACCCATAACAGCTTCGAGCGTCAACAACGACGGACCTTCTTCACAACACCACCGCTCTTCTCAGACTCCGGCAAGGCCACTCTCCTCACAGCATCTCGAACTCTATCATACCCAGCCTACTCGATCTTTAAAGTCATAGCGGACGTCGACTCGTATCCTCAATTTCTACCCTACGTACGCGCTGCAAAAGTAATCGCAGACTCTCCACGACCAGATAGCCATCACAACGAGAAGTGGCCGGCACTAGCTTCACTCACAGTTGGCTTTCAAGACAAAATCGCAGAAACATATACATCAAAAGTATTCTGCGCGCCTCCAGGACCGCATAAAGGACGAGCCGGCGTCGGCTTCGTCGAGGCCATATCAGGATCAGACGCGCCCAAGCCTAAATTCAAAATGGACGAAGACGTGAGCCACTACGATGATGTCGAGGCGCAGATACCAGCAGGAACGAATAGCGGCCCCTTAGCTTTCTTGAGGACGAGGTGGACGGTGTCTGAATACCCACATAAACCGGCGCCGGCCAATGCAGAAAGCACACACGCCGCGAACCTGGAACCTAACCAGAAGGCGCACGAGAAGACCGACGTCAATCTTGCCGTTGAATTCAAGTTTAATAGTTCGATGTACGATATGCTTGGACAGGCGGCGAGTGGGAAGGTCGCGGACATGATGATTGACGCGTTTGAGAAGCGGGTGAAAGAAGTGCTATAGATAAGTCATGATGGTGCAATCCAGCCATTGGAAGAGCAACGACAATGGAGTTCTTAAAAGCATATGTAATTGATAATGACCACCCTGATCCATCACACTATTCGATGATACAGTGTCCTTCCACGACTTCCCATGACTTCCCATAACTTCCATTCAAAACGCCACGCTATGCTCCTAAACACTGGGCTCGCATATGCATTGATAGCCATGATGGTTCTCAAATTGTGGTGATCACTTCTCAGGAGCATCCGGCAGCCGCTCAATCGAGTACTTCCCTCGCCCCACACTTATCAGCGGCACACCCGGCACCTTGCGTATCCTCCGCTTCAAGTCGCGGTCATTGGTCGCAACGATGTAAACTCTCGACTTGACTACGCGATCCACAAGGCAGTCATCAGCATACACACCTTTATGGTCACAACTGAGCCTACGAAACCCGTCAGCGTCCTCTCATTGTAACCAAGTAACTCTCAACGCACCTCTCCCACCGTTCATCTCTCGCAATCTGCAACGCAAGCCGGTATTTCGGACCCAGCTTCTCCATCTCAGCCATCACGCAGGAGGTGATCATGGGTCGTACGGTACTGCTCAGGCAGTCCATGAGAGATTCGAGGAGCGGCAGCTTCGCGCGTATCGTATGACTCAGGAAATTTGTATCGATGAGGATGGGGTAGGGGGCTTGTAAGGCCGTGTTGTAGGAGAAGAACATGTGTGTTGGTGCTGCGGGCCTGTCGTGGAAAACATGTCAGTGTGTGCGTTTCTCTTCGGACAGCTCGTGGTATCTCACGCTTCTCGAACGACACTATCGCCCTTCTCTTTCGCCTTCTGGATCTGCTCCGCTCGCTGCTGGTTCTTCTTCCTGCGATACTGTAAGTATTGGCGAGTGTCGCAAAGTGGCTGGACGTGCATACAATCGCGAATCACGTTGGCCAATCATCCGCTTCATCGTCGCGAACTTGCGCGTCTTCTTCTGTACGCCCATGATGGTATTGCTACTTCGGCGTGATAGATCTCAGGCGCTGTTTTGACGACTTGAGGACACTGGAAAGCCCAGACCACTTTGCCAAGATTTCGCGAAATCAGGTTGGCGCGCTACCATCATACCCGATCGAGACAAGCTGCTCGCATCCTTCATTGAACAGCGACGCGCTTGTCACCTCTCTACTTGCTCGAGCCTCGACGGCATTCACCTTTGCGACCTGCACCACATTACAATAATGCCGGAGCTTCGCGTCGTCGAAAACGGCGGCGTTAACTAATTTCTGTGACGATAAAGCTGCGAAGTCTTGCTCTCTTGCTATCGCGCAATCTCGAGTGTTTCTGGATACGACCGTGACGACCTCCCGGCTTTCACCTCAGTTTCACGCCTAGTGATGAACATATCAATAAAGCGTCTCAGGCGCTATTAGATGTCTTCATACGTCGATACGCTATCGAAATACGCGCCGTACTGGACTAAAGGGAGAAGATGATCAATGTAGACGACATATACGAGAAGATGGGTCTGGTGGATCTTGCAATCCGCAAGCGATCTCCAAACTTCGTCCACGAACAGCTTGAACTCATTGTTACCGCTCCACATGTCGGGTTCTGCTCCGCGGCGTAATCCGCCAAATACCTCGTTCAGCTGCGCGTCGAAAGCAGGTGCAGTGACCACGGATTGGACCTTTGGTCCTTGGCTTTGGAAGATAAGAATAGCTGCATGCTCATTCTACTACGAAGCGCCATGCTACGCCCCATTGCCTGCGAGGCATGGCTGTAAACTAGTGTAGTACGCGCTGACGCCATGCCTCGGTGTTCTTAGGAGTGTGGGAACTCTGCATGAGCTTCAAAACTCACCCTCTGACGTTGATGCTGTATCCGCCGTTGCCACACGGTGCACGACATTTGATTACTGATACTTCGTTCAGTAGGCTTACCGGTCATAACGTGGCCGGACTTGGAGATGCACAGCTGTCAAGAACGTAATGAGACTTGCCGGGTTTCTAGGCAACGTGTTCTTCTTCAACAATCTAGATCAACAATTTAGATCAACAATCAATTTTGCGGTCGACAACGCAGCGAAAGGTCAGACACACTCATTACGAGGTCCCATCCGAGATCGCTTAATTGCCCAGAAGAAGCATTCTTCGCCACAGTATTCGCGTTTCCTGCCCAATGCAGCTTAGCAAGGCTTGTATTGCACTACGAGTCGCGAACAACTAATTGCGATCCGCTCTAGCAAGTCATGCTCACTGTCGTACGTCGGTTTACCCTATGCTATGTTACTGTTGTCTCAAAGTCCAAGTACGTGGCATCTTCTTATGACGATGCTTGAGAGCCCTTATATATATTTTACGGCTCTTCTATCTTATCCTCCTAGACTTGTGTCAGGCACTCATCTACAATTTCGAATTCTGCTTCCTATCTGAGACTTTATCTGAGGTTCTAAACAACAGCACACCGTACACTTACGCATTGTCTACGACACACAGAGCTCACAAAGTAACACGCAGCAAATGTCTACTTCCGCGTCAAGAGCTACTGCATTGAGAGAAGGTACACCGGAAGATACTAGACCGGTAAACAATTGGGTGAGGGGCGTCGAAAGAAAGGCAAAAAAGCTAGAGGACGAGGCGCTCAAGCTAGAGAACGAGGTCCATAAAGTCGAGGGTAACCTAAAAGCTCTAGGCAAGTCCAAAGGGAGCAATAGCAAGGCGGATCAGAAAGCAGCCGAACTCATGGCGAGCGAGGCTAGGCAACAGGAACGTGAGAGAGACTCGTGAGTAAGATCCTTAGCGATAACGACTTCGTTGCTAACTAGATTCAGGATGAGAGAAAGGGCCGCCGAGAATAGGTTTCAGGCCGCTGAGCATAGGTTAGATGCAAAAAGGGAGCCCCGAATCCGAGATGATGAGGAGAACCTACCCGCCGATCGCAGGTCTTACAGATAGATATGACCATTCGTGTATTTGGGAACCAGCCTCGCGGTGTGTCAGAACTTAGCCTGGCATGTTCCTAAGAGAATCGTTCGGCCATAAAATCTTGCCTGTTATTGTTCGATGTGGTGGCTCTGTGTAGCCGATACAGCACTTTTTCTTTCGATTCTGTCGCACGCCTCTTGCAGCTCCAACCAAGCACAGCTATATCAAACTTATTGCGTTTCGTCCCAGTTTCACACAGCTGCTGTTCCAGCCCAGACTCTGCGCCGTGCAGCGAAAACCTCGCAGAGGGCGATCAGGTATGAGCCTGATTCTCGGTCGTCGTTATCGCATCTGCCATTTCTTCACCTTTACCTACCTCGTCTGTCTTCCACATCACATAATTATTCGAGAACATGAAGAGGTCGCGGGCGGTCTAGGTGGAGGGCCGCCAGCCACCCCGATAGGCTACACAAAGGCCACTTTTGTTGCAGCCTCTGCAAAGTCTGGTTGAGATGATGGGTCGATCTCGTTGCTCACATCGTTTTCGTCCTGCTCGTCGGCCCGCGTGAATTCGAAGAGCTTCTTGCGACCCTGCTATAAGGTGTTTGGAGGGTGGGCGTCCAGTAGCAGCTTAGACAGAGGCCATGCTAGCGACGACAGAGAGGCAAGACTACAACGACAAAGGCTGCTCACTACACCATACTGAGCCCGAAGGCGAGTAGCTACTCTGGACATAGTTATTCTCGGACAGCCTTCTGATACCACGAAAGGAGATCAAGAGCCGGGCATGCCCTGTCCACATCGCCAAGATTTCACAAAATCACCCGGCCGGCACACACTCTCTCGGCCGGTACCGAGCAAGTGCGCGATCAATGGCGGCGACTGACTCCGACAGAACGGTATCTCTGCACTCACCTACAACAGCATCGTCCACGCAGTGAACCATGTCCACCAACCCACCACCGCGCCTTCCCCTCGGCGTCCCCAATCCCCTCCGACCCCCAGACCGCCCGCCAGCCTCCCTTCCCGCCTCCAATCCCCGCCCGCGCAAACGGCGCCGCCTTTCCTCCCCTCACTCCTCACACTCCATTCCCTCCCATTCTCCCTCTTTCCCCTCCACTACCTCACCCACTTTCCCTTCTCTCTCATCTACCACATCCTCTTCAACCCCATCGACCCTCCCAAACCACCACCGCAACCCCCGCACCCTCTACTCCGCCGTCTCCGGGCGCGCTACAACCCGCCGCGCCGACACCGACGCCTCGACCTTTCATCCCGTTGTTGGTGCGCCGCTTACTCCGTGGGAGTCTTTAGCCTTGACGAGTCGAAAAGCGCCGGAAAGGTATGAAGAGCCTGAATTAGATTGCTGGGATTTTCAGCGGTGGTTGCCGGAGCGAAGGACGTATGGGGGTGATGTGTATAAAGATGGTGTGGAGGTTGAGATTTTGAGAGAAAGGTGGACTGAAGAGGCGGAGGGGTTGGTGGAGGGAGGTGAGACGGGGAGTGGCAAGAGGGATGGGCGTGGAGATGGGGAAGAACAAGTAGATGGAGAGGATGACGAAGATGGGCAACTAGACGAAGAGGAGGACGATACCGAGAAGGGGCTGAAGAATGAGGAGCCACGCAGCTTTTTGAGAAATCACGAACCCCCCTCAACCACATTACGCAGAACCACCGGTCTGCCCAGCGACGACATAACCAAAGCGCTCCTCCGCTACACATCTTATTTCTACCACGCCATGCACACCACCACGCCCCCACACACCAGTTCACCCCCAACTAACCCCGATCAACCGCCCATGCCACGCCACACACAAAACCACAGCCTCCACAGCCTCGACGAAACCGCCCTCCTCGCCCTCTCCATACTTATGGAAGAAAGCGCACGCGCAGTCGTGTTGCCGAAACCGTCTGCCAGTCCCACCACTTCCACGACTTCCACCACATTCGCCACATCCGCAGACGCAACTCCTAATCCCAAAGATACCCCATTCAATGCACACGCAGCAGACCAACCCGAAGGCTGGCGTGCCCTCATGGTCGGGCTGAAGAGTGAGAGGGACGAAGACGCGCTTGATGTTGTGGATGGGACGGGGATGGGTGTGATAAGAGGTGGTTGGCGTATGAGGCGGGATCGGCGGGATTGGGAGAGGCGGAAGAGGAGGCGGGCGCATGGGGGGATGGATGTTGGGGATAGTGGTGATGGGGAGGAGTCTGAGTTTGGGAGTGAGGGGGATGGTGTGGAGAGAGATGGTATGGACAGAAGGGGGGAGGAGAGCAGCGGGACGAACGCTGACGACGATTCAGACGAGTCTCAGAGCAGTAAAAGCGACGTGAGCGGCGCATCAGATAGCAGTGCAGCTGCTCCTGCTCATCGAGACGCGCGACGGGGTAAACCGGAAACAAAACCTGCAGTGACCGTCAACACAGAGCACAGCAGCGACAGCGACAGCACACACAGCAGCGAAAGGTCCAACAGTATTCATGGAATGAAATCCGCTTCTTCATGATTCAGAGGGCTACATAGCACTCCGGTATCTGCCTCTCCCCTCGCATATACACATCGTACACTCGCTAGCGTCGTGGCCCATCGCGTGATAGAGCTGTAAAGGGTGAGTGCCGAATGTCGTGAATAATCGCTGTCAATTGAAACGGCAGGGGTATCGTGGAAAATCCCAAACATTCTCGAGATTGAAAATTAGACGTTAAGAAATAGTGCTGGGTCGTTAAGTTAGAAATACTGTAGGTGGTTGTCGTGTCGTTATGGCGGGGCGCAGTTGGAGGGCGTGACAGATTGGTCGTAAAGAAGGTGTTCAGATTGGATGGTCAGGTTGGGTGTTGTCGGCAAAGGTGTCATTCCCAATGGTGGGATGGCACATGTTTCATATTCGAGTCGGTTGCAGTCATCATTCTTCTCGTAGATGGCCCATGTTCTCTTTGAGCCGGTTGAAGCTGCTCTTGCGTCTGGCGGTCTCCGGAGGCTCGGCACTGAGGTTGATGTTGCCGAGCATGGCGCTCTCTCGTCTCGCCCGGCGAGATGTTGCCGCTGCCGCATTTGTCGAGGCATAATTATCTGATGCGGTGCCGTTGCCATTGCTCAAAGAGGTCATGCTTGGACTGTCCCTACCCCGAAGTGAAGACACGAAGGAGCTCGGCGAAGACGATGCAGAAGGTATGAAATGTCCGAGACCGCTCAGCTGGTCATTACTCTGGCCTTCGCTGTTTTGCGGAGGAGGTGTGGATCGAGAGGTAGGCGTTGGCGTCTTGTAGGATCTGGACGCTGAAGATGGGGACTGTCCTGTCTGACGTGCCATAGGAGTAAGGTCGTAGCCACCGCTTCGCATTGACGACGGACTCCCTTCTCGCGGCATGTTGGAAACTTGGCGTAGCTGTTGACGCTGCTCAGCGAGATGCTCAGTGAAGCTGTTCTGGCTTGTCTTTGGGCTGTGTTGAGACAGCTCGTTGATTCGCTGCTGCGCTGTAGCGCTTCCCATGCCAGTAGACGCCGCAATGTTCTGCATCTGACTCTCTGCAAAGGAGATGTGTGATGCGTCAGGGTTCGCAGCTTTGAAGGTGGCGATGTTCTCGAGCACGGGTGACGCAGTGTCAGGATCTGCAGGTGCCGCAGTGAAGACAGAATCGAAGTCACCGATGAACATGAACATGAGAGGGTTCGGAATGTTGAGGGTAGGCGCAAAGACAATGCCGACGTTCTTAAGCGTCATGCGGTTCATCTCGGAATTGTTGACCACCTTTATGAGATATCGCGAGAGAGCGACCAGGACTTCCCGGTTGGCTTCGGGAAGTTGGTGAATCAGCAAGTTGATGGCCGCGAGGCGTTTGCTCTTTTCTTCTACTTCTATGGAGGAGTCAGTATCGTAAGCTCTTTCTATGTGAAGAACCAGAGTGGCGACAGCACTTACCGAGAACTTTCGTAAAATCCACAAACTTCTCCTTCGTCAAAATGGTATCAGGCAGCTCACGCAAGTAGAGCTTGAGCAGTGAAGCGACAGCATGTATGTCAATATAAGGGCCCTCCACAAGATTGACATCTCGCTCTGCATCAAAGCGCTCCTTGAGATGTCTGATGAGGGTGTTGGATCCGCTCAGACGGAAGATGCCTTCCTCGCTAGCGGCGTCGTTGGCTTCGAGGTATTCGATGCAGCGGTACACAGGCGATGGGATGCAAATGCTAACGCCTGTGGGCTGCGAATACTCCGCGGCATCAGCAAGAGGCGCACCAAACACAGCGCGAGTCGGTGCGCGCTTGTCAGGATTGGTTGGTGGTCGCGGACTGAGGCCTCTCTTGCCTCCATGGGCCGACTGCGGTTCCTCCAGATTCGACCGCATGAAGCCGAACATACTACGCTTCTTGATCTCCTTCTCTTTCGCCCGTGTAGGGGACGGTGACTTGTTGCCCCACATTGAGGCGTTCTGGATCGGCCCTCCTGCCACGGGCCCAGAGATGGAAGGGTGCTGGGTTGTTGATGTGCTGGCGCTCGAGGAGGATTGATCATCTGGCAGAGGAGACGGTGCCAAAACGCTGGTAGGTGTTCCCAACTTCGGTGCGTCCAACGCAATTGTGTCGTCATAATGAATAGCCTGCAAGTCGCGAGCAGCTTGACTGTCGATGCTGTCTTGAGCACGTTGCTTCCTTGTGGTCGACTCGAAAGAACTCTGGCTCTTTGAGTGCGGCACTTGGCCAGCACGCGGCGAGCTTGGTGGTGATTCCACGAAGGGGTGCGGTGCGCCGATATGTTGCATCAAAGCATCGACCCAGACATCACGCTCTTCGTCACTCTCTGCACAAAGAACATGCCGTATTGTGCTATTTGAATCCTTTCGCTTGGGTTCTATGATCGTGAAGGCGTGGCGGAACTCTTCGTCTTCCTCGAGGTCGACTTTCGCGTTTGGGCTAGCGATCTTTGCTTGCTGAAGCTTGATGATGCCTAACGGAGCTCCTCCTGGGGAGTCGAAGTGCTTGAAATGCGAGTTGTCGAGAATGAAGTAGCGCGATTTCCATCCTCCAAATTGCTTTCCTTTCTTGGCGAGATATCCTTCCTTGCGGGTCTTTGTTTTAGGTGAAGCAGGAGAGTTCGGCTCATCCGACATCGAAGACAAGTCGGCGTGCTCTTCGGGCGGAATAGCGTCTTTTGACAAATAGTCACACACGATCAGGGATGTTTTGTCGTCCATATTTGTGTTCAGCATTGCTTCGAAGTATCGGTTGAGGGCGGCACGACGCGCGTCGATCTTTGCAGGCGCGTGACCTGAGAATATGCTGCGGTCTGGCGGGCTTGACTTCAGTCTTACGAATTTACGAAGAGCGTAGTCAAGTGCTGACAGTGTAGATGGCTTCTTCTCTACGCGCCACAGCTGCTTGCCGCTTGATCGTAAATGAACGCCCAGTGTAAAGACATTATCGTCGTCGCTACTCTTCGAAGACACACTATGCGTTGCAGGTCGCAGGCGCGAAGACCAGACCTTGATGATGATAAGAGAGAGCGAACTAGGCGACAGCAGAAGTCCGGGGTACTGTTCTGCCACGAAGCCACGGTAGATCTCCCTGGGATATGATTCCTGTGGAGAGGTTAGCGCACTTGTATTCGCTTTCGGCTGGATGCGCTCGGCCATTGACGTCGTTATGGATAGATCGGGATTTTGGCGGCTGCCTGGAAGAGGTAAAGATGAGCTCGGAGCATTGTTCGGTAACGGGATGGGATACTTCGGTGCTCGTGGCGAAAGAGGAAGTCCTTGGCGAGGAGAGAGTGGACCAGGTGACGGTAGCCCATTCAAAGGCGCACGAGGTAGGGGAGCATTTGCGATCCGATCACTTGGTTTCGGACTCATGGGAAGTCCAGGAGACTTCGGCGGCAAAGTGACGCTTTGCGCGACGGTCGGTGGGTGCCTCGCCGGCTCAGACGGAGCGAGAACAGACGCGATGGACTCCGTCGCAGGCTGTAGTCCAGCTGGTATGTGGCCCGGTGGAAGTGCAGCTCTGGGTGAGCTCGGCAGACCAACGGGCACTGAAGTGGCATCTTTTGCTGGAGAAGTGGATGTAGGTGATGGCAACGCCCCACTTTCAGGTGTCGACGCCTCATCGCCCTTTTGTTTGCTTTTGCTCTTCTTACTCTTCTCTGATCTGCTTCTTGCCTCTTCCACGAGCGCCACCATTTCCCGCTCGCGATCATCATCTGCCCTAGTTCTCCGACGTCCGCGCTCGAACTGTGGCAAGTTCCCGTATAAGATGACCTCGTCGCGCTCATCACCGTAGTCTGAGTTCGAGGCTTGGGTGTTGGGAGCATCGGTAGGTGGAGGTGAGTGCGTCGATTGAGCCAAGTTCAGTGGTGCAGGAGCAGCCTTGCGAAGCTTTTCGTTAGGGCTTGACAAAGGCTTCTGAGGAGTGGCTTTAGGCGTCGCAGGGCTTCTTTGCTGCTGCTGTAGCAAATCCTTTCCTTGCAGTTGCGTAGGTTGCCGTGTGGAGCGTGGGATCGCGACAGGAGGTAGGTTTGCGATCTGATCGTCTGAGTAGCTGCTTGTTTGACTATCGTCAGTCAACGCAGAGATTGCAGAGTCCTGAGATGCAACGATCTGATGAGGGACAGCTCGTGGACTTCGGGGCGACAAGGGGGATAGCGCATTGGTCTGGGAATAATCGAGTGACATGCTCGGTTCAAGAGCAGCACTTCTGCCATCTTGACCCCTCTGCGTCGCCTCTTTGACCTCATTCGCGGCCGCCACATTGCGCGGAATCGCAGGAACAGGCTCAGGCTGGTAATCCTTCAGTCTTTTGCGGTATCTCTCTTTGTCTTTCAGGGCGCGTTCAAGGTCGGCGTGCAAGCCATGAACCATGCTCCTTTGCTTTTCCACCAGTCTCCAGAGCTGCTCATTGCGCGAGCTCAAGCCCTTATTCTCTTTGAAGAGTTTCTCAATTACGGCGAGAGGATTATTTGCAGCTTGAGCCGCAAGGGAGCCAGCATCGGGCGGTGGATTTGAGGTGACCGTCGTCTCGCTCGACGAATGGTGAGAGTGACCAGTACCTTGGGAGAGTATGGAAGGTACGGCCGAGGTTGCAGAAGAGACAGACGACATTGCGGAGTCCATGGATGGATTGCGCTGGTTCGTAGAAGGCCGGATCGCTGCGCTTCTGGGATGCTGTTCCATAGAACCCGAGGCAGTCGATAGAGACGTGCTCTTCGAAGAGCTGCTTCCCGTGGTCAAATCTGGCGACGTGAAAGAACGGCGCGGTGCTGTCGCATTCGCGAGTGTCCCGAGTGTGGGCTGCTCGCCTGCTCGAAAGGCTGCCGGCGCCTCAGATGGGATGCGCGAATCAGGGTAAAGCGGTGGTCGGGCCAGGGGGTGATTCAGTCGCTGAGGTGTGTGCTGACTGAACGGCTGTGCGCGCAATGGTGTTGGCGCGCCATTAGCTAGTAACGCTGTGGACACTGCTGCGGTCCGGGTTTTATGGGTGACTTGTGAAAGCGAAGGGAGGGCTGATGAGTTGGTGGGGTTCGCAGCGGTAGATTGAGCGGAGTGATGAGGAGGGTCGAACAAAGAAGTCTGGGGTGGGATATTACGATTATTGTTCGCGCCGGATAGTGCTTGTTCACTACCGGGAGTATTATTATGCGTCAAAGCTGCGGTTGCAAGCGGGCCTCGCTGGCGAAGGTCGTGATAGTGATGATTGGAGTTGAGGGGCTCTGACATGCTCCCCGGAGGTGTGAGAAGAGCAAGAATGCTCACGGCCGTGATGTTCCTCCAGACAGACGACCAGAAGGCTCTCAAGGGGTGTGTTCAGAGCATCAGGCTTGCGATAGTTCATTGGTTTGTCCGTGAGGCGCCGTCCCGATCCCCCCTGCACTCATCTGACTCGTATCGACGCTAACGTCTCCTTACACGATAGACAGACGACGACGACAAGGACGCATGGTAATTACCAAAGATGAGATGGGATCATTTGGCAAGAGTTTCAGAAATGTCCACTAGAGAGCCGTGGACGCAAGACGGCGCTGCAGTGCCTGACAGTAGCGACGACGGCGACAATGACGATGACGATAAGGCTAGGCTGCTCATGTGACTGGAAAATCGCCAAGACGCGGTCTCACTCTACATGTCAGGATACGATGCCGGCTCCTACCACTTCTCTCAACCTCCAAGCTTTCCAGCATTTGGCCTGGAAAGTCTAAGACTGAAAATTCATCCTCTGACGGCGACCGATGTCCGTTGCAGCCAGCTTGATTTCGTGATAGCTGTGCGGTGAACCGTGGAGGCTTTGGCCAAGGTCGTCTCATACCACCGCTAGGTCGGCAAGTGATCCTGACATGCATAATGATAACATCTGCACGAAATGGTATGATCAGAGATCTGCACCATTTCTCCTCATTTCTCATCTCCTCAACGCACTCCTTCCTCTTTGGATTGGACCATCTTTTGGCAAATTCACAAAGGTTTTCAGATTGTATGTGTTCGCCTCACATCGCTTCGGACGGGTTGTCACCAATCGTCCAAGTTTCTTCGCAGGCGTCGACGATATCGAGATGAAGAAAGCGTCCCCACGCATGGACCAACTGATCAGGCGGCAGATTGCCCCTCTCTGCAGCCCTTCGGCACTTCGAGCTTGTGGACCACATTCACTCCAGCCACTGGTAATCATGCAAAGGCGGGAGCCTTGTCTGGACAATTGACAGAAGGTACAGCCTATCAGCTCGATTCTCGTACCCTCAACGCCCCTTGAAGTGACAATGGGAAACGCTCCGCATGTGGCACAGTCAGATAACAGTGGAGACGCCACTATGGGAGCCGTCACTTACAGCCCCACACTCACGTCTTGTGTTACCTGGGCGGCTGAGCCGCCTTTTCGTCGTATCGTTTAAGCTTCTTCTCAGTCTTGTGGGATGGAGTACTGTCCGGACAAAGTCTCTGCTCATGTATGTCTCAAACGTCGTCAAATGCAAACATGCAGACTTGATTGTGGGGGCAGGCTCCGCGGTATCAGCTGTTTTCGTCGCCTTGCTATTCCTGAGACTCTTGGCTCGTCTGGCTCGCCTCTACTGTCTCTTAGTGTTGCCCCGTCTCAAAGAAGCTGTCTTCTCTTTCTTGCTAAGACCCTTGTGTGACGTATCTTGACATGGAGCGGAAGAAAGTATGAGGGAAAGCAAAGAGAATAAGGTTCAGCAGAAGCGATGGGATAGTATGAGCGGTCTAGCAGCCTGACCGCTATTGATGATACAAGCTTCTTCACGGATATATCAAATTTCAATGAAAAGCCAGACAGCATATAAAGGAGTATGTTCTCGAATCTCTTCTATTACGAAAATTTTCTGGGGAAAGATTTGGTACAGGCTTGCGCATACCGTCGTTGAATGAGAGTGCAACGTGAGTGACCTGTACAACCAGCGAAACCGAAGGCCTACTGTGGGCTTTGGCAAGTCTGTACCTACTTGAATCACGGCGTCGAACAGATGGCTTGAAGGAAGGCATTGAGCCTAAGTTTCATGCCTTGGGCAGCGAGAATTGCTGCTGAGGTGTTTCAGCATATACATTAATGAGCTACATAGCTACTGTAGTATTGCATCATCTTCCGCAGGGTGCGTAGGCGCGCGGTTGAAGATATTTTGTACATTTACCTAAAAAGGTGCTGTGAAGTTTGTGCGCTGGTGATCAGTTGAACCGGGCACTAGGTACGGCTGTAGACTTGGTGTAAGCACAAAATCTCTCAACAACGGAAGAAATCTGACGTACCTTGTACTTGGGGAGGTTGTCGAGCACGTTGTCCGGCAAGTTCAATGTATCCTTCACTATCTGCCTTGGCGTCAAGCCGAGCCACTGCGAGGCGCTGATATCGGTAAATTTGGGCTGCTTGAGCATCTCGAGCAACACGACTGGCTCAGTGCCTGTGTTCTCTATGTAGTGGGCGAAGGTCATGGGGATGTAGCCGACGTCACCTGGACCGTAATCAAATGTTCTCGAGCTAGATGGCGGTGAGAAGACTGTTATGCGAGCGGTTCCTGAGATGAAGAAGTTCCACTCGTCGCTCTGCAGATGCCAGTGGAGTTCACGCATCGCGCCCGGCTCCAGGGTGACTAATGCTGCGGACCTGCACAGATACATCAGCCATGACCACAGCGTGAACGGGGGCGGATAGGCGCGTTACTTACATATCCGCTGCAGCGGGGAACACAGTGGGATCAGCAATCTTGAGAGATCCTGCACCCGGGATCGTCATTGGCTCCTGCTGACTGAAGTGATACGAGTATTGCGTAGCGGCTTGATTTGTCGCTCCATTCGGGCCCACGGTCCTCTGCTCATCAATATTTGCAGGGGCGGGAAGACCCTCGAAGATGAACAGGTCGTCGTCAGGAAGGCCGTCGAAGTCGCCAACATCCGCTTTGAAGTTCTTTGCGAGCACTTCAAGAGGGTTTCGCATCATCATTTCGGTGACCAGGCTCGTTCCCTCCTCAGAGAAGTACCCATCGTCGAAGACCAACAGGAATTCGGCTCCGTTCTCGAGTGCTTGAATGGAATGCGGGATGCCTGGTGGGAAGAACCACAGGTCGCCTTGACTGATGTCGTCGATGAAACTCTCGCCATTGTCATTTACAGCGGCAACACGTGCGCTGCCGTTCAACATGTACGACCACTCTCCAGCTTGGTGCCAATGGAGCTCGCGGTAAGCATGCGGCGAAAGACGCATGTCGACACCAGCCATTTCCAAAGCTATTGGCAGGACGTCGTGGTTCTGCTGTCTCGCCCAGCCGGCGCCGTTGAGACCGAGATGGTTATGGCTCAGGCCAAACGGCCATACCGCGTTATCGACATCCCCGCTATCGGTGCCTGGTGCGGCGAAGAGGTCTGGGTAGATCTTGTCCAGGCGAGAGGTGTCTGCGTACATTATCAGTCAGGTATATCCCACTGGCTGCAGCAACTATGCCGCAATGCTGGATAAAACTTGTCAAGCGTCACTCACCAAGAGCTGCGTCCTTCGAACCACCGGCCTGGCCGCGGATCGGTTGTGGCTGGTCGACGTCCTGAAAGTCGAGGATCAACCCATCGTCTGCATCTGCCGATTGAGCTGGAATCAAAGTCGGACTCGGGACTGCAGCATCACCGGAGACAGGCTGCCCGTTGTAGCCGACGAGGCTTTGAGTCGGATATGGTTGCCCACTTGCTCCGGGCGGCGGGGATGCGATCGCAGTCGGCTGATCAAGAACAATGGGACCGCGTGTGCGTTGAGGCCAAACGTTGTTCGCCGGGTTGACCGCCGGGGCATTTTGCCGTGCCTTCAGATCATTACGGCGCTGTTTGGCAGGCTCAGTATCAGGTTTAGCTTGACCATTTCGAGCCGGTGCCGCAGACGTTGCCGTGAGGAGGCTAGAAGCAAGCAGTACGTTGATGAATGAGCTCAGCATCGTGAATACCTTGAAGTGAATTGCCTGAGGCTCAGACACAATCACAGCACAAGAAAGCCCGAATGAGAGGATAGTCAGACAGCGGAGGGTAATTCAAGAGCGGGTGTGGCGTAGGGCCACTCATGTTTATAAATCATCACTGGAGATGGTATGATGTAGCCACCTACAAGGATCCACCCGTCTGTCGCGACAGATGATAGATCAGGAGACTGGCGCGTCCCAAGTGTCGGCATGAGCAGCAGTTTTCTCGGAGACCAGAGAGAGAGGCATGTCCAATAAACATAGTTCCGGTGCTTCCACAGCTGAGCAGTGCTATTACTACATTCACCCCTGCTAGTATCTACGCAGCCTGTTACTCCTCAGCAAGCACATTCTAGCCCATGCAGCAAGCGGCAGGAGCGTTTCGTCCATGCTTATTGAAAGCCATCACTGCCGGAATGTCGCCCAGGAGTCACCTTCATGCGCGACATTCGACAGTAGGGCACAAGAGGTGCGGCTGAGACGGCACAAATGCGTCGGCCTTCGGCACTGATGGTGAGGCGATTTGCCAGCGGAAAGACCGGAGAGAAGGTGAGGTGGAGTGAATTCGTTCTGCACAAGCACACAAGCTTCGCAGCCGTTGATCGACCCGACGGAAGCGTGATCCCGGGCTGGGGCGAAAATGATGCTTTTCCCCACAAGATACCCCAGTTGCCCATGATTCGCGCTCCAGAGTAAGCCTCGAAATTGATAGCAGGCTCACATTCTCCAGATTGCCAAAGGTCGTTCCACGGGGCAAATACGGCAGGGCCAATGATCCATATTGCTCTGAGCTGCCTGAAAGAGCTGACAACGTTGACATGGTGGCCAAGGACAGTAGATTGCGTCCTGTGTGACGAGCGAGACCTCGATGCGGACGAATCAAGGATTAGTTTAGCCAGAACCCACCGTCTTACCAAGCGTGGAGTCAATGCCAAGAAATTCTGTCGGCAAGACATCGGACGATAGCACTTTCCTAAGGCAAGAGACTCAAGCACGTCAAGGGAGCCATAACAACCAAACTCGCCCACGTGCGTGGTGATGCGCACTGGGATGCTGTTCGCTGGACATTGTGGTTGTACTGTAGTAGCGAAACCGTCAAGCGAGGTGTACACGGTTGACTGTTAAGCTTGCTAAGCATTCGGCGACCGCTTGGCGATGTATGAATACTCCTGCGCAGTAGGTTTGGCTTCCACTGCACAGCATAGGCAGGGATGCGTCTCAGCGATACACCTACCCACCCCTTGCAGGATACTCTTCTTTTTTTAAAACTCGCCCTGGAAGATGGTCAGCCGCCCTTGTCACGGGACGTATACCCCATTGACATGGGGTGCTGGAACTGTATTGCCAACATCGCCAATCTCATCCATTTCTTGAAGCGTAAAATCAACCAGATAGCTATCGTCGATGAGCTCTTCCATGCGAGAATAATGGCGCTCCGTATAAGCTTTCAAGGCATCTAGCATCTCCTTGATGCCAAGTGCCTTACCACTTCGTAGACTTAGCAGTCGTTTAGGCGGGTGGCTCTTCAAGATTGTCCAGAGTATTCTTTGAGCGACAGGTGCTGTTTTCGCGTTAGTATTCCAGTCTCGCACACGACCGAGCAGGGCCATCAATTGGTCGTTGCTCAGATTTGCGATCACTTCATCAACAGCTTTCACTCCACACAAGCTGCCCTGCTCCGGCGGGTATGTGCCAACAACTGCTGTAAAGAGCGCTAGTAGCCGGGCTGGATGGTTCAGCTGCAGCGCAAGAGTGATTGCTTCGCGGTACGAGCCGTTGCGCATGAAGTTCTGTAGACGTTGATCCTCTTCGATCCTTGCAGTGGACGCTGCGGCACTCTCAGCGGCTCTGCTTGAGGTAGTATTTCTCCACCATGTAATGACTCCGTCGCCTCCCCCGGACATCAAAACATCCTGAAATGGATGAGCCAACAAGGCCCATACCCGGTCAGTATGGTTGTCCAATGTCGTGGTCACTTCCCCAGACATGACATCCCAGACTTTGACCAAGCCGTCACCAGCTGCACTGGCCGCTTGCAGGACTTGCCTTGATCTTGGTTGATTTGATTGACCTTTATAATCTCCGTCTTCCATGTCAACAACATCTTGGCCGTCTGTCTCCCTCTTCGGGGTGTGAAACGGCTGCCAAATCACCTTCAAGACGCTGTTTGTATGCCCCTCGAAAGTGCGTAAACAACTGTAATCGGCCAAACTCCACACCTTGACTGTCTTGTCTCCACTCCCTGTCAACACAAACCCTCGTGCATTACTGGCTTGGTTGACTTCGCTCGCAATCTGGGGCGTGCCATGCGGTGCAAAGCGTACTGACCATACCCCGCGACGATGACCACGAAGGACGCCGATCACCTCTCCATCCTCTACAGACCAAATCTTGACGGTTCGATCTTGAGACGCTGAAGCAAACAACGCGGATTTGTGGTCGACGTCGACAGCGTTGATATCCTTCTCATGGGCCTTGCGAGTGTATGTTGCACGAGCTGACCTGTCTTTGCTGGACTTGCCCGCCGAGATTGTCCAATGCTTCACAGTCTTGTCTTGTGATCCAGTGACGACAAAAGCCGGAGGATAGTCCAAAGGGTCCGTGTGAGCTCGAGATTCAGCTTGTGGTTGCGTGCGTGGTAGAGCGACGGCGCCTATCGACTCAGCATGGCCAGATAGAGTACAAACACACTCAAAGCTTTTGTCATTCACATCAAGTCGCCAAAGCTTGGCTGTATTGTCTTTCGCTCCTGAAACCAGCCAGTGGCCAGACCAGTCAACGTCTAAGCAGATGACGATGTCCTTATGTCCGCTCAACAGGCCGACATCTGAGCCAAAATATTGATCCTGCGTATTCGCCTTGGACTCACCGGACTGAAGAGATAGCACTTTGATGTCTTCCACATTAGTAGCGACCGCGAGATATGTACGATCTCTACCGACTAAGCCAAAGTCAATGATTTCGTCATGTGTCCCAGAGATAGATTTGAGCATGGTGAGGCGCCCAGCAGAGTCAGCTTGGTCATCTAAGTGCTTTGAAGACCGTAGTTGTAGACTCAAATCGACATGAGCAGACACGACCTCTCGTACGGCCGGGTTGATGATCAGCTGCATAATCGAAGACGCTGTGCCCTCTGCACGAGAAGGCAGCTCAGTCCGTTTTGCTATGTTCCATACGCGCACACGACCGCTCTCACCTCCAGCAGCGAAGTACTGCGGCGATATGAAGCCAGCTGACTCTATTGATTCCAGTGCGGGTATCGTGCTGAGAGATTTCCAATTCGATATGCTCCATAGAATGATGGTCTTATCTCTGCTCGCCGATAACAGCATTTGCTGCTCTTCGTTGAACGCTAATGCGCGGACGACGGACACGTGCGACTCCAGAATTGCTACGCTCTTGCGAGTCTCAAGATTCCAGACGCGGATCTGGCCATCCTCGTAACCCGCGGCTAGTCTGTAACCTGCTGTCGTCGTTTTCTTACTGCCATGTTTGCTTGCCTTCTGCTCTCTGACTTGAAAGAAGCAGAGACTTGTCACTACGCTGCCTTGGCCGTGAAATGTGTGCGTGGCGAAGGCGCCTTGTATGTCCCATATCTTTGTAATACCATCTGCTGACCCAGTTGCGAGGAGGCTATTGCTCTCATCAATCGCGGTCGTGACAACAGGAGCGCTGTGTGGCTTTAGAGTCCTCTCGGGTAGTAGCTTTACAGTACCATCTTCCAGCGTTTGCAGCGGGCATATTCGTAATGAGAGCGATCGTGAGCAAAGTATTACGTGGGACCCAGAGGAGGTGAGCGCGAGAGTGGTGATAGCTTCGCCATCCTATTGCTGTCAGCGAGTATCTTACACATTCAGCATGGTGAGCACGCACTCCTTCGAGCTTCGCAAGTCGCTGACCGGTTTTCAGATCGGTAAGCAGCGCATCCTCGCCGAGAGTAGTCGCCAGCAGGCGTCCATCACTGGCTAGCGCAACTGCACCACCTGTGTATATTGGTTCGATAACCTTTTCTGCCTCGTAAGAGGTCTGGACAACAGTCCTGTTCAGGGCCATGAGTGAGCAAAATGGACATACGCGAAAAGACGCGCTGCAAATCATACGATCACATGAAATTTCGCGAAACGGAGATATGGTGTAGATCTGCTTAAACCCGATCTCTGATTGGCATTGGGAGATGCGGAGCTTGTTCATGGCAAACAAGATCTTTTGAAGCAGGTATCAGCGAATCAAGTCAACAGCGAAGATGGACGACATCGGGGCTTCTGGCAATGGTGCAGCCGTCCACGAGGCAGACCTCACCAAAGGCATGGAGCACATGCGCTTCTACGTCTCCGTCCCCACAACGCACTCACCCAAACCACGCACACCATCCGCCCAAGAGACCACTGCAACACCACTTCCTGCAAATGACAACCCCAACGTCTACGGCATCCCCGACTCCGCCATCAACCCACCACGCCAACCACCCGCCAACCGCCCCTCAAGCCCCACCTCAAACCCACAAAAGCGCACCGACCCCTTCCAATTCGGATCGCGATACCTCGAGGAAGGCGACGACATCTTTGAATTCAACGCCTGGGATCATGTAGAAGTCGACGATGCATTCAAAGCCTTCGCAGAAGAGCAGTTCACGAGGCAAAGGGAAAGCCCGGCTAGCGAATACCACAGGAGTACGTTGGAGCTGCTTGTAAGCGTGCGCCTCCGATTACGCGGATGAAATTATGTGTATAGTGGTGCTAACGGGGTGGTTTAGGTGTGATCAACGGCAATCCTGAGAAGCCGTGGAATCGCTTCTACACCAACAATGCGGGCAACTTCTTCAAGAATCGCAAGTGGCTGTTTCAAGAGTTTCCTACGCTTGAAGAAGCAACGAAAGCACCGGCGGAGGGAACGCGGAATCCAGTCAGGATACTGGAGATTGGTGCAGGCGCTGGCAACACTGCCTTTCCCCTGCTGGTCGCCAACAAGAATCCTGATCTTAAGGTCCACGCTGTGGACTTCTCCTCCGCAGCCGTCGAGGTCATGAGAAGAGATCCAGCATATGACCAGAAGCACATGCAGGCTGACGTGTGGGATTTGGCGGCGCAGACAGAGGATGGAAGCGTCAGTATAGCACCGAATGTGGAGGTGGGAAGCGTCCATATCGCGGTGATGGTCTTCGTATTCTCAGCAATGGAGCCGAAGCAATGGCATCAAGCTCTGCGAAACGTATGGGCGGCACTCAAGCCAGGCGGTGAGGTGCTATTTAGAGACTACGGTAGGGGCGATCTTGCACAAGTGCGCTTCAAGAAAGGCAGATGGATGGATGAGAACTTCTATGTACGGGGAGATGGCACCAGGGTCTACTTCTTCGACGAGGAGGAACTGAGGATTATTTGGAGTGGAACTGGGAATATGAGTAGAATCAGTCAGCTTGACGGAGCCGCTGATGAGACAAGTGGTAAAGTAAGAAAGACGACAGACCAAAGTTGGCCGTGCTTCGAGATAGTAAACCTAGGCACAGACAGGCGCATGCTCGTCAATCGCCAACGAAGACTCAAGATGTACCGGTGTTGGATGCAAGGAAGATTTAAGAAGCCGCAAGATGGTGAGTAATGATCGAATCTAGTTCAAAGGAATAAATACACCTAGAGGCCATGCTCCATCTACATGATATCCAACATTGACTCACGCTTCACTTCCCACTGTTCAACCACTCACTCTTCCGCCACCCAGCTCTGCTCATCATATCCTCAAACGTCGTATCCCGCCTCACCTCCACCATCTCCGCTGCCGGCTTAGCACGACTCTCCGCACCCGTCGGCGTCCTCACCGAAGCCGGCGGCGGCGTCTGAAACACGCTCGGCGGAGGCAAAAGCACATTGATCGTCTCCGAGCTCGCGTTCGGCGTATGCGTGCCTCTCCCACGTTGATTATCAGAAGCACTTCGAGCGCTGCAGTCAGACTCGATTGTCGTGGCGCTCGCGTCGCTATCCTGCCTCTCCAGACTCTGGCCCCGTACTTTTCGCTCTGTTGTTCGATCTACCGATGCCTCGCGGCTGGCGCCCTCAACGTTCTCGACCAGCGGACGTCGGGCGCTTTCGCTGCGGTCGCGCAGGCGCATTTTCTTCGCTTTCTTGGGTGATGGCGTCGCGTTGGTGATGTGTTTCGCTTCGCCGCTGTTGACACTCTTCCCTTCGAGTTTGATGACTTTAGCCAGATTTTCGTCGGAGCGTGGCCCACGCGATACGGAGACTGGCAACTTGTTCCTGCCGGGTGAAGGCGAGATTGGGAGACCGAAGCGCTGTGCAGTTGAGAACATCGGGTCTAAGCGTGTGTTCCTTCGGGAGCCTTTTCGGACCGGTGTCTTGTGAGGCGCGGTTGCGGACCGATTGCCCAATGTCAAGAAGCGCAAGGACTTCGGCCTGTCCTTCGTTCGGGTCGACCACGATGGCTTGACTTTGTCTTCGTAGCCGGTCTCGCAACTGCCGCGGCGCAGAAGGAAGTCTGTGCGGTGTAATGGCGCGCCGCCGTTGAGTTGAGTGTTCCACATTGGCTCGCTTACGACCGACGCATTTGATTTGACAGGCGCAGAAGCTTGAGGCTCTGAGTGAGAGCGCGAATGCGATGACGGACCGCTCATCGGCGCGACGTAGTGCTGTTGCGGTGAAAGTGGGCGTGGTGTCCGTCCCATGAATTCACTGCTATGTGACGACATTCGGCGACGCGGCTTCTCGTTCATGTAATTTTTCGCTTCGTGTTGTCTTCGCCGTCGCTTGAGAAGGAAGATCACCACCAAGCCGATAAGCGCAGCGGCCAAAAGAGCCAATGGGACCCCAATGGCAATCGCCTTCTTGTTGGAATGATCCTCGTTAGTCTGCAATGGCGCTGCGATTGGTGAGATCGTTCCCGTGCTATACGGCGCAGCTGCTGTGCCTGCCTGTCCGGTAGCGACCGGCGGGACCATGGAAGGCTTAGAGCTCGTAGTCCCAGTCTTCGGCTGCACGACACAGAGGTTGCCAGCACAGTTGAATCCAAGCGGACAGCACAGGTTTCCGCATGTTGGAAGAACAGCGTCCAATTCCGTAGAATGCACCTGGTTGTTGGGATAGTCGTCTCCATTCTGCTGTGATATGTCGCAGGGGATCTGGCCTATCACTCCGCAGTCTGAGCCTTTCGGACAGCATATCACTGATGTGTTTTGTGCAGTCGTCGGCAAACATATCGTATTCGCCTGGCAGGAGAAGGGCAATCCATCAGGACATTTTGTCAACGCTTGAGCCTCGACGTCCTGTCTGGGCTGCAAAGCTCTCGCGGTGACTGTCGTCATTAGGTAAATGAAAGAAAACGGAAGAAGATACCTGCTCTTCATCATTGCTGGATACTACAAGAGAACACAAACGAAATCAACGAGATTGGTTATCTTAATGCGAGAGACCAGCACTGCTGGGAAGGAGAAGGAAGATCAGAACGGAGCAGAAGCGCATCTACGCGTAGATCATACAAACAAGACGCTCCAGACCCACTCGGAGAATCAGATTCGACGTACTATTCTTGCGGAGCGAAAGACTGCAAGCCGGGACACTCTGCGTCAGTCCGGTGACACGATCTGAGACATCCCATGAGAGCGGGCAAGTACGTATGAAGCCATTCAGCTCACGAGGTCGCGGGCATTGGCGGAGAGAGTGTGCTATTCAGAGAGGCGCAGCGCCTCGGTCTGCCTTCCATCGGCACGCCGAGCTGCTTGTCATCTGTTGAGCAGCCACTAAGGACGAGACCAAAATGCAGATTGAAACAATGCAAGAATAGAAGGAAGCTGGCGGTTAAAGAGAGGCCGGGCGCTTGCCTCGTGATTGGCTGGTGGCGATTGTCGTAGATGCGCTAGTCTGTCTTGGATCTCTCGACCAAAAGAATTCATGAGTTGAAACAACCTCTTCATTGCAATTGTCACTGGAATCCTCTTACCGCCGTCATCTTGCAGCATCGGAGCTTTTCGCGCACTGATCTGCTTGGTCGCGCATCAGATCGACGCGCTTCCCCGGTTCCGCATGATGATACCTCGAGCTGCTCTCCGGCAGCGACATGGACTGCTAAGCTCGACATCATGCCTCACTGTATGCCCAATACGCTCGTCTTCATAACAGCACGCATACATCTAGTATACCCGCTAACAAAGCCCTCATAGAAAGCATCAGCCACCTCACCACCGACCCAACGATTACCCACCTATCCCCATCCCGCATCCCCATCACCTCACCACCAGACCCGCTCCGCCCACACCATCCCCTCCCTGGGCAGCCAGAATGCCGAGATCCTCCGAAACGGCTACGACGGCCTCATCTCCTCCGCCGCCCTCAACGAAAACTGGACAATCTACATGCGCCACCTCCTCGCGCGCCTCAACGACCTGCTCGCCTCCGGCAAAGAGCAAACCGATCAGAACAAAACCCTCAAACAGATCCTCATCGAATACGCCCGTAACCCGGCGAAAGCCAACATCTTCAACTACGCCAGCATGGCGCATAACCACCACTTCTTCTTCAGCACGCTAAGTTCCAAACCGAACGTGCCCATGCCCGCGGAGCTTGAGCAGAACCTGGCAAGAGCCTTCAGCAGCATACACACCCTGCGCGAGACATTCCTCGACGTCGCGAACGCCATGTTCGGACCAGGCTACGTCTGGCTCGTCCTCCAATTCAACCCCAACCCGCACCACCCCAACACCGACCGCGCCGCCGAGCCCGACAACACACGCTCGAACATCGGCTCCGGCTACGAGATCCGGCCCCGCCCGCAGACCAAAAAACCCACCTACGACTTCAAGATCCTGCCCACCTACCTCGCCGGCTCGCCATACCCGGGCGCACACTACCGGCAGCAAGCGCACAACCTGACGAACCACAACGTCGAGACGCTGCGCGCGCAGCAGGTGCAGAATAGCGTGGGGTCGTTCGGGGCGAGCAAGCGGCTGAACCCCGGGGACGGGGAGGGCGAGGCGATCAAGGAGAGCCTGAAAAGGTGGAGCGGCGCGGACGTGATGCCGATTATGTGCGTGAGCACGTGGCAGCATGCGTACATGCAGGACTGGGGGGTGGATGGGAAGCGGCCGTTTTTGGAGGCGTGGTGGGAGCGGGTGGATTGGGAGAAGGTGTGGGCGAATGCGGTGACGAGGGCGGGGGAGAATGTGGATCAGAGTGCGCAGCGGAGGTTTTAGATGGGTTGGGGGTTTGTGGGGATGTGTGTGAGGGTGGAGTGTATATTATGAGCATCGTATCCGGCATAGAGCGGTGGGTTGTGCAGATGTAGAATATGCAATGTGACCGAAATGATACATCATTCTAGAGAGCCTGGCAGCTGATTCTAAGTGTACATGCATGCAGTACGTAAGGGAAGGATGTAAGTGCGGAGCAATCTGTAAGGAACGTGACGTTGAGGTTAGACATTTCTGGTCGCCGGGTTTTCCAATGATACAGACGAAAGCTGAAGAGCTTGCGCAGCAGTGAGATGTTGTTTCCCCTTGTTGCACGTGCCCGTCTTGCTAACGGTCACACATTCCCTCAACAGCCAGCAACATATCCTGGCGTGAACAATACAATCAGTGGCCACCAACCCACTCCCCAAAAGCCGTGCCCATCTGCTCAAGCATTTGTCCAGGCCCGGCCGCACTCTGCAACTCAGGCTTGAACACAGACATTATGCCATCTTCGTGGTATTGGTCCAACAAGCCGGAGAAAGATGCGCTCGGTCGCACCTCCACGCCCCCACGACGAGGTCGCTCAGGCTCATGCTTGTCCGAAGACTGCATGTTGGCCGCCTTTAGCTCACTCAACAGCTCGTGGATAGATGCCGAGCCCGTTGAATCAGAATCCGAGGACATATCATCTCGCAGACTCTGGACTTGCTGCTTGAACATGACCCAGAACCTCCACTGGTCGAGATCATCATCGCGCCGCTCATCGAGCATATACCGCTCGGCAATGAGCATCGTGGCCGAAGAAGGGTATCTCGCTCTTGACTTGAGAGGTACGTCCGGTGCCGAGATGTGAGAGTCGCCGTGATCGGAGTCATCGCGCGCAATAGCCAACAGCGTCGCGACGAAAGCCTCCTGCATGTAAGCAAACGAAAAGTCGTACGTGATATCAGCAATCGCAGGACAGAGCTTCTCAGGAAAGTCAATATCGTTCGAACGCTTGAGAATCTTGTTGCGCCAGTACTGGGCGTACAGAGTTCGCTCGTGCGTATCCGGCAGAGGGAAGAGGTACTTGCGATCGAAGCGCGATGGTCGTTTCGAGAGACCTGGATCCAGTCGGTCCAGGTAGTTCGTCGAGGCGACCATGAGGATGCCGTTGTTGTTCTCCAAGCCGTCGACCTCGTTGAAGAAGTACGAGCGTGTGCGGGATGTGACGATTGTCTCGATATCTTCCATGACGAGCATGCAAGGAGCCATCCTGCGCGCTTGATTGAACACGTTACTGATGTCGTACGTATAGGGTGCGGATTTCACGTAGAGCGTTGGGACGGAGGATTCGCGCTCCATGAGATCGTGCATAAGTGCTTTGATCGAGACCGTCTTGCCGTTGCCCACCGGTCCGTGGAAGATGAGACCTCTCTTCCACGGTACACCGTACTTCTCATACTGCTCGCGCGAGTCGAAGAAGTCGTTTGAGACTTTCGTCAGGGCATGTTTCGTCTTCTCGTCGAGTATGACTTTGTCCCACGAGGCTTTTGCGACTTCGTTGTATAGGGCTGTTGACCTGTACCAGTAGCGGTCGTAGATGTAGATGTATTTGGTGGGGTCCCCTGTGAGCGCTTTCGCAGCGGCAGCGATCAGGGCATCTGTCTTTGCGCAGTGCGATCTGATGGTCTCATTTTGTGCTGGCTCTTTCAAGACGTACTGGAGCCGAAGCAGGCCAATGGTGATGGTGTAGAGAATGAAGTCTTCGAAACCCCACTGGTAGTTGTATTTGCCGAAGAAGATGGCGTCGCCCTAGAGGTGGGTAAGAAAGATGCCGCACATGCTGCGTGTCTGCTTGACCTACCAAAGAGCCTTGACCGTCGCGACTGTAGGGGGCGACCCAGCCACGCCAGCGAAAGACGTTCTCGGCCTCAGTGTCAAGGGTGGCAGTTGCGTAGCCAAGATTGGCAAAGGCCAATAGTGGGACATTATAGACTGCAGGCAGAGGGTTAGCATGATGTGGCATGTCTCTTGGCTCCATCAGGCATGTTTCTTCGTACCCCCGGTCACGTTAAGCCCCTCATACTTGCTTCTCAAGCTCTTCGTGATGCTGACATCCACGTCTGCGACATTTCCGCCGACCAGTTCCTCAAAGTCACGTCCGATACCTGGCTTGCCCACTGACGAAACGAACGCGAAGTCTTCTCCGAGGTGCATGATGAGATGTGAAGCAGCAGGCGATGCAGGTCCAAGCGGTGAGCTCTACGTTGAGTCTGGTCTGTGTGACTTGCAGGCTATTGTGTTGTAAGTGCGCATTTCATGAGACCATAATGCAGCGACCGTTCAGGCAGACAGCAAGGCAGCATGGAGTTGCTGCGGACCCGTCCAGGCACGCGCGACAGGATCCGTGGTGCGTCCAATCACGGCCGAGTAAACGTGTTGGTTTTGCGAATCCGGCGTCCATCTCGAGAGCTCGCAAGGGAAGGCCACTTTGTACTCCACGGTGGCAAGTAGAGGCGTTTGCGCATGTATTTTCCCATCGTGAAGACTACATGAGAGCTGTGTAATGTGTACCCGACCATTGGAAGCGAGTCGGGGGACGCTAGCTACTTCAATACTAGTCGTTCTAGGCCCTGCAGAGGGGCTCTGTGGTCGAGGGAGCAAAATTGTGGATACGACCACCGCAGACGGCGCAACAAGACGTGGGGCTTCAAAATCCGGAATTTGCATGGCGCGGGCGTCACAGCGTCGGGTGATGGTAAATATCTTCATAATTTGCGACTTCCTAGGTATTCCTCGTTTTGATTGCCGTACGCGCGTAGCACCTCCATCCGTAGTCGTTTCTTACTGTACCTAAAGTATCATTAGAATTCCTCGTCCTTGTCGTCAATACTCTAAAAGGATCATTCAATCTCTCCTACACCTGCAGTACAGACCATCAGAAATCTCCAGAGCAAGGTCATGTCTCCACCAATTGCCACTTCCAGCCTAAACGGCTCGCATGAAGCGGGCGATGTCGAGAGAAACGGAGTGAAGAGAGCCGCGCAGAATGGCACCACCACCGCCGCCCATACATTTTATGCTACTTCAACCGACGATGCCATGCATTCAGAGGCCTCGTATGCCGCCCATAATTACCACCCTTTGCCAATCGTCTTCGCGAAAGCCCAAGGATGCGTTGTATGGGATCCTGAGGGACGGGAGTATCTCGACTTTCTATCAGCCTACTCTGCCGTCAACCAAGGTACGGTCTCGTGTTGGTGAGATGGCGCTTGAGCAAAGGCTAAAGTTGACACCCAGGACACTGCCATCCGGAGCTGATCAAGACGATGACTGAACAAGCTCAACGCCTGACCCTCAGTAGCCGAGCATTCTACAACGATGTGTTTCCCAGGTTTGCCGAGTTCGTAACCAAGATGTTTGGTTTCGACATGGTCTTGCCAATGTGCACTGGTAAGACTCCGTGACTTCCATTGAAAGAGTGGACTGACCTGACCGCGTTGCAGGCGCTGAGGCCGTCGAGACCAGTATCAAGATTGCGCGGAAATGGGGCTACAAGAAGAAGGGCATTCCACCTAACGAAGCTTTGATCTTCTCTGGTAAGTTTTTGCAACGACTCATCTAGCCGAAGGCCACTGACAGGGATTACAGTCCGCGAGAACTTTCACGGTCGAACAGTGAGTCTGCTGGGCTGCAGGTGCATGAAGGCCAAATAATCTGACAAAAGCACATTAGTTCTCGGCCATTACAATGTCAACCGACCCGGAATCGCGAGACAACTACGGCCCATACTTACCTAACCTCGGAAGCGTCTGCCCCGCTACGAACAAGGTAATGCACTACAACAATGTGGACGATGTCAGACAAGCTCTCGAAGCGCACGGCCCCAAGACAGCGGCTTTCATTGTTGAGCCTATCCAAGGCGAGGCTGGAATTGTAGTGCCGGACGACGACTATCTGCGTCAAGTGAAGGCATTGTGTGAGCAGCACAATGTCTTGTTGATCTGTGACGAGATCCAAACGGGCATCGCGAGGACTGGCCGTTTACTATGCCACGAGTGGAGCGGCATCAAGCCCGACCTAGTGACCCTTGGTAAGGCGATTTCTGGTGGCATGTACCCAGTGTCTTGCGTGTTGGGGTCCAAGGATATCATGCTTACCATCGAGCCCGGCACCCACGGCTCGACGTTCGGTGGAAACCCGTTAGGATCAGCAATCGCTATCCGTGCTCTTCAGCTCATTCAGGAAGAGAGCCTGGTGCAACGCGCCGAGCATCTAGGCAACGTCTTCCGTCAAAGCTTACACGACCTCCACAATCCGATGATCAAACTCGTGCGGGGAAAGGGGTTGCTCAACGCCATCATCATTGACGAGACGAAGACGAACGGTCACAGTGCCTGGGACTTGTGCATGCTGATGAAAGCAAAGGGACTTCTGGTTGGTCGAGCTCTTAAGATTGCTCACAAGAAGGAGTCGACAGAGCTCAGGACTGATAATGGTGCACAGGCGAAACCGACTCACGAGAACATCATCAGGCTGGCTCCACCTCTCGTCATCACAGAGGAGCAGATTCAGAAGGCCATCACCATCATCAGCGATGCCATGCAAGAACTGCCAAACTTGAAGGGCAAGGCGGAGGACAAGATAATTCCGCCAGAGGAGAAGCACGTATCAATACACATCGAAAACTGACGAGCGCATCGAATGGGAGCTAAGCCTGGGTTTGGCACGCGAGAGCTATCGTTTCCGCCGTGTTGCTGCATTGTACAACAGTGGGCCGGGGAGCCCAAAGCAATCAGATGAAGGCGCAGAAGTTTGTGGTGAGCAATGAACACGGGCTTCATTATTCATCAAGCTTCGGCAACCTTGGCCAGGTGTATTCCATGGATCAAGTGGGCCCGCTAATGAGCTAGTGCGCTAGAGTTAGGAAGTGCCCATCTGAAGTCCGGCCAGATGAGATGAAATTTCACGTTGCGTCTGCAAATAGACACAAAGCTCGGGATCGTTCTCGAGAAACTTTCAATCTAACGGGGCTTACATCTCTGCGTTTCTGTTCATAGCGCAGATGAGACAGGGACTGGCTTCTCGCATGCATGACCGGACGAAAGTATATCCGCGCGTATAGCCGGCGAAGCTAAGCTTTTGCCGTTGGCTGACCAAGCAGCGATCGTCTTCGGAAGCGATGTGATTGGTGGAAGGGGAGTCGGGATGACAATCATGAGCTGCACGATCTCTCGAAGAGGGCGTATTTTCTGAGCTCATCGGTCGAATTCGAGAATTTGTCCGGAATGTGTCGTCTCTTCGTCACCGCTTAGGTTGCCTATGTGCTTACATGATCACGCTTCCCTGCTACTGCCTCTGCACGTAGATTCTGCTTACTACTAATAAGGCTCTGCTCGTTCTTGTCCAGTCTTCAGCGAATACAGTGCCACACGTCATGCAGCTCCACTGCGAGTCCATGAATCGATCATAGGCAGGTGCAACCAAGGTCGCCACTCGACATATAGCTCGCCTTCGACCTCGACTTCGTAGACTTTAGGCGCATTCATTTGTGAGCACAGGACGGGCTTGTTTGTTCATCTCGCGAGAACGGGAGCGCCTTTGTTTGCCACCTTTCACCAAACAGCAAACCCAACACGACTAGAGCGAGTGAATCTCTAAAAATGACTGATCCCGGCGACGCACGAATGGAAGACTTCAACGGCAGCCATGCAAGAGCCCTGGAGACAGGTGCCGCTGAGGAGATGGGTCAATCTGGCGAGCCCATAGCAGAGGCGCCGCTAGAAAAGGTAGGTACCGAGAAGGAGCTCAACGCCGAAACTCAAGTCGATCGGGAATTCCTGCAGGACAAGCAAAGCATGGAGTCTGAGGAGCGCGAAGAAGTCGAGAAGCGCTTCAGTAGCTCAAGCAGCGATCGAGGACCAAAGAAAGCACACTTGAATCGTATGCAGAGCTCTGCTACCACTGCCACTACAATTTCAACAGCTTCAGAAATCAGCCGGAAAGAAACTCACCCGCCCAAAAAGCTCAAGTGGTATAGTTGGCTCACGCTACGGCATCGGCACGTCCCGCCTGTGCCCAAGGAGCGTAAGGTGTCCAGAGAGTATCAGGCGAGCTTCATTAGCAAGGTCGCTTTTCAGTGGATAACTCCACTGATGAGCGTGGGGTATGAGAGACCGCTAGAACTGAACGATCTCTACCTGGTCAACCCCAAGCGAAGCGCAGGAGTGCTTGCTGACAATCTTGAGACTGCGTTCAGGAAGCGAGTAGAGAACGGTCACAAGAGACCACTGCTGGGTGCGATGCACGAGACTTTCAACAAGTCCTTTTACATCGGCGCAGCTTGCCAATTCACAGCTTCTATCTTACAAGTCATCAACCCTTTCATTCTACGGTATCTAATTACCTTCGCTGGCGAAGCCTACTACAGTAACCTCCTTCACACGCCTGCTCCACATATCAGCAGAGGGGTCGGCCTTGTCATCGGCATCACACTCATTCAGACAATCCAGAATGGCTGCACGAACCAATTCATGTATCACGGCATGATGAATGGGGGGCAAGCGCGTGCCGCGCTCATTTCCCTCATCTTCGACAAATCCCTGCGGGTATCGGGTCGTGCGAGAGCTGGAGGAACAGCGTCGAACATGGCCACGGCACCAAGTCCACCAGCGAATGCGGCACCAAACAGTGAAGCTGAGAAGGCTTGGTTCAAGAAGATGCTGCCCGGCCAATCGAAAAAGCAGAAACCTGAGGTGGTGTCTCCTGTGGAGAGAGGCCTACGTGGTGACGGTCAGGGATACAGCAATGGTCGCATTGTCAATCTTATGTCTACAGACACCTACCGCGTAGATCAGGCCTCGGGACTGTTCCATATGGTCTGGACTGCACCGATATCGATTCTGGTTACACTGGTACTGTTGCTAATCAATCTCAAGGCCAGCGCTTTAGCTGGCTTTGGTCTCCTAGTAGTTGCCATGCCGCTGCTAGGGAAAGCCATCAAGAGTCTCATCCAGCGCCGAAAAGGCGTCAACAAGATCACCGATCAGCGTGTCAGTTTGACACAAGAGGTTTTACACGCAGTCAGGTTCATCAAGTACTTCGGCTGGGAGACCAGCTTCCTGAAACGACTAGGCAATCTTCGCTCTCAAGAGATTCGATCTATTCAATTCATTTTGGCAATTCGCAATGGTATTAACGCAGTCTCCATGTCAATGCCCATCTTTGCAGCCATGCTGGCTTTCATCGCCTACGCATATACGCACACCGGCTCAGCTTTCAACCCAGCATTGATCTTCTCCTCATTGGCGCTCTTCAACTCGATCCGGCTTCCGTTGAACATGCTTCCTTTGGTCCTTGGTCAGGTCACTGATGCTGTCAGCTCCATCAGTCGTATACAGGATTTTCTGCTAGCTGAGGACGAACAAGATGATGCTATCTGGGACGCTGCAAATAAGAACGCTGTCTCCATTGAGAAGGGCTCTTTCACGTGGGAAAAGCCCTCAAAGAAAGATGATGAGGAGGTTATTGACGCAAGCAAAGACGCGAGGCAAGTTCGAGCTGATCATAAGGCGTCTAAGAAAGCGAAGCGGACATCGAAAAGACTTTCAAAGAATGAGAACGGCGCGAAAACGAACGAACCAGCGAAGGACACTTCCAATCCTCAAGAGGCCTTTAAGATCCACGAGATGGATCTCACCGTGGGACGCAACGAGCTGATAGCTGTCATTGGAGCCGTCGGTTCTGGCAAGACATCTCTCCTGGCCGCTCTGGCTGGAGATATGCGTAAGACTTCCGGTACCATGACTCTAGGGTCGAACCGCGCATTTTGTCCGCAGTCTGCTTGGATTCAAAATTCGACGGTCAAGGACAACATTCTGTTTGGGAAAAATTACAAGCGTGATTGGTACAACGATGTCATAGATGCATGTGCACTACGACCTGATCTAGACATGCTTCCTGGGGGTGATCTGACTGAGATTGGCGAGAAGGGCATCACAGTGTCCGGAGGTCAGAAACAGCGGTTGAACATCGCGCGCGCCATCTACTTCGATGCCGACATTGTTCTATTGGATGACCCACTGTCCGCTGTCGATGCTCACGTTGGCCGACATATCATGGATCAGGCCATCTGCGGCCTCCTCAAACACAAGTGCCGCGTCCTTGCTACGCATCAGCTCTGGGTACTGAACCGTGTTGATCGAGTTGTATGGATGGATAACGGTAGCATCCGCGCCGTTGGAGCCTACAACGACCTCATGGCAAACGATGATGAGTTCCGCAAACTTATTGCTAACAACGCTGAAGAAGAGAAGAAAGCTAATGCCGAAGAGGACGAAGTCGACGAAGAAAAGAAAGATGGCAAAAGACGAAAAGGGAAGAAACCGAAGGGCGCATTGATGCAGGCTGAAGAAAGAGCAAGCTCCAGCGTCTCGCTCGAGGTGTACGGAGCCTACGTCAAGGCGTCTGGGTCTATTTGGGTACTACCGTTCGTTTTCTTGCTACTTGTCGTGGCTCAGGGCGGCAATATCGTCACATCACTTTGGCTGTCTTGGTGGACGTCTAACAGATTCAACTACAACACCGGAATCTACGTTGCTGGCTACGCAGCGCTTGGATTTTTCCAAGCGGTGATGATGTTTGTCTTCTCAGTCGCTTTGTCCATCTTTGGGACTGAAGCGAGCAAGGTCATGCTGCAGCGAGCGATCACAAGAGTCTTACGAGCTCCGATGTCCTTCTTCGATACCACTCCACTTGGTCGCATCACGAACCGTTTCTCGAAGGACATCGATACCATGGACAACACACTTACGGACAACATGCGATTCTTCTTTGTCACATTTGCGATGATTATCTCGGTCTTCATCCTGATCATCGCGTATTACTACTACTTCGCTGCGGCCTTAGGACCGCTGTTGATTCTTTTCGTCTTCTCAGCATCATACTATCGTGCTTCTGCGCGAGAGGTGAAGCGGCACGAATCAGTCTTGAGATCAACCGTCTTTGCGCGCTTCTCGGAGGCTGTCACAGGCATCGCGACTATTCGAGCCTACGGCCTTCAAGACCGCTTCAGCAAGAGCATCAGAGACGCTGTGGACGACATGGATTCTGCGTATTTCTTGACGTTTGCCAATCAACGCTGGCTGTCCACACGTCTTGATGTGATCGGCAACATCTTGGTGTTCGTTCTTGGAATACTGGTGGTGACGTCGAGATTTTCGATCAATCCTTCCACGGGCGGCCTCGTCCTCTCCTACATTCTCACCATTGTCCAGATGATCCAATTCACGATCCGCCAACTCGCTGAGGTCGAGAACAACATGAATGCAACCGAGCGTATCCACTACTATGGCGTCAGCTTAGACGAGGAGCCACCACTATCCTTGCCGAATCCCAAAGCGACGCCGGACTGGCCTCAGCATGGCCAGATCGAATTCGAAAATGTCGAGATGCGCTATCGCGACGGGCTGCCGCTGGTGCTGAAAGGACTGAATCTGAGCGTAGCAGGTGGAGAACGTATCGGCGTTGTGGGGCGCACTGGTGCTGGCAAATCGTCCATCATGTCGACGTTGTTCCGACTTGTCGAGTTGTCCGGAGGCTCAATCTCGATTGACGGCATCAACATTGCCACGGTTGGCTTGGAGACACTACGGTCGCGACTTTCCATCATCCCTCAAGACCCGACGCTTTTCAAGGGCACCGTCCGAAGCAATCTGGATCCGTTTGGGCGGTACAGTGATCACGAGCTCTGGAATGCTCTGAGACAAGCCGACCTCGTAGGCGAAGCGCCAATGGTAGGCGAGTCAGAAAGCGGCTCAGAAACCGCCAGCATGATCGAGAAACGAGCATCAGACCCACTTGATGAGAAGACTGCAGAGGCAGGCGCGAGTCAGCCACCGACACCGACGAGTCCCGTCAAAGCCGACGGTCCAAGCCGAATCACCTTAGACTCGCCAGTCGTTGAGGAAGGCCTCAATTTCAGTCTAGGCCAGCGACAGCTCATGGCTTTGGCTCGAGCGCTGGTTCGCAACAGCCAGATCATTGTATGTGACGAGGCAACCTCCAGTGTCGACATGGAGACGGACGACCGGATCCAGGCCACTATCAAGGCCGGTTTCAGAGGCAAAACACTGCTGTGCATTGCTCACCGTTTGAGAACCATCATAAGCTACGACAGAATCGTGGTGATGGACCAAGGCCAGATCGCCGAGATCGGGCCGCCACGAGAACTATACAGCGTGCAAGGCAGCATCTTCAGAGGCATGTGTGAGCGTAGCGGGATCCGGGAATCTGACTTCTCATAGGCATGGTCTAGATCTGCACCTATGGAGTCATGATTTGGGTACGCCGACAAAAGCATTATGATTACGATATAATAGATTTTGAGAGGAATGCATTGTACATATAGGAAGTATCCATGACAATCGTGAGCCTGCCCTAGAACCGGGTCATCGGGCCTGCTCGCCGCTGCAAACAGCCCGTGCACTCCGTGCGAGTGTCGAACAGAGGTGCAAAGCGGAGCGGCGCGAGGACCACAGATGCATTGGAGCTTCTCTGATCGCGTCGTGCGACGTGCGTCACCCCCGCGTGGAGCAAACACGCAGTAAGAGCCCTTCACCGAGCTTAGCGCTTATCCGAAGAGTATGAGCATTGCTTCTATGCAGTCAGACCCGACGAGAAACATTCGGGACGACATTTAGAGTGCTCATTGAGCCTATATGATGGATATTGGAGCAGTCGGCCCGACCGTAATCATAGTGAAGCACGGGTATGTTGACGTCTAATGAATAATTGCCTCCTAGAAGCACTGCCGCAGAGGCATATCGACTGGAGAGCCTTTCCTGGAAGCGGCAAGTGATCAGTGCTCGCGCGACGACATTTCCGATGAACGTGCAGAAGTACATTTCAGGGCGAGGCAGAAAATATGGCTGAGCGTGCGAGGCTCTGAGGTGAGATTCTAGACCAACGTCGTCATTTTGAGCCTCATTTGTGGCTCACGGCTGCCTCTTTTCGGAAATTACTCGTGCAACCGTAGAGAGGAAGCAGCCGAGCATAGCAGGGTTGCTACTTTCTCCGCCCAAAGCACGACCAGACGGATGTTCAATCTAATCGGACAAGACACGCTGATAACGTCGGACTCGCCGGACATGAGTCAAATTCTCGGACAGCAGCTCGAGGAAGATAGGGCGTCCAAAGCCCCATCATGCGCGACATGAAGACTGTGACGTACCTCTACTTCCATGCGGCTCAAAATCCCCCTTGCCATTCGACGCTCCAAGTCAGCAGACGCTTATCCCAAGCATTTCCTCCTTCTGCCGTCCAATGAACGCTGTGAGACCCGACCGACGCCTTTGCAAGCTCTGCCCGCGGATTGCAATCCACTAATCACATCCCCACGCGAATGTAGCATCTGTAACATGGTCGCCTCGCCCGACTTTTGCTCTTTTGCCAAACGGCTCCTGTCTATCGAGCATGTGCTACGACAACAAATATACAAGACCTTTCCTCACCGACCCAAGTGGCCACTCTTCCGTTCCTGCCCCTCCCGAAGCTTGCAACGTCACCATCCATTGACATTCTGAACATAAAGTCCCATTGATCCTCACAACATGCTTTCTCCTTCAACGATCTTGTGCGACTTTGCGCCGTATACTTCGAATGCGCACCCATGTATTTTGAGGTCTGCCTACTAGACGACTGCTACGTGAGACCATGGCGACAGAAAACTACATAGGCGGCATGGCCCAGCCAACGCGACCTATCAATATCGCCGGCCGGACAGACATCGCCAAGGTCACCTATACCTTTCACGATGGTCGTACCGTCGCCTTCCCGTCGATCGACTCGGTGACATCAGCCTCTTCAATCGAAACCACCCCTTCAAACTTCGGATCACGCTCTTCGTCTCAACCGCGTGGACGACGTGGCCATGGAGGAAGCTTCTCGTCCACGAGCAGCGTCCGAGACTCTTTCGGCCTCATGTCCATGCCCTCCATCAGTGACGACGGTGCGACTGATCCTGATTCAAATAAAACAGCTATCGCATACTCTACCACCGGTGGCTGCTGCCCGCCTTTCAGCGATTTGGATCATGTTGACATGGGCGAGGAATGGGGCACGCAAACCTTACGTCCCGGCGACCTGTGGGGCAATGATACTCTGAGCCTTGCGCCGACAGAGAACCAGGACCATCTGGTTGCTAGAGCTGACGGTGCCCATCTCGATTTACCTCAGGACTTCGAGGATATGGACACGACCGTCGACGACATTTCTATCACTCGCTCGCTGCACGAGTTTGATGAGTCTTTGATGAACGATGCCAACTATGGAGCGTTCCTTGGTCCGCAATCAGCGCCACCGGCTTCGGACTGGATGCAGCACGCAAGGCGGGACCGTATGACGTTTCCAATGCCAACTACTGCAGAGGATACCAAGGCAGCGAGCGGTGTTGTCTCGACGCCTTCGCCCTCCAAGGCTCCTCGCAAGCCTGGAAGGGCACGCGGCTCGAAACTGCCGGAAGATAAACGACAGAAGGTCGCGCTGATGCGCAAGGTGGGGGCCTGCGAATACTGCAAGGCTGGTCGACGTGGTGTAAGCAAAATGGCGTTTGGTTCGAGGAGACGCGAGCTGACATAGAATCTTAGTGTGATCCAGGCACTCCTTGCAAACCGTGCATCCAGCACTTTGGCGCTGAAGTCCTTGACAAGCCAAATCGATGTCGAACGGACATCGTCGGTCACTTCTGCGGACAAATATTATCTACGGTCTGCAAGTGGCACCCTCACCCCCGGGAGATGACCGACTTCTTCGGACGAGACTTTTATGTGACCGACTGGTGCTATAACATCCCAATCAAGTTCGTCGGCTTTGGACCTTACCTTATGTGTGAAGTGGTGGTCCTGCAGACTTCCGAGTCTTCTCATTTACAGCATCAGCATGTGCTGTACCATTCACCACTCGCTAACACACCGGGTTTGAGCAACGACTATGTGCTCCCCGTCACTTTCAGAGACCCTAGCCAACTCTACACCATCATCGACCGGCACTTGTCGACGCTTGTCGACGAGCATTTCAGCCAGTTCAGCGTCTTCAATACGCGCTTTCCCATTCTGAACAAGATCTGGAAACTTTATTGCCACTATCGACTTGCCAACCATGAACACGCAACCCTATTGCATCAAGCGTTGAAGCTCCTGATTCTGGTTCATAACACAGAGATCACGATCCCGACTGAGGATGCTTCTGTCGCGCACATTCTCCATCACTGCGCGCCGGGCTACTTGCAGCCACAGAGAGTCACGCCGTGCATTCTGCGTGCAGAGCTTGGCAAGGTCATGCCACAACTTGCACAAATCCTTCTAGAAGATGTTCTCAAGCGCTTGTTGCGCGTATGCTTGGACAGACGCTGTGATCAGCATCCTCCGGTTTTGGCTGGCTTTGCAGTGTTGATGATGGTTATTGAAAGGTACGATATTTGGTCAATTTCGATGAAGAGAGCATACGCTAACATGTCAAATCAGCGTAATGTACAACAGCTCCCGCATTGGCTACCATGCTCACTCTTCGCTGCCTGGCCTTGGCTCCCAGCCTGCTACCATGCCTGGAGTCAACAACAGCTCGAACAGCCCCTTCGACTCTATTACCCATCCCGTCGAGGCTGCGGAGGCCCTTCGGAAATTGGAGAATGCAGCTTGGGATCTGCAGACCATCTACTGCAACTGTTTCGAAAATTGCCATGCACTGCTCCTCCGCATCATCGAGGACCGGCACTACTCGGGCTTGCAAAAACAGTTCGGTCACGCTCCAGCAAGCTTCATTGCAGCGCTGAACCAAGCCATCCGCGAGTCGGGCGGATATCTCGAGAGCAGAGTCGTGGAGAAGGTTGAGAACCTGAATGACACAACGCTGCTCTTTGACCGCCTCCTCGCGCGGCTCTTCCTCTTGCAGACCGGCCCTTACTGAAAAGGAGGCCACCTGGGTCTTGCATTACCATTCACGGCCGCATTTGGAGCGACTGCTTCTACTATCTCGTTACATGTTGATGAGCGACGTCCTCTATGATTTCACGGCTGATGATGCGTACGAAGCGATGCCATTTCCCTGCGATGTAGTTATGAATGCATTGTGTAACTAGTCTGTATTTCATAGCGCGCAATGCTATCCTACCCGCTGCTACCAGCCGTTAGTGACTGCTTTCCTGCATTGCACCGTATGATACCCCAGCTTGAGTGTGGGTGGCTTGTCGTTTCTCGGCGGGGATTTTTCAACTCAATCGCAGCCAACGTCGCTCACTCAATTGCCTCTGCTTCAGTGATACGCGGCACGCTGGCCTTGCTGCTGTCCGCTCAAGCCTAGCAGGTGTCTCTAAAGCGGCCAAATATACTGCGGACGATACGCGGGCTAAGCCGTGGTAGTTTCACCGATCTTGGTGATGTATGGAATCTTATGTCATGCTCCAGCGGAAATGTACATGACTGCAACCCATCAGTACATCATGCCAGCTACGAAAGATGCGTCGCAAAGATCGTCAAGCACGAATACCTACCATTGTTGCCTCTGATGAAAGCGTCTCCGTAGTTTCTTCGCTCCTTCCCGTCGATTACCTCACGGGTCTGTTCGAGAGCAACATTCATGTAGCCGTCCACTGATTGTAGAGCGCCTATGGTATTGAGGATTAGCTCCTACGCTCTGTCTAACGTATGGCTACCAAAAGCTGGCCTAATCATCCCGCGGCCAGTCGCCTCACTAACCTTTGTACACCACACCGGAATTGAGCTTGACCGTGACCGTGGCCCCCAAGATCTCGTTGAGAAAGCCGGAGGGGTCGCCTGTGCTGGGTGTGCCGTTCTCCATGTTTGAGACTATGGTCTCGATATCTTTGATTTCTTTCTGTTAGAGGCGCCGAGCTATTCAATTCGACGAAGGAGTAACACCATTCGCAGGTGAAATCACAAACGCGAACACGTGAGACCGTGTCAATCTCTTGGCGCCAAGGCGAGCTCCCAGCCCCTCTCAACCCGTCGCATCTTTCTCAATCTCACCCATTCGCCTGGAGACATCCGCTTCTGCTATCGTCGAGTTTCCTCATCCGATGATGTCTTCTATAACGCAGAAGCGTCCTGCTTGGGCTAAGCGAACCTCGGACCCTGTCACCAAGCCGCCGACACCATCATCCCAGCCACCCAAGAAGTCCCTCGATCTCTTCAGCAGGAAGAATAGCACTCCAAACTTTAAGCTAGACCAAGAACAGAAGCGCCGCGAGCGCGAGGAACGCAAGCGGCGAAAGAGAGAAAGGAAGGAGCAAGAGAAGCAGAGCAGCAAGCGGTCATTGCATGCTGAAGTAAAGGACGATGAAGAGCAGTCAGCCGATGATGATCAGCACCGCATTGCCAAGCCCAAATCTACGAATCGGCCCAGGCCGGAAATTCCAACGGAGAGCAGTCCGGAGCCCGTCAAGTATGAGAATGATGGCACGCCGTCGAAGAAAAGACGGAAGGTCTCATTGGATAACGAAAGCTCCGTGAAGCAGAGCATTGAACTCGACATCGGCTTTAACGATCGCAAGAAACCCTCAAGAACTAGCTTTGACGAGAAGTTAGCCAGTCGCGCCAAAGCCATTGAGAACAAAAAGCCGAAGACCGAAGACATCGCTCTTGACGACGACGACAACCCACAAGAGAACTCCGACCAAGAATTCGAACGCCTCGCCCGCCGCGCCGAAGCCCGGAAGCTGTGCGAGCAAGCTCAAAAGTCACCCTCCCGCATCGACGCCGTATCGGCCTCCCCAAAGAAGATCTCGCAACTCAACGAATCCACACCCGTGCCCAAGTCCACCCCGCCCAATCTCCCACCACCCTCCTCCGTCACGCCCGCTCCCAATCAACCAGTCCTCACCATCTTCGTGCACTCCCAGATCCCCAGTACCAAACCGGTCATGTTCAAAATCTACCTCGAGCAAAAATTGCGCGCGCTGAAGCAGGCGTGGTGTGACCGCTTTGAGTTCTCGACGGACTTCGCGAAGGAGGTGTATTTCAAGTGGCGGAATATGAAGATGTTTGATACGACGACGTGTGCAAGTTTGGGGATCAGGGTGGATGACGCGACGGGAGAGGTGGTATGGCGCGGAAAGGGGCTGGGAGAAATGCAGGGGAGTGAGAATTTGGTGATGGAGGCGTGGACGAAAGAATTGGAGGAGACAGAAGTGAAGAGAAAGAGGGAGGAGAAAAATAAGGAGAAAAGGCAAGCGGATGCGGGGAGGAGCGAGAAAGCGAGCGAGAAGGGAGAGAACGAAGGGGAAAGGAAGAAAGACAAGAAGCAGGGGCTAAAGCTCACGATCAAGGCGAAAGAGCGGGATGATTGGTGCATCATGGTGTATAAAGTAGGTCGCTTATGTCCCGCAAGCTGTTTATTGTGAGTGGGGAATGGGAAGCTAACGAAGAGTGTAGGACACAACATTCCATCGCCTCGCTGGCGCGTACCGCAAAACGCAACAGATACCGCCAGAGAAGGACATTGTCATCATGTTCGACGGCGAGCCCGTTGCGCCTGAGAAGACCATGGGAGACATGGAGATAGAGGATATGGAGACGCTGGACGCTCATATCAAGTGAACAGTCTCGGTGCGGTTCCCGCGCGCTGTTGAACACATGCACATATTGAGGGGGAGATACACTCACGAAGGCACGAGCATATCACATACTTCATGATACCCAACAATATGACTTTAGATCTGAGACTTCATAACAGTACTGATGACCCATATCTTAATTATTTCACTGACGCTGTTGTTGAAGATTGACTCGCTAACACATGACAGCTCATTCACAACAGCGGCACCATGCGAATTTACCAGAGACGAGGTCCAGCGCCCCCACACCCTCTTAAGGCTTTAGATGATAGGGCATGTAGCTCCATAGAGACCGTATCAGATCATGCGATTCTGCTGGCAGGTGAGTTCGCTCGCACAAAGCGATGCTAAACCTCAGCCGCTCCCCGCTCCCGAAGTAGGTCCTCCAAGCAGATCATGCACCTCGAACATTAGACACAATGACCTAAGCCGTCTTATCACAGCATTATCGCTCGCACAAAGCAACGCCAGCCTCCAGCAACATCACAACATCCATCCTTATCATCCAAACCGCTGATACTCTCTAGCAGCAGACATCTTGAGCTATTGATCTCACGGACAGGCGGATATTGCTCGAAAGTAGCACCGCAACAATTTAGTTGAATTCAATGCTGCACACACACTGCAACACATCGCAGTACTCTCTATCTCACTCAAGAAGCGCATATCGCTTCCCGCTACCTCTAGTACAGCTACGCTCCCACACAGCTAAATGCAGCTATCGCTTTATGTTACCATCTATCCTCACGTTTACATGTCTAATGCTGCACCCTATATTGTTTCCTTAGGGGTACATGTATTGACAGTTGCTGAAAAACAGCGAAGCTTCTGACCAGCGTCTACACACATAGGTAAGCTATAGTGTAGCATTTAAGTATGACATAGGGTCTGGTAAGCGGGATCGGGCAAGCAGCGCGAGTCGTGATCCGCTCATCGAACGCATATCATGATAGTAGCAATATAAGCGTATCGAATGTGGTTATGGGCTTACAGAATGTCTCCACGCACTGATAAACGCCTTATTGTTGGGGCGGTGGCCTCCTTCTTAGGACGGTGTCCTTGGCCAGCGCAGTAGGAGAACCCGGAGGTGTAGAGTGCGACGAAGACGACGAAGAAGAGGAAGAAGATGAGGAAGGAGAAGAGGGAGAAGGAGAAGGAGGAGAGGAAGGGCAGCCGGACCTGATGATGAAGCTCCAAGTGGTAACGGAGCTCCAGATGATAACATGAGGACAAAACCGAGGTGATGTGGTGATAACGAAGCACAGGTGACGAGGTGAGGTTGAAGCTGGGGGTGAGAACGAGCAGAGGGATGAGATATCAGGTGACGATGAAACTCCGGTCGACGGTGAAGCAGTGGTGACGCTGAGGCTCGACGCGACGACGTAACGATGAAGCAGAGGTAAGATGAAGCAGAATCGTTCCCAAAGTAAGAAGCAAGGAATCAATTGCCACAGTGGACATTATTTCCCCCTACCCTCTCACCTCTGGCTGCCACCGTGCCACTTCTCCCACCCCAAAACACACGCCCAGAGCCCAAAGCTATGACCATCTTCGAACTCCCAAAGATATGACTATTTTCGAAATCCCAAAGAGGCCAAGAGCTCAAAGGTTAGGACGTCACGTGATGTTTTCACATTATTGAAGAGGACCGTGGTGGCGGAGCGAAAAGGATTCTACGCGTAAGACAGCTGCACCGCGGGGCGCATTTGGTGTCCTTTGTACTGGACAGAGCAGAGGTAAGTTGTGATGAAGCAGAGGTGACGATAGCGCTGGCACCGGTATGCTCTATTGAAACCCTCACCAGCAACGCACATATGCCAGTAGAGGGGATGAAACATCACCCAACAAATTTAGGCATGCCAGCGAGGCGAGCAGCAAGGTAGCGCAACGTGCCCGAACGCCACGGCGCTGTAAGTAGGTAAGTAGTGTTACCTTCGTACTTAACGCTCCTAACTCACACAAATTTACACGAAGACACACGTACTCCTCAGAAGCGTTCAGATATAGATAGGTCAATTCATCTATCGCGCAACGTAGGTATCTCAAATCAGAGTCCCACCCAAATGCCCCCATTGACTTCCCCTCCCATATCAAAATGATCCATTTCACCTTTTCTCCAGTAGCACCATACGGCGCAGGCCAGGCTCAAAAGGCTGTTTGTATTTCATCTAGTCATATCATATCTCGTCATGCTCGCGGCTCGTTCCAACAAAAGGGCTGAACGGACCGCGGCGGGAGTAAAGCGCCTTCGACCGGCGGAGGCGTTCATTAGGGTAGTGAGTGAATCGTTGTGATCGTTGTGGTTGGCAGGTGAGGTAAGTTTATTCGACTTTCCTTCGCTTTCCCCGTGGCACCTCGCCGACGAGCGGCCGTCCCTTCTTTTCTTCCTCTTCTTCGGGGATGGCTGGTACAGCGCTCAGTGGGTTCTGCGCTGCGCCTCGAGACGCCGCTCCTTGCCTTGCGGCTTGTGCACCTACACCTGGTCTTGCCGGCCCTTGAACAGCGGGCGCACCGGGCCGCCGGTGATAAGTGTACGTCCGTGTGACCACGTGCTTGATGGTCACAGGCGAGCTCTTGGTGTTTGCCGCAGGGCTAGGGCCTCTCTGCCACGGTCCAGGCGACGCCGTGCAATTAGCTGAGGCGGGGTGGGCGGATGAAGGTGCACCAGCGGATTGAGAGGCTGCTTTTGCCCATAAGTTTTCTCTGCCTACGGTGGAGGCAGGTGTCCAGCCGCCGGCGCTGCGCATTGTCGCTGATTGCGCGCCGTGTGCTGACATAGCGCTTGGCGGGCAGGCCGAATGAGGGACATTCGCTGTGGTGGCAGGTGCAGAGTGCTGAGCCGGGCTCATCTGGGTGACGGAGCTGCTTGGGCTGGGCGGAATAATGAGGCGAGGTGTGCCTGGTTGCATGGCCGGTCGCGCGGTGTGTGGGCGTGTGATCTCAGTGGTGCGGGTGCCAGTGTTGGGGTCCGTGGAGGTGATAGTGGTGGCGACGATGTCCGAGTCGCTTTCAGGTGCAGAGTACGAGCGGCCGAAAGCGAGTTCGCTTGGTCGTTGGAGAGGCTTCGAGGAGTTGGCAGCGGGTGGAGCAGATGATCGATCCCGAGAGGCTGCTCGGGCACCTGCTGCGGCGCTGAGAGCGGAGGAGGAGGCTTCACTCGAGAGGCTCGAGCCAGAAGCCGAGGAGCTGACTGAGCGTGCGGAGGAGATGGTCGGTCGGAGGAAAGGTTTGCCATCGCGGAGAGTTGCCGAGGGCCAGGCGGGCGAAGGGTAATTTGAGTCGTGGGAGAAGCGTGTGGATGTCCCTGTGGAGAGTGGAGACGGGGTGTATGGATTTGGAGACAGTATGCGCAAAAAGTCAAAGTAGGCGGAGGGTGGGGTCAATGGCGTCTTGACATTTTCCGAGGGTTCGTTCTTGCGCGCGGTGGACCGTAGCGGACTGTGGATGTGATTTGGATATGTGGCGGACAGAGGAGTCTTGATGGCGTTGTTCGCAGCGGAAGACGGTGGAGGCATAGTATGGCTGACGGATCGATGGGGACGAGTGGCGGGCGGAGGTTCCATTGAGTGTGTTGCGGTGGTGGGAGAGGCGCTGACTGCTGCTGCCATGCCCGGCATGCGTCGCGAGGTCAATCCTCGAGGCGTTCTGATTGAGAAAAGAGAAGCGTCGGGGGAGGTTGACCGTCCGGAGGCGGATGTGTATGTTGTTGAATTAGTTTCGCTGAAGCATAGCGAGAAGCGAGTGGACTGGCAGAAGCTGCAGGGGGGAGCGTCAGTGAGTCTGCCTTGCGAACCTCTTCAAAGGGTCTGTCTCTTGCTCGGTGTGGTAGCTGATGTCACAGCTACAAGGGTACATGGGAGGGATGTCACATACCTTTAATATTCCAAGCGGACGTGAGCGCTGCTGCAAGCGCAAAGCCACCTGGGCGGAGGAGGCGTAGCAGCAATGGCTACAAAGAGACCGAGACGCCCTTAAGAAGAGAAGAAAACGAAGGACACAGTATGGGCGCTGGAATAGCAAAAGAAAGGAAGGAACGAGAGAGGTGGTAAGCGCTTTCCCACTGAACTCTTCAGTGTGCTATTTCGGGGGCGCGTAGAATCCAGCTCTGATTCGACCATGGCGAGCATTGCCGATGACGCTACTGCCGTTGCAAGCCGGGGTGCAAGGGCCTCTAGGGCCTGATTGGACTTCACCCTTTGAAGCCTCAGGTGTTTCCCAGAAGACCACAGCACCGTTGCAGCTAAAACGCCCCTATTGGTTTGAGTAGAAGCGCCCACCACGTGGCAGAGCTGTCCCGTTTGTACTTTCCTTCTGCTCCTCCTTCAAAGAACACTCCTCATCGCAGCTGCCGCCCACAGAACGGCGCGGAACGCTTGTCTTGCACTATGAAGAGGGGCATTCAAAGCAGTCAGACTCGTGGCAGGCCGCCCCAGAGACCGCGTCGTCCGGTTGAGCCGTGCCAACGTTGGTGATGATCAAACGCCCGGCGCTTCGTTTCATGGAGATTTCGATCAGCCAAGCAGCGTCCCCAAAGATCCCAAGAGAGGGTACCCCAATACACACTCAGGTGACATTTCTTTGTCAGGACTGTACACCTGAGCGTCTCTGTACCACGTAGCATCTGGTGTCTGTGCCTCTGGTGAATTGATACATTATCATTACCGCCCAAGAGCGTTATCGGTATCGTCGCAACAAATGTCTCGTCAGGTGCTAACGGCACTCTCCAACCATCCACGCCTCTTTGAGTCAAGTTGTCCACGTACCGTGCGTGAACTCCAGGACCGCCATTAAGCGCCATCTGCCACGCGCCACAAAATGCCCCGCAGCGGTTACTGCGCCCATTGACTCCAAGCACCCATTTCAATGCCCAAGCGAGGGCGTGTAGAGTCGTGAGAGTCTCCAAGAATCTGTCTGCCTACTTGCCGCCATTCCTCACTTTTAACGCTTCTTTGTTGTTCTGCATTAATCCGCAGGTCACGCGATACGCCCGGCCTGCTTCAGTCGCGCCCAAGTGGGACGGCCAACCATCGTGACTTCGTCCAATATACATTACATCCACAGTATTAAAGCTCGTTTACTCTTGTACAATCCGTTGGCCGCGAGGCCACGGCCCGCACGCGCCTGACAGGTCCCGTTTACTCCATCAAGGTCGTCCCCATCTTAGCTGTTCAGACCAGAGCGTTACGCCATCGTACAATCGTCGATTACATACGTCAACAGCGGAAACGTGGACGACGCGTCACCGTTCAGGAAGCATGCCAGCGCCTCGAGCAAACTTCGCGACGTTCTGACCTGCCGAGCTGCGCTTCGACGACTTCGTTGACAACGATGCAGTCGGGGAGGAGTTGACGAGTGGGTGCGCAGTGCTCGCCGTACTTGTTAACCGCCCTGCCTTTTGCGCCTTCTTGTACTCGACATACAACAGCGCTGAACGCGATAGAGGGATAGGCGCTTGTTGGTTAGGTATCTCTGCGCCGTTCTGAACCAGCACTTCCGCCACAGGGAATGCCATGCGTTGTTGCGTGACATCCAGACTGGGTGATGAAGGAAACGAAAGGCCCGGAGATGTCAGGGGCGAAGCTGGATCAGCGGCTGCCAGTGCCAGATAGACGACATGGGTACTCCTCGAGCCATCGGCTGCGTTCGGATTTGCTGACAATGCCAGCGCATAAATCACGTTCTGGATGTCGTTTTTCTTAACCGACGCCAGCAACGTCTGATCCGCCGACGCGAAATGCGAGAAGCCAGCGGTGATGGGCTCGACGTATTTGCGGTGCTGATACTTATCGGTGATAAAAGCAAGACGCTGGTCGCGCGTTGCATCTGGCTGCGGCTTCTGTGCTCTGTCAATCAGTGTGCCCTCCCAGACCAAGTTGCTCACTCGATTGCCGAGCGCCATGATCAGCTCTACCACGTCCTGCGTGAACGAGTTGGTATCCAACGTCAAAGACCTTATCTTTGAGATGTGAGTGCCCAACGATCGATGGATGCCGCTGCACTCGATGCAGACGATGATTCCAAGATTGATCGAAACCCATTCGACGCGCTCACCTGATCCACAATCAGCGCACGACCTATTCCCTTCGTCTCGATCTCGGATCTTGTTGAGCAAAACGGCCGGCCGTTCCTCGCTGCTTCGACTTCGCTGTATGAGCGGACGTTCGCTAACAGTGGAATATCGGTTTACGGTCTTGACCGACGACGAAGTCGATCGATGTCCGTGATAAGACGAGCTCTTGCCGAACAGGTTCTGTGCAATACTGTTACCACTTTTGGACGATGGAACAGGACCCGCGGGCTCTGTATTCTTGCCTTCAAACGCGCCCTGCAAGGCATTGTTAATAGCCTGAATCCAACTCCTCAAGTCTTCCTCTCCGATTGTTTGGTAGACTCGAGTGAAATGAGGCGTGATGACTTCAAAACAAAAGCGCCGTTCTTGATTTCTGGCCTCCCGCACAGACGCCATCCGCAAATCTATCGGATCCATGTGCGGCTCGGGAGACGACTTCCAATTAATATATTCTGCGATCTTGCCTTGGTCCAGAACAACCCAGAATTTATGCCAGGCCGATTTCATACGGGGGTCCATGTGACTGTTGGGCTTGCTCAGCGACCACAGGAGACCTTCCTTTCGCTGGGCAGTGGTCCGTGCTCCGACATTAGTGGACTCGAGGTCTCTTATGCCTTTGTAACGGTCTGAGCTGGGGCTGGCACCGAATTGTGGATTTGGTTTTGTGTCTGGTGAGGTCGTGTTGATCTGCGCCGTGGATGTGGGATTCCCGGTACCATTTGCGACTGCCATCCGCTTCTCAGCAAGGTATGTAGCTGCAGTGGGTGCGCTTGCAGATGTGTAGGGGTCGACCTGAGATTGTGGTCGCGATTGAGGTAGTGGTGGTACGGGTGGAACCTGGTCGTTGCTCTGAATGGCAAACCCATTCAGATCAGATTCTGAAGGCATTTTCTGGCTCTTCTCTAGAGTCCTCCGTTTCTCTTCGCGGTCGGACCGAAGTAGCTTGTATTGCTTGTCGGCTTCCTTCACTTCTAGAGATAAAGCGTCCAACTGTGGCATAAGCGCTTCAATCTTCTTCGCCGTGGAAATATATCCTCTCGCCTGGGCATCTGCATATCTCGTCAAATGTGAGAGTACCTCTTGGTCCTTGCGACCACCGTGGAGATCCTGCATGAACGCCGAGTAATCAAATCGCTTAAGTTCGAAAGTTCGCCGCTTTGTCTCGTACTTGCTGTCACTCTCAGCGCGCTTCTTTTCTGATCGCTGTCCAAGGTATTTGCTAACATCCCTGTAGTATTCTCTGCTGTGATCTTCAAACTCTTTCTTCTTCGAGTCAGCTAGCTTGATCTCGCCAGAGTAAATGCGCTCAAGCGGCTCAATGACCATCTTCTGAAGAGACCCTGAATTATCCTTCTCATACTGTAAAATCTCCTGCGCTATCTTCTCAAAGTAGTGATCCAATGCAGGTTGCACAGCGTTTGTATTCGTTTGCGAGGCCTCTGACAGTGACGCGATGAACGCAGCCATACACGTATTGCTGGCATTTTGGGCCTTGTGAACTTCTCGGGCTTTCACCAGGACGTTCTTCATGCGCGTCCGGACGCTACCCGTCTTCGACTCCAAGGTCTTCATAGTCGCGCGGAACACGGGCCCATCATCAGTGCTCGTGATATCACCATCCACAGTCGCATTGTGGGCTAAGTCAACTTTGATAGTCGACGCTGTGGCTGTCGGTTCAAGAAGATATCGATCCTCCGGGATAGTCTCAAACGGAGATGTTGCATCGCGCGTATTGGACATGTCGGTATCTGAGTCACTCAACCTTGACTCAATCGAGCGCTGCGAGGGCAAGCGGATTCTTGCTGGTGCAAGACTGTCGATGCGCAGCGCGTGAGAAGCTGTGGGGCTGTATGGCCGGCGTGCGGTGTTTTGTACCCAGAAGGAAAATGTGACCAATGTGTTGAGCCTGTTCGAGCGCTGATCGTATTCCACAAAGCTGCAGCTGTTCTTCCAGCCACCTCCTCTATCTTCGGCCTGCTTCGGCGGTCTCCATCTCCAAGACCATTCAAACTGCTCCTGTGACCTGCCCACGGTCGAGTAGTCTCCGACTAGATCGACGTTCGGGTTCTTGTGTAAATTCGGATTGGCATTGAATTCACGAGTGACGAGGGTGTCTAGCTCTTTCAACGTCGGCGCGAAGACGAAGGTAAGGTTATTGATGATGGCATCAGAGGTCGTGGGTGACTGTTCGTTCGTGGTTTGTGGCTGCCGGAGGGCCAATGTGAAATAGAAATGTATCTCGTCGTCATTATTCAAGCGCAAAAGGATGTTGGGGAGTGCAGCGGAGGGGGAAGTCTCTGGATCCTGGAAGGCAGATCAATTAGCTGTGGTTACGCTAGGCTCCGCAATTCGCCGGACATACTTGTACGTATTCGATGTTGCCATCATCTTCATGTTCCTTACGAACTGTATATCTAGTTGCGGGGAAAGTGTTGGGAAGGACCGAGTAGAGAGTGCGATTATTGGAGGAGCAGATTCTGAGGCTAGTTATGGTGACTGTCAGGAAATTGTCAGCCTCTGCACGGGATGTAAACTGCGTTGATAGGATGGATAGCACTTACGACGGCTCTGATCGCGTAGAAAGAGCGGGGTGCATTCGTCAGGGCGACTGGAAACATTTCCCATTGTCGAGGTAGAAGTAGGCGGCCACAGCCGAAGCAGTTGAGAGGGGGGATGCTATCAAGGCGTTGGAGATGGTTTTGGGCGATATAGCTGCGAAGCTGTTGATGAGAAAGGTCGCGACATGAGGAGGACTATGAAAGTCAAAGCACAGGAGTGAGGTTGAGGAGCACCAGATGCCAAAATCGAGAATGGTCAGATGGATGAAAATGAAGAGTCGGATGCATGCACGCCGCATAACGCGCTCCCCCAAAGCTCGGACCTTTCCCCGACCAATGGCTCCCCTTCCCAGAATTCTCCCACCCACGTGAGACCCTACTTCTCCCGCCCGAAAGAGATTAACGCCCGTTTTCCGTTCATGTCACGCTGGAACGAAGCCGCCGACATCACTTCTCCTTAACATCTGGAGGCTGATCCTCAATGCATTACTCCTGGGTAACTTCTATCTCGGTATGTACAGCAATCAAGCCATCCTCAATGCCCAACGGCATCGGAAACCTGTGCTCGCTCGCGAGCCTCCTCAGCTCCGCCATCGCCATCTCATCATCGTCGTCGTCCTTCCTCATTGTCTCCGCGCGGCTCTCACTTCGTCCATGCCGCGCACCCAGACTGACGTTGTCTGACTCTACCTCGGCGACTTGAGTTGATCCACAGTCTTTCGGTGTTGTGATGTCTCTTGACAGCCGGTTTTGCTGTCTTGGATCGCGACTATCCGGCCTATCCATCGGCGACCATGGGCGTACGGGCGACTCGACCAGTCTTGCGAAGCCTGTGTTGTTCTTCCCGATATGCGCCTCGGGATGTAGTCTTCGCATCGCCGGCGAGACAGTGTTGCGCGGCGGTGGGCGCGCGTATTTCAAAGGCAAGGACATGGGTTCAAAGTGGAAGCGATCGCGCAATCGACGAGGTATGAGAGATTCGAATGCTGGGTATGATGCGGGAAGGCAGGCTGCGATGAGGTAAGTGCTACATTCGATGATGTTCGTGTACATGAGAGGTGCATTCGTATCTGGTCCCTCGTCAGTCTAGACTTCTGCGCTTTGGTAAGTAGTCGAACTCACTTGGTACGATGATGGAAGCATCGTTCCTTGCGTAGACCGCCCAGCGTACGCAACTCGCTGCCAGAGCAAGCATGCCAGTTAGGAAGATGAAGGTCACCCCCAGTCGGCGTGCAACACTGGCTTCTAGGCCCCAGATTGCTGGAAGAGGTGTCACCAGCATGACAACGTCGCTTTGATGCCAAAATATCAGTACATTGTCTTCCGGCCCCCAAACATTTCAGAACAGAACGTGGGGATAGCATGACTTACATCAGGATGTTAGGCAGTCCGAAACTGCGATAATAAAAATTGAAATCTCGGCACTGCCCTCCAACGACTGTTCTGTCCCAGAAGAAGCTCACCGGCGTGCACAGAGTGACGCCCGCGATAATGAACGCGATTGCCATCACCGTAACGAATCCCATCAACAGATAGCTGATGATTCGCGTCTTCCGACCGGTGAAAATCCGTAGATACAGCGTGATTATCGACAGCTTGGGCAATGTAAAGCTGAGTGTTAATAGTATCAGCGAGGCGAAGACGACCTTCAAGGTGGGTGTGAGCTGGTCTGGCTGGATGATAGGTGCGTTTGCCAGTTTGTCACCGACGGATTCGTAGTGCGCAAGGACTGTTCACTATTAGCCATCCAAGCCAGCCAAAGTCGCGCCCTTGAGGAGTCGCGCCTGAGTATGGCTTCACCTACGCAGACCGCAAACGCATGCTGCGACATTGGCAAGGTAAGCTGGAACTATGAAGTAATCCTGCGTGAACTGGTCAGCGCATCGAACTTCAAGCGTAACTCTAGCGACAAGTCACTCACGTCCCAGCCGACCTCCGAGCGTCTGATGATGAATCGGGAGACGAATCTCAACCCAACGAAGAACGTATTCAACACAAGGTAGATGATACAGACGAATACCAACGGCTTCATAGCCTCAGTGGCCGTCTGAGTGCTGGGTTGAGCATTCACCATGTTTGAGAGGTCTGTGAGGACACAGTCTTCCACGGGCTACTCAGCAACAATTATTCACTGTTAAGTCGCCAGCATGGTTTCTCGATGTACACAGCCAAGAGTCAGACCAGCAGGCATAGCAAGCATGGTGGAGAAGAACCCCAGATGGCAGCGTGGCGGGAGGGAGCTACTCATCCGCACCAGAAACTCAACGGCAGGGCTCACACTGCGCCGTAACAAAGCTCCAACACGGTGGGCGGGCCTCGTTTGTTGTTAACAGCAGCCTCATCGGCGAGTCGAGATCAGCTGAATCCCTCGCCACATGCGGAGCAAGTCGGCCGTGTGTGTGGCAGCTGCACGCGGGACAGCAGGCGGGTGTTTCAGCCTAGCACGTTTTGCGTCTATATTTGGGCGAGCTTCCTACCTCAATTGTCTGATTTTTGAGACATTTTCGAACGTGTTGCGCGTCTGGCCTGGTGCGGTTGTGGTAAACGAACTTTGCCGCCTGTTTGCGCGTTGGCGAATGTGGCGATCATCGTGTGTCGCGGCTGGCAGATATATGCCGAACGTTGGATAATCAAAGAGGCAAACGCCGCGATACGAACTGCAGCTTAAATCGACCACAACGGTATAATGCAGAAAGCTGGGTCAAAGGTGTTTTGTATGAGGGTGTTGAAGATTGCAACAAGAGCAATCCTGGTGTACTTACTCAGACTCACGGAGAAGCCAGGATTTAATAGATCGATAGACAAATATAGTCGTTATCCTAAAACATCCATCCCAGGAACCTCATACATAAAGCAGCATTTACCGTCGCTATGCACACAATCATAGACATCATTAAACCTGTACCGACCGTTAATCAAACCTTCTCCTTCTTAGCATGGTGGCGCTCGGCAATCTTCTGCGACAAACCCCAAGCGTGAATCGGCTCGAAGATCTTCGCGTGTCGGTCAAAGCCAGCCATGAACTCCCACAGAGATATTATAAGGACAATTATCAAGACGATGCCAAGCACCAATGTTGGGTCGGTGTAGTGTGGTATCCATACGCAAGCGAGCGCGATAATGCCTAGAAGCCTAGGAAACATGCGAAGGTAGTGGTTGCCAATCCAGAGCTCATGCTTAGAGTCCAAGGACCGATTGAGCAATCCGATGACGAGTTGACAAAAGAGAATGATTGCGGCGTCGACACAGACCACAATCGTGGCCACGTGAAGCTGTGAACGACTTTGTCAGTAAGTAGATCTTTGGGAACCTGCGCCATATCAAACATACAGTAGCCTCATCGTTATTCGGCTCTGGTCCGCTGGCACCCGCTCTTCTGTTTAATCGTCGAGTATCCTGATGTGGCTGCACGTCGACATCCTCGTGGGGTTTGAACTCGATCAAATACAGGATGCCACTGCTCAGCATGATCAATGCGCCGTATAAGGGGACGTGAATACTACGGTGGTCAGCAATGTGAAGCGAATCGCTTTGTGGCTGAACTTACGTGTACCAAAGATACTTGATCCACCAGCGTCGATACAGCGCGTGCACGTACGTCCTGGACATGTCGCCGTGAAAGTACGTGAAAGCGAGGTAGAAGTATATGAGCAGAGCCTGGATACCACGTCCAAGATTCTCTGTTATACCTTGGCCAAGCGGACTCCCCTTGATGAGGAGGAAAACCCCTTCACCAAGGGCAACGATGAAGAAGTTTTCGTAGCGTGCGGCCGTGTGTCGCACATCAATTGTCTTGCGTAAGTTGCCTCCGGAAAGTCTGTTGGTGAGGGGAGAGGAAGCAAAAAGGTTCTCAAATGAGTCATACACGATAGCTGCGACAAGCAACCAGATCTTATGGTGAGGATTCGTGATGACCGTTGCAGCCACCCAGAGCGCGATAGAAGGTACTCCAACCAGGATAGCTGCCAGGAACATCTTGCGTAGCCTGAATAGCAATCAGTCAAGGGCGCCACGCCTAGTCACGACATAGTCGACTTACCAAGGGATCCAAATGCTGTAGAATGTCTCTACTGCGGTCACAGTGACGGTGGCCAGTACGTAAGCTAAGATCAAGAAGTTGCCCCCGTTTTGGTGTCCATCTGCGATGCTCTGAATGAAATAAGGAGCGTTATTGCCCCAAACCATAGCAAGTATCAATACCCATACGACGAGCAAGCGTTGGGCCAGGTCATCCATGAAATAAGAGTTGAGAAAGTTTTGGAGCGTTGACCAAATACGCCAGGCAGGTAGATAAAGCAAAATGAAGTGACCTAGGGAGGCTCCTGGGCTGACCTTGTCCACGTCCACAAATGCCTCTTGGAAGAAATGCTCGGCGATATTTGATATAACACCAATGAATAGCAGGTCAATGAAAAGGTCAAGGCGCTCTCTGTGCTTTCGCAGGCTTTCCGGGTGATGCTTTTCGGAACTGTCCGCCTTGTTGTTTAGGGGTGCAATGCTCATATAGTGTGATTCTGGATGCTCCAGGTTGATTCTGCCGTCATCTCCGACGTCCAGAAGATGGCCGTTATGCTCAACTTGCAACGCTCGCGGCCGGCGAAACAAATATTTGTTGGGTATGCGTTCTTCCACAGGGACCTCGTCCATGAAAGTTTCTCTCCTCTTCTCTTTGCGATGGTGCCGGACGAAGTGCTGAGATGGGAGCGGTGAACGAGGGTCAGTCTTTTCGTTGAGGGCCTCGGTCGCTGCAGGACTTGACTCTTCACGTTCCTTTTCGCTTCCTTGCGTGCGTAGTTGGGTGTCCGAGTTGGAATTCGAGTTGGAATTCGAGTTGTAGTCCGAGTCTGAGTCCTCATTGTTGGGTCCCTTTTCATGCTCCAGCTCATGCGGTTTCTCGCTCCGAAACGTGAACGGGTTGTGAAAATTGATGAAGCTATTGCCTTTGCTGGGGGCAGAACGGCTCCGCGATAGCCCTTCAGGAGGAGTTGAATCATCTGACCAATGGCTCCGTGGGAGGTAATGCGCTGATGCGGAGTCTCCAGACGACAGCTTCCCAATCTCTGTGCTCTGCCTTTTCGAAGGTGCCTGTACAGATGGCTTACACGACAAGCCTACTGGCGCGTCGGTGGGCCTTTGAGCAGGCGGCGGGCGCTGTGGGCCTTCTCGTCGCGTCCATTGCTGTGACCCACTACGAGACTGGCTCGGTCGATCAGCAGAAACCGCTACGCCGATGGCCTCGACATTTTGTGTGACATGAAACGAACTCGGCTCGTTGGACCTCTCCGAGATAGAAGACGGATTTTCAAAAGAGCGCGAGCGAAACGGACTACGAGGAGGTACTGAGGGATCTGGAGTGCGGCTCTCCTGTGATGCCATGATTAGTATGGACGTATAGAAGCTGAAAGCCCACGGTGCAAGCAGGCAAGAAAGCTCACGGACTCTGGGAGAGAAAGGCTATGAAGATGGTCATAGCAGTGTGTGTGGGGGAGATCAAGCCCGAACCGCTTTGACTATGGCCACGTTTGCATCAGGAAGATATTTGCAGAGACGGCACACCCGCGTGCGTCGGAAAGGTTGGGGGTAAGCGTGCGACTGGACTGAGCGGAGGGAAGCTTGGAACACACACCTCATCGTCCTTGGCACCTTGGCGTTGGACCTGAAACGGGGGCCAGGGATGCTCGGCACTTCTTCTTCGGGCAAAAGCGGCTCGCCCTCCGTTCTCAGAATGGAAAGGTGTCTCACAACTCATCCCACCTGGGCACAGATCTGGGACGTACATGTCATCGTCTGGTCTCTTCAGTCAAGAACACGAGCAGTAATTGAGGCTGTGACTGCATATTTACACAATAACGAGCATCTTGGACCTTATCATGATCGCCCTTTACAGGAGTTTCCAAGATGAAGTAGCAATCGTTCCCTTTGGCAAACGTACCACTTCAGTGACACCACGCCGTGGACCGGCAGGCCATTGAGGGATGGGAGCTGTAGAGGCTTAAATCTGATGCTGCAGTTGATAGAGATAAACACGCGCAACAAGGCTGCCGCAAGTCGTGAACGGATGCCGCCTACATAGCGGAGGAACATTGCTGGAGGTTTCCAAGGCGCCCAAGACTGGAAGTGGCCCTTACGAAGATCAAGTCAGGCGATCCGCCGAGATTTAGTAATCCGGCTAGATGTGAATGCCATTGTCCAAGGCATATCTCGAAACTAGAAAGAGGCAAGGTCCAGCTTTTTTCAAAAGTGACAATTCATCTCCGACTCGGGGGCTCTCCTGTGGCTCGCAGTCAATGCTTGGCGTTGAAGTGACAATTGAGCCCGTTCGTGGTATTGTAATCATTTACTAAGCCTCCTCGAAGACTGATGAATGAAAGATATTGAGCTGGATATAAAGAATGTTCACACGGAAGCATTCTATCTCTTTCACTCACAGCCGTGTCATACAATAGCCTTCAATACTTCGTTCACTAATTTCACAACGAGCCTTTTGGAACGTTCTCCAGACAATACTGTCTGTGGTTCTTGTAAAGAGCAAACACCAGAACGAACTGTGTCGACAAGCTGCTCGGAATGGATCCTCCGTACCCTTCATACACAAAGGTCTGGCACAACAAGCCATACCCCGCGATTTCTCCTTCGCGGCCAGAGCTCTCAGCAGCTGGCAAGACCGTCGTCATTGCGGGCGGCGGTCAAGGTATTGGCAGATATATCGCTTTGGCATTCGCTGAGGCCGGTGCCGATAGCATTGCCCTGCTCGCACGCCGCACTGCTGCATTGAAGGAGTCGAAGGAGCTAATTAACAGAGCTTGGCCATTAGTCAAGGTGACATTACACCCAGTAGATGTCACTGATGAGGATGGCTTGAACAGGGTTGCTACCGAGATTGGCGGTTGGGATGTCCTTGTTCTGGTAAGTCCCACAGCAGCCGCGCATTTCGTTCTGTGCCTTGAAAGTCATTGTCAGGCAGCTGAAGCGATGGCGCTACCCTATAGCCCTTTGTTTGGAACTTCACCCAACTCCAGAACGGGCTGTGCTAACATCTTCCTTCCAGAACGCCGGGGCAATGCAAATTCCGCCAGGCAAGGCACTCGATGGCAAGATTGATGATTGGTGGCGGATCTTCGAGGTGAGCGCACCCCTCATTACCATCTGCGGTGCAGACACTGGGCCCATTCTGACCCTCCTACCCAGATTAATGTCAAAGGAACCATGCTCACGACGCAAGCTTTCTTCCCGACCAAGAAGTCAGAAGCAAAGGTGGTCGGCATCACGTCCAGTGCCTTCGTCTTCCCGACAAAGCTTCTGCTCGGCACGTCATCATACAACTCTTCGAAGCTTGCTCAAGCTAAGGCGCTGGAGTTCCTCTCACTGGAATATCCGGATGTGTTCTTCGCCCTGGTACAGCCCGGCATAATCAAGACAGAGATGCTGGAAAAGAGTGGTAAGCCTTGGAGTATCCTCACATTCCGCTTTGTTGCCTCAAATCTATCGCCCAGCAGCTAGCGCGCCGGCGCTGTCTCAGAAGACTTCGAAACCAGGGTGAACCTCAGAAGGGGATATGCTGACATTTTGTTTCTAAGGTGTGACAGGCATGGCATTTGATGACGGTAGGCTTGCCTCAACTTAATCGCTAACATTTGACATGCATGGCTGACTAAAGTTATGTAGGTGAACTTGCGGGAAACTTCACCGTCTGGACCACCAGTCCAGAAGCTTCGTTCATCCGCGGAAAGCTGGTGTACGCCAACTTTGATGTGGAAGAGCTGAAAGAGAAGGCGAATCGACTTGTCAACTCTTCCGATTTGTCCACGGGATTGCACGGAATCGCACCGATGGATGGGGCTGCCGCTGATGAAGCGCTGGGAGATATATTTACCAGGTGAAAGACTGCACACAATTGTCCACGCATCTCTTTGGGAATCTTGGACCCGTTCCAAAGCAGATACACGCTAGCACAATTTGGGAGATGAGCTTTGTTGAGTCTTGGGCTTTCGTTTCACAGACTGCTGCACGACCGTTCGCCCCGAATTGGACCTGTTTGCGCTTGATGGTTGTGGTGCCAATGTCGATCGCCCATACCTGACGCAGGTATTCTTCAATCTCGAACATCTGAAGGTTACGGCCGCAATCTTGCTCGAGCTCGTGGTGATAGTCTCGCTCACAGTGACCTTCGATCACCTTCGCTGATCGCTTTTCATGTTCGTGTTGCTCAGCGGTCATTGGCGTCATTGGCGTTGCTTGCTGGTACAAGCGTCTGCAGCACTCGATGATACGCCATTTGGTGATACTCGTAGGCTCATGCCGTCTCGTCAGACGGAACATGCGTATTGGAGGAGCCGGCTGCGGGCCTAGAGGTGCAAGTGTCAGCACAAGAATTTCTAAACAGCATTGTCATCAGAGTCCCTAGGGGCTTTATGCGCCATTATTTTCTGAGCGCCAGCAAATGGGATCGTGGTTGGGCCACAAGATACTACAGAAGTTGGAGCGTGGACGCTGTGAACCTACCTTCCTCAACCTGCAACTGCTCACGTGCATTCATCACCAATGAATACATCAGTCTCGCCGCAAAACTGTCCATGCCGGCTTGGATTTCAGCCTCAATGTTGCGACCTTGCCAGCTCATAGGAGACGCAGAAGACGCCCATAGCAAGCCGTAGTCGAAGCGTGGATTCCAAAAGCTATTGCTGGTGCCTGGAACGTGTCCGGTGTAACCTTGCATCAATTGGTCCGTATCACTGCCCTCAGAGGTTGATATAAGAGTGCTGCTAGTATCTTCGCTTGATGATACTCTGCGACCTTGGATCGAGGATTTCTCAGGGCTTTCGAGCTGCTTCTCGGTTCCATCCTCGGTGTCAGCTTCCTGAGCTTTGGCGACAAATTTTTTAGTCAATTGGGCAATGTTGTCCTCTGATGTTCCGACATCTCCAGGGTCCCCACGAGAGATTAGGTGGTCGTTGGCCTTGATGAAGATGTTGCTTAGGTCACCAATAATGTCATGCAATCGTTCAATCTCGGCATCACGCTCGGCAAGCTGAGTAGCAACACGGGACCGCTTCACTTGTTGCTTCTTGCGATCTCGTTCTCGTCGGTCCTGGTGAGCTTAGAAACTATCTTGGTATGGTCCGGAACATGCCTACATTTAGGACTGTGTCTTCGGAGACTGCTGCTCTCGGACGTCCTCTTCTACTTCCGATGGCGGGCGCCATGATCTTTTTACCTCAGAGGTTAGACGGGCACGAGCAGATACGAAGAACAGAACACTCTCCATTCTGGCACGGGTCTTACAAAGACGGAATGTATTGGTTCCCTACTCCGACTTTTAGTCAGCGTCCCCAGCTGGGTGAGCTTGTGCCACTATTTGTGGCTGTTCGATAGCGGAGTACAAGCTTCACGTGAGTGTTATGAAGCTTCGCACCGCTGCACGCCACCTCTTTGGGCGTGATCTGGTGTGCTGGTCCTGCATTTCTCAAGGACTCTTTCATGACAAGATTCCGCCCATCTGCTCAACCTTCCCTTGCGGTCCCATTGTCACGGCTCAAGACCGTCCCGAGCGCAGCGACTACAGTGCCCATCGGCACCGCGAGCGCCTGCAACCAGGTTGTTTTCATGCCCACAGCCTGACAAACCGAGAAGATCGAGCCGGCGGGAATGTACGCGCCGTAGGACGTCGCCTGCCACCATGCGGCCAGTGAGCCTATAAACTCGGTGTTAAACAGACGAACTCAGCGACAGTCACAGAACTATATTGACAACGCACCCAAAGCCGGTCCAGCACCGGTGAACCCAACAATCTTCAGCGGGAGCGCAGTTACCCCTGCAGGTCCCAGGATGACGATCGCACTGGTCTGAATGGCGATACCAGTGACTTGACCCGGGTGCGCCTTGGCGTACTGAGCCACGGAAGAGAGTGCCGTGTGGAAGCTTCCAGTAGTGTTGTAATTCAGTGCGCTTCTGACAGTGGTGTGGAAGGTTTCTGAGCGCATGAAGCCACCCGCAGCGGAGAGACCTTGACTGACCGCGTTGACGTTCAGGCGGCCCATGACTGTTGTGAGCGTCTGGTTGAGATTTGGAGAGCGAGAATAATCGGCAATATTGCCAATGGCTACGTTGAGATGGTCAATGACGTAAGAGGTTGGGTGGGTTGTTGTGAATTTTCCCAGCAAGATACACACCGGCAACTGCAGTCACTTGTTAAAAAATCAGAAAAGGTGCAGGTAGTTGAAGCTAAGCAAAGCCAATGAGTAAGTGGAGCAACAGTGGGTGGTAATGAACAGCTTCGCAGCTACACTCTCATGTAAAAGCGCACCGGCGATCGCAGCATCAAACACACGGACAAGCCTGTTTGCATGGCTATGAAAACGTTCGTGTTCACTGTCGAGCTATCCATGCTAATGCATATAAGAAGACCCCGAAGGTCGCGCTCTCAGCACGTAGAGGTGTCTAAGCCTGAAGCATGCCCAACCAGCGTGTGCATGCTTCCAAGCTGGCCATGCGTCGATGCATAACGCGGTGTGTCACGCTGCTACTCGTAGGACTTCTTCTTGTCCTCGATCGGAATGTCGCTGCCGGTCTTGCTCTTGTACCTTGTATTACAGGTCAGATACGGAAGTCAGAATCATGAGACAGGGACACTTACTGGCCACGGATGAAGTCCGAGATCTGTTCGTCTTTGGCTTGCTCGACGGCCGACTCGTTGCTTTCGAGAAGATTAGCCATCGTCTTCAGGGTTGGTGTACAGGCCATCTACCTCTGGTCGCCTGCACCCATGAATCTCTCCTGAACAAAGTCGACGCCTGTTCGAGTTTCGTCAGCCACAAGCGTGTTCCTCTGGTGAATGGTCGGGCAGTGAGACGTTCGCGGGCGTACCCTTGTCAACGTAGTCCTCGTCCTTCTCAGACTCCTTGCCACCGCCAGCTTTGGAATTGAGTTTATCCATGAAGCCGCCGCCAGAGGAGCCGCCCTCAGATGAACCGCCCTGCTGCTTGTCCTTGTCGTCGGAGGAGCCGCCGCCGGTGAAGCTCTTGAGTGCGTCCATAGTGTAGTCTGTGGTCGGAACTTGCTGTTCGTATTCGAAGTCTGTGCTGCTTTGGTTGCTGGGATGTCCAAATCGAAGCGTGGTAGGAGCAAGGAAGACAGATTAAGTAGCAATCGAGAAGACGCTGATAGGCATCACGCGGGGTACAAACAAGCAGGATTTGGCGGGCTTGGCAAAAGTTGGCAGTGGGCAAAGCTTGCCGCGTTTGTGGAGCTCGCAAACTCCTCCTGAAAACACAAGTGGATCCATCGAAATCACTAGCAAGCATGTTTCAGCTCGTCCAGGGGAAGAAGCCGACTCCGATAATGGACTTGGCGGTGGCCGCGTTTGTTGACATTTTGCTATTTGCGGAAACCCCACCCTGATGACGTCAAAGTCTGTTCACCCGCGAGTGTCGAAGATTTCCCCTTAGACACTATCTTATCTATTTGCATAGCAATACATACCGCAAGTCTATACAAAATTCCCTCCAGCATGATACTCTGCACTCTCGTCTTACCAAAACAAGTCTGATAAAGCGACGCCTGCAGATCGGCTCACACGCAAGCAATACAAGTGACAGTGCGGTGGGGAAGGCTCTGGAAGAAACATCTCACGTTGGGGGACCGTCAAGCCATGGACGTTGCTCCCACTCCTATCACCATTCTCACAGGTTTTCTAGGCTCTGGGAAAACGACGCTGATCCTGAATTTGCTGCCACAACTACCCCCTGCCTACAAGCTGGCGCTGTTGAAGAATGAGTTCGGTGACGTCGCTATCGACTCACAACTTGCTTCGAAGTCCTCAATCGCGGGCGTCCAGGAGTTACTGAACGGCTGTATATGCTGCAACCTTGTGGGACAGTTGGGCGATGCCTTACAAACATTAAGAGATGGGGTGAGTCTAAAGCTTTCGTGTATGTCGTTATGTTGTACTTTCGAGCGTAATTGCTTGATGCACAGCTCGCGGGTGTGCCGAGCAGAAGCTTCAAAGCCTGAGCGGTCACCAGGACTTGCAACGATGATTCTATGACGGGATCCGGGCCCGCACTGACATCCGTCCGCCAGCGGAGATGCAGAGCATACAAACTTCCCATACTGTCCCTTTTGCGGCAGCCGCTCAGGCTTATCAGCTGGCAGGGCTTGAAATCATCTCGCCCGCAACCAACAAAGCTGGCTAGTGAACGCTCTGCAGACTGATTCATGACAGCGGGGGCCTCAATTGCGTCCTTGTAGCTGCACGTTTCCATTTCTTGTGTAGAGTAGCGTTTGTCAGCCACAGAGCAGGCACTGGGGCGAACACAAAACATCTACGACAACTTGTCATGTCACCGGTCGCAATGATATAAGCTTTGTCTTCCGCTGACATCGACACATGTAGGTCGATCCATCTAGAGCAAGCAATGGCTCCAGCAGCGCAAACCGCCCCGACCGCATCATCATTGAGACTTCCGGTAGCGCTTTTCCAGCGATCCTAGCAATGGAAGTAAATCGACTATCCCGTGAGACAGGCCAATACACATTGGACGGGGTCGTAAGCGTAATAGATGTTGAGAATTGGCAAGGATACGAGGATACTTCAGTGACTGCGAAGATGCAGGCTCGATATACTGATCTGATCATGTTGAACAAATGGGAGGTGAGCTCTTTGCATCTGCACTCCACCCCGTCTCCATCTACTGGCCATAGGCACTGCATACGAATGTGACCATTCGAATGCTATTCGGATCGCATTATGCTGATGCTTGGCTCTAGCACGTTTCAGAGAGGCGACTGGATGATGTACTAGATCGGATTGGTGACCTGGAGGTCGACCCTCCTGTACCGTGTATCAAGAGTGCAGCCGGCCGCATAGACCGAGAGGCCATTTTGGGCCTTGATGGAGCTTTAGCCCGCCAGTTGACCGCGAACGAGGGCGAGACTGTGCATGGGCACGACCACGATAAGGATCATCAAAGTGAAGTAGAGGTTATCTCAGCGGTGTTGAGTACAGAGTCTCAAGGTATTGATGCGACCGCTCTGACTAAGCTACTTGAGATCGCACCAAAAGACGAGATATATCGTATAAAAGGTATATTGCTAAGTGCTGAGTCTTTAAGATCGTCAGATGGTGCGTCGGCTGTTGGGCAATGCGCGTCAGATCATCGAAAGCTCAACAGCTACATCCTCAATTGGGCGTTCGGCCGCTGGGCATTCACTTTGTTGGGTGCGGCTACCGTAAGCATCCCTACATCCTGGCTTGTCGCCTGAATGCGCTGTAAGCCATGTAGTCCTGACATAACGACGTATAGGAGCACCCGGCCCAAGAAGCGCTTCGGATGACTATAGTCACAGCTAAATCTGAGTCCACGAAATGGATGAAGAGGATTGAGCAAGAGAAGCTACTTCGTCTGTCAGGGACCGTAGGGGAGCAAGCAAGACTCGAGAGGAGAGCTTGACCGGGCTGCGGAACTGTTCGGCGCGTTCAAAGCTTCTGCGCCTGATTGAGACGAATCACTGCCGGTGGACCCGACGATTGAGAAGGCCGCGGTGCAAGAGGAGTGGCGTGGTGAGAGCCTTACCACATGACGGTGGGCTGCAAAAGCCCTTTATATCCCGCGGTCTCTGCACCTGGCCTGCGGAGCCAAAGCAGCAAGGACACCGAAGAAGCAGCCAGCGTCATTATGAGCATTTTGACTTCTCTCCCTAGATTCTGCGAGGGCGCGTCCAATATTCGAAGCCTCCTTACCTGATGCTGCGGGTTTCAAGGACTCGGTGAAGCCGCAGCATTTGTGAAGGAACTGGCATGCTCAGGGTATTAATTGATGGCATACAGGCTGGACTTTGAAAGGCTAACTCGCTGTCATGGAGATTTGAGTGTACGCTGTGGACGCTTTGAGAAGTGAGATCAGGCATCAAATCTGTTTAGAAGCGAAGATGGGCTCGAACGGTGGTAGCATTTATATTAGAGTATTAGCCCTTCTCAAGGCGGGCGATCCTCTTCACTAGCAGCAGACTTTGCATCTGTCCTCGTCTCGCCTCGTTGCTTTGAGCTCGCCTCTTCGATATGGTTATCCATATCAGAGGCCTTCAATCCCCTTTCTCTTGCTAGCCTTTCAGCGGCTTCTCTTTTCGCTTCTACTTCCCTCTCTTCCTGCGCTTGTACCTCTTGCTCCTGCTCCTTCAGGACAGCAATACTCGGCGCATTGACATCAATGACAGCGGGCTCGACAGGCGGACCATCCGTCGCCGGCGACTGCTGCCTCTCACTCGCGGCAACACTACTCTTCGAAGACGGCGTTCTCTGCAACCTCGACTTCGAGCCCCGTTTCCCCGTCCTCCCACTACTCGCATCATCTCGTATACTCCCCGCCCCTTGCAACTCCAACCCCATATCAAACTCATCATCCAACGGTACCGCATCGTCCTCCTCATCACTCGGAAAGATATCGCCCCTCGAACTATAACTCTCCTCACTCCGCTGACTCGCCTGCGTCGAGCTCCTCTTCCGCCCATGCCTCTTCTTCCCCCCGCGCGTGACACTCCCCTCATGCCCCGAACTCTCATCATCCGCCTTCGACGGCCCCGGCCTGACCTTCAAATCCGCAGCTGACGGCCGATACCGCACCCTCCCCTTCCCAAACGGCAGCCGTTCCAAGAATCCAAAGTACGATGTCTTCGGAATATACGTCTGATCCTCCTGGTCATACGGCATGCCCAACCGTCTGGGCTTCGTCCGCGCATCACTCCGCGTCCCATAATTCATGATACCCCGCCGTCCCGGCTCAACCTCCTCATCCGGGCTCAACAACCCATCCAGCTCTTCATTCTCCCATGCCAACAGCGCATCATTCTCATCCTGCTCCCAGTCGTCGTAGAAGTCAAAGCTGGCCTCGGGTCTGCCTCGAGGCCGTTGGCGCTGGCGGCGCGGTCGGTCTTCGCGGCGCGGGAAGCATGTGGAGGTGCTGCTGACAAGGCAGTTGCCGATGGAGACGAAGCAGGGTCTGAGACAGTGCTCGGAGATGGAGTAGAGGCGCTCTTGGGCGGCCTCGTTGGCGTTCTCGAAGTTGGAGGTGAGCTGCGTGAGTTGCCGGCGGAAGCGGGGGTCGTCGCGGCGATACATGTTGTGAGGTTGCGCGGCGTGAGTGAGAGGCGCGTCGCTAGTTAGGTTGTGACATTTGTGCTCTGACGTGGAGATTTGGCGAGTTGTCAATGGTGCGCTTGTTGAGCTGCTCGGTACGGAAATAGAAGCTGTCTAGGATTCAGGCACGAGTAATTTGCCAAGACCGACTTTATTCTCGTCTTTCGATGGGAGATGACAACAACTTCTGTCGTATACACCTTGTAATATGCTCAAGACCCCTTTGGCTATAGTCTAATGTAGGAATGGAAACTCACATAAGGGGTACAAGCATCTTATTTCGAGTCTGCGAAGTATGGCGACGTCTTAAACACTTCATCGCGCTGTAGGTATCATTTTCAGTTCCTCTTGCTTGATATAGTGTTGAACGATATCTCATGCTGAAGTCACTATGAGCAAATGGAGGATAAAGACTAGCCAGGTACTTATACAGGGTATACACAACAAAACGCCTGAACAACACCCATCCTCAGGACTCCGAAACCCGTCGCCATATCCCACTTACCCTTGCCAGCACGCTCCCACCCAGGAAACTTGTATCAAAGTGCCCGCACAATCCCACAAAACGCCATCGATCACCATCTGTAGGTGGACCCTGTACAACCCTCTTCAGGCCCTCAGGCTCACGCCCATTACTCTCATCACGCTCCCACTGTCTCCAGTATAGCGATGGCAGACTCTTCGACGCGTCCATCTCGCCGCTACGTCCCTCGAAGAAGGTAAGACCAGCAATGCGACCGCTACCAGGCACATAAGCAATCTCGATATGGCGCACGCCTTCAGCATCCCCTTTATCGCTGGTTTGTAAGTCTTGCGCAGTGAAGAAGCGGTCTTCATTGCCGGGTCTACCGCCGAAGTGGACGTTGCATTTGTCGTAGCTTGCAGTTGGCGGCTTCTTGGTCATTGATCTGGCGAACTTCAGACCGATGCTGCTGATGGCCATGTGAGACTCGCGAGAGTATGCTGACATGCGCCAGAAGGCGTGCTGATGAGCATGAATGGCGATGCGAGCGACGCGGTTCTCAGCCTTGCGTGCGCCGCGCATGTTTGGCTCGCTAACGTCGAGGGTAGAGAATGCTTTGTAGTGGCGATGAGGATTCGGTAAGTCGCCCACGACGGAGAAGTAGAGCTCATCCGAGCGTTGATGTTGAAGTGTATGAAGAACGGCTGCGTCGTTGCTCATCACATCGCCTGCCGCATCATCCCCAACGAAGACCGGCAGTCGTTGCTCGAGGAGCTCCGGCGCTGGGTAGTTTGGCATGTTGATGCGAATGCGGTGAGTTCGATCGTCGAATTCAGCGTAGGCTAGATGTGGGTGGTCGACCAGTCGCGCAGCCTCCTCTGTGATCAGCGTAAGCGATGCTCTACATACCAAAGCCGCTTTCTTCAGAGATTCAACGTCCATTGTCAGCGGGCCTCGAGCAGCATCGATCTCGCTCAGCAACCACGACGCTGGATTGTCGGGATCGTTAAGCCCGAAGGTCGCACCTCGCGATACTTTGCGATGCGGCTCGAGTTGTGGACGTCTGAAGTCGATCATTGGTGAGTCAGGTGTGCTTGGATCAAAGCCTTCAGGTGATATGCCAGAGTCGACGTTTAGTAAAGCAGCGCTCTTCGGCATTCTGGCTCGCTTTCTGTATTCACTTGGGTTCTCCATCATATGCTTGATCCGTCTGTGAAGTGCTTTGAAAGACATCAGATCGTCGAACAATGCTGCGGTGTAGACTTTGCAAGGTGCGTAGGAGAGAATGAGTCGATTCTCCCAGTGGTCGTCGAGGTGCACAAAGTCGTGCCACGAGGGGTCCTTGTACATCCTCCACTTCCAGTCCTGGAACGATCGCAACGCACCGTATCTCGTCAAAATGGCGCTGGTCTTCGAAGGGCATGATGCGACCAGCGATGGAAATGCATTCGCAACCTGGATGACGGTGTCGAGAGTCCACTTGGCGCCAGGTTCTTTGATCACGCCACCGCCGTTGCATCGCACTGAGATGGTTGTCGTCGTGTTCTTGAAGATCTCTTGGGCTTTGCTGCCGTAAGCCCCGCCAGCTCCGACTTCCAGTCCGGGGACTGGTGGAACGGAGAGTTGGAAGTCGACGGCCTGCTTCACCTCGCGAAGCTTGGACTTGTCGTTGACCTTGATGGATATAACAGCTTGAAACTCGCCTCCCTCCAAAAAGTCCGAGATAAAACAGTCTCCATAGACTTGCGTGAAGCGCTCCGGCGGGATGCCGTCGAGCGGCTGAAAGTCCATAATCTCTTGGTCGGACTGTGACTCGTTTGTCACCTTGACGCTGACCATGTAGTTGAGCTGAGAATCATGAAGAGTTGACTCATGAATCATCGCTGTATTTGCTATCATCAATGTCAGCTACGCACAGACGAAGGTTATGACTTCCAGCCCAGACTCACCATTCGCCTCGACGGTAGCGTACTTGACGAGCGCGTATGCGCTGACATTCAGCGAGTCCGCAATCTCACTGATGTTGTCAATCTGCCATGACGAGTATGTCATGCTCTGGTTGCTGTCCCAAACTTGCGGTCTGAGAATATGGTAAGGTGGTGCGGCGTGATTCGGGGCTGGTAACGAGTGCGAGGACGCTCTCTGCCGATTGGGAGGCACTTTCACCGTCGCACCATTGATCACCGGCGTCGCTTTTGTCGCTGATGAATGTGCTGTATCCACCGGGTCATTCGACTTTGGACCTGTACTTGCCGGCTGCACAGCAAGCGATTGCGGTTGAGTCGGATGATCTTCCGCTAGCATCACGATGCCCGAGTCCCTCCATGACTGCTTCTGGGTATTCTGCGGGACTGTGAGACCATTTGAGGGCCCAACTCGTACAGCATTGTCGATCCGTGTCTCATGAGTATATGAGTTGAAGCCTTGGCCTGGAAGGAGCACAATTAGTACTTGTAAGTCTCCGCTCGGGGGCAGCAGACCCCACCAATGCGCATGTGATTGCTGTACTGAGCGGTGAGCAACATCTTGTTAACGAGTGATTACTCTAGGGTTAGTCACACAGTAAGGATAAATAGAGGGATATAGGTATACGCTATCAAGCGGCAAGACGGAGTAGGAGCGAGACAATCCACGTTTATATAATCGTGTCTGCAGGCAGCCGCACTACGCTCCTATTCTATACTGCAGTATGGCCTTGAGTCACTTTCTGCAGTTGGCAAGGGCTGTGAAGCACAAAAATACGACTAGAAGGCCGGGACTGGTCATAAAGCGGGCATCTACGGAGTACAGGTCATGCGCGCGGCCCCCATTGCATGCGGCGGCACAAGACGGCGACAACAGGCAGGAGCGTTGCTCGAATGCGGCTTCTCGAGCATGATGGACACGAGCTTGAGATGGGGCCGTTCTGTGCGGATTTTGGATGAGACTGTTGGCTGACGCTCTCTTGCTAAGATCCAGTTGCCTTGGGGGGGCAGACTGGCACCCCTACAGCTTCCTGGCGATGCGAAACGTATAACGGCCTTTTCAAAGGCCTGATGAAGTTCATCATAGCAATTATTGGTAAATTCGATGTTGAAGGACGATGAGAGGTGGCGAAGCGCAGCGCTTGGAGAGAGATTTACTTTGCATGCACGGGGCGCCGCGAGCGGTACCAGCCTGTACAAGGGCGGCTAATGTTTGCCGGCGCGCGGCTGAACAAAGCTCTGGCTACGGAGCTGCAGTGTTTTGATGTGGCTCAGCTCTTGCAAACATGAGTTGGAACAGCTCTTAAGAAAATACACGTTGGTTAGCAGCACCGGCACGGGTAAGCGAGCTGGTGAAGATCCGAAAAGGATTCCTTTTCAAAGATTCGTAGCACAACTGAAGCGCGTTTTTAGTGATTCCAGGGTTTTCTGATTGCATGGCAGGGGTTCCCGAAAAGCATCAAAGATCGTCTTGGCTTCCTTGTCTTTTTCCATGGGACAAGGGACCCTCTTTGCCTTGGAGTCGCAAGTACACATGTATGCGTCGTCGCGCGCTTTTGATGGTGGTGCATAGCATTGTAGCTCCTCACTCATCGAGTTGTCTGCCTGCAAAGACCTGTCTTACATGTTGATGGCTTCGTGGAATTTTGATCCCGCGAACACGGCGTTCGACCCCAACTCCTCTTCAATGCGCAGGATTTGATTGAGCTTAGCCAGACGCTCCGAGCGGGCAGGTGCTCCGGTCTTGATCTGGCCTGTCCGCAGGCCAACAACAATGTCTGCAATGGTCACGTCTGTCATGCACGTCAGCATCACGACTGGCAAATGAAAAATATCCGCTTAGGCCGCTGCTTACCTTCCGTTTCACCGGACCGATGCGATACCATGACGCCCCAGCCCGCCTTGAAGCTGTCCAACGAGGCTTGGATGGCTTCGCTGATGGTGCCGATTTGATTGACCTTGAGCAGGAGGGCGTTGCAGGCCTTGGTCTCAATAGCCTTCTTGATGTAGATGGGGTTCGTGACGGTCAAGTCGTCGCCAACAATTTGGCATTTGGCAGTCTTGAAGAAGTAGCTCCAAGCTTCCCAGTCATCCTGAGCTCCAGGTTAGCAACGTCACCCGATATCAGACCGCAGCGACATACCTCAGCAAACGGATCTTCGATAGAGACAATCGGATACTTCTGGCTGAGGTCGCTGTAGAGCTTGGCGAGGTCCTCGTAAGTGACCCATTTGCTTATTCGATGTTATTATCATCTCAACCAATGTTCAGATGCGCGAGGTCCTCACCTCTTGTCACTGTTCGGATTCTTGAAGTCCAAGTCGTACTTCTTTACGTCGCTCTTATAGAACTCAGAACTGGCGCAGTCCATTGCGATCTTCATATCGGTGTGACCTGACTCTTTGATTGCAGCCATGATCAGATCTAGCGCCTCTTCTGCGGTGTGCACATCCGGCGCAACACCACCCTCGTCACCGACGTTACCTGCTGACTGGCCGTACTTCTTCTTCGCCAGCGCCTTCAGCTTTTGATAGACCTCAGAGCCTTGTCTCATGGCCTCGGAGAATGATGGCGCAGCATCTGGCACGATCATGAATTCTTGGAACGCCATCGCACCACCAGCGTGGCTCCCGCCATTGAGAACGTTCATGAAAGGTACCGGGAGTACGTATGGCTTCTTGGTGCCCGCCAGGTCGGAAATGTGGGTGTAGAGAGGTACGCCTTTCTCAGCTGCGCCAGCCTTAGCAACAGCCATGGACACGCCGAGGACTGCGTTGGCGCCCAAGTTGGTCTTGTTCTCTGTGCCATCGAGCTTCTTCAGGAAGTCGTCGACCTTTTTCTGATCTTTCACATCAATATTCGACTTGATGAGCTCCGGGCCGATCTTGGAGTTGACATTGTCAACGGCCTTGAGGACGCCCTTGCCTCCCCACTTTGACTTGTCGCCGTCGCGGAGTTCGCAGGCTTCGTTGGCACCCGTGGAGGCACCTGAGGGTACGATGGCTCGGTGAAGGCCGGTGTTGCTAATGAGGTCGACTTCGACGGTAGGGTTGCCGCGAGAGTCGTAGACTTGCCGTGCGTGAATCTTTGTGATTGCCATGATTACTTGGGTATCTATGAGTTGTGCCTGGTTGTAAGATCCTTGGTTTGTTGACCGGAGAGATTTCCAGCTATTTTCGTTGGCACCCAGGAATCCCACCGCTTCTGGACCCCGAATTGCCCCTCGCTCCGATTCCGCGCCAAGGTTGCCCGGGGCGGGTAGATTATCTGTTTTCAACATCTAAGCTACTAAGGTTGTCATCTTATCTGATCTGATCAGCTTAGCGCATCGTCCTAACCCTAGTGGACTTCGTCGCGTTCTCTCGTCGCCTGCCCATCCAGATCTCTTGGGCTTATCCGTTTCACTTCTACTGCAACCTCTACCACCGCCACTTCCCCATTCTCAACAATGAGCTCTGCAGGCGATCCCGAACGCGAGCATGCCCTCTCAGAATACAAACGCAAACTCATCGAATCCCGAGAGCAAGAAGCGAAGCTGAAGGCGTTACGGCTGGAGATCAAGGGCCTGCAACATGACTACGACGTTTCAGAAGACAATATCAAAGCATTACAATCAGTCGGCCAGATCATCGGCGAAGTGTTAAAACAGCTCGACGATGAGCGATGTACGTTGCCGTCCCTGCTGGTCCTCATCACATCCATATTCTTGAATTTAGAGACGTTCCTGCTGACAGAAGCACTGCAGTCATCGTCAAAGCCTCCAGCGGACCTCGCTACGTCGTCGGCTGCCGGAACAAAGTCGAGAAAGCCAAGATGAAGCAAGGCGTGCGCGTCGCTCTCGACATGACCACTCTTACCATCATGCGCATGCTTCCGCGCGAAGTCGATCCCTTAGTCTATAACATGTCGCTGGAAGACCCAGGCCAGGTCTCGTTCGGCGGCATCGGTGGTTTGAACGAGCAGATCCGCGAGCTAAGAGAAGTGATCGAGCTACCGTTGAAAAATCCAGAGCTGTTCCTTCGGGTCGGGATCAAGCCACCAAAGGGCGTGCTGCTGTACGGACCCCCAGGGACGGGTAAAACACTACTGGCGAGGGCTGTAGCGAGCGGGTTGGAGACGAACTTCCTCAAAGGCACGTCGCTTCTCTTTGATTACTCTATACTTCTGTGGGAACATCTGAACTAACTTCACAACCAAGTCGTCTCCTCCGCCATCGTCGACAAATACATCGGCGAGTCCGCGCGCCTCATCCGTGAGATGTTCGGTTATGCCAAAGAACACGAACCTTGCATCATCTTCATGGACGAGATCGACGCCATCGGTGGGCGCCGCTTCAGCGAAGGCACGTCCGCCGACCGCGAGATTCAGCGCACGCTCATGGAGCTACTAAATCAACTCGACGGCTTCGACTATCTGGGTCGGACGAAGATCATCATGGCGACAAACAGGCCTGATACGCTGGATCCTGCGTTGCTAAGAGCAGGTAGACTGGACAGGAAGATTGAGATCCCCCTGCCGAACGAGGTGGGACGTATGGAGATCTTGAAGATTCATGCGCAGGACGTGAAGACCGAGGGTGAGATTGACTTCGAGAGCGTGGTGAAGATGAGTGATCAGCTGAACGGTGCGGATTTGCGGAATGTGGTGACGGAGGCGGGTCTGTTCGCGATCAAGGATTACAGAGAAGCGATCCAACAAGATGACTTCAACAAAGCAGTGCGGAAAGTTGCGGAGAGCAAGAAGCTGGAGGGTAAGCTGGAGTACCAGAAGTTGTGAGTGTGCTGCGCGACGTTGTTGCAGCGTTGTAGTATAGAATTGCATGAGCGGTAACTAGCGAGAACATGCATTGTGTCGGCGTCCTTGGAGACTACTGGTTCGTCGCAACATTTCCTATTCGTTATTGGACTTGATGCTATTCGAAACACCAGCTCGAACTCTGTTCTATCAATGTCTTGCTTTTACAATTGTGTCCCCACAGTCTCTCATACACCGCTTTCAAGCATCATTCACTCATCCTCTCCACCCTCAACCCCACTCCCCTCCCCCGTCACCTCCATCTCACTCCCCACCTCCCTCTCCGCCTTCAAAAACTCCCCCATCGGCACGCCCTTATCCTCATCCTTCTTCGCCCTCCTCCGCCTTTTCTGCGGAACACCGCCCTCTTCAGCCTTCGCTCTGCTCCTTCTGTTCCCGCCCACCGCCCGTTTCCTTCCCTCCTCTACACCAGCGCCGAAGGGCATCCTCATCTCCCGCCCTACACCCGCGCTCATCAACTCCCGCACAGGCTCGACAGCCGTACTCAGCACCAGCCTCTGCCGCTGCCGTGGCAAGTGCACGCCATCCAGCCCTCGTCCAATATGACGTAGTCCCTCCGAGATGCTTTTTCCACCTTCGCCCGCGTCGCCGTCTCTCCAATTAAGCGGCCGCACCTCGTCAATCCCGCCCCAGCGCGCGCCGTCGTCGCTGTCGCTGTCGAAGCCGTCCGGGAGCATGTTGCATTTGAGCCACGCGTCGACGAGGGCGCCGCGTCGCCGTTTCTCGCGGCGAGCGTCGGCACGCGTGTCGCGCATGCGCTCATGAAGTGTATGATGAATCCGCTGTTGACGGGACTGCTCTGTGGCCTGGGGCGGGGGGCGGATACGGGAGCGCTGCGCGCCACCAGAACCAGGTGCGGCGGATGAGAGCATGGGCGGGTCAGGAGAGGCGGCGTAGGTGCGCTGGTAGGGGTACGCAGAGTCGGTGTAAGGCGTGGAGGTAAGAACAGATGAGGGGCCGGGGAGGACCTCGGTCTTGTGTGATGAATACGGGGGTATATGCTCGTGGATAGATGCAGAATTATGAGATGCACCAACAACAGAGTCGCCGGCCGCCGACGAGGTATCACCGCCGCCCACGTGCGCCTGCAACGCCTTCTTTTGCCTACCCGACCGCGGCGTGCCCTTACCCCTGGACGCCGACGCTAATGCACCTTTCCCGGGACCCGGCGCGGGAGACGCCTTCCTGTTCTGCCCCGAAGGAGACGGAGTGTTGTCCTCACTGTTGAGGAGCGCTTTGATTTTTACGTTTGCGTGATGGCTTGCCGTTGGGCGTGGCGGGGAAGGTGACCGTGTGCGGTCGCCATCGTAGTGGGGGTGGCGCTTTGGTAGGTTGGTGTTGCTGCTGCTGGATGGTTCCGGCCTCGTTTCCCGCGAAGGGCCTAGATGGCGTACCTTAGCACTGTCAGAATCTTGACAAGAAATGAGTTGCTCGATGAGCAGTGTTGGTGAGCTTACTCGGTGAGGGACGGCCTTGGCTGCCTCCTGCTGAGCTGGACCCTGAGTTGTACGGCGAGTAGCGGAAGCCTTTGCGAAAGATTAGTGAATGCGTCGAGGCACAAGCCAGGCACTGTTACTCACGGTAATTGTGCTGCTGCTCCATCATGGGTGCTGTGCGCGATGTTAGTAGGAGAACGTGAGAATGCACGGCTGAGGGAGGAGCTGAAGTTGCTTACTCTTTTGTCCCTTCTTTGGCCCCGAAGCGGCAGGGGGCATGTCGTTGGCGACGATATCTACCAGTCAGGTCAGTCATGCGCAATTGATTGCCGCGTTTTGAAACTCACTCTCGCGCTCCCTACGCTTTGCCTCTCCATACGTGACTTCCTCGGGCGTGTCTGTGTTCTCAATCTCGGCGGCCTCCTCAGAAATGAGGTCCAGACTTGGGACTTTGACCGGAGTGACACCATCCTCGGCGAGGACGCCCGGGCCGAAAGGATTCATCGTGGCTTCTTCAGGGTTGAAATTGCTCTCCAGATACCACCAGATCAGCCAAAGAAACGCCGTTGCGCGGCTGCGGCTGCTCAGAGTTGGGCGCATGAATAAGTCAAAGAAGTCGCGAGGAGGAAAGAAGTGCGTCTCTGACACTCGAGGCGCATACTGGGACAGGACGAAAATCAGATTGACCGGGTTCGTGCGAGGTTTGGGTGTGGATAGAAGCTCGTCGAGGTTGCTTGGCTGTGGTGTGTCTTCCATGGCGCCCTTGAGAATCGACTTCAGTCGAGGCCCGTCCTGGAGCTGCTTGTAAGCACCTGTGCCGGATTGTGCTTGCAAGCAAGGGATAGCGTGGTATGTTCGCACGCGTGCGCGCATCTCCGGGAAGACTGTGACTGTATGTCAGCCTTCTTCACCGCTGAATGTCTCTGTTCACTCACAGTTCAAAGTCGTGTTCATTCTGCCTACGTTGACCAACAGGCAAATCATTGCCATCTGCAGAGCCGCCTCGCGGTCACTGAGAAGCTTCTCCTTCAGAATCTGACTCGTTTTGCTGCTCTTAGCCATAGCATCGATGTAGACGTCTGCGAACGTGTGGCCCGGTGTGTTATCGGAGTAACGCGTGAATACTCTGTTTTCGTCCTCGAACACCATGCGCAGGAACAGATATTGGATGTCCTTCCTCCACAGCGGCTGACCATCCTCCTTCTTGAGATAACGGATCCTATTGCCAGAGAATACCGAAGATACACTGCCATTCGCATTGCGACGATACGTGGAAGTCATTGCGGTTGGCTGTTGCTGATCGTCCATCTCACCCTCCGCCTGCATTTCCGACTGTGCAGCAGCCTGCTGAAGATGGACCGACCAGTCCATCGGCATCTGGTCGGCTTCCGATCCAGGCTGGCGATTGGCATCTGTGAGGACATGTCGCAAGCTTGCGCGTGGGTCGGCATCGTCAACTTTGATGGGAGTGCCTGGTGGGAGGGCAGATTCGAGAGCTGGATCGAGCGCCGAATGATCGGGCTGCTCGTGAGCCATGACGGCTCTGGCGCCTCGCGAGAGACGAGGGCTGATGGGAAGCGTTGCTCGAAGCAGCAATGGCGATATACGCGGCCGAGTTCTGAGATGACCTTATTCGGTGAGGGACGCGTATAGAGATTTGTTGTTGTTAGGGAAGGAGGCGATCGGGAGAATGCAGTTCCTCTTCCGGGATTTGATGAGGCACTATAATCACGTGATTGCTTAGGTAACGCAAAGCCAAGCCTCACCAAGCAAACATAGATCGCCTGGGAAGAGGGATTAGGTTAAAACTACATCACGTGGATCAATTATAGCACGTTGGCTGTAGAAAAGACACATTGCGAAAGGGAGAAGTATTCTATCATGCTTTGAAGCACACGGCTAGTTTGTGCTTCTCGAGGAGCCTCGAGCAGACATACACATATATGAGATAGACCGCACAAAACTTTTCCCAGTATGCCAGCCTGAATGCAGCATCCCATTTCCAATGCATTCCAGCGATATCGCCTTTGCAGTGAGTCAACGCCACTATGCAATGTTCGCTAAAACACAATACACACGTGAGGATTGTGTCTCTCGTCCCCTTTCCGCATGCTGAGGAAATGCTGGCTGCCTGGTTCGTAAAGGCTTTGGTGACGCCTCGCGCGCTCTTCGTGCCCATTGATGAGGGTACATAAGCAATCGTTGCGTTGAGTTGGTCTCGCGGATTGATTCGGAAATGCAAAAACAGGTAAAAGTCAGTATGCCGAACCGCTGCATCGATCAAAAAGCAAATCTAGTCGTTCCTTTTTCGGCCGTGATGTGAAGTCATACGGTATGCATTTGTCCGTGTCGTATGCATCCCGCCAAACTCCAGAAAATGTAGAACCGTGTCTCGTGATCGAATGCAGAACTTGTTGGCGCGAACAATCGAGTGTCGATGCTTGGATGCCATGTTAGTTGCGGCGGTGAAGAACAGACAAGAAAACGCTCTTTGCTGATGAAGTGGTCCCGTGCGTTGAACCGAAAACGCCACTAAGGAAATGTGTTGATCGAAGTTGGAGTGTGGCTTCTCACCACCATGAGGAGGCGCCAGGGCCAGATGGGTTGCCGTAGCCGCCACCACCACCGAAACCGCCGCCATACTGGGGAGCGCCGCCGCCGCCTCCGCCGCCGCTGTACTGAGGTGGGCCGCCAAACCCGCCACCGTAGCCGCCAGGGCCGCCGCCGCCTCCATACCCACCACTGAAACCTCCGCCGTATCCACCACCACCACCGCCGCCGCGACCGCCGCCAAACGTACGAACATCGCGGGTAGCAGTAGCGCCGCGGCCGCGGCCGCCAGACCGACCGCCACGACCACCACCAAAGCCAGCGCCCTCACGTGCAATGGTCTCGAGGAATGCCGGAACTTCCTGGTTGGCTTCCTTGAGGAGCTCGATCAAGTCGCGGCAGACGCCACGGTTGCCGCGGTTGAAGAATGCAGTCGACATGCCAGTGTTTCCGGCACGGCCAGTACGACCGATGCGGTGGACGTAGTCATCGATGTCGGTAGGAAGATCGTAGTTGACGACGTGAGTCACATTCGGGATATCAAGTCCTCTGGAGCGCTACGTGTCAGCACAATGCATTTTGGGAGAGCACAAACGCAAGTGTGTTCTGTCTTCAAGAGGGGCTTGTTTGGACAGCGCCGCCATTTCGGCGACGGAAACCCCCTCGAAAGGTAAAAGCAGAAACAGTGTGGAGGCTGTAGACTTACCGAGCAGCCACAGCCGTGGCAACAAGGATCGGGAAGCGAGCACTGCGGAACATCTCCAAAGCGCGCTCGCGCTCGCGCTGGGTGCGATCTCCGTGAATCGAAGTTGCTGGGAAGTTCTGAGCGATAAGGAAGTCGGAAAGAGTGTCGGCCATGCGCTTGGTCTCGACGAAGATCAGAGTCAGACCAATCCCCACACTATGAAGAATGTCCAGGAGCACTGAGCGCTTGTCGATGTCCTCGACGTACTCAATCTTTTGAGTAATGTTTTCAGACGTGGATCCAACACGACCGACAGACAAGAAGATGTACTCTTTCAGGAAATCTCTCGCAAGCATCTGGATGTCGCGAGGGAATGTGGCCGAAAACATGAGTGTCTGGCGCAAGCCGGTCTGAGGCATATCCTCACCCTCGACAATACGTCGGATCTGAGGCTCGAAACCCATGTCCAACATGCGGTCAGCCTCGTCCAGCACGAGATACTTGATGCTGGCAAGTGAGATACGACCACGCTCTATGAGGTCGACGAGACGGCCGGGGGTCGCAACCAAGAGATCACAGCCGCGCTCGATGGAGCGGAGCTGAGAGCCAATATCAGCGCCACCGTACACCACGCAAGGGCGGACCCAAGAGCGGTAGGCGAACTTGCGGGCTTCGTCGAAGATCTGGGACACGAGCTCACGTGTCGGGGCAAGAATCAAAGTCGTAGGGTATGCCTTTCGCTGTCGGTAGCCACCTCCTTGTTGTGCCGGCATGGCAGCGGGACCATTCTGGTACGCTTGAGACAGAATCGGGAAGAGAAATCCGCCAGTCTTGCCTGAACCGGTTTGGGCACAAGCCATGAGATCACGACCTCCCATGACGATGGGAATGGAGTACTTCTGGACAGGCGTAGGGATGACATAGCCAGCGAGACGGACGTTCTCAAGAAGATGATCGTCAAGTGGGGGGTTAGTAAACTCCTTGACAGGCTCGGGAACTGCCTGACCACCGGGTGCGGAAGCCTCGACCGGAATGTCGTCGTACTTGTCGAAGTTGATACCAGTGTGTGTTTTGGTGGTGTCGTTATTACCAGTGCCGAAGAGCTCACGCTCTACACGTGGGTTTGGCGGGCCTGGGACATGCTTGCCATCTCTCCACGCACCATCACCGGAGCCACGGGAAGCGCCGCCGCCGCCGCCGCCGCCACCACTGTAACCGCCGCCACCGTAGCTGCCGCCAAATCCGGCTTTTGGTTTACCGTAAGCACCAGCGTCAAAACCACTGACGCCATGTGAGCTACCGCTCCAAGATGGGGCGGGAGCGGGGCCTGGGCCTTCTGGTGGGCCTCCTGGTGGGCCTCGTGGCTGGAAGTTTGGTGCGTTTGCCCAGTTGCCACCTGGAGGGGGGCCTGGAGGAGGAGGGCCGCCATTGGCGTGCATGCCTCTGCGAGGAGATGTCAGCGCTGTGATCGGAACGCAGATACGGTCAACTTACGGAGCAGGGCCCCAAGCGCTACCATCCATATTGGGGGCGCCTGGAGACATGGTGCGGCTCGCCTGACGAGCGTGAGGAGGGATGTAGGCTGAACGAGTGGAAAATCCGTTCTGAGCAGGGCCTCCTGGACCACCGGCGTGCTTGGAGTCGTTGAGTGAAAGACCGTTCATGTCAAGTTGGTCGGCCATTTTGATCAATTTGCGCGGTGAGCTTGTAAGGGCTGGCTGTGTAAGGTGATGCGGCGATAGAAGCAAAAGGGCTTGTGGTCGTTTGAACAACTAGAAAAAAAGAGCGAGTCTTTTCCCAGCAACTTCAGATCCCCGGGTATCTTAAATCACAGAAAAACAAATCAATGCTCTCTCACAACAAGGAAAGAGCACAATAAGGGAGAGAGACTTGTCTATAGAGGAGGATGGATGGAGGGATGGGAAAGAAATTGTCGAGAGAAAAGACGGTCAGAGACGGTCTAGGCGAATGCTGCTCAAAATTTTGGAGGTGTCTTCCAAAATCATCGTGGCACTTTTTAGCATCTGACAGCGCCTCCAGGGCCGGGTAGCATCGATTTTCACAAGTCTAGTCGATGGTGACATTGTTTGCGTGAAGGCTGTCGTTACGATGAAAACGCAATAGCGCTACAAGCAGCTGCATGCATGCACTCAATGGTTCATCGCCGTAGGTATACTGGACATGACAGTAAAGCGCGCCCGTATCGGCCGTCGATTGATGCTCAGCTAGCTGGCTATATGAAGCATGTGTTTCCCACGTCAGGCCAAACTTTTCTCGTGTAGATTCCGACCAGGAGTCGTGCTTCGCTTCTTGAGCACAACCATGACAATAGCGATGATCACGCCCAGCGTCAAGAGCTTCGGGGCTACACCTTGATCGCTTTGAACATACTTATTCCAGACCTGTGATGACTCCTTCTCGAAGAACGATCCGTCGCCAGTCTTTGTGTTGGTTTCGGCTTTGCTGTGGGTAGTGGGCACAGGCTCGGTTTCTTCGATATCATCTGCGTCTTGAGGCACGCATCAGCGAGTGGGCGAGTGTGGTGTGGAAGGGCTACAGCTCCGCGCGGATACCTTCGTCTGGCACCTCAAGTTCGCCGGACTTGATGATCTTGACCGGCTTTGCCGGCTTGTCTCCGGAGCCCTTGGGCACGTCTTCAATCTTCTCGATAATGTCGTATCCTTCGAGTACTTCCCCAAAAACCACATGCTTGCCGTCGAGCCAGGACGTGATGGCGGTGGTGATGAAGAACTGGGATCCGTTGGTGTCTTTGCCGGCGTTCGCCATGCCTAGGGTAGTTGTCAGTAGCGATCTTTTGGGTCGCTAGCCTTCGAAAGCTTACTGAGCGTTCCCTTCTTGGTATGCTTCAACTTGAAGTTCTCGTCCTTGAACTTATTCCCATAGATGCTTTTGCCGCCAGTGCCTTTCACCGCTGCGTCAGTACGAGTTCAGAATGAATGCTCATGCATTTCTCACCGTCGTGATTGGTAAAGTCTCCACCCTGGATCATAAATTGCTTGATCACCCGGTGGAATGTAGACCCCTCGTATCCAAAGCCCTTTTCGCCAGTTGCAAGGGCGCTATCGTCCACAGTCAGCGACAGTAGGCGCAGGAGAGCCTATCTAGCCATACCGAAAGTTCTCAGCAGTCTCAGGAACGGTCTTGCCGTAGAGCCCCATGGTGACACGCCCAAGCTCTTCGTCACCATGCTGAATGTCGAAATACACCTTGTGGGTGATCCTGGGCCCCTTTCCGGCAGCTTCAGCTGTTTGAGCGAAGTAGATGAATGCTGCTGTCAATATGAGCAGCGCTGAGATTATGACACGCTGCATTGAAGCCATGTTCGCGTGTTGTGAGAGTAAAGATGACGAGTGTGCAGGAAGCAGTTTAGGAATGGCACCAAGCGGGTACACCTTCCGCCATACCGCGCGCACGGACGCTTGTGGAACCGATTGGAATCACGTGATTTTGGGCTCAGAGAGACAGACACTTTTCACCCTAGATATTCATCAATAATGCGGCTGTCTGCTTCTGACGATAGCTACAATACACTGCGCACCGTCGAAGCCTTATCTCCACGGTTAGATTGGCTTAGTTCCTGACCGTCTTTATTTCTCCGAACCTCGAAGCGGACGACAACGCAACGCATGAGAGTCTTGAAGCGCCTGCTTGACCTCAGAGGGAGGCTTATGACCTCAGTGTGGCGAGAGCGCGCTCTTGTGAACGAATACTCTAACGTGTGATCAAGTGGGGCTGCTTCTGCTTTTCGTCGCTGTCGTATGGAAACAAGGCGTTAGATACCCTCATCGTCCCTGTTGGAAACCTCCAGGTGGACCGGGAAACCCTCTACCAGGCGGAGGACCACCAAATCCCGGTGGAGCGCCTGAGAACCCTCCTTGAAAGCCGGGAGGTCCACCGAAGCCGGGCGCGCCAGGACCGGGAGGACCACCTCGCCCAAAACCAGGTTGACCAGGCGGGCCACCTGGGAAGCCTGCAAAGCCACCTGCGCCGACGCCCGCTGGATAGTTATATATTAGTGTAGGTCGTAGGATAAGTGCAGAGATAGAGACTCACCTGCTGGCCCTTGCAGTCCCACCGGCGCACCACGTCCGACACTCCTCGCCGCTCCTGTCCCAGCCGACATTGCAGCCGGTGCAGCCGCTCCGCCTGGCGCTGAGGCGCCTAGCCTTGCGGCTTGGTCTGATGGAGGTCCAGATTCGACAGAGAGTGATACGATGGTTGTGCCGCGTACGATGGTGAGACCTAATGTTCGCTTCTCCTCAGACTCCAAGAGAGGGCCTGCGCCGGCGCCTGGTGCTGGTCCTTTCTGCTGCTTCCTCTTGACTTTTCGGAATTCTTCAGTGTCTGCGAGGACGAGATTCATATGCTTTGAAGAGTCAGCATGGGATTCAGAACGTCGTAGAAAGGGGATGAGGGTGTACCTTGTCAAATGCGAGCATCTGCCCAACCATTTGTCGTCCATCTGCGAGGGTGATGCGCATGCGATAGTCGATCTGTGTATTCATTAGACATCTTCGTGAGTGCCCTGCGATCAAGATGGTACCTACATAGTTTTGCTATTGCAACGCACCCCAGTCAGCTGCCTCTGTCAACCAAACATCACAGAGATATTCTGAAAAGGTTTGCTTACCATCTTGCCTTGCTTATTTGAGGTCGCCATGACGGGCAAACTTTGATACTTGCGTGGAAGATATCAAGATTGTTGGCTGCGCGATTCTCGGAGTATTGAGTTGAGAAGAGTGAACTGCTACCCTTGGAATAGCTACTGAAATTCATCGCAGGCTCCAAGGTCACGATTGAGCAGGTGAAGCTTGGACCATGCAGCCCATTGCTAGGAGTAGCGGCATTTCCCGGCCTTGGCATTTTGCTAGCCCACACACACATTTGGAGATGCAGACTGCGACAACGAACGGTTGCAGCGCGACGACGAACCCACAACCACTATCAACATGGTAAGCACGCATTCCGTTGTTGATAGACAGTCCAACTAAGTTGTACATAGTCTGAAGGCAAGGACAAGAGCCAGAACCCCATGCGGGAACTCCGCATCCAAAAACTCGTCCTGAACATCTCCGTCGGCGAATCCGGCGACAGACTCACTCGTGCGGCCAAGGTGCTTGAGCAACTGAGCGGTCAAACGCCAGTCTATAGTGCGTGAAATCTTTCTGAGTGCTGAGACTATAAATTCCCATCTGACTCACTTCTCCAGGCAAAGCCCGCTACACCGTGCGAACGTTCGGTATCCGTCGTAACGAAAAGATCGCCGTGCACGTTACTGTTCGCGGCCCCAAGGCGGAGGAGATCTTGGAGCGTGGTCTGAAGGTCAAAGAATATGAGTTGAGGAAGCGCAACTTCTCAGAGACGGGCAACTTCGGCTTCGGCATCAGCGAACACATCGATTTGGGCATCAAGTATGACCCAGCTATCGGCATTTACGGCATGGACTTCTACTGCTGCATGTGAGTTCACGAGGAGTGTTGCTGCATACACAAAGGATACTGACGCGGCGGCCTAGGACACGACCAGGAGAGCGCGTCGCCAAGCGCCGACGATGCAAGTCAAAGATTGGTGCTTCTCACCGGATCAACAAGGCCGAGACCACCAAATGGTTCAAGAACCGCTTCGAGGGTATTGTGCGATAGACGACGATGGAGCCGCTGAGGCACACGTGGTGCAAGCAGTGGGACGTGACATGATGCGCAGATTCGGAGTGGACATACGACTGAAGCATGAGCTTCATCAGTCGTCAGAGCATTCTGAATCGGGAGGCCTATCAACCGAAGCTGCAGTGCAATCACATAAGGAACCATTCCGGTGGTCTCCGTATAACCATTGATGATGTGCTCTCCTGCTTTGCGAAAGACTGAGAAGCTCTTCAGTCTACAGCGCGACACTCGATGCTTAGTCTTTGCAGGCGTCAAGCTGTCATTGAAGCACCGGTGATATTGCATTGCATTGCACAAACTCATAATAGTACAGTTAAAGATCATCGCAGAATATCGGGAGCGTACATGGCTAATGTCGCCCGCAAGCACAACGCCCTCGTGATCGTACACAAGCGCTCCTCAATCACTGCCATGGCTTGCGATCGGCCTTGATGCTGGTTAGCACGCGTGTCGCTTTGGTGGTAGGAACTACTTACTCGTGGCGCTCTCTTCAGTCTCGTATCATACTGATGCATGCACATGTCCATGCGCCACTCCAAATCCGACAAGAGCGTCGCGAGCGCTTCGATCCTAGACTTGGCCAGTTCCTCTCTATAGGAATCACGGCTACTTCGCACATCGTGCTTTGAGTGGATCTCCTTGACGCCGCTCTCAGTCGTCACTGTGGCCACCACCATCGCCGAGTACAGGCTCCTGGTGCTCGTCGAGCTCGGCGGCTGATAGCTGCACGTGATGATATTGAAGTCGAACTTCTTGGACGGGTGCTTCAGGCTATACCACACGGTTATATTGTCTATACATCATCAGCTGTTTCATCTATCGGCGAAGGGATGAGGTCCATATAGGCGAGCCGTCCGTCGCGGCAGCTGAGACACACATGCACGCTCCTACGTACCTAAGATCTGCGCTCGCAGCCCAAGTAAATCTTTCTCGACATCCGCAATAGGCGTCTTGGTCTGAGTTGCGTCCACCGAAGACGACCTGGAGTGCGACTGAGAGCCAGACATCTTCCTTTCCGAGGGAAGGGCGTCCTTTTCGCTAGACACCTCTTGTTGAGCCGCGGAGGTGCCTCTCAGGTAGCGCTCGATGGAGGTCGGAATCTTGGCGGTGTTATTTGAGTAGTCACTCTAACTAATCGCTTTGTTCAACGAGGACGATAATGTCAGAATTCTGGTGAGAACGGGGTACAATTTGCCTCGCCGTCAGTCAAGGTATGATGTATGTTTTGACTGACTCGGCAGGTTGTTGTCTCTGCCGTCCTGTGGCTGGTGCTCGGCGGCAAGCGGCCCAATGTGGTACGACGTCCAGGTCATTCTTTCTGTGAGCGGACGAGTCTGGTAGCTTTCTCGAAGAAGTGCGCTGGCTCTGCAGAAGTCACAGGCTTGAAGTGTTCATGCGCCGAGCGAGCTTGCAGGCACCATCGCCGGGTAACTGGGACGATCGTTGCTAACGTCTCTGTAGCGTCGTGGAAGCAACTCCGCACTTTGGCTCTCCACATCACGTGATTAAATGCGGTTTCATTGACAAAGCTTGTTGCTTACCTTTGATGACCCTCTGATCCTTCGCCGTCTCTGCCGAACTCTTCTCCTTTTCTCATTCGAAGTATGAACGATCTTCTCCAGCATAGCAATACCGAGAAGACGAATGGCAATGACCCACATCTACTGTGACGCTGTACTACGTCGCACGGCGTTATCTGCAGGAGAGGGTCGGTAGGAAAGACGGCTCTTTCTGCAAAGGCCCGTTTTGACAATGACTTTCTGACATTATCGAAAACGCGAAAGCGAGTCCCATGATTGCAAGCTGCTCATATGTTGATCAGGATGTGACCACTTGAGTCTCAGCTACCGCGCTGGCACGCTCTACTCGGGCTCAGAAGCAGTTTGGGGACGCCTGAGAAATCATCGCTCGGACTCAGACCAATCGCGGGACGCCTCGAAAGATGAGATCTCAGGCTGTTGTGTTGAGTCCCGCATGGTTATGTCAACCACTCGCTTGGATATCGTAGACATCGCTTCATACCACCGGGTCCTCACAGAAAGAGGGCAGGGTCTACCGCCCTGATCCAGAGTCCCTCGCAACAGCTGCGGCTCACTACAGTATCGAAACTTCTGGAGTATTAAGAGCTGTCTCCATGGTTCGGCTGGGTGTTTTACATGGTTGGTTGCCGCCAGTATCATACGTGAGGGCGCCACTGCGAGGGCGCTTCTGGGCGCTGCGTGCAGCTATCCTCTCGCTTCGCTTCTCATTTGTACCTCAATCGCTTTGAAGCTAAGATAAGCAATTGAGGCCACTCGTGAGTCGACTGTGTAACCAGTAGGCTGATTGTATATGTAGCCGATGACGCTCAACTGTTAAAACCAACCGAGAGCCACGCACCGAATTGTGGCAAGCATTTTCGATTGAAGAGAAACCATACTTTCCTAGATTGGGAGTGTGATTTAGACGTAAGTATGACGAGCAAACAGAGCGTTTTTGCGACCGGCTCTCAGCACTAGCGCGCAGTCCGCGGAGCAGTCGGTGTCTGAGCGCATTTTTAATTATAAAGACTGTATGCTCCTGTCAGCTTTGATGCATCGTTCAACCCATCATTTATAGCCCTATCAACCCGAGTAGAATCGATCTCGACAAGCAGAACCGCAACGTGGCTCCCGCCAGGGTGCTAAATGGCTGAAACAATACTGGATCGGAGGCAGGCATTGGGCTCTATCCTAGACTCGACGTCGATCTTCTCGAAAAAGCATCCCGTTGCGCATCCTGAGCAAGCGGCAAATTCCGGTAAAAGCGACGTATCCAAGTCCAGCGAACATGATCATTTGCAAAATCCAGCCTCACTGCTGGATACGGCAGTGTGCGCTACCTATCCAGATCCGGTCCGATGCGGTCCACCAAGAACATTGGCTCCTACCCTAGCTCCCGGCCTACCTAACGAACTCGTCGACAGCATATTCGAGTACCTTGGCGACGACTACCGTACTATGGCCAACGTATGTCTCGTCAACAGGAACCTGAGCTACCGCGCCCGTTTCTGGCGCGACAATTTCATCAGATACTACACGTTCCGATGCAAAAATGCCAGGTCAGACGCCTGGAAAACAGTGTTTCGACTGTTGAAGCACGAGATTAGACTATACACCACCCTCGACCCTTTTTGCATCTTTTGGGCGGACGGTGATCATAGGCTGGCGATGCGGGCTAGAAATTGGCGCTGGTCAATGAATATGCTGCCAAATCATGCAGCCGTAATAAAGACGCTTTTGGCAACAAAAGATGGGTTAAATGCTCGACGCATACAAATGAGGCGAAATGGGTCTTTTGGAGATGCAGTGGACCAAGCCAGCCTGGGAATTCCGTTACCACGTACAAGACTCATGAGCGAAGAGGAATACTTCGCATTTCGAGGACGTGAGAGTCCTCTTGCGATCCTTAAGCCTAACTGCTTTATTCCATATGCTTTGGGCGATGAATTTGGCTTTCTGTCCGACAGCAAGCAAGAACCTGGACATTGCGACGTGGATACCGAATGGGAAAGACCTCAGTCGTGGTTACCACCACTCAGTGAGCCGTCACAAGAGAATTATGGAACTTCAAACAAGCCTGAAAAAACGGACCTTGTCGGCCACAAGTAAACTCAAGAGCCGTAGTGGAAGCAAATTCACTAAATGAACAGCACCAAGACCTGTGCGACTCATTTCAGAGAATCTGATCTCTCCCTGCCCTCGCCGTCATTCAACTGCCACCCCGAATCCATGAATGACAAGCGTTGCTCGCCGCCACTGTCCAAAATATTCACAATAGCCAAAATCATGAGAGCTCTGCTAGACCCGGCCGCCGCCTAATTTCTCCGCTCGCCACATTGCTAATACGAAGCATCGCTGTGCCAAGGACTTGATCGCACGTGCTCATTCAGTCTCGCAGGCTCAAGCAACCTTGGGCAAAGCGCCCTAGCAACATTGCAGTCGGTCGTCCCGTCTAGGCCTCAATCCTTGCAGGGGCTTCAGATGCAGGTCGGAACGCGCGGGCCTTGAACTTACTTTGACCCCCAAAATTAACCGTTTCTACTACACATGGTGGCAGCTTTGCCGTTGGGCTTGCGAAACTTGTATGTGAAGATAGAGCGTCTGTTGCAGGATCAGTCCATTATGTGCTCCAGCTACAAAGCTTTAGAATCTATCTCGACTAGTTAACTACAATGTCCAGCACGGTGCAAACTTAGCGGTCAACGCCACTCTCCGCTATACTCGGCAACAGTACCCATGTTGGCGGTGTCCTGGGGCTTGTTCTGTTTCACCTGTTTGTCTCCCCCGCGACAAGTACGATGTCGAGACGTTAGGGCTCGGTGTTCTCATGCTTGGTGTAGCTGCAAGGTTCGTCGTGTTACTGACGACCGCATAGAGCTACGCTAGCGCTCAACATCAAGATGATAGATTGGGGTTGTCACTGTTTTTGGATCAACCATTGGCGTGTCTTTCTCATGAGAACATTACAGTCAATGCATGAATATATCATCGACTGGATGGATGAGGGATAGAAATAAGTTGCCATTAATGATACTTGTGCCATTGAAACTTACCCACCGATTCCCTCTAAACCGTGCGAGTGAATCGCTGTTCTCCTATACAAATGAGCCAGTAGTCTTATTCATATGCTCGTCGTCTGGTGTCGACGCTGATTCAGCCTACGATATCTTGCCATGAGCTTTTGTTCCCTATGCCAACAACAACATACCTATGGAATAAGACTGAAAATCTTCGTCCTATCGTTGCAAGAACAACTACTATATCTGCAGGTACGATCAGTTGGAGCTCATCTAGCTTTGCAATATTGCACCGGCATTCTTTGAAATACACTTCACAGCGGATGGTAATCTTGCGGCCTGTGCTGTAGGAAGCGGCAATAGCTTTTGCTCCAGCCAAACTATACGCGTACGAATAAGTCTGGACCTGACATCGAGGCTCGCAATCAGCTTCGTGCATGGACGTGCTGTGCATTGTCGAAGTATGAAGGGCTTGCCAAAGGGTGGGACAACTTTATATTATTTCGCAAGGACGCCACGCTTGCGTGTTCTACTCATTCAATCAGACTCGATGCTCTCTATCGAATCTCGCTGCGGCCTCTGCCGCCCCTTCAACTCGTGTCCATAGACCTCTTCCCAGTCCGGTTTAAGAACGTGCCGTACAGCACTCCCGCTGTCCTCGATTTGCATCTTGATCAAAGAGATAACATTGCCATGGGTGTCCTCGTTCAGATCGTGTAGGAGATCGAGGATACCTTCCGCAATCGTTGGCACCGGTTTTGAGACTTTGATGACACGTGGGTCATCGCTGTCCGCGTTTGTTGAGACCAGCGCAATATAGCCACGCGTGTCCTTCGCAGGTTTGGCGGCTTCTAGGGTGCTTATCCAGGTCACGAGAAGCTGGGGCTTGGGGATGGCGTAGCAGAGGGAAGCGTTGTCTGTCAGTACATGAGTGGTGAGCGAGAGATTGAGGTAGGGAGTATGAGGGTCTTACCTAGAAGCTGAGCACGGTAATCCGCTAGAGTAGGACTGGATTTTTCGGACATTGCGACGGGCTGCTGATCTGTGAAACGAGTCTCAAGGCGATTTGTGTTAGTAGGCAGTGAAGCCTCACAATAAGGAGAGTGCCTTTGAGCTTTGTTGTCCCCGCAATCATGCCCAACGAACAAAGCCAGCAGACCGTCGGACTCGCCTGCCTAAAGACTACTCCACATATCGCACGAATCTGCCATCGCAGCTCTTCCGCCATCAACACTGATGGGAGACGAGAAGGTGGAAATGGTTGCATACACTGCTGTGCGCTGCGCTACTGGCAGTACAGTCGACGGCTGGCTGCGAGGCTTTGTTCAGGCTGGACAGACCACGACTCGTAACAAAACTCGTGTACGGAGGTAGAAATGACGTGTTACCAGCCTGGCGACGGCGTTTATCATCACCTTCCAATGCCAAGCAATTCATCACCTCTGTCATGTCAAGAAGTTGTCCTTGGACGCAAACCTTGAGATGATTGCATTGGCAAGTGATGAGAAGACAGCAAGCAATTGCCTTCGCAAACGCCTCCACAAACAGCGTTTCGTCAAATAATCCATGCAAATGCGGCAATAACTCTTTCCAGACACAAAGCAAATCACCGAACAAAGAAGTCACGATGAACGCCGCGGAGCTGCGGATCGCAAACGTACTAAGGCCGTACAACGACAATTATGTTCCGCCGCAGACATTGGGAGTGCAACCACCGAATATGCCTTTCGATGACATGCTTTTGCGTAGGTGTGATGAGTGAAGACAATGATGACTGCTTGCTGATAAACCTACAGAGCTCGCGCAGCAGGCACTGCCGGCGGATCAAACCTATGAAGTATTGCAGTATGCATCAGCCACTCTTATGCGCGACTTCGCAAGAGACAGTCCAGGGACGGCCATCGGCCCGCGCAATATTGGCAATGGTGTTTTTAAGCGTGGCACCGAAGCACCCGAGCTGTACAAGTTTTGCATCATGACTGTGGACTGCCGTGATAGGCGCTCTCTGTTCATCGAGGGCCAAGCAAGTGGTGACTGGAAATCGGCATACAACGTACTTCACGCGCAGCTGATGAAGGTTCTGTACCGAACAAATCCGGCACAATATGCGCAGCATCGTCAGCGGCAGCTTTCAACTCAGCCACAGCAACGAACACCTGCATCTGCGCTTTTCACTCCCGCGCAATCTCCTGCACGACAGAGTAGCGTACCGACAACCCCGCCGTCTCAGTCTCCCACATTCCGACAGGACATGAAGCACTCTGCATATGCTCAGCAGCAGCGGCAGCTCCAAGGGGGACAGTATCCGATGACTCAGCGTTTATACTCACAACCGATATCGAAATACTCTTCGTCTAACAACGCTGTGTTCAGGCCGCAGGCACAGCGTACGGTCAATCCACAGAATGTGCGAGCTCCGACGCCTGACCCTGTGGCAGCTTTCGCGACAGGCTTCACACCGTATGACCCGGAAACGGGTCCGCCCTTCTTTCCTTCCAAACGCTCAGGTCTGCCGTGAAGACTGTAGCCGAAGTCTGCAGCTGGTGAGCTCAGTGGTCGCGACCGGAAGTTGGTCTGGTGCGATGGAGAAGCAATGGCGCATCACTGTTTTCGACGGCTCATGACACTTGGGAAGCATCAGGAGAGAAATTTGGGACGTGTGAATAATCTGTGTGTGTGTCTGTCAGCGAGTACAGTGACAGCCGAACTCCGCCTTGAAGATAGTCCACGCAGCGCAGTATCAGCTACTATTGTTAGTAGAGCCATCTGATGAATTGATGAAGAACATTCTCGGTGTGCACCCCATCGCTTATGTTCGTCGACGTGGAGAGGTCGAGCTTTTGTGTGCTCGGTACAGCATTATTTCAATCAAAAGTTGGGCGCAGGAGGGGAGTGTCTGGGGCAGGGAATGAAGGGAGATTGTCCACCAAAGCTCGGGCCACCTCCTCTATAATTTTCTTTAGCCGCTTAACCCCGACGCGAAAAAAAACCACGCACTTTTGCTTCTTTTTCTATTGCTACGCTCGATGGCCTTCTCTTCGTCTCCTACAAATCTTACTTGAACCTGCTCACGTCCTCGCCGAGCCTGCCATAGCGCTCTCCCTTGCCAGAAACCGCCTGCTGTGAGTCGCCTTTGCCACAAACAACAGCTCACTCCCACCTTCAAACCTCCACACGCCTCACAGTCTCAAGGCAACCTTTGACTCACACGTCAACCACCAGATCCTCATGCGCCTTTGATCCGTTCAAAGGCACCCCAAACATCGCAACGGCTTCTGCAGTGTTGGTACCCGAAGACATCCAACTTGTCGCGACTCGACCACATCCACATATCCTCAACGACCTACCCCCGCCTGCCGGTCAAGATTTCGCAATCCAAGGGCCTGTTGTTTGATTTGCTGCAACAACACCCCACTTCAGAATCATATATTTTCCAGCTGCCGCATAAATTGTCCTCTGGGCCTCTTCTCCTCACCGGGGAAGAGCCGCCGCGGAGGGGTTCGCAACAGATCAACTCGGATTTCCACATCTTCAAACCCCCTTAACACGACTCCCGCCACACCTCGATACACTCATTTTACCCATTACCTGTCTGCAAGGTAATGGCACCTTCGGCCATCGAAACATCCACCGAATGCAAGAATCAATCAATTGATCATCTTGCTTATACCAAGACCCACCCAAACTACGGCTCTGGATACTCTGAGGTCGAAGATGGTCACAATAAATCGAAGAAACTAGTCCAGCAGACTTTGAAAGATCACATCGGAGACCTCGACCAGGACACTTGCGAGGCCGGCGAGGAGGACACCTTCTTCGTGGCTGACCTGGGCGAGGTTTATCGTCAGCATCTGCGATGGAAGATGAACTTGGGCCGCGTCAAGCCGCACTACGCCGTCAAGTGCAACCCCGATCCGTATGTGCTGAAGCTCCTGGCAGCTTTGGGCACTGGCTTCGATTGCGCTTCCAAAGCAGAGATCGAAACGGTCCTGAATGTGGGCGTTGATCCGTCGCGCATCATCTATGCGCAGCCCTGTAAGACCAAGTCTTACATTAGATACGCTGCTCAGAAAGGCGTCACTCAAATGACGTTCGACAACGCGGACGAGCTCCACAAGATCAAGCAGTTCTGTCCAAACGCTCAGCTTTATTTGCGCATCCTTACCGACGACTCGGCCAGCTTGTGCCGCTTGAGCCTCAAGTTTGGCGCTGCATTGGATTGCGCCCGGGGTCTGCTGGAGCAGGCAAAGACGCTGGGCTTGGAAGTGGTTGGTGTTGCGTTCCACGTTGGTTCTGGCGCATCCGACCCCAACGCTTTCCTCAAAGCCGTAGACGACGCCCGCTGGGTGTTCGATCAAGCTAAGGATTTTGGTTATGAGCTCAAAAATCTTGATGTTGGCGGAGGCTTTGTGGGAGACACCTTTGAAGACATGGCCGACGTCCTGTCGCGTACGTTGGAGGAGAATTTCCCTTCACACGTGCGCATCATTGGCGAGCCCGGCCGGTTCTACGTCTCCTCAGCCTTTACTATCGCCTGCAATGTCATCGCCCGCCGCACCGTCGAGCCAAGCGTTGGTGGCATGCCAGAGCGATCCTACATGCTCTATCTCAACGATGGTATCTACGGCAACTTCAGCAGCATCATGTTCGATCATCAACACCCGGTGCCGCGCATTCTGAAGTGTCACGAGCCAAATGAGGGTTCTCGCGGGATTGAATACTCAATCTGGGGTCCAACCTGTGATGGGATCGATTGTATTAGCGAGTCGGTTCGCTTCAGAGAGACCTTGGATGTGGGGGATTGGCTGTTCTTCGAGGATATGGGGGCCTACACAAAATGCTCTGCTACACGCTTCAATGGCTTCACGGACAATCACGAGACTCTCTACGTCAGTAGTGAGCCAGGTGCTCAGGCTTTGCTAAAGCTTTGAGGTATGAAGAATTGCTGTCATGCGACTCAGATATCGGGCTCATACAAGTACATATGGGAGGCTTGAATGCGGGGTCTTGTTGGAGGTTATGTGTGAGGACGGCTCTGTTGATAGAAGAGCATAATTCAAACGCAGATTAATCAGATTGGCGTCTACTTCTTGACAGGCATTTTGCGCTCGTCTCCGCCCAGAGTCCTTGATTCTCCAAGTATTCTCATTGCCTATAGAATTGACGCTTTCGAATTCTAGCTGAGCATCGGTCGTTGTACTTTCATGCTGTCTCCTTTGCAATTCGTATCGCATTGAGTGCAAGTGCTGAACTCGATAGCCCCTTGAATATTCGCCATCATGCATTACATTCGTCTGCTTAAATCACCCTCGTTCAAGGAGCGTGCAGGGCCGGCTCACGCATTAGCAAAGAGTAAGAAGAATGCAAAGCTTCAAGACGAGATTCCGCGCCTTGAGGTTCTGCTCACGGTCACCACTGATCTCGGAGAGCTATTCTACCCGTATGATGTCCGTCTGCATGTCGTCTTCCACGTAAAGGCGCGGGGATCCGTAAGCACAGCACAGAAAGAGACAGGTCACCAAAGCAAGAGGCGTCGCCATGTCCTTGATCGAACATCTCATGGCGAGCAGGTACTCGAGAGGGAAGCACAATGGACTGCTGGCATGCGAGACCTACGCGTCTCTTTGCCTCTGCCAGACAAACCAGACACTGAGCATTTCAATGCGTACACTCTCACGATAACAGCAGCCTCTGAACAGCGTCCAGCGGTCCATGATGATGGCACCATGGTTATAGCCTCCATCCTCGGCATACGGGTCGAGCAGCAAACATCCTCAGACGGCGAGACTCATGCTCGCTACCTAAGAGTCATCCCTCTTGTCTATCCTGCGTTTACAGATCCACCAAGTGGCCTCGATAAAACCCATATCTCCAACCGCGAAAGCTCAGCAAATCTGCGCGTCCACGAAGCATCACCACACTCTTCCATCCCAATCGCCAGCCACGTCTGGGACGCAGGAGTGGCCACTGCAACCTTTCTGCCACATCTGCTGTCAGGTTACAAACACAGGCCTGATACTAGCCTCCAATCTTCATTGCCAAAGCTCGCTGGGACCGTCCAAACAGCACTGAACCAGCAACAAGAGCAGGCGTTGCCATTCAACGTAATAGAGCTAGGCTGCGGATGCGCGCCGCTCTCATCGTCTTTGGTCTCAACGCTGAAGGTTTTCGCTGCAGGTACAGCAGAATCTACGGCAGCTATTGGAGGAGATTCGAAGTTTGAAATCACACTCACCGACCTCGCCGAGGCTGAAGAGCCCGCGAACAACAACATGAGCCTGTTCGGATTGTCGTCTGCAGATCCCTCCTATGCTTCCGACACTGGAGCGCCTAAACCGCTCAAGTTTGGAGGCACTGCAGTCTCTACACGCTTCCAGCCGTTGGACTGGGAATCGACCGCAGCATCCACGGACCCTGACCATGGTCTTCCGGAGTCATTTCGACACAAGCGTTTCGATCTCATTATGGCTAGCGATGTGACTTATAACCCTGATACTTCACCTGCGCTTGTGAAGACGTTGGCAGCGCTTTATGATCATTCCATCGACGCTAGTCCATCCACCACCCACCCAGCGCCTTCACCAAATGCTGGGGAGGATGGCATCGGAAGTACAAAGACGCCGCTCATACTCATAGCGAGGAAGTTCCGACACAAAGATGAAAACGTCTTTTGGACCGAAATGGACAAGGCGGGCTTTGGCGTGATAGAGAAGGCGAGGATATGGTGTCCGGCGTTTGAAGGGGCAGAAGTGGGAGGTGAAGAGGGGGAGTGCGTGGAGTGTTTCGTTTTCCAGCGGGGGGAACGTTGATGATGCTGCCAATACTGGCAGTAAAATTGGTCTTCTCACGGCGTGAACGAGAATGCTCTTGCGCAAGAACCAGAGTGAGGATATCAAAAAGGACTCACACATTCTGTTCCTGCCTCGCGTGCACATCTATTTCATGCTCATGCCTCATACGTGATCTATCATCATTCACTAGTGCCGTTTTTGCATCGGCGAGATGGCCCATACGGTTGTCCGTTCACATCGTCTCTCCACTTGGCCACACATGGCAGTCCCTCAGCCTCGGCGAGCTCGATGGCATTGAGCTCTGACGAATCAATCGGAACTATACCAATCTGGTTGTTACCTGCGCTGAGAATGTGGGCGAGACGATTGCGATCGTAAAATCGGTTGCTGACGTGGCGGATCAATGGTCTTCTCCCAACTTCTCCAACTTACCCATCTCCCTCTTCTCCCCACTCTCACCCACAATCTTTACACGATCCACCCTCGTCTTCTCGCCACTGCCCTCGCCCTCCACCACGAACACGACGAGACTGCTGCACTTTTGAAACTTCACGTACCGCAGTTCCACCTTCGCCGTCTTCGTCTTCTCGTCCCAATCCTTGCTCTTCAACCCGATCTCCTGCACTGGCGTAGTATTTTCCGCCTCGTCAAAGCCCAAGTTATGCGCGGTGTTCTGAAAGATCCTGACTATCCTTGGTCGCATCACGTCATCTGAGTCTGCTTTCGCGGAGGAGGTGAGCTGTAAAGTGTGAAGTTTGAGCGTCGACATGAAAGGAATGTACAGCAGCAATTGCGCGTCCGTGTCGCTCTCTACGTAGTCTTTTCCCTTCTCCGTCGGCTGACTCGTTTCGAAAAGCGTCTTCGCAGTGCCAAAACTGGTATCACGATTCAGAAGGTCGAGTCCGCGCGAGTCCACTTGGTCGGTGATGTCGCTGTAGCCCTTCGGCAGGGAGGCGCCCAGCCACGTTGAGCCTGAGGATGCGGCGGCAGAGGATGTGGCAGAGGTGGTGTCGACGGACTCGGCCTCGCGGGCGAGGGTTTGCACGGCGGATTGGAGGGCGGCGGGGTTGGCGCCTTGAATGCGCTTTGTTTCGCGCCCGGATTTGAGGATGAGGAAGGTGGGCATGCTGGGCGGTAGACCAAGTTAGCCGGTGTACTGACATATAATAGCTTAAGTAAAGTATGAGAGCAGGAAGCATACGCTGAGATATTGAACGATCTCGCAATCTCTTGCTGATCGTCCGTATTGACTTTGGTGAAGGTGATCTTGTTCGCACGGCTGAGCTGAGACGAGAGCTGCTCGTACATGGGTGCAACTGCTTTACAAGGGCCACACCAGTCGGCATAGACTATGAAGCCTTCTGTAAGTATGCTTTGATCCCAAAAGGCTGTGCAGTGTGCGAAAACAATACTGGAGGGGCATGGCGGGGTGGGAGTGGCATACAATCTACCACGACCATGTTCGAGGAGGAGACAATCTGACTGAACTGAGAGGGTGACGTTATGTGTACCGTTTTCGACATGTTGGCGGCGTTGGCAGGTGTAGAAACGTGTTGCGACAACTTCTTCACGGCTTGGAATAAAGAAAGTGCTTGCATGTCCAACTCGGTCAGGGCATGATGAAATGTAACGATGGATATCGTAGACGCTGAACTAGCGCGCTTTGAATCACGCGAGGATGTTCTCAGCCGTGTAGAGCTGAGTGCGGTAGCTATCTCATAGAGCGCTTTGTGAGCGTCGACTTGGTTCAAGAAAACCCTCCAAGCGATGACGAGACTGCTTTGCGTCCGATTGAAGCTCCCTCGCTCGATCTGTGCGACCGGGAATCGACATGTCATTCCCAGTCACGCAGTATAATTACACCTGCACCACAATAGGCCGTCTGTGTTCCTGCCCGTATTTCAGCACGACGGCCGCATTCACAAGCCTTGCGGACTGCTGCAAATCTGGCTCGTTAGCTCCGATCACTCTGTCCTTCAGCAACGTCAGCGCATCGCTTGTGGTCCCTTGGCCCATCACCTCTCGTTCCCATGCTTCCTGCACCTCATCCCATGCTGCTATCTCCTCGCCATGTGCTTCATGTATGTGTCCAAACACCGCCAGCCTTGGCTTCACTCTGCGCAGTTCGTCCAGAAGAGATTGGCAGCCCACATGCGAGCCATACGGGTTCGTATCAAGGTGATTCAGCGGCGGACCATGCGTCACGACGACGTCCACGCCCTCAGGAATCCTGCCACGCCAAAAGTCCACATCCCGTGAGTACTGAAGCGCGAAGCCGCCGAACTTGGGCGTGAACGGCGAGCCAAAGACCTTCAGCTGTCTCTGGTTGGGCCCAACGATCTCAACAGACTCGTCGTGCAGATAGATCACATCGCCCCAATCGATGTGGCCGGTGTATTCAGCTTTGCGCTCAGGTTGCTGCAGCCTCGATGTCGAGGCGACGAAGCTCTCATCGAGGCTGAAGTCATGGTTCCCTCCTATGACTATCTTATGTGGATGAGGCAGGCTCTTTAGCCATTTGGCTTGCTCCCTTAGCTCTTCGACAGTGCCTTGTCTGGTCAAGTCGCCGGCATGTATGAGCAGGTCGCCGTCCGGCACATCGGGCACTTGGTGATTATGCGTATCGGAAATGCACACGACCGTAATCGCATCGCGACGTGCCGCGTTCATTCGATTGGTCTTCTCCAGCAGCTTCTCTGAGCGCCTCTGATAGACCTGGTTTGCAAAATCCAGACGACGTTGCTGCAGCGCGGTCCGTTGCAGTGGGAACTGGGTTACCTTGTACGCCGACGACATAGATTTTGCGGACACGGTCAGTCAGTTCCTCGCTTTCTTCATCATGGCGAGAGCAGCTCCAGCTTTTGCGCACATCTTGTAATTGCCAGAGGCCGCCGTTTGCCTAGCGCAGACCTTGCTGCCTTGCGGCGCAGCAAGAGTCAAATGCGGTGATTACGGATTGGCTCGGATTTACGAGATGTGTTTGGCAACCGGACTTGATATTGTCTCCACCGCATGCGACCGCCCAGAATTGTACGTATGCCTTTCAAAACGTATTGGAGAGGGAACAAGCCGGTCCGCCCTCAAGACATTTGTCGCACCACAGCTCGCGCTAGCCGAATCGGGGCGCTCACACTCCTGATTAGGAACAGCTGCGACATTGGCGCTCCCACTGTACAGGGAACTACGTAAGCTCGCTATGACCTATACGGAGCGTGAGCAATCCTTTACGGTTTGCGACATCCGGAGCTGAAGTTGTCGAAGCAATCGAATTGAGTCTGCGAAGATTATAAGTTGAGGTTACGTCTCCCTCAATCTTCAGTCCTGGCAAGTCTCTGCTTCAAGTCTTTGAATTCACTAGAACCCTGTCGTGCTGCTATCCTCATTGAATAATTACACTTTTCCAAGAAAATGGCGGACAAGCAAGTCGTGCTCATCACTGGAGGCAGTAAGTCTTTGAGCTTCGCTTGAGATATCTGTCCCTTCCGCCCACCATCATGTACTGACTGGAATTGCCGTAAGATACGGGCCTCGGTTTGGAGACAGTGAGAGCTCTGCGGAACTCCTTACACGCATACCACATTATCATAGGATCTCGTTCATTGGACAAGGCCAATGAGGCCATCAAGACGTTGGAGTCGGAGTCGTCGAATGGAGGCTCTACGGACCTCAGCGCTGTGCAGGTCGACATTGAAAGCGATGACTCCATCGCTCGGGCGTTCGAAACGATCAGCTCAAAGTTTGATAAAGTCGACATCCTCATCAATAACGCTGGTAAGCATTTATTGTTTGACCATTTTGTCCGCTGCAACGGCTGATGTATGATGGATCAGGGGGGTCATTCGATGGCGATTTCAAAGAAGGCCGTTTGAGCATGCGCGAGGTCTGGAACAAGACGTGGAATACCAACGTCGCCGGGACTCAGATCATGTGAGTGCAGCCCCTTCACGGTTCCTGGAACTGCAACACGAGGATCATCACTTTGGCTGACAGCATCAGCACTCATACCTTTGTGCACATGTTACTCAAGTCGGGCGCGCCTCGTATTTTATTCATAACAAGCGGACTGTCCACATTAGAAGGCACAACCAAATCAGGCGTGCTACCAGCGAACAAGTCACCCCCAAAAGGCTGGCCTAAGAGCGAGCCCAGTTCCAGCTATCGAAGCGCCAAGACCGGTATGAATATGATGGCGCGGGAATGTACGTACGAAGTCAACGGCAACGCTTTGGTCTCCGAAGACGCACATGTACTGACCCTGGATTTCAGGGGTTCGCGTCCTGAAGGATGATGGCGTTAAGGTCTTCATCATCTCGCCGGGTCTTCTTGCCACAGGCCTGGGAGGCAATCCTGAATTCTTGAAGAAGATTGGTGTAAGCTTGCGATTCCAATACCGTGACTGGTGTGCTTCTAGCTAACGTGCTTCATATCCAGGCCCAACCACCGTCAGTCGGCGCCGAGGTTGTGCGTGGAGTGGCAGAAGGTGAGCGCGACGCCGACGCTGGACTAGTCATCTTCAGAAACGCCACACAACCCTGGTGAGCGACCATGAGCAGGTGATCGAGTTTACCTATCTCTCAGGTATCTCTCAACTGTTGCATTTGTGTGCGCAAGCTCAAAACAGGCGGTGAACTAAAGCTTAAGTAGCGCACAGAGAGGATCGGATGGGTCGATTAAGTAGTGTTCATCCATCAAGCGTCGCAAGTTCCCTGGATCGAACGTTGGAGGATCCTGTTGACAAGGCCAACCTGGGTTGTAGAATAGCCAGGTGATCAAATAGCAGGAGAAATCCAACTTGAACCCGATCAGTAGTTCTTTCAGAGGGATAGTGAAATGCTGTTCGCGATAAGCCCACAGATAGTTTCGTGAGTGGATCAGCAGAAGCAAACTCCAGAGACCAACAGCCAGAGAAATGGGCCCACCATGTTTAAGCGTTGCCCCTGCCAGCATCTCGAGATCGCGCAGGAATGACGACTGCTGCTCTTTCTCGGTTTGGTCCTGCGACTGTAAGTGTAAATGAAGGATGAGAATAATGCGGTGTTTGCACAAATGGAAGAAGCCGCGATATGGCTCTCGGGCAGTGTCGCTATCGGTATCTACATTGAGAAGCCTGAACAAATCGCTGTCACGACTGAATGGTGACTCTCGTTCCTGCGCTTGTCGCAAGCGGGTCTTGGCTTGAATGCTGCCCAAGAAGGACAGAAATTTGCGAAGCTTTCGGAGCATAAGCGTTTGGTACATTGACGTCCTGTCGAATGCAGCTCCCGGCCGAGGCATCACGGTTCTAATCCATTCAACGGTTGGCAATTGTTCTGCCAAGAAAATGTTAGCACCGAGGCTTCTGGAAAATCCCAGTACTGGCAAACCTCCTTTCAGAGTGCTGTTCACGGACGCTGTCACAGAGAGCGGACGTCTAGCTTTCGGTGGTCACAAATGTTTGCCAGGTAGAACATGTTGACGGTTTGAGACTTACGCACGCGATGGTGTTGAGGATCGGATAGCAGTGCAAAGCTGGCGTTTACAATGGCATGAAAGCCTTGTTCGAGATGACAGCTCGGCTGGCTGAATGAGTACGCCGCAGAGTACATATCTTGAAAGTCGGATGAAGAGAGCAAGCATCGCGTCTTCTCATAATATTCAACGCAAGATCGAAAATGGCTAATGCTCTGCGCCTGCCTCCTGAATATGTCGTCCTGCGTTTGACGTCGAGACCGTGCATGCATGGATGCTACAGTGGAAATTACCAGATTCGAATAAGCTACTTGGCTGGCTCTTGCGGCATTTAGAAAATAGTGTGAAGGATCTGTAATATATGCTGCAAACGCTGTATTTGGTGGCAGAAAGAAATTGGTCTCGAAATTGGAAAGCCAGATTGACTCCAGATCACGGGCGCAAGCGGCCGGCCCTGTTTCAAATGGATCTCGCGCAAAGGTAGAGGTGGCATCCTGTAGCAAAATCGGTCGCGTAGACGTAGTGAAGGCCTGCAAATCCTCGGCTTCTTGCTCGTTTCGCCGGTGTGGTTGCTGAGAACGCCGCTGCGAGTTATGCTTCCGAGCTTCCGGTCGATATGCCAAGTCCAGATCTTGGCTGTAGTTCACAAAGGTATAGTTGGGCTTATCGGTAAAGCTCATGAGCCCTTGAGCCATCGCGTGAGTCAAGCCTGATGGTGTCCAGGACTCCAAAAACGCATCTGACCTGCTGAAAGCTGATAGCCACAAGGATGCATTTCTTACCGAGCTACTGCGCAGTCGCAGCGCGACAGCAGACAGACATGGCACCAAGCGAGATGTCTATGAGAATTTCAACGTTGGCTGACGACGGGAAGCGCAGCGTTGAAACACGCTAGTAACATAGTCACGTGGTATATTTCTTGGCACTTTACGCGTTCGTGGGGGACGCGTCGGAAGTCGCGTCTGCTTCTCATCGCACCTTCATCCCATTGCACTCATACCTTCCACACCACTCTCCACTCACCGTGCTTGCTACCATGTCTGTTCTAGGAAAGCGCACAAGGCACTCTGTCCGCCATGCAGGTACGACCTTTGCAAGCCTTCGTTGCTCTTGCACGTACTGACTATCATAGATTTCACCGAGCTGCCAGTGTCGTCAAAGCGACGCGCGACATTCTCATCACAACGGAAGCAAGATAACATACTGTTCAAAATCCATCAAGATGGTGAACATCCAAGTGACGCGGATTATATGGACGTAGATGAGCGCGTTGTCCTGTGCGAAGAGCAAGAGAATGGCAAGCGCGATGTGCTTTCACCAACGAAAGCCAATCCTTCAAGGCAAGCGCACCATTCGCCAGATGTCCGTGAGCAAGAGCAACGCGTACAATGCCCTCGTACACCTCGTCACCGGGACGCTCCTTCCAAACGGCATCCTGTCACGCCACGACACCGAGTAAGACTCGGCGGCGCTCCTCTCACACCTCGCACACCCCGAACACCTCAACAAACCTCCACTCAGACTTTTCAGCCTCGCTCGATCTATCAACGAGCCAGATGCTGCTTCTTCGACAGCAGCGCCGACCTGTCCGAGACACGGCAGATGATTGGGCGTGAGGACGAGCGCAAAGAATTGCAGAACTTCATCTCCAAACGCCTCGCAGCCGCCAAGAGCGGCGCATTATACGTCTCTGGCCCTCCTGGAACAGGCAAAAGCGCCTTGATTAGCGAGGTGACGCGCGAATCCAATCTACCGACCGAAGTCAAGTACACCTATCTAAATTGCATGGGTGTTAAATCTGCCAACGATGTGTACACCATTCTCCTCAGTGAACTCGGCATCTCCGACAATGTTTTCGATGCGAGACCCCGAGAGGTGCTCGCGAAAGCTATGCTCAGCGACCAGGGCAGATCAACTTATTTTGTAGTGCTGGACGAGATCGATGCACTGCTGGATCTCGACGTCACCGCCCTCTACAACATGTTTGACTGGGCTCTTCATGCATCCTCGAGACTAACGCTGGTCGGGATTGCTAACGCCCTCGACCTCACTGACCGCTTCTTACCCAATCTCCGGGCGCGTGGCCTCAAGCCGCAACTGCTACCGTTCCTGCCATACACTTCTTCAGACATCTCGTCAGTTCTCACGGCCCGCCTGCGGACTTTGTTACCTGAAAATTCACGTGCGCAAGACTCATTCACTCCGGTGCTGATGGCTCCGGCGATCCAGCTGATAGCTAAAAAGGTCGCGGCACAGACTGGTGATCTGCGAAAGGCTTTTGACATTGCTCAGAAGACTATTGGTATGATTGAGGCTGAGACGAAACAACAGTTGCGATTGCAGCAGGATAGCGGTGCGGAGGAGAGTCCTTCCAAGACGCCGCTTGGAGAAAATACGAACCTCTCCTCCCCACGGTCGGAGCCGCAAACTCCCACGAAGCCTCAGAAGCACACGTCGACATCACTGAACTCATTCACCGCGGAGAATGCACCGCGGGCGAGCATCAGTCACGTCGTTCGTATCACCTCTGCGGCTTTCAATAACGGCACGAAGGAGCGTCTGCTTTCTCTCAATCTGCAACAAAAGGCGATCCTGTGCTCACTGGCCGCTCTCGAGCAACACAATCAACGAGCGCAGACTGCGGACGACGCCCCTTCGTATATTTTGTCGCAGCCCCGCACGGGCCTTCTCCCCTCACCAAATGCAACGCCCTCAAAGAAGCGCGCGAGGATAATGCCGAGTACACCTACCAAACGCGAGTGCGGAACAGCGCCTAGTCTACGTGATGTTTTCGAAGCTTACGCTAGACTCTGCAGGCATGACAACACAATGTGCGCACTCAGCTACAGCGAGTTCAGGGACGTGGTAAGCAACCTCGAGACGATGGGCCTGCTGAATGCTGCGGACGGCAAAGCAGGCAGCTTCGCGCAAGTCGTAACGCCCAGCCGGAAAGGAAGAGCGGGTGGAGGGATGGGCACATTGAGGACGGAGGAGCGAAGAGTGCATGGCACTGCTGGAGCTGATGAGCTGAAAGGTACCCTGGAGAATGCGGGGGCTGTGAAGGCTGTGTTGACGCGGATGCTCGAAGGCCGGGACCTATAAGGAAAAGGCGCGCAGAGTAATAGACTTGCGACGGGTGCTGTGACTACATGATCAGCAAAAAGCCTCGACGTTTTCAATTTCGTCACAGTCGTCACATTCGTCAAACAGTATCAAACGCGTCCTATCCTTCTCCACTACTCGCTCTCACAGCCGCCGATCGTCACCAGTAATCTTCTGCCACTGCACCGGATAGCCTTTCGTCGTATTTTCCAGGGCCCGGGCTGTCCACACTGTACCATCGTCAATAGCTTGGCCGCCGCCGCGAATCGTCTCTCCCACGCCCCTCGGCTTTTTCTGGGCCTCTTTGCCATCTCCGCCCTCTTCAGCACGCTCTGCCGTCTCCTCCTTCGGTTCCTCTTTCTTGTTGCCGCCCGCGGTAGTCGTGATCGTTTCGCCCACGCCTGTGCCCAACGCCCCTGCCGTGCCTCCTGCCGTCCTGGTCACGCCGCCGAGCACCCCTCCCACATAACCCACCACTGTGCTGTTCTCCGCGTGCTCCTGCGTGTTCCCGAGCGGTTCGTACGGCACTCCGCCCGCGTTTGGTCTGCTCGTTTCTGTGCCGGCTCCTACCCATCCGGCTACGGTGCCGATGGCGCTTTGCAGCATTGTAGAACCCTCGCCGGAGTTGATCTTATCGATCTCGCCCTGTACAGTCTTATCGATCTCGTCCGGTGACTTGCCAGTCACAGAGGAGACGTGCGCGGCCAGCTGTTCCGGGTTCGTGCCCTGCGTCGCTTCTTGAATCTTCTTTTGGGCGTCGGGTGGAAGGTCGCCAGGTTTGGCGTTGGGATCTTTGGGGTCCGAGGATTGGGATTTGGCGGTGGACATGGCTTCCTGCAGTTTCTTCTGGGCGTCGGCGGGGATATCAGGTTTGTCCTCGGCAGAAGGATCATTCGACGATTGAGCGGAGGACATGGTATCTTGGACTTTTTCCTGGGCGTCTGCAGGAATCGCAGCGGCTATGGTATCAGTGTTGTTGGCCGCGGTACTGAAGACGGATTTGATGGCTCCGAAAATGCCAGAGGACTGAGATTGGGAGGCGTCCTCTTCTGTACCGGCTGCTTCAGGTTCCTGCGGTTGAGACTGGGAACCGCCCTCGCCTTTCACGGACTTTTCTGATGTGGCATCTCTGGTACTAGCGGTTGTCTTGTCTGTGCTCGACTGTTGCCCGCTCGACGTGTTTGTTGACGTCTTGTCCGAGGCGGCAGGCTGCGAGGATTTCTTGTCTTCCTCGGCGTGCTCGGGCATGACCGCTATCTTTGGTAGGCAGGTGCGACGAACGAGTAGCTTATGGCTCTTTAACTATGGTTCAAAGGCAGAATACGGGTGCTGGCTACACACGATGCAAAAGCTGAGTGCTGCAAAGCAACTCTTTCGTAAACATTTGAGGCCTCCGTGGGCACGCGTATGAGGTCATGCTCCACGTGAACCTTACCCCTGTCAGCTGCCTGCTCAAACCAGTTTAGCGCGAAGGTCACTTGCCCTTTCGCAGACTGCACGCCAACGGAAGCCTGCTTGCAGAGGTCAACAATGGAAAAGCCAGACCAAACATGTACGGAGTTGGTCCATGGTCCGGCAGTAGCATCGAACGAGAGAGCCGAGCGGCGAGCCCCAAGGAGACGTCGATGGCAGCTAGTCCTTGTCGTGGTCATTCTCACGATTGCATACTATCCATTTCGCTACTCTTCATTGCAGTACAATTACCCCTCTCTACAATCTCAGCCGTCTTATCTTGACCGAGCTCGGCTTTTGCTTGATGCGCACCCTCTCGTCGATGGGCATAACGACTTTCTCATCAAGCTTCGGGAAAAATACGATAACAAGATCAATGGCAATGACTTTCGTCAACGGTTCGAAGATGGTTCGCTCGCGGGCGAGTTCGACCTCGTCAGGGCCAAGTCTGGAGGCTATGGTGGAGCCTTTTGGAGTGCTTTCTACTTATGTCCACACGACATTGAGGACTTCTCGGATGCGAGCTACAGCCCCAGTATGTCACCTGATCCTGCTGCACCGTTTACACGGGCATGACCATTGACGTGCGTGCCTCAGTCGTAAGAGCTACTCTGCAGCAGCTTGATCTGTACCATCGTGTTGCCGCTTCATATCCAGACCACTATCCTGCACAGCGCTTTACCCCTACTGCGCAGCAAGCCAAGAGAGACTTCTATGATGGACGATTCATCTCGCCCTTGGCAATCGAGGGACTGGTCAGTCGCAATATCGTGCCGTCATGCCGCTTCCAGCTGACTGGGTTGATCGCGTAGCACCAAATTGGGAACTCGCCTTCCACGTTGCGGCTATACCATAGTCTCGGCGTCCGTTATGCCACACTGACGTGGAATTGTCATAACATCTATGCCGACGCTGCCGTCCTCACCTTCTTCAACAACTTCACCAGCATTGCGGCACCACCTTTGCACGGCGGGGTCTCTAAACGTGGCCGTGCGCTCATCCATGAGATGAACCGCTTGGGCATGATCGTCGATCTGGCACATGTCAGCATGAACACGATGCGCGATGCGCTTGTTGGGTGTGAAGATGACGAGGGTGTTGACGGGGTCGGATGGGCCGGCAGTCTCGCGCCACCCATCGTCAGCCACAGCAGCGCTTACGCGCTATGCCCCCACCCAAGAAACGTGCCTGACGATATACTGCCGCTGATCAAGCAACGTAACAGCGTGGTCATGATCAATTTCAGCCCTGACTTTGTCTCCTGCATCGCACCGCACTCGTCTGACCCGTCGGCACTGCCCACTCCAAAACCAGAAAATGCGACGCTCCAGCGCGTGGCAGATCATATCATGCACATTGGCGATTTGATTGGGTATGACCATGTAGGTATCGGAACTGACTTTGACGGGATCACGAGCACTCCGATAGGTCTGGAGGACGTCAGCAAGCTGCCAATTCTGGTAGAGGAGCTCCTGAAGCGCGGCGTCGGTGAGCGTGATGTGGTGAAGATAATCGGAGGAAATGTACTGAGAGTTTGGGAGGAGGTGGACAAGGTCGGAGCAGAGATGAAAGCGAAAGGCGCACAGCCGCTCGAGGATGAGACGGTGGGGATCCCTATGGCTGCCAGCGAACTTTGATCGCTGAACGGGAGTGTATTGCGGCCGAGTAACGAGATACATGTCACGATCGGTCTCGCTAACAATCATTGCTTCTGTCAATGCATTGAGAACGGCATCCGAACGTCCAAGGCCATGCAGACTCTCATCGCGCTTCGTACAGATGCTTGTCGAACGCTTTAGAGCTCTCAACAGCCTGCGTTCGAATGGATATGTCAACGCGAAGGAAGTAGTGAGGAAGTAGTGGGAACCTAGCAACGTGCGGACAGCTGAATACAGGACCGGATGGAACTAAGTCGCTCGCGTTGCGCACGAACGGCACACCACTGGTGGTTGGGGTGCATGACAGGTTTTCGAACAAGTTTACCGCGCTGCCTCGGATCTGTTCCACAACGGGGACCACTTACTCATTCACCAACAGCCACCGACTGCAAGCCGCGAGATGCTGGGGTGACTCTTTTGCCATCTGCACCTTACCTTGCCACCTTGCTTTGTGGCGAACGAGGTCAATACTTAGGCGTTGCTACCAACTCCTGCTAAGAGCAGCCAATGAACGCAGCTAATCGTTTCAAGACTAGTGTGCCTGGTCATTCGAAACGTCTCTCTTTGGAACGAGGCACCCAAGTCAGCAACCTCTTCATCGCAACCTAAAAATCACTCACTTCGACGGTCGTCGGCGAAATCTCATGTTCGGGCCTCTCGGCTCTCTATAATTCGATCCATTTGCGCTCACACTCTTGCAAGGTTGGCGTAAGACCTAAGCACTGAAGGAACGAGCGGCTGGACCCCGGACGGCCGAGCATATTCTTAGAATGCAAACAGGCTTCCCCCTGATCGACATTATAAAATTGTATCGTTAAGCGTTTGAGCTTTGTCGAGAAGATTGCTGTGAGTGCCCTTCGTCTGCAAACAAAGAACCAAGATGAACGCATCCCTCTACTCAGTGTGGACCCAGTACTTCCCGCCTACGGCAACCGTCACCGAAGTCAATATTCCTTCGCAAGCGGGCAAAGTATGCATTGTGACGGGCGGAACGTCAGGCGTGGGTTATGAGCTTTGCCAAGTCCTCTTCAACGCCGGTGCCAAGGTGTACTTGACCGGCCGCACTGTCGCAAAGGGCACAGAAGCTATCAACAGCATCCAAGCTGCATCGAACGACGGTTCGCAAAAAGGCTCCCTCCACCTCCTAAAACTCGAACTCGGCGACCTCGGCACCATCAAAGAGTCCGCTAATGCCTTCAATGTGAAGGAGCCGCGACTCGACATATTGTTCAATAACGCCGGCATCGGCGGCAATCCCGCCGGTGGTCAAACCCAGACTGGGCACGAAATCCACGTGGGTACTAACGCCCTCGGACCTTTCCTTTTTACAAAGCTGCTCCTTCCAGCTCTGCGCGCGGCGCCCAATCCACGAGTGATCTGGAGCTCGTCCATTTTGGTCGACATGCTCGCCCCCAAAGGCGGCTTCCCGATGCAAGCTATTAAGAACCCGCCAAACGACGGCACTGTCAATTATGTCAGCTCCAAGACCGGCAATTGGTTCTTAGCGTCCGAGTTCGGTAAGCGCTGCTCGGATGGACACATCGTGAGCATCACGCAGAACCCTGGCAATTTGAAGACAGAAATTTGGCGGCATCAACCTTGGTATATGTACTACGCCGTGTGGGTGACATTGTATAATCGGATTTACGGCGCCTATACGGTTTTGTGGGCAGGTGTCAACCCAGACATTACTGTCAAGGACAATGGCCGGTATGTCATGCCTTGGGGCCGTTGGCATGACGACCTGCGCCCTGACCTACTAGAGGCGTTGAGATCGAAAGAAGAAGGCGGCACTGGGAGGGCAGCAGAGTTCTGGGAGTGGTGCGAAAAGGAGACAACGAAGTTATCGTAGGTAGTCATACGAGAAGAGTTCCTGATGATGCTACGACGCTCCGCTGGCCTCTGTAAGTTGAACAGAGCCATTACTCGATCTATTTATCCGAATACCTTTACCACAATCCTGGGCTTGTACTCAATCATCCACCCATTTGCGATTTGGCGTTTGCGTTTCCCATCGGCTACTCTCGGTACTCATTCGTCCCTGACACGTCGCTCGAACAATTCGGATCGGCCACTCCTTGGATTTCCTCCAGTGCTGCGTAGTCCACTCGCAGCCATGTGCATCAAAGCTGGGTGGCTTACAGCACACTTCCATCCCTCGCATCGGCGCACCCCTAACTAAAACGAGCTTAAATCAGGTACTTCTAAGGATACTACTCGTAAGATTAAGTTTACCGAGTATGATGTACTTGTAGTATTATGCTAATCATATATTCGATTACAATATTCAGAAGTGGAGCTGCCACTGGATTATTTGTAAGGGCGTGAGGGCCTATTCGAAACACTATAGAGCACCAAAGCCCACACGTTCCATCGCAGCTGGATCTCATGATAGGATCTAGGTCTGGCTTGTGTATCGACCAGACCTTATCCTTTGCGCCAATGTGATCGACGCCTTGCGAAAAGTCCCAGATGCTGTTCTCTGGGTAGGCTCCCATGATGGTGAATCCCGTTAAGTTAGTGCGTGCCAGAACATCTCATGTGTTGTTTCCAGCGGTTTGGTGCCCTAAGTGTATGTAAGCTAGTGCCGCCGATGGTGACCATGATCCCGATTCCACATCTCGGCTCTCCGCCTCTGCTCTTGTTGCTGGTACTCGTCCGGTAGCATCCCGTCTTGATATCCTCGCCACTGTTGATAGAGTCCCCGCTGTTCTTCTGCCCGCTCGAGTGCTTCCTCCTGCTCTCGCCTCAGCCGGGCCATCTCCGCAACATGTTCTCTCCACTCCCGAGCCAAGTCCACCGGTTGATTCCTCAGCGGCTGCGCAACGTAACGATCCACAGGAGGGCGAGGAGGGTGGTGCATTATGCGCTGCATCGCTCTCCGCCGGCGCCTTCCGGTGCTGCTTGAGCTGTCGGACGAGCTGCTGGAGCTGCTTGCTGCTGGTGCAGGCATGTGACCCGGGGGCCTCCAAACTCCATGGTGATGATGCTCACCGAGGTGGTGGTGTTCACCAAGGTGGTGGTGCTCACCAAGGTGGTGGTGCTCACCAAAGTGGTGGTGCGCACCATGGTCATGATGATGCTCCTGGTGATGGCCACCATGGTTGCCTCCGATCGGCTCATCTCGAAACCCTTCCAGCTGACCCACATTGCCGTTTGCGATGGCCTGCTGAACTTCGTCGTCGAATGCGTTCCGGTCCCCTGCCTCTGCGCCTGCGTTCACTCGGTTCTGCTTCTCCACCTCGCGCCTCACCGTAGCCTCTAGATGTTGGTCTGTAGTCCTACCCAGTATGTCTGGATCTACTCGAGGCCGAACCTCTCTCAGTACTTCGCCAAAATCTAGCACTACCGGTGCAAAAAGCTTGCATGGGTCGTCGTGTCCAAAGTCTGTAGGGTTGGCAGTCAGCTCAGGTACGTTTCGCCCAAAGCATTTCAGAAAGTTCCACTCACGATTCTCGTAGGACACATCATATTTCCCACAGACATTGCAGATGCTCTTGTCGCAATTAGGACAAGTGAGCTTGTTACATCCACCGTCCTTGATCATCTTCGCATGCTTGCATCGCGGACACTTTTTCGTAGTCTTTTCGGACAGGACTTCGGCGATCGCATTATCGATCGAAAGATTCGATCCCGACTTCACTTCGGCGCACGTCATGCCGGGGTGCGCTTCTCTCTGGCAGTTGCGGCACGACGTCCTGCCACATCCTGGACAATGGAAGTTGGGCAGGTTGTCGTCGTCCCCAACAAAAGCGTAATAATCGCATTGCGGGCATTTTTCGAGTCCTAGCTTCTGATGGCGGAGGTCATTGAGGCGCTTCAAGGTCTGTTCGCCGCAAAACCGCGCGATTTGACCGTCTGATATCAAGCCTCTGCATTCCTCGGTGGCGAAGCATTTGGTGTCACATTTGCCTGCCCCCAGGCTGCAGCAGAAGGCCAGTCAGTCAGTAACTCAACATGGCCGTGGAAGATAAAGGAGCTCACCGCGATATTTCAATGTACTGATTGACGCAATCTCCGCAAAAGTAGTGGATGGGTTCCGTTTGGCTTTCACAGGAGGCGGCCTGATCTAGATTAAGCTCCTCGCCGCAACAAGCGCTGTATCTCTGCTAAGCTCATGTCTATTATGTCGCAAAAGCGAAACAATGACTCACCATTCATATTTGAGTTTAGAGCCCAGACTGGAATTGTTCGAGCTTGCAGTGCGGGAGCGGAACGACGCGGCCAAATGGTTTCCTGCATTGGCTAGGGCACCGAGGCTCTTCTGTTTGATTTCCTGAATGAGGCTGGTCTGACTGCCTTCCGACGAATATCCAGAATGACTTCCATTCTTCCATTCTTTCTTTTCCTTGAGGCTTTGACGTTTGATCTGTTCGGTAAGGCTGTCCTGGCTGTTGTTTGATGGACTGAAAAAGTGCTTCTTCTTCTGTTGTCCAGATCCCGACGCCTCACCAGCCGGGCGCCCAGATCCTGACGCTACGTTGTCTGGTCGCCTGCTGTCATTTATCGCGCGTTGTAAGTCGCTGTCATTTCCCGAGTCATAAGTTGCTCCTTGGTGAGGCTGATGGTGGAAGCCATGGCCAAAGAACTCGGCCGTCCCCGCTTCATCGCCAGTGTCTGATACACGCCTAGGCTTCTTTTGTTCTCTGCGGCTCTCTGCTTTGACGCGTCGCAGTTCGCTATCCTCGGATGATGGGTCGTCACTCGATCCCTCCTTGTGATGCTGATGTTGACCATGGTCTGGGGTTGCCATGTCTCGCAGACCCCCCCGAAGTCCTCTGCTTGCGTCTCTGTTTACGCTAGTATCTTTCTCATCCGACTTCGTTCCTTGGCTCCCATGTACGCCACCGTAAGGACGTCTCTCACGGTCTTGGAGAGGGTGTCGCAGATGGTCCAAGAGTCCGCCTGATTCGCGATCACCGGGCGCGTGTTCAATTGGTTCGCCCCCACTTGGCTTGTACCCGCCAGATTGTGCTGGCGCGGGTGCTTGCACCACTGTCTCATTACCCGTTGGTTGTTTTTCTGTGGACTCTTTGCCTTTGCTCTTTTTCCCTGTCGATCCTTTGGTGGTACTTGATTTTTCCGTCCCCATCCGGCCTTGTTCAGTGCTTCTCTCAATTTCTCTTTTTCCGAACGGTGGTCCCTTATAGCATCGCTATCATGTCCGACGCCGTCACGCTCCTTAGTTTCACGGTGTGTAACCTTCTCTTCAGCATCCCCTACTTTATGAATGATGCGACGTTTTATTTTTCCCGATTGCTGACTGAAGGGTAGGTCTCTAGAGCGAGGCTCGGCGGCCTGTCCATCGACGCCGTCATTACTTCCGTGGGACTGCCACTCTGGTCTGTCTCGGTCAGGCTCTCTGACCGCTTTGTCATTTTCATCATGGTCATCTCTTATACAGCGCCTGTGTCTGCGCTTGCGTCTGCGACGTGACCTACTTCTCGCCGGGGCCGAGCTGCTCAAGTTACGGCGCTCAAGAGGCGGAGATCGACTTCCTTCTGGCGTTTGGTCGCGCCCGCAATGAGAACTGCGATGTTCTGTCCTACCTTGCTGTGGCGCTTGGTCGGACCTTCGATGGCGCCTGCGATCTCTTTCGTCTTCTCCCTTATCTTTCTTGTCAGAGCCCCGTCCAAACAACGGCATTGATGCGATGTTGTTCTGGTAAGCATGGAACGTTCTCGCCTACGACGTAGCTTCGTAGCAAAGCTAGCAGACGACGAAGAGTCATACGCACGCAATCTACATGCAACTTTAACAAGGGAACAGGTAACACAGCTAATAACACTTGGAATGGAAGACATCGCTTGATGATGAGCTGGTCTTTCTGTCGCACCCGATCGTACATTGCTTACACGCCACGTCGCGACTTATTTCGACTGATCCCAATGAAGTCAATGGAGCGATTCTCTATGCACGGTCCCGAATACCGATCCGGATTAGGCGGTTCGGTTCTCACCTTCCTGATATTGGTGCGATCTGGGTTGATGCTTTAAGTTACTGGATGCTACTCCGTATTACAGATTTGATTTTGGTTCGGTGCTACAACACTCTTGGCTAGTTCCGTCTTACTCCTTTGATAGCGAGGCGCACGGACCAGAACGCGAAGACTTGCGCGCCTCACGCCGTATTGCCGTTCTCTATATTCCCAGTCACAACGATTGGATTGAGTTGATCTCAATAGTGGTGGTTCGAAAGTTGCGTAAACTAGGTTAGTTCCTGTTGTAGGCCGGCAAACATCTCCAATATACATCTAGATTTTCTTTAAACGTACCAATAAAATTGCTATAATCGCGCATATACCTCTAAGGTACTATATATTGCTTAAAAGATAGTACTTATAAACATTATAATTTATACTAGTATTTCTATAAAGATATTATTATAGAGAAGAATCTTAATTATAGCTAAGAATAAAAGGAATTTCTATCTAAACTCTAAGATATCTAAGTCTAACTCTACTAACTACCTATATCTAGTATATATATAGGCTTATATATATATAGTAGTATATATCTAACTCTATCTTAGAGATATATCTATCTTAGTAAGGTTATACTATATATAACTCTTATATTCTAATGATAGTTTTAGTCTAATAAAAAAAATCTATTATAAGTTATCTAGCTTATTTAATATTTAAAACAAATAGATAAAAATTTAGTATATAATACTAACTATATCTAGAGTATATCTCTATATAAATTTATTTTATATAAGTATTTATATTATAGTAGAAAGTCTGGTTTAAAATCTTAATCTTTAGTATTAAAAGTAAAATAATTTACTTACTAATTTATATAGTACTTAATAATATGTAACTATATATAATCTATTTTATCTATTATATAGTATAAATGAACTTATACTCTAAGCTATATAATATTATAATAAGCTCTTATTTTTAATTTTTAATTTTTATACTTTAATAATTTAGCTATATTAGTATAAGTAGTAGATAAAGTAGTAAGAGAACAGATTAAGAATCTAAAGCTATAATAAAGAGAAAAAATATATAAGAAGTATAGAATTATCTATATCTAAGTTATAAAAATAGCTATAGATCTATAAGACTAAACTATACTAGTTATCTTCTTTCTTTTAGATAACTATTTTAAATATTAATTAAGCTTAATTATAGTACTACCTCTTTTTCTTAAATAGCTTATTATATAGAGCTAATTTACTTTTAATTTAAGGTATTAGTGATAAAGTAATAACTAGAAGTAGTATTATTATATTAGTATTATATATATCTTAATTTATAAGTCTAATACTATAGTATAGTATAATAGTAGATATAAAGTAAGTAACTATATAGCTATATAATACTTAGTATTTATAGAGACTATTAGAGTACTTAATTAGATATTATATATTATAGGTTTTAACATTAGTAATACTAATAATCTTATACTAAGGTTCTTAAGTATTATTCTAGAGAGTAAAGTCTTTCTATTAAATTTAGTATACTATTTTGAACTTTTTAGAGTAATATATAATAATAATAGATTTAATTTAATATCTAATACTAGTCTCTAGAGGGCTATATAGCTAGTTTAATTTAGCTAGAGAAAAGCTCTAAGAGAGAAAAACTCTTAACTTATCTTACTACTATATATATAACTTAATTATGCTTATATATACTATTTCTCTATCTTTTATTTACTAATTTACTATCTAACTTTCTAATACTATCTCTAGCTAAGATTTTCTTCTTCTCTTTATTTTACTTATCTTTAATTCTCTAATCTTTAAAAGAGTTACTAATCTTAAGTAGATTCTTAGTTAATTTTATATATAGTATAAAATTAATCTAATGCTTTGCTAGTAATAAACTATTAGATAATATATATAGCTAATATTAGAACTATAAGAAGCTATTAAAGACTCTCTATTTAGTACTTCTTTAAAAGTCTTAATCTATTATAAAGAGAATAGAATAAAAGTATATATTTAATAGTTTAGAGACTATGGTTATAGCTATAACTAGAACTAATATTAGAAATACTAATATAAGATAGCTAAATATCTAGTTTAAGTATCTCTAAGTATAAAAGAAATAGTATTATAGCTATAGCTTTAAAGAGCTATATATAAAGCTTTTTATAGTTAAAATACTATAGTATCTTTTAGGCTATAAAGATATATACTCTATTACTAGATTAGTAGGTAGTCTAATATTATTTCTATTTTATTACTAAAAAGATTCTTATAACTACTTTAAGTTATACTATATATTATATATTACTACTAATATACTTTTATAGAGTAAAGAATTATACTTTAAATCTTTTTTAATATATATAGGGCCTTTAATAAGGTTACTCTAGTTACTTTATACTTATTTAGACTTAATTAAGTACTATACTAATCTTAGACTTTATTAGAGTTTAGTATATACTAAGTATATATTAAATATTTAAGAAGCGTATATATAGATTTACTAGTAGAACTTTAGTTTTTTTTAAAAACTATAATTAAGGTTCTTTAATAGACTTCTATAGTATAATAAAGATGGTTATTTTATCTTCTAGTAAGAGCTTACTTAGTATATCTTAATAATCTATATAACTTTATTAATATACTTTATTTTATATTTTTATAGAGTATACTAAACTAAATAACTACTATATAGATTATAGCTATATATTTAGCTAATAAACTCTATACTACTACTATAATTTAACTTAAGTATAAGAGACTCTCTTTACTCTTTTAAATTATATAGTTAAGCTACATCTTTTATATAAGCTTTAAATTAATTTATATATTTAAAATACATATCTTTTTTTTAAATCTAAATACTCTAACTATTAACTTAAATAAATAAAGCTAAATTAGTTTATAAGTATTTTCTACTTTAAGTAAAGTATATAAGCTAGTATTTCTTTAAAGTAAACTATATACTATAGTAAACTATCTACTACTTATAAATTAAGTATATCTTATTAAGCTAAGTATAAACTTTACTAGTAGTTAGTATTTAAACTATAGATAAAAAATATTATTAATAAAGCTAAAGTTTAAAGTATTATTACTAATTACCAAAAATTCTTTAAATAGAGTAAATATAAAGAAAAAATAGAGTATTAAAGAGAAAAAAAAGTTTTATAGAATACTACTTTATATACTAAGCAAGTTACTAATCTATAATTTTAGAGCTAGTTATATATACTAGCTCTAAAAAAAGTCTTTAATATACTATTAAATCTATATTAGAAAGCCCTTTTTCAAAAAAAATATAATTAGTTTAGTATAGAATATATTTTTAAATATACTAGCTTAGTTAAAACTAAGTATAAATACTATATACTCTAATTAATTATACTATACTATCTAAATATATAAAATAAGAAGGCCTGTTATAGATAATATAGACTATTATTACTATACTTTAATTTAGTTTTAAGATAAAAGACTATAAGCCTCTATTATATTCTAAATTTAGTTTATAAGTATCTTTTTAAAAGTTTTACTATAGTATTTTTAAGTGTAATTAGCTAGTAGCTTACTACTGCTAAGTAGTTCTTCTATAAAATAATTATAGTAGTCTTATTAAAGATAGAAGATTACTATTTAGAGCTAAGATATATAAAGTTTTCTATAAAAGATTGTTTTTCTAATAGAAGATAGAATAAAATAGAAAATAGAAAAAAATAAGAGGTAAAATCTCTCTTTTATTTAATTAGAAATAGAATAGAAGTTTAAAAATAAAAATTCTATTCTATTTTTAGTATTTTTAAGTAAATAAAATTAAAATTAAAATTAAAATAACCTTTTTTAGAATATATTTTTTAGTTATTTAAAAATATATAGCTCTTAAAGATCTCTAAATATATATATTTAGAGCTTAAAGCTCTAATTAATTAATTTTTAATAGAATTATAGCTCTAAACTTTTAATATATTAATTTCTTTTTTAATAAGTTTTTCTTTTATTTTATTTTATTTTAATAAAAATAAAAATAGAAGCTAAAATCTCTATTCTAATTTATTAGTCTTTACTTTTATTCTTCTTTTAATAAAATAAAAATAGAATAGAATCTTAGGACTCTCTTTTATCTTATTCTATAGAGAACTCTAAAGATATATACTAATAGTATATATAAAATAGATATTATAGTAAAAAAAATAGTCTTAATAACCTTATTAGAGATACTATTAGAGCTAAATATCTTACTATTTAGAAGTTTAGTAATAAAATATCTAATCTCTTTAATAGTTGTTTTAAATAAAATATTTAATCTATAGTTAGCTTAAATACTACTATTAAGATTTATAAGATTTATAAATAATACTAATAGAAAGAACTTTTTTAATAATACTTTTATTTTATTTGTAAGTATCTTTATACATTTACTACTAGTTTAATTAATAAAAAAAGAACCTTTATTAAACTAATAAACTTACTTTTATTTTACTTAAATATTCTTTAGAGACTTCTTCTTTTACTTACTAACTCTGTATATTTCTATAAAAAGTAGTACTATTATTCTTAACTATTTTAATAAAGCTTATATTTAAGAAGATTGAACTAATATTAAATCACATACTTTAGTATAAAAATAAATTTTATAAAATAAGTCTTTTTAGCTTATTATATATTTTTTAAAAGCTAATTTACTTTAAAAGACTAATTTAGTCTTACTTTTTTACTTAAATATACTAATTAATAGTAATTTTAGTAAAAAATTACTAAGTAAAGATAAAGAGTCTTAAAAAGGTATTCTATATTATACTATTATAAGTTACTTAGCTTCTTAATAAAAATTTTTATATTAAGTATATTTAAAGCTAGCTATATATAACCACTTTACTTATTAAAGATCTTTATTAAGTATAGCTTAATTAAAATATAGTCTTAAGTAAGAGTTTACTTTAGTTATAGACTATAAAAAGTAATATCTACTTAAATATATTTGATAATAAAGATAAGATTTATAACTAAAAACTACTATTCTCTTCTTTAAATTAGATTTATTTATAAAGTAAGTAAATAATACTTAAATTAGTATATAGTTTCTATAGAACCTATATACTTTAGTTACTAGCTACTATAAAGCTACTTTATACTAAATTAGAAAGATTTAAGTCTCTTAGTAAAATATACTTATCTATAGTACTTTAAAGAGTATTATAAATAGCTATTTATATAGTAAAGATATTATTATTACTTTTTAAATTATCTATATTAACTATATTAGTTACCTTTATATTAGTATTATAAGTAAGCTAAACTATATATAGTTTAAATTAGTAAAAGACTATACTCTTCTTTACTAGTATTTATTTAACTAAAAAAGCTATTTTAGTTAGTAAACTAGAATTAAACTTAAGTTTATATAACTTTAAATAGTATATTAACTTAGTATAACTATTCTATTTTAGCTTTTAAAGTATAATAATAAGACTATTCTTTAATAAATTAAAGAAGAGCTATCTAGCTTTTTTATTTATATTACTATAATTATACTATATAATCTAGTATTCTATTATTATATACTTTAGTTAATCTCTATACTCTTCTTTCTTTGCTATAGTATCTATTAGCTACTAAAAAAAGTAGCTTTTAGACTAAGTTCTTTATAGCTAAAATAAGAGAGATTAGTTAGTTTACTTAGTAAGCTAGCTTAAGTTAGTATACTATCTTTCTTTTTTTTACTTAAAAAATAAATCTTTTAGAGTCTATTTATATAACTAGTATATACTAAATATACTATAACTATACTATAAAGTATATTTAGTATATTTAAAGCTCTTTATAATAGAACTAGAAGACTATATATAACTAGTATTACTAGGTTTAGTAGTTCTTACTATAATTTATATAAGAGATATACTCTATACTATACTTCTAAATTTATATACTTCTATATACTATCCATAGTATATAGTATAGTAATATACTAACTATTAGTATCTTTACTATCAATACTTAAAGTAGTTTTTAATCTAAACTATATAGTTAAATACTTTAATAATATAGAGTCTTATATTCAAAATAAGACTCCTTTAAATAGTCTAGTATTAAATAGTTTAAGTTAAAAAACTAACTATTAGTAAGCTATATATTTTTTTTCTTTTATATATATCTTTTTTATCTTTTTAGAAGCTAATTAACTTTAGTGTTAAGTAAAGCTAGGCTATCTTTATTATTTAAAGAAGGTCTACTACTTTTCTAAAGCTTTACTTAGTAGCTCTTTATAGAGCTATATTTATAGTCTTACTACTATAGCTAACCTCTATACTTAGTAGTATCTAGGGTTCTTTATAGAATAAAATAGAAGAGAATTCTAAAATTTTATTTTATTTCTATTTTATTAGAAGAAGAATAAAAGTAAAGACTAATAAAATAGAAAAAAGATTTTAACTTCTATCTTTATTTTTATTAGAGTAGAATAAAATAAAATAAAGAATTATTAGAAAAGAGATTAGTATATTAGATGTTTAAAGCTAAAAATTCTATTAAAATTTAATTAATTAGAGTATTAAGCCCTAATTTTATATGTTTAAAGGCCTTTAAAAGCTATATACTTTTAAATAACTTAAAAATATATTTTAAAAAAAGATTATTTTAATTATATTTGTTATTCTATTTATCTAAAAATACTAAAAATAGAATAGAATTTTTACTTTTAGACTTTTATTTTATTTTTAATTTAATAAAAAAGAGATTTTAGCTTCTATTTTATTTTATCTTCTGTTTTATTCTATCTTCTATTAGAAAAATAATCTTCTATAGAGAGCTCTAGTAGTATCTTTAGAATCTTTATTAAAAAGTTCTAATAAAAAATCTTAAAGCTTAGTATTAAAACTACTCTCTATACTTATAATATAGTTTATATACTAGAGAGTATAACCTCTATAGTACTACTTTAAAGGATTTAAATTACTATAGTAGCTAAAATTATCTTCTAAACTTTTTTAAGAAGTTTTTAACTCTCTATCTATTTTATCTTTTTAATCTATATCTATATAGTAAGTTAGTTTTATTAAGTTACTTTTATAAGCTTAGTACCTAGAGTATATACTATAATAGTAGCCTAAGAATACTATACTAAGAGTACTATTAGTATCTTTTCTATACTTTTAAGCCTATACTGTACTATATCTAAGGCTTCTCTTCTATTTATTATATACTTTTTATATTTAAGTATATCTTTAAGGTTCTTTATAGCTATAAGAGTTAAACTTATATTATCTAAACTTAGTCTTATAAACTAAAAGAAATACTTGGTAGTAATAATTATCTACTAGTATATATATAAATATATTATATAATATATTTATTATACTATCTTCTATCTAGAAGTAGCTATTCTAGCTACTATAAAGCTATCTACTAGTACTTCTTAGTACTATATACTAGATTCTAGATAATAGATATAAATATATAATATAATATATTTTCTAGCTATATATACTAATTACTTTAAAAAGGTATCTTATTATAATATATAGTCTATTAGTATCTTCAAGTCTAGTCTATTTTTAGGTCTAGTTTATACTCTAAGTTTTCTATAAGTATTCTCTTCTTAGAGTATAAAGTAGAGTTTAAACTATAGATACTAAGTATATATTTAAAAGCTATACGCTATCTAGATAACTAACTTTACCTTACTAGGCTGATTAGAGTTCTAGGTTAGATAATTATTACTTTATAAGAGTTAAGCTTATACTAGATAGTAAGAATTCTTTTTTAAAGTAATATATATAGCTATTATAGTATCTATAATTTACTAAAGATATATATTATCTATTAATAATATTCTTAATACTATATATTATCTATCTATTGTTATTATAGATAATTAGATCTTAGCTATTTAGTTAAACTTACTTAAAAGAACTTAATTTATATAGATAAGACTTAAGATAATAAATAGAGTTAATAGAGTTAATTTTAAAGCTTACTAGTAATACTAGTTTATAAATAAGTACTAATATCTTTTTAATAATCTTAAAGAGTCTAACTTACTACTAAAGTAAACTCTTTTTAAGAGTATTTAGATATATTACTATAGTATAATAAAGAAAAGATTAGAGGCCTTATAAATTAAATAGTAGATAGTAAGTAATATTTAAAGTCTATTAATATATAGTTTTATATATATATATATCTATCTAAGTAAAAATAAGACTTAAGGATAGATATAATAAAGTAGAATTATATAATAGAAATCTATCTATAAGATACTTTAGTAACTATCTTACTATAACTAACTTCTACTACTAAAACTAACTCTAGTCTCTATTAAGATAGTACTAATAGTAGTTAGAAGTTATTATTATATTAACTATTAAACTCTATAAAGCTAAAGCTTTCTATTATTTAATAGTTATAACAATATTAATATACCTATATATAAAGCTATAGTAAATCTAAAATTTTATATAAACTTAAAACTATTATAAGATTACTACTACTTAATATTATTAATAACTTCTAAAAACTATATAATACTTTAATTTTTATAAAAATAAGTTCTTTTTAATATACTTATAGAACTTTATACTTAATAAATATTGTAAGTACTCTTACTATAACTCTATATCTAGCTATATATATTACTAAAAAGGTTTATTTAGCTAGTACTAAAGATTAAAATACTAATAAAGACTAATATTATAGTATACTTTTAGTCTTTAGTATATTTACTAGCTTATTTATAAAAAGATATAATAGTTAAACTATCTTTAAACTACTAATAGTAGATATAGGTTTTTTAATATATTTTTCTTTCATATTTTTTTAATAAATAATTATTATTAATAGTATCTAAAGATTCTATTATTATTTTAAAAGTAAGTATTATATATAGTAAATTTAGTTAAAAAGTATATATAAGGATATATTATTAATTAAATCTATATAGACTATATACTAGTATTCTTATTTAGAGAAGCTTATTTTTTATTTTTACTTTCTATACTACTAAATTTTATTATTATTAAAACTTTTTGAGTAACCTAATTATTAATTTATAGTTTTAAAATATTTTATCTACTTATAAAATAGCTAATATTAGTATAGTCAGTTCTCTATTAAAAGTAATAGAAGTATAACTTTTATAAGTATATTTACTAATAAAGATCTTATAGAGATTTAAATAAAGTAAGTATAATAAGTATAATAAATAAAAATATCTTCTATTATAATTAAGTTATAATAGTATTCTTTAGTAGTAAGGCTACTTTTTTCTTAATACTATATATTAAGCTATAAAGATAATATTATATTACTTATTTTATATTTAAATATTAATTACTTTCAAGTAAGATCTTTATTAGTCTTCTCTTCTTTCTTAATTTTACTAATTATTATACTATAGATAGCTATTTATAGTCTAGAGTATCTAGTATTTACTTTTTATATTTTATTATTACTAAAATAAGTTATTTATATTAGCTTTCTATATAAGTTCTATATAATAATATAAATTAAATTATTAGTCATTTAATTTAAATACTAAAGTTTATCTAGTTATATAATATAGGTAGCTAAGATATAGTTAAATATATATTATTTTTCTTAAATTATTATCTTTATTTAAAATCTTTATAGTTTAAGTATCTTTTAATATTATAGAACTACTATTAAGACTTTTTAAGCTTTTTCTTCTTTTAATTTTATTTTTAATACCTCTCTTTTTTCTTTTTAGTTTTATCTCTTTCTATCTTTTAATCTATTGTTATTTTAAGTAGTTTAAATTTACTTAAGCTTTAAGAACTATAAGCTTTTATACTTAGCTTTTAATAAGTTTATTTTTTCTTTTTATTTTAATAAATTTAAGTTCTATTAAGTCTTTTCTATCTCTTCTTTTACTTTTAAACTTTAGTTAAATTTAAATCTTATTAAACTAAATTTATCTTTCTCTTTCTAGTTTTCTTTAATTATCTTTATTTTTTTTAGTAATATTAACTGAATTTAGTTTTAGCTTTAAAAGGCTACTAAATTTAAAGTAACTCTAAAGTAAATTAAAAATACTTATTATAGTTCTTTATTTACTTCTACTAGTACTTTAGTAGCTCTAACTTTTTAAACTACTATTATTTTATAGTCTACTAGTTCTTTTAGTTAGAAATATTTTATATAAAGTTTTTTACTAATAAATAAGTTTAGTTCTTTTTTAACTAAGTTAATTATAAAGAAGTATAAAATATTAATACTATATAAGTCTAAACTTAATTAATTAAAAGACTTAACTCTTTCTTTATCTAGTAGACTAGCTAATAAGTATATTACTTATATATTTAGTTTATCTTTATATACTTCTAAGCTTAATATTACTAGTACTACTAATAAATTCTCTTATAAGTATCTCTTTTTTTTAGATTTTTTAATAGCTAATAAACTATATATAAATTAAGTATAGTAAATTTTTCTAACTATAGAGAATATAGAGATACTAGCTAAATAGCTTTATAATAATAACTATACTCTTCTAATAATTATAAAAGAGTTTAGACTTTATATCTATATATCTACTATAGATAAGATATATAATACTATTTATTCTTAAAAAAAACTCTAGCTTTATAAGGTCTATTTAGCTTAATATTAGCTTTTCTATTATAATACTAGCCTTTTTTTTAGAGAAAATATTATAACTATTTAGTATAATAACTATTATATTAGTTACTAAGTTAACTCTTACTTTAAAATATGTTTCTTCTTCTTCTTACTCTTTGATATTTATTAATAAGTTTATTAAAAATATATAGAAGTTCTAAAAAGTAGATATACCTCTTTTATAGAGCTTATACTAGATATTTTATCTATAGTTACTTTAACTAGTATTCTTTATTATCTTATAAGGTTTTGAATCTTTTCTTTTTTTAATAATATTTACTAACTTTAAAATAGAGTATAAGTATATAGTAGTTTTAGTTTAATTATTAAAAGATAGAGATATATACTAAATAAAGTAATAAGTATATTAATTTTCTAATAAAATTATTTACTAATATATTTAATTCTAATAGCTTCTATAACTATAATACTATTAAAGCTCTATATATAGAGATTTACTACTAGCTATTACTAAGTTTTTAAACTACTTTATAGTAGATATAGATACATCTTTCTATGTTTTAGTATCTTCTATCTTTATATATATTTTCTTAGTTATATAGTAAAGATAAGATAATATAGTCTATATTTATAGAAAAGTAGTTTTTTAGTATAGTAAGAACTATATTTTTAGCTCTATATTTAGTTATTATTAATACTCTTTTTAGAAGCTTTTAAGTAATATAAAGTAAAAAAGAGAAATACTTTTTTTCTATACTTAATTTGTCTCTCTACTATACTAACTTTATATACTAAAACTAAAGCTAAGAAGAATAAGGCTACTATTAAAGTAAAGTATAAGTTATAGAAGTAATAAGCTTACTTAGAATCTATTATTTTTTCTTTCTAGTAGGTTTATTAAAATTAATAGTCAAACTTATAAAGTATAAGATATTAGTCTAGACTACTTTTTAACTAGTATTAACTAAATATTTCTTTATATTTCAATTAATTATTTACTTTATTATTTATAGTAAGATACTCTAAATATCTCTTACTTTTTTTTAATCTCTACTATAAGACTTTTTTTTTCTTTAATTAAGAACTATATATATTTCTTACTTATTAAATTATAAATCTTCTTTTTATTCTTTCTTTCTCTATCTTTATCTTTATAAGAGTACTGAGCTAGAGTTTCTACTATTCTTCTATGAACAAGACTTGCGATTGCAAGTAATGTAAGAGTACTAAGCTAGAGTTTCTACTATTCTTCTATGAACAAGACTTGCGATCGTAAGTAATGTAAGAGTACTGAGCTAGAGTTTCTACTATTCTTCTATGAACAAGACTTGCGATCGCAAGTAATGTAAGAGTACTGAGCTAGAGTTTCTACTATATAGTTTAGTAGTTCTATATAGGTTTTTCTATACTATATATAAATATAGATAAACTCTATAATTTAAAGAATATTAGTTTATATATAATTGAAATATATATCTTTTATACTTAGTATAATAAAGGTATACTTAATTTTCTAAAGAAAAAGAATTTCTCTATTAATATGTTTTTTTACTAAGAGGTAAGATAGCTAAAGCTAAGTTATATAAGTATAGTTTATATATCTAACTTTATACTATAATCTTTATTCTACTCTTAATAATATACTTTCTAAAATAATTATCTACTATATACTCTTTTTAAGTTAATATACTTAAATATAGTAATATCTATCTATTATTAAGAAGATAGACTAAGTCTAAGTCTTTTAGATCTACTACTACTAATCTATTTACTATTTCTACTAAAAGTATACTATTATTAAGTTTATATTTATTACTACTACTATTTAACTAGCTATATACCTCCTACTTCTTTAAGTATTATATATAGCTACTACTACTTAGCTCTAGTCTATTATTTAGTTTAAATTTACTTCTTTATTTATTTAAGATTATACTATATATATAAAGATATATTATATTTAGAAAAGACTTTATAAGTATACCATATAATCTTCTCTTTTTTTTATAATACTAGTAATAGTAAGACTATACTAGTATATTAAGAAAAGTAGGTTCTATAACTAAAGAGAGCTAGCTAAGCTACTAATAATATTAGAAATAAATTTAAATATATAAATAGTAAAAATAGAATACTAGATAATAATAATAATTATTTTATATTCTAAAATAAGCTATAATAGCTTTAGTAAGATTATCTATATATTTAGATTCTATATAACTATATATAGTAGTATATCTATTATACTAATATTTCTAATAAATAGATTATCTTTATTTATAAGTATACTATATATAGTCTACTATATAGTAATATTTTTTATATTTTTTACTATATAAGTATTCTCTATTAATTTTATAAAGTATTTTATTAGCTAAATAAGATAAATAATAGAAATTGAATAAGTATAGAAATACTATTTATACTAATTTTAAGAATATCTACTATAATAAAGATATAGTTTTATATTCTTTCTCTAGCTAGCTATACTCTAAGTCTCTATATAATCTTTTATTAAAAACTTAAGTATAGTATAGTAAGATAGTATATATAGCTTAATTCTATAAATTCTTTAATTAATTTATTACTAGAATACTAGCTTTTTCTTTATATTTATAGACTTTAAAGCGAATAAATATAGTAGTAATATTAGTTTCTCTATTTTTTAAATTCAAAGTAAATTTAATTACTATATTAGATTATTACTTTTACTTTTTAATAGTAATTTAGTAATTTTTTAACTTTATTTATATAATAGTTTTATAGAGTAAGAAAAGCTATAAATAAAATATTTTAACTACTATAATTTATAGATATTATAATAAATAGTAGTATTATTAGTAGAGTATTATTCTTATATCTATACTCTTTAAAGCTATAGTAAATAGATTTAATAAAATAAAATAATAGCTTTATAACTAAAGCTATATAATTTAAATTTTAAAGATTAATTACTACTATAATAAGCCTATTAATAAGTCTATTGCTATAATTATTAATTTTAATACTATTAAGTATAGTACTATATTATATAAAATAATTATTTAAAATTAAATAAATAGATATTAGTATATTGAAAACTTTTATTTTAGCTATCTTATTTTATAGTATTCTCTTTTATTTCTATATAGTAAGGTTAGTTAGAACTCTAGTATACAGAGAGATAGCTTTATAAAAAATAAAGATAAAGATAGCTATCTATACTATTAAAAGAAGACTAGTATTAAAAGAGTTTCTTCTATACTTTAGTATACTATACTATTTCAATAATACTAAAATAAATTTGATTTAATTCTCTATATAAGATCTTTAATATAGAAGTTTACTATTAGTATTAGTACTCTTATTAGAGACTAATAGCTTATCTTTCTACTCTATTACTAGAAAAATATCTATACTAAACTATACTAAAGAGTAGCTAACTTTTTAGCTAATAATATTATTACTAACTAAATATAAAAGCTTAGTAAGTAAATTATACTACTAGTATCTTATAGTAGATTACTATATAATATAACTAAGTACCATTATAATACTATAGCTATTATTTATATATATAGTAGCTCTAATCTCTTTATTATATTTATTTATAATCTAAATTAAATTGAAATTAAATATAAGCTACTTTCTAGTTAAAATATCTTTAAGTAGCTAAATCTTACTACTTATATATTCTAACTAAAGTTAAAAAGTCTAAAGTATAATATTATTTAAAAAAAAGTATTAAAAGTAGTTATTATATATTATAGTATAATTAAATTTTTAAAGTATAGTCTTTTCTATTACTATATATCTATTATTTTTATCTATAGCAATAAGCTTAAGTTACTCAATAATATAAATTATCTTATTTATACTAAGATCTTTAATTTTATTTAAGAGCATTATCTCTTTACTATTATTAGCTAGTTAATATTATATAAAAAACATAGGCCTTATATTAAAAAATACTATATATATATATAAAATAAAATAGATATTTACTATATATATATTTTTTAAAATATTTACTTAAAAAATAGTATTTACTAACAATTTCTATTTTATCTACTACTAGTAGTATAATAGTTATATAGTAAGAAAGAGTAAGTTTATTTATACTAATAAAAATATTACTATATATAATCTCTATTTTCTTAAAAAGTATAATATATATATTAATATTAAACTAGTAGTAATAGTTAATTTATTTAAGTATCTCTATAAGTATATATATAAGAGTAGTAGTTAAGTACTTTTAAACTATACTTATAAAATAGAGGTCCTAATTAAATATTAATAACCTTTAAAGTTCTTACTTATATTATATATTTTAGTATATTAAATTTACTATTAACTCTATATTTATATTACTTAAACAAAACTTATAAAAGAGAAAGATTTTTAGTTTAGCGAGCTTATTAACTAAAACTAAAATAGTATTATTTTTATTTAGTTTTAACTCTAGAAGGTTAGTAATAAAGTTTATAGTATAGTTAAGATTAGACCTCTTAAAGGCTAGTAATAGTTAAAAGAGTTTTATAGATTTCTTATTTTAGAGTTTTATTCTTTAATAAATATAGTAATTATTAATAAACTACTTAATCTTCTAAAATAGTTATAAAAATTAGTAGTATTAAGCTAACTACTAAATTATATTACTAGTTTCTAGATACTCTATCTTTATAAAAATATATACTTTATTAATTATTTTAGTAATATATAAGCTAGAAACTATAAAACGTTTCTATACTAGTAGTAGGCTATTCAAGTTAGAGTAAAGAAAAAAATAGTATCTCTTTATATTTTTTTTAATTAAATTATTCTTTTAGTAGTTTATTAGAATATAGTAAATTTGATTAAAAGCTTTATTCTCTAAATTTATATTCTTAATAGTTTCTTTAAAAAGTTTAAGTAGCTTTATCTTATACTCTATTTTAATTAGATAAACTTAATAGTTTTATTAAACTTTAAATGACAGTTTACTAGTTAGCAATAAGATTTAAAATATATTAGAGTCTTCTGTTACTTTTAAACTTAGAGCTCTTTATATTAAAGTATCTACTTTTTTATTTATAGCTTCTTATTAATATATAATCTTAAAGTTAAATACTAATAGAAATTCTATCTATTACGCTTACTATTAAATTAGTTGCTTTATAGATATAAAGTACTTTAGTACTTAGTAGTCTATAAGAATTTATATTAGCTTGTTAGTTAGTACTAATTATAGTTCTAATTAAAACGTTTTAAAGAATTTAACGATTGCTAGTAGCTTCTTATTATAAATAGTATAATTTACTTTTATAGAGTTAAGGCTAAATAACTAATATACTATAGGTCTTAATAGACTCTTCTTATTAAGCTATAATAATATACTAGCTATAATAGAATTTAAAGAGTTATATTTAATAAAAAATTGTTTATCTAGCTAAAAGTATATTATAACTAGCTTCTGACTAACTTTCTTTTTTAGTTATTCAAATACTTTATTATAATAAGTATTCTATAGCCTACTATTTTTCTTTATTAAATTATTTAGTAGTTAAACTATCTTACTAAAGTTATAAATAAATCTTTTATAGTAGTTATAAAATTCTAGAAACCTTTATATAGTAGTAATATCTCCTTACTACGGTTATTTTTAGTCTTTAATAGCCTAAACCTTCTTAGAATCTATTTTAGTTCTAGTTAATATAATAATAAGTCCTAGGTACTTAACTTCTTACTTATAAAACTTATACTTCTTAATATCTTATATAAGCTAATAAACTATAATTACGTTAAAACCTATTAAATATATTTCTTATATTTCTTCTTAGTTTTACTAAAAATTAGTATATTGTCTAAGTAAATCAATATATACTTATTAAGTGTATTTAAAAAGAAATTATTTATAAAATATTAAAAAGGTTAAGAATATATTATATAATTTAAAAGAAACTATATTATACTTATAGTTTTAAAAAGTAGATTATAAATATTATAAGATTTAAATTTTCTTCTAATACTATTTAAAGCTAGTAAAAGGCTTACTAAATATTAAGCTTTAAGAACTATTAAGCTATAGTAACTTTTACTAGTATTTTCTTAATTAATAGTAATAAATATAAGTCTCTCTAAGTTACTATATTTAATTCTTTATAGTTAATATATAAATAAATTCAATTTTTTAGTTTCTAAATAAATAAAATTAAAGAACTATAGTAAAAGTTACTAGAAGAGATATACTATTTAATAAAGTTTATTTTTATATAGTCTTTAATTAAGCTTACTTCTTTAGTTAATATTATTTTTAAAGACTTATAACCTAGTAGTTTTATATTAAACTTTAACTTAATTTTTAAATCTTAAAATTAATACAAAGAACACTTATTTACTCTATTCTTACTAAATATATTTAAGAACCTTTAAAACTCTTTAAATAGTTTAGTTTTAAAATTTATTATTTTTTATTCTTTATCTTTATAGAATTTAATATCTTTTATAAATATAAAGAATACTTTTATATTCTTATACTTAACTAAGTATTAAAAGAGCGTTGTACTAATAAAGTTAATATATATAAAATTATTAGATTTAATAGCTTTATAAACTTATATTAAAGCTTACTTCTATTCTTAATATATTATCTTTTTAAATAACGCCTCTTAAGTATCTTTAATAGCTACTAATACTCCTTATCTTTAGTTAATTATACTTATAGTAATTAATAGAGTACAGACCTTTAATTAGAGCTTCTTAATAGATAGAAAACGCTTAAGTATCTTAAATTTAGAGATTAAAGGTTTCCTTAATATAAAAAAGTTATTAGATATTCTATTACTATTATATAATAGTTTAGTATTAATTTAAGTTAGTAGTAAGTAAGATAGTAATTTAAATACTGTTAACTAATTTTAGACTAGCTTTTATTTATACTTATAGTTGTTTATAAACTTTAGTATATCTTTCTTATAGTTTATAAAGACTAAGTAATTTTTTAATTAATACTTTTTTAGTAGTAACTATTATTTATCTAGTTTTATAATATAGAACAGTATTTTTAGAATTTAGTAGTCTTATATTTAGACTAAAATAAAGAGTTCTTTTTTAATAATCTGTTTTAGTTAGCCTTTAAATTCTTTAATACTTATAGACTTAGTTAGTTTTACTAAACTAACCTTAAACTATTAATATATCTTTTTAGTAATATAATAATCTATAATAGCGGCGATTTAGTAATCTATATCTATTATTACTAAGAATTTAAGTAAAATTTAAGTTTAGTTACTAGCTATTAAAAGCTATATTTAAATAATCAGGTTACTCTATATTTTAAGGTTATTATTAATACTAACTAGTTAAAGAAAAGACGAAGGAAGATTGTTATACTCTTTTAAATTACTATTAACATTAAGTTTTAGCCTCTTTAACTAGACTTTATAAAAAACTATATATTTTTTTATTTAAATATAGAAGTCTTATTTTAAGAGTAATTCTTTTAAAAGTATCTTTTCTTTTAATACTTATAGTAGATAACGTTTTTAAAGTTTTATTAAAAAGAATTTATATTTATACTTAAAGTTAATTAACGTACCGCTAGAATTGTAAAGAGCTCTACTATAGTTAAGCTACTAATAGCTATTAAAGCTATAGTTATTTATATTTATAAAAAATAGTATAGTTAAGTATTACTCTTTTTAGTAGTATTTATTTAAAACTTTACTTTATTAATTTATTAAATATTTTAGTTAGTAAATTAATGTTTCTTAATATAAATAGTTACTATCTTAAACTTTACTAGCAACGTTACTTTCTTTAGAGATATATTAATTTTATTCTTTAAGTTATATAGCTAAATAGGCTTATTAATATTTATTTTAATTATATACTTATAAAATTAAATAAAAAACTTAAAAAGCTCTTTTTATTTTTAATATAAATTATAATAGTCCTTTTTAATAGTCTCTTTCTAAAATAAATCTTTATATTAATTTTTAAAGGCTTAATAGATATCTTTAAATATTATATTATTTACTTAATTTAAATAAAATTTTATATATTAAGCTATAGTATTATTTAGTTCAAATAAAATATAAGCTACTTTAGCTTTATTTATTAAGTATTAGTAAATTTTAATATATATCTTATCTTTTATATAATATATCTATAACTTAAGTTCTTAAATAGCTTTACTAGTAAAAGTAAAAGAACTAAATACTTTCTTTAACTTCTTCTTTTTATTGATTTATTCTAAAACTAGACTATTATCTTTAGTTTTATATAATTATTTAACCTCTTTAGAGCTAATATTATAGTAATAATCTCTATACTAATTTTTACTTAGTTTTTTTAGCTTAAAGCTATTATAGCTTAACTAAATTTTTATTATTCTTAGTATAAAAGATAGCCTAAAATACTATAAAATCTTTTAATTAATACTTAATTAGTTTAATAACAGACTTATTATTTAAATACTATTAAAGTTCTTAGTAAAATTGTATATTTAGGTTATTATCTTTAACTGGTTACTTTAATAATAATACTTAAGATACTATCTTAGTTTATTAGATACTAACTATTAAAGCTTTATATTTAAATAAGATTAACAATACTTTTTACTGTAATAGAGTCTATTTTATAAAGTTAAAATATTTTATGTCTTCTATTAACTATCTTACTTAGCGTCTATTAGTTATATTTTATTAAAGAATACTTAAAAATTTAAAAAGTTAGTATTGTTATTGAATATAATATAATAGTCTTTAATAGATATTAACACTACTAAGATTTATTATATATACGTATATATAGTTAATAGAGAAAGAAAAGCTTTAAAATAATATTATAGGTAACGTTAAGATAAACTTATTAACTATATAAAGAAATAATAGAATTTTAAAGCTATAGAATAACTATTTAAAAAGCTAAAACTGCTATTTAAGTTAGTTAAAACTGCTTATTAAGCCATTATCTTTACTTAAGTAACTAAAAGATAGCGTCAATAAAAGATAAACTAAAAGATAATCTATAGTAAAGAATAGTCTTTCTAATATAATAGGTATATTAATAGCTTTTAAATATAGTAAATAGTTAACTTAAGCTAATTTTGTAATATATATATTATTAAAAGTATATATAGCTAATTATATTATACTTATAGTAATATTAACTAAAATTACTACTATACTTCTTACTAGTAGCTAAATAGTATATTTAAAGTTTAAAATTTTTAGTTAAAAAGCTTAGTATATCTTTCTAGTATAGTATTAGTATATAGATAATTATATAGAATAAGATAATAATTACTTACTAATATACTATTAATACTAGACTTTAACAACAATATAGATATAAGTATAAGTATTTATATAAGAAGTATATAATTAATTAGAACTTGTTACATAATTATATGTTAAATAAGTATTGTAGCAAGTATAAAAGTGCGATAGACGTATAGTATATACAATATATATACTACGCCTATAAGGGCAAATAACCAGAGTAGCAAAGCTCTATAGAATAAAGAAAGTACTTAAAACTAAAATAATAGTATCTAGAAACTATATAGTATATTGAACTATATCTAAAGTACTCTTATAATACTATAAAGTGCTAACTAGCTACAACTTACTAGAGCTATAAAGGGCCTTAAAGATATACTTAAATATAAAAAGTATACAATAAATAGAAAAGAAGTCTTAAGCGTAGTAGAGCGTAGACTTAAAAGTATAGAAAAGGCGCTAATAGTACCCTTAGTATAGCGTTCTTAGGCTACTATTATAGTGCGTATTCTAAGTATTAAGTCTATAAGAGTAGCTTAATAAGACTAATCTACTATATAGATATAGATTAAGAAGGTAAAATAGATATAAAATCAAAAACTTCTTAAGAAAGTTTAAAAGATAATTTTGGTCGCTATAGTAGTTTAAACCCTTTAAAGCAGTACTATAGAGATTATACTTTTTAGTATATAAACTATATTATAAGTATAAGGGGTAGTTTTAATATTATACTTTAAGACCCTTTATTAAGACTTTCTAGTAAAGGTTCTAAAAGTACTACTAAGTATAGAGATTAGCTATAGTAGTAAGACTATAAATATAGCTCTATAAAGGGCTATTAAGTAGAGCTTTATAAAATTAGTAGGTTCTTTTTAAATAATAAGAGTAATTTAACTTTACTTAATATTAAAGTTAAACTAGCTTCTAAGAGGATAAGAAAGATATATATAAAAGTATAAAAACATATAGCTTGCTAGTAGTCAGTTTCTTAACTTAAACTATATAGTACTAGACTATTTAAAAGAGTCTTATTTTAAATATAAGGCTCTATAGCGTTAAAGTATTTAACTATATAGTTTAAATTAAGAACTACTTTAAGTATTAATAGTAAAGATACTAATAGTTAGTATATTACTACGCTATCCGCTATAAAAAATATATAGAAGTATATAATATTTAGAAGTATAGTATAAAATATATCTCTTATATAAACTATAGTAAGAACTATTAGGCCTAGTAACGCTAATTATATATAGCCTTTTAGTTTTACTATAAAGAAATTTAGATATACTAGATATATCTTATAGTATATTTATAGTATATTTAGTATATACTAGTTATATAGATAAACTTTAAAAGATTTTATTTTTAAGTATAAAAAGAAAGATAGTATACTAGCTTAAGTTAGCTTATTAAGTAAACTAACTAATCTTTCTTACCTTAGCTATAAAGAACTTAGTTTAGAAGCTACTTTTCTTTAGTAGCTAATAGACGCTATAGTAAAAAGAAAAGATTATAGAGATTAACTAGAGTATATAATAATAGAATACTAGGTTATATAGTATAATTATAGTAATATAAATAGAAGAGCTATATAACTATTTTTTAATTTACTTAAGAATAGTTTTACTGTTACGCTTTAAAAGCTAAAATCGAATAATTATACTAAGTTAATATACTATTTAAAGCTATATAAACTTAAGTTTAACTCTAATTTACTAATAAAGGTAGCTTTTTTAGTTAAATAGACGCTAATGAAGAAGAGTATAGTTTTTTACTAATTTAAACTATATATAGTTTAAGTTATTTATAATACTAGTATAAAGGTAACTAGTATAGTTAATATATATAACTTAAAAAGTAGTAACAATACTCTTACGATATAAATTACTATTTATAATATTCTTTAAAGTACTATAAAAGGGTATACTTTACTAAAAAACTTTAATTTTTATAACTTAGTATAAAGCGGCTCTATAGCGATTAGTAATTAAAGTATATAGATTCTATAGAAACTATATACTAACTTAAAGCTTTGTTTACTTACTTTATAAGTAAATTTAACTTAAAAAAGAGAATAGTAGTTTTTAGTTATAGACCTTATTTTTACTACTAAATATATTTAAGTAAATATTACTTTTTATAGTTTATAACTAAAGTAACTCTTACTTAAAACTATATTTTAATTAAGCTATCCTTAATAGAAATCTTTAGTAAGTAAAGTAGTTATATATAGCTAGCTTTAAATACACTTAATATAAAAAATATTATTAAAAAGCTAAGTAACTTATAATAATATAATATAGAATACTCTTTTTCACTAAAATACTATTAATTAGTATATTTAAGTAAAAAAATAAGGCTTAACTAGTCTTTTAAAGTAAATTAGCTTCTAAAAAATATATAGTAGACTAAAAAGACTTACTTTATAGACTCTACTTTTATACTAAAGTATAAGTTTTAACACTAGTTTAACTTTCTTAAGCGTAAGCTCTACTAAAATAGTTGAAAATAGTAGGACTACTTTTTATAAAAGTATATAAAATTAATAAACAAAGAAAGAAGCCTCTAAAGAATATCTAAGTAAAATGAAAATAAGTATACTAATCTAATAGAGATTCTACCTCTTATTTATTAAACTAGTAGTAAATTTATAAAGATACTTATAAATAAGATAAGAATACTATTAAAAAAGTTCTTTCTACTAGCTCTATTTATAAATCTTATAAATCTAAATAGAGGCGTTTAAGCTAACTATAAGCTAAAAGTTTTATTTAAAATTACTATTAAAGAGATTAGAAGTATTATTACTAGACTTCTAAATAAAAAGGCGTTTAGCCTTATTAGTATTCTTAATAAGATTATTAAGGTTATTCTTTTTTACTATAATACCTATCTTATATATATAGTTAGTACGTATCTTAGCTTTAAATAGTAATCTCCTACCTTTAATAAGACTACTATAATTATCTTATAGAAGAAGGGTAAGAAAGACTACTTAGTAATAGTAAGCTACTAGCTAATTATACTTAAAAATACTATAGTAAAACTTATAAAAAGGGTACTTATAAACTAAACTTAAAATATAGTAGAAGCTTATAGCCTTCTATTTTAGAACTAAATTAAAGTATAGTAGTAACAGTCTATATTATTTATAATAAACCTTCTTACTTTATATATTTAGATAGTATAGTACGTCTAATTAAGATATATAGTTTTTATACTTAGTTTTAACTTAACTAGAGCGTTTAATAATATATCTTATATTAGACTAATTATAATTCTTTAGTAAAAGGGCTTTCTAACGTAAATTTAGTAGTACGTTAAAGAATTTCTTTAGAGCTAGTATATGTAACTAGCTCTAGAATTATAGATTAGTAACTAGCTTAGTATATAAAGTAGTATTTTATAAGACTTTCTTCTCTCTTTAATACTCTATCTTTTTTTTATATTTACTTTACTTAAAGAGTTCTAGGCGGTCGATAACAATATCTTAAGCTTTAACTTTATTAATAATATTAATCTAGTAGCTTAGATACTAACTACTAGTAAAGTCTATACTTAGCTAAGTAAAGTATACTTAATTTATAAGTAGTAGATAGTTTACTATAGTATATAGTTTGTTTTGAAGAAATACTAGCTTATATACTTTATTTAAAGTAAAAAATACTTATAGATCGACCTAGTTTTATCTATTTAAGTTAATAGTTAGGATATTTAGATTTAAAAAAAAGAGATATATGTTTTAAATATATAAGTTGACTTAAAGCTTATATAAAGGATATAGCTTAACTATATTACTTAAAAGAGTAAAGAAGATCTTTTATACTTAAGTTAAATTATAGCGTCAATATAGAGTTTATCGGCTAAATATATAGCTATAATCTATATAGCGGTTATTTAGCTTGATATACTCTATAGAACTTTAAAATAGAGCAAATTAATAAAGTTATATAGGCTATTAGAATATACTAGATAAACATTTATTAAAAGATAAAATAACTATCTTTGTTATACTATAGAAGCTTACTAGAGAACCTTTATTATAGTTCTTAAAAAAAAACTAGCGTTCTACTAGTAAATCTATATATATATATCTTAAGTGTTTAATATACGTTTAGTACGTACTAGACTCTAGTAGAGTTTAAAATTAAATATAGTACTTAACTAGATCTAAGTAAGCGTAAAGCGACTAAAGTAATTTTATTAGAGGCCCTATATATACTAAAAAAGGTTTAGAGTATAGTCTTTTATCCTATAAAAGCGTATTAGTAGTAATATATAATATATAGCGCGCTCTAAGGTAGTTACAAAGGCCTTTTTAACAATAAAATAGAAATAATGTTAGGTTATCTACTAACCTAGCGACAGAGTATATACTTTTATAGTCTAAAAGACGCTATAGTATTTTAACTATAAAAAGCTCTATATATAGCTCTTTAAGGCCGTAGCTATAGTACTATTTCTTCTATATTTAAAGGTACTTAAACTAAATACTTAGCTATTCTATATTAGTATCTCTAATATTAGTTCTAATTATAACTATAAATAAGGCTTCTAGACTATTAAATACATACTTCTATTCTACCCTCTTTACAATAGATTAGAACTTTTAAATAAGTATTAAATAGACAGTCTTTAATAGCTACTTATAGTTTTAATACTAGCTATATATATAGCTTAATAATTTATTACTAGTAGAGCGCTAGGTTAATTTTATACTATATATAAGATTAATTAAGAGTCTACCTAAAATTAGCGACCCTGTTAAAGATTAGAAGACTAAAGATAGGTAAAATAAAGGAAAAAAGAAGATTTTAGCTAGAAATAGTATTAAAAAGTTAGATAGTAAATAAAAGATAGGGAAATAGTATATATAAGCGTAACTAAGTTATATATATAGCGATAGAGCGAGTTAAGAGTTTTTCTCTCTTAGAGTTTTTTTCTAGCTAGATTAGACTGTCTATATAGCCCTCTAAAGACCGGTATTAAACGTTAAATTAAATTTATTATTATTAATATTAATACTATTAACTATACTATATAGAATTTTATAAAGAATAACTATTTTTTTAGTAATAAGATAATAGTACTCTATAGTAATTTCTAGTAATTTCTTTCTATTATTTTTAGTAAATTCTATACTTAGATTGTTTAGTTATGTATTAAGTTTACTATTTACTAAAGTACTATAACTATTTTAAAATTTAAAAAGAATATATATTTAAAATAGTTTAAGTTACTAGACTAAAATAGTATATACTAAATAAGTTTACTACTAAACTACTATAGCTAGATAAGTTTACTAAACTAGATAGTATAACTATATAAAAAACTATAAATATAATATAGAGTAATAGTAATAGAAATAATAAAGTAAAACTAATATAAATTTTTTTATAACTAAAACTTCTACTATAGAATATTAATAATAAGTAGATTATCTAAAGACCTCTACTAGTTATATAAAACTTAAATATTGATAAGCTTAATAAAAAGCTTTTATAGTAAATAATAATACTAAAGATAATAATAAAGTTCTATAATTAGTCTTTTATTAATAATAATATTAAGTACTATTTATCTAAACTTTTAAATAGTTAGTTCTTTTTAAGTATACTACTATATAATCTATATCTTAAAATAGAAGCTTTAGTAATTTTTTATTATAATCTTAATTTTACTACTATTCTTTATAATAGTACTAAAATGAGACTTATTTTAATTAAGTAATATCTTTTTAAAGCTATAATTTTATTAAATCTCTATACTAATAAGATATAGCTACTTTTTAGAATTCTAATATCTTTACTTTTAAAAAGTTACTATATAGTAAGCTTTATTTAAAAGTAATTTCTAATTAAGTTTATTTTTACTATAATAATTAATAAGGCTTAAAGGTAATTACTATAGTAAGTTAGTATAATTTCAAATTTCTTTGTTTTTTTTACAGCTAGCTTTATATAGCCTTTTGTACTATATAAGTAGTATAATAACTAGAGTAGAATTAAGAATATTATCTATAGTAAGGTCTTTTAAATTAATATAATTTAGTACTTAGTATAGTATTTAGAAGATACTATCTTCTATAATAAAGATTGAATATAGTATTTTTATTTGAAAAGGGCTAAGAAATCTAAAACTTATATTTAGTAAATTTTAAAGCTTTAGTTTTAAAAGTTTTTAACAAAGTAAAATATACACTTATTAATCTTAAGATAATACTTTAAAAGAATAGTAGTATATAGGCTATAAATATTATATAGTAATATCTATTAGCTTTATATATAGTATAACTTAATATAGAAGGTCTTATAGTAGTAAATTAATTATAGAAGAGAATAGTAATATACTAGCTTTATACTACTATTATTACTAAGATATAGCTATAGTATCTATTCTATATATATAGATAGAATAATTATAGTATTATATCTCTACTAGCTTTAGTAATATTATATATTATATTAGAGATTTTCTTTATTTAAAAGAAGCTTTAATAGATCTAACTTTATCTATTACTTACTAGTATACTAAGTTTATACTATCTATACTTAGTTCTTTTTAACTAGCTACTAGAGCTCTTTTTATCTCTATAGATATAGTAGCCTAGCTCTTATTAATTAAAGTTAAACTTTAAATAGATATTGGATTATTAATACAAATAAAAGTAGCTTTAAGAGTAAACTATATATAATTTAGTATACTAGTAATATTAAATTATTACTTAAAGTTTATATTAAGAATAAGTATTAAAGTACTCTACTAGCTACTAAAGTAATATTAATTCTATTAGTACTAAGATTACTAGTAGTAGTCTTAGCTTAGTATATATCTAGATATATAGATATCTAAATAAGTATAGTAGAAGATAATTAGAATATATTATTTATACATTTAAAAGTTTAGCTAAAGAAGCTATTTAGTAAATATTTATTTTTATATATATAAAACTCTATATCTTAGCTTTAAAGTTTTTTTCTATTCTTTCTTATCTTTTAATCTCTTTTAAATCTTCTACTTTTAGTTACTTTTAAGGAGTTTTAATCTTTCTTAGTCTTTTTTACTCTCTCTAGCTAGTACTAGTTAGCCTTTATAGTTATATTTAGCTATAAAACTCTAAAGCTAAGTAAAGATTTTTAAAACTCTCTTTACTAATAGTCTCTAAGCTAATATATATATTAGTTACTTAAAATTTTTCTAAGTTATAAATTAATATATAGCTCAAGACTACTATTAAGTCTAATACTATTAGCTATAATATCTTTTTTAATAATAGTTATAATATTAATAGTTTTTAGCCTATAAAAGAAGTTATAGTTCTCTATAGATATACCGTAATCTAATAGATATAGATTATATATAGAAATAGATTAAGCTTAGGTTTAATTATTTAGTACCTAAGTCTTAGTATATAGGCTTATATTTACTATTCTAAGGATTTTTACTTATAACTTATCTTTTTAGCTAGTTTATTACTATACTAGGCTAGTATAGTTAGATTTAGATTAGAAATCTAATACCTAAGAATATAGAGATATATTTAGATCTAAAATTCTATTATCTAACCTATATATAGGTTTAGATGTTATTACCTAAGTAATTTAGATTAAGCTTAGATTTAGAGATTTCTACTTAATATAACCTATAGAAAACTATAAAAGAAGTTCTTTAGAAGAATAATTTATAGTCTATAACTTAGTAATAATATGTAGCTCTTTATATTAAATTTATTTATCTTATTTATTCATCTAATATTTAATATTAGTTCTCTAGTTTTAATATCTAATATTTAAAGAAGTTAAAAAAGTTTTTTATAAACTTTAGCTATTTTTAGATAGTTATTTAATTTTTATTAATACTTTTATAAGAAATATTACTACCTCTCTGGTATTTATAATAATTACTATACTAACTATATATTATTCTTTTATATTAGTAATAAAGTAAATTACTACTTAAAATTTGGTTAGTATACTTTAAGTTCTTTTTCTCTCTTCTTATTACTAATAATAGCTAGTACATCTATAGAATAGCTAAGATTATAGTATAGTATATTTAGTATAGAGGCCTTAATAATAATATAGATATAAGTATTAGTATTTATATAAGAAGTATATAATTAATCAAAACTTGTTATATAATATATATACTATATCTATAAGAGTAAATAATTAGAGTAGTAAAGCTCTATAGTATAAAAAAAGTACTTATAATTAAAATAGTAGTATCTAGACACTATATAGTATATTAGACTATATTTCGAGTACTCTTATAATACTATAGAGTACTAACTAGCTATAACTTACTAGAGCTTATATTTAAGAAAGTTAGACTAGTATTAAAACTTATACTTTAGTATAAGAGTAAAGTTTATAGAGTAAGTCTTTTTAGTCTATTATATATTTCTTAGAAGCTAACTTATTTTAGAAGACTAGTTTAGTTTTGCTCTTTTACTTAAATATACTAATTAATAGTATTTTAGTAAAAGAGCTATTAAGTAAAAATAAAGAGTCTTAAGAGAGTATTCTATATTATACTATTATAAGTTACTTAGCTTCTTAGTAAGATTTTTTATATTAAGTATATTTAGCGTTAGCTTAGGGTTTCCTATAGAAGAGAATAGAAGTTAGTATCTAGCTTCTATTCTACTTCTATTTAGTTAGAAGTAAAAGTAAAAGTTATTAACTTAATAGAAAAAGAGTTATTTCAATTCTATTCTATTCTACTTCTACTTCTATTCTAGTAGAAGCTTAGTAATAAAAGTAAAAGTAGAATAAAAGTTATATTTTTTAGTAAAAAATTAACATATCAGAGATTTAAGGCTAAAAATTCGATTAAGAATTAATTAATTAGGGTTTTTAAGTCTAAATATATATATTTAGAGGCACTTAAGGGCTAAAAACTTAAAACTATTAAGATATTTAACTATAACAAGGTTATTTTAATTAATAACTTTTATTCTATTTATATAGAAGTACTAAAAATAGAATAGAAGTTAGAATTTTAACTCTTATTCTTCTTTTACTTCTAACAGAAGTTCTAATAATTAGTCTTTCTTCTACTTTAACTTCTATTGTACTTCTACTTCTAATAGAACTATTATCTTCTATATAGAACTCTAAGTTAGCTATATATAACTACTCTACTTACTAAAAGCTTCTATTAAGTATAGCTTAATTAAAATATACTTTTAAATAAAAGTTTATTTTAATTATAAACTATAAAAAGTAATATCTATTTAAATATATTTAGTAATAAAGATAAGGTTTATAACTAAGAACTACTATTCTCTTCTTTAAATTAAATTTACATATAAAATAAGTAAATAAAGCTTAAAGTTAGTATATAGTTTCTATAGAATCTATATACTTTAGATATTAGCTACTATAAAGCTACTTTATACTAAATTATAAATATTAAAGTTTTTTAAGAGAATATACTTATTTATATTACTTTAGAGAGTATTATAGATAGCTATTTATATAGTAAAAGTATTGTTACTATCTTTTAGATTATATATATTAACTATATTAGTTATCTTTATACTAGTATTATAGGTAAGCTAGATTATATATAGTCTAAACCAGTAAAAAACTATATTCTTTTTTATTAGCGTCTATTTAATTAAAAAGCTATCTTAATTAGTAAACTAAAATTAAACTTAAGTTTATATAGCTTTAGATAGTATGTTAACTTAATATAACTATTTTATTTTAGCTTTTAAAGTATAATAATAAAACTATTCTTAAGTAAATTTAAAATAAGTTATATAGCTCTTCTATTTATATTACTGTAATTATACTATATAATCTAGTATTTTATTATTATATACTTTAGTTAATTTTTATACTCTTCTTTCTCTATTATAGTATCTATAAGCTATTAAAAAAAGTAGTCTCTAAACTGAGTTTTTTATAGCTAAAATAAAAAAGATTAGTTAATCTACTTAGTAAGCTAGTTTAAGTTAGTATACTATCTTTCTTTTCTTTACTTAAGAAATAAACTTTTTAAAGTCTATTTATATAACTAATATATACTAAATATACTATAACTATACTGTAAGATATATTTAATATATTTATATTTTCTTATAGTAAAACTAGAAAGCTATATATAACTAATATTACTAGGCCTAGTAGTTCTTACTATAGTTTATATAAGAAATATACTTTATACTATATTTTTAAATATTATATACTTTTATTAACTTTTTACAATATATAGCGTAGTAATATACTAAGTATTAGTATTTCTACTGTTAATACTTAAAGTAGTTTTTAATTTAAACTATATAGTTAAATACTCTAATATTATAGAGTCTTATATTTAAAATAAGATTCTTTTAAATAGTCTAGTACTATATAGATTAAGTTAGAAAACTAACTATTAGTAAGCTATATATTTTTATACTTTTATATTTTTTTTTACCCTTTCAAAAGCTAGTTAACTTTAGCATTAAGTAAAGTTAAGCTACTCTTATTATTTAAAGAAAATTTATTACTTTTATAGAGCTCTACTTAATAGCTCTTTATAGAACTATATTTATAGTCTTACTATTGTAGCTAATCTTTATACTTAGTAGTACTTTTAGAACCTTTATTAAAGAATTCTAATAAAGAATTTTAAAGTTTAGTATTAAAATTAGCCTCTATACTTATAATATAGCCTATATACTAGAGAGTATAGCTTTTATAGTACTACTTTAAAGGATTTAAACTACTATAGTAGCTAAAATTATCTTGTAAACTTTTTAAAAAAGTTTTTAACTCTCTATCTATTCTATTTTTTTAATCTATATTTATATAGTAAATTAGTCTTATTAAGCTACTTTTATAGGCTTAATACTTAGAGTATATACTATAATAGTAGTCTAAAAATACTATACTAAGAGTACTATTAATATCTTTTTTATACTCTTAAGCCTATACTCTACTATATTTAAGACTTCTCTTCTATTTATTATATACTTTTTATATTTAAGTATATCTTTAAGGTTCTTTATAGCTCTAGTAAGTTATAGCTAGTTAGTACTCTATAGTGTTATAAGAGTACTCGAAATATAGTTTAATATACTATATAATTTCTAAATACTACTATTTTAATTATAAGTACTTTCTTTATACTATAGAGCTTAACTATTCTAACAATCTATCTCTATAGATATAGTATATTTATAATACTTTTATATCTACTATAATACTTATTTAATATACAATTATATAATAAGTTCTAATTAATTATATACTCCTTATATAAATACTTATACTTATATCTATATTAGCTCTATTAAATAGAAGATAGTATATAAAATTATAGAGACCTGAGTATTATTATCTTATATTACTATAAGTTCTATTAAGAATACTATACTAAGCTAGATAAAGTCTAAGATAGATATAATTAACTAATTACTATTTTTTATATTTAATATAAAAATTCAATTTTCAAAGCTAATTAGCTAAATAAATAATATTAATAAGTATTAAAATTAATATAGTATACTATAGAAGCTTAGCTTTTAAAAGATTACTAATATTTATATATAATCTAAGCTTTATAAAGATACTATTACTATAAAAAGCTACTAATTAACTTACTAAGTAGATAAATAATATAAAATCTATAATAAAAATAAAACTAAATAATAGTATCTTAATAATTGTATAGTATTAATAACTTTTGTACTAGTAAATTTTATTTTAAATTTATTAATTATACTAGCTATTTTAAAAGCTATATTAGATAATAATAAGAATAAAGACTCTATCTATATTTATTATAATTAGTATATAAATTATTAGCTCTTTATATAGCTTATAAATAAATAAAAAAGCTAATATACTTTAGTACTAGTAATAGTCTACTATCTAATATATATACTATATATATATATAAATATAACTATAAGACTACTAATCTTATTTTACTTATTATAAGAGACTACTTACTTTATCTAGTATAATTACTAAGAGGCTAAACTATACTAAGATACTTTAATAACTTAACTATTATTATAAGAGTTACTACTATAAAAAGTTAAGTAATCCTAATATTAAAGATAATACTGTATTTAGTAATATAGTATATATAATTCTATAATAATACCATTACTTCTTTTAGACTTACAATTCTATAAGCTATAACCTATTAGAAACAATATAGTATAAATATACCTTGAATCTATTATATATACGTACTAATATACTACTTAGTAATTGCTTATAGATACTATAAGAGCTTATTTTTTACTTAGAAATTAAAATATAACCTTAGCTTAATACATTTATATCTAATATTACTATTTATAATATTATATTCTAGTACTACTATACTAAGTAAGTCTTTAATATTATATTATAGAAGTTACTACTATAAAAAGCTAAGTAAACCTAATATTAAAGATAATATCTAATTAGTAATATAATATATATAGTTCTATAACAACTATATTACTACTAACTATATTAAAACTAGTAATATTTATACTAACTATATCTACTATATTCAGTTTAATAAGTAGAATTTACTAGCTATTAGAAAGAATAGACTTAATATATATATCTTCTTTCTAAGTAGACTTATAACTCTAGATATAAATAAAATAAGTATTAGTAAGTAGTTTAAATAATATTATAGTCTTATTTATAATATTTAGACTAGTATAGAGAGTATTAATATAAATATTTCTAGCTAATAGTTTATAACTAAGACTACTATTAAGAATAAAAAGATACTTACTAATCTAATAATTAAAAAGTTTAAAATATACTACTATTATCTTTATAAACCTATATATAAATATAATAATATAAAATAGTAGTAGAATTAGTAGTTCTTTTTAGCTTAGTAAATAATAAGATAAAACTCTCTTTACTACTAACTTTACTATCTACTTTATAATAATAGCTAAAAGTATTTTATTTTCTATTTCTACTATATTAAGTATACTATTAAAAGTAATTATACATTTTTTAATTATATTAATCTTAACATTATCTCTATAATTAAAAATAACTTAAATATTAATATAATTTAAAGATTTATAAGTCTTAATAATAAAATAAAGAATAACTATTTAGTTATTTTATTTAAAATGTATAAGCTAAAGGCCTTTAAATAGTAGTTTAAAGATATATAGGCTTATAACTTAAATAATTTTAAGATTCTTAATAACTTTATTAGCTATATTAGAAGTTATTACTTTATTAATATATAATACTTTTTTAGTTTTTTAGTATTTAAGATAATTATTAAATATTAAAAGTTTTATTTATAGATATATAAACTTATATATATTTTACTTATATAGCTCTATACTATATAATTTACTATTATTTCTAGTTATAGCCTTATACCTACTATTAGTATTAAACTCTTAGTAGTAGTTATTTAGAGTAATATTCTTTTAGTTTAGAAAGTAAAAGTTAAATTTATATATCCTTCTTTTAGCTAGCTATATATTAGTAAATAACTTTAAGAACTATTTTACTATATACTTCTTTTAGTTTTTATAGAACTTATTAAATTTTATTATCTTTTTTTTAACTAAACTAAATTCTAAGTAGATATTATAGTTATAAAGATTTTTATATTAGTTTTATTCAGTATAGCTAATAAAAGTATCGAAAATTATAAAGCCTATCTTCAATTAAATATTACTATTAAAATAAAATAAAATAGTAGTATAAATATTTAGTTTACTAAAAAATAAGACTAGTAAAGCTATTTAATTATAATAAGACTTACTAAGTATACTAACTAAGTAAAAAATAATTCAATAGCTAGTTAGTATTATAGTAGTAGTAAAGGTTTAAAAAAGTATACTAGTCTTATTATTTCTACTCTTTATATTTACTACTACTACTAGCTAAATACTTAGATATAGATAGTATCTTTCTTTTTTATTATTTTAGAGCCTATACTTCTTTATTATAGTATAAAGCTATTCTATATTTAATATTAATAATAATATTTAAAGATAAATATTTAAATAAAGAATATTTATAGTAATATAAATTAAACCTATTACTTAAAAACTTAGATATCTATATAATTATTTATTATCTATAGCTTCTATCTTACTTAGTAACTTAAACTTAATTAATAGAAATAAGATTATCTAAAAGTAAGCTTCTTATTATCTTCTAGTTATCTCTATATTAGAGCTAGCTAATATAGTATACTACTACTACTAGCTCTACTAACCTCTACTTTAACTATCTCTAAATAAGCTAGCTTACTCTATTATAGTATAAGAGCTAAGAGCCTATCTATTACTTACTTAGTAGTAGTACTTAATCTAATACTATAGCTTTAATATATCTTATTTAAAGTAGTATAGTATTAGTTATATTCTCTAAGGTCTATTATTTTTAAGTATCTTTACTAAGTATAGTATAGTACTATACCTTAAAGTATTTTAGTTATATTACTATCTACCTACCTAGCTCTAGATATAGTTACTAATATACTACCTTTAGGTTTAGTCTCTATTAGAAGTAGGTTAGATAACTATACTAATACTATTAATTCTATAAATATATTTATAGCTAAGCTAGTTCTAAATATACTATTTTAATACTGTATCTAAGTATTTTAATATTAATACTTTATTTATAGCTAATATTATTATATAGGCCTTCTATATTATTATATAATACAATAGTATAGTTTATATTTAGTACTATATATCTTCTTACCTAATTACTTGCTTACTACTATAGATATAAGAGAGCTTTTAGACTCTAGTATAGTATACTAATACTTACTAGAAAACCTATAAAGGTTTTATATATAACTTACCTAGTATAGATAAAGTAGCTCTATAAAATATTATTAATATAGTAATCTCTTAAGCTAAATTAAATACTAATAATAACCTAAAAGTAGATACTAAGAATAGATATAAGACTAAGTAGTTATAAGTACTATAATAATAGAAGAAGAAAGTTTATTTAAATAAGTCTATAACTAAATTCTTAAAGCTTTTAGACTTACTTAACATCTATATAGATATATATATTAATAATACTATATATAAGTATAGTATAATAATAAATATAAATATTTTAGTATATAAAATAAAGTATAAGTATATCACTCTATAAATATATTTATAGCTATTAATATATATAGGTCTTAGAAGTAGATAGCTAACAATACTATACTATTTAATCTAATAGGCTATATATTTATAAAGAATATAGTAAAGTAGTCTATCTATTTAGATCTTATAGATACGTAAGCTAATAATTTAAAGCTTATAGAGGCAATAAAGGGTTTATTTAAATACTATAATTCCTTAATCTATAGCTTTATTTCTATATTAGAGTATACTAATTTTAAGTAGTCTAATAATAAGAACAATACTTTATACTAATAGACGCTATATACCTACTTTATAAAGATATATACTATATTAATATTCTTATATCTATTACTATCTACCTTACTAAGCTACTATATATAGATAAACCTTTGTATTTATAGTATAGCTAATCTCTATAAGCTCTTATCTTACTATATCTTTCTATAACTACTATAGTAGGTATTTAGTAAAGACTATAGGAAGTATAATATTATAACCTTTAATAAGTTTGAGCTAAAGTAGTAAAACTATATTATATTATAAATCTATTTATAGCCCTATACTACTACTACTACTACTACTACTAACTTATATTAATATATATAGTATAGACAACTAGTAATAGGTCTTCTTCTCTAGTAACTTTCTATAATTATATAATAAAGATAAAGTATACCTATTCTAAGCCTATATACTATATTATTATAGCTAGTACTATATCTTTCTTATTTATAATTAACTATATAACTTAGATATTATAGGTCTAGTACTATAGCTTAGAGTATAGTATATTAGTATATAAGCTATCTACAGCCTTTTAGCGGTATAAAGTAAGCTAGTATACTTTATTCTAGTACTAGTAGAGAGTAATTAGATAGAGAATATTAATAATAACTATTAATACCTACTAGAATATATAAGTAGTAATAGTATCTATATAACTTTATATATACCTTTAATTAACTTTTATAAGAGTCTTTTATAATATACTTAGTAAAACAATACGTCTTATACTTATAGTAAGCCTTACTATTATAATTACGACTATAGCTAAGTTTAGTTAGTTATAGGTTGTTAGTTTAATATAAATTTATAAGATATATATTAGAAGGTTATATATTAGTTATATATTAGTTTAATAATTACTATAGAATCGTTCTACTACTATAACTATACTATATCTAACTTATACTATAGATACTAATATAGCTCTAGCTACTAACCCTTCTCTTTCCTCTACTTTTAGTTTTAGAATAGAGACTAGTACTTATATAGATTATAGAATAGAATTAAGTAAATAACCTAGTAAATTCTTAATAAAGTATTAAAGCCTTTTCAATATCTTACTATAACTAGTTTAATATAGTTACTATAATGTAGTAGAGCCTCTAAGTTAGACCTTAAGGTAGTATAATTAAAAAATATCTTAAAGTTATCTTAGAATAAGATTTAAAATTAGCCTAAAATTACTCTAAAATTTAAACTAACTTAGTAATTATGAAATTTATAAATATTAAACTATAGCTAATTTTATCTATTTATAATAGTAGTTAGACTAAGATTTACCTAATTACTAATCTATTCTAATTATAAAGTAACTCTTAATAGTAGATAAGTTATTAATTCTTAAAACTACCTTTCTATCTATATAAATTTAGTAGCTAGAGCTTAGAAAAAATATATATTAAATGAAACTAAAATTTATCTATTTATATCTATTCTTATCTAGCCTATATTTATAAGAATAAATTATAATAAATTATCTTTAAGGTCTAGATTATATTTGGATTTATAAGTAGCTTATAAATTATTTAGTAGTCTTACTTCTATTCTTACTAATACTTATTAATACTATAATGTTAGTAATCTACTAGTAATCTACTTAGTAATTTCTTAGTAATATTGTTTATATTCTATCTATATAGTAGGTAGGCTGTTTTAGCCTCTTAAATAATTTTTTTCTATCTTTCTAATATAGCTCTAATTTCTACCTAGATCTAAGTCTAAATTAAATTAAGGTTAGTATAAACTACTTATAGCTAGTATATAGGTAGGTTTAAATCTATATCTAACTATATATATCTTTATTAATTAGATAATAGATATCTAAATAGAAAGTCTAGCTTCTAAACTAGCTTTATAGTAGAAAATCCTGGAATACCTACTATACTACCTTAGAGGCCCTCTTAGAAGTTTAGAGATAGTTATACTATAGTTATAAAAGGGTTATAGTATAGTTTTTAGTATCTATACTATACTAATATAGATTAAATAAACTACTAAAACTATATTAAAACTAGAATAGTTTTTTTAAATATTCTCTATATCTAGAGTAGTAAAAGACTCTATATTTAGTATAATATTTATAATTTAATCAATTTTAACTAAAGTAAGAGCTACTATACTAGTATATATATATATATCTATTTATTTAACTATATTTTTACTAATCTACTAGTTTATATTCTATTTTAAAAAATATCTAGAGAAGTTCTAGTTACAGTTATAAGATTTAATTCTATATAATATAAATAATATAATACTACTAAGAAACTATATATAAAATTATTTTAGAAAGCTACGCTAGGGTTAGCTAACCCTATTTCAAAGAAGAAGTAGCTATCTAGTAATATAAAGCTAACTTACTAACTAGCAACGCTAGATAAAAAATTATTAAAGTTTTAAAATATAGACTAAAACTTACTATAGAGAGATATTCTAGTACCTAGTATAGTATCTACTAGACTAAGCTAGACTTAGAAGAAAAAATAGAATTATATATTTTAAATCTTATAACTACTATCTATACTAAAACTAGATAAAAATCTAAGTCTTAAGTAGAGTTAGACTGGTAGCGGGTCGTTATTTCAATATAAAGTTATAACATAGCTATAATATAGTAGTAAAACTAGATTAGATCTTATTTCCATTAGAGTTTTAATAATAATAACTATTATGACTAGATTGTAAGTTAAAATTTAAATTTTAGTAGTACTAGCGGTTATAAGATTTAAATATATAAGTATCTTTAAGTATAGTATTATCTAGTCTTAAAACTATTCTATATCTATTTTAGTATAGTATTTTAATAGAATTATAATAGTAATTTAATAGTATCTTAGCCTATAGAATAGACTATAAGGTAGTAGAAGATTTGAAAGATAATTAAATTAATTAAATAAATTATATTAGTAAATAAACAATAGGATTACTCTATATCGATATATACTATACTTATACTATTAGTAATAGTATTATAGAATACTATATTAAGCTATAGCTAGAATAAGAGACTAGATCTATTATCTATAATTAAAACATTACTACTATAAGAAGGTTCATTAAAAGCTATATTAATAATATATTAAGACTATATTAGTATTCTAGATTGTATATTAGCTTTTATTAGAACTAATTTAAATTAGACCTTATAAGTAAATATAGCCTACTGCTTAAGGAGAATTATAACCTTATAAGCTATATTAAAAGAGAGCTATATGTTAAGTATAACTAAATTTATAGATTTAGTTAAAATATTCTTCTAAACTTTCCTAGATTTAGTATAGTTATATAAGATGTATTTTAATAAAATTATCTCTATTATAAAGGTAAGAAAGGTTAAAGCTGTATATTAAGATATTACTTCTTAGTATAAATTTCTACTAGGTTAAAGAGAATACTAAAGTTAACTATATTAGTTAGCTTTTACTATATAAAGCTTAATAGCCTAATAAAACCTTATTTATAGTAGTTATTAAATTTATCTACTATAACTCTACTTAGACTGCTCTCTAGATTAATTTAGTATAGTAAGATTAGATATATATCTTTATACATCATATCTTAGAGTAAAGAGTACTATAGTATCTTAAATTAAAAAATATCAGATATTTCTTTTATAGTACTATAAGAAATAATGATATATATACTATACTTAAGACTATAATACTAGAGAGTATACCGCTAGAAATAATCTTAGCTTGAAGAAAAAGTAGTATTTCTATAATAGCCTCTATAGTATATATAATAGAGCGTATTTCTATCTTAAATAGAAGTATATTTAAGTAAATACTATAAGAATAGCTATAGAGCCTAACCTTCTACTATCTTATATAGTATAAGTAAATACTATTTTATTAATATTAGAAGCAAGCTAAGCGACTAAACTAATACTAGTAGAAGCTAGATTAATAGTAATATCTTTTATCTAAAATACTTCTAGTTAATTTATCTAGAAGTTTATTAAGACTACTAAAAGTATAGTAAATACTAATATACTAATATACTAAGAAAAATACTAAATAGTAGAATAATAAGTTATAAGCTAGTAATAAACTTTTCTAATCTTAGAGCTAGGTAGATAGGTATATTATAGAGATAGAGGCTTTAGCTTTATATATAGATATTAATACTAGAGAGGCTAATAATATTAAAATAGAGGGGAAGATAGAAGTAGACCTATAGAAGTATAGTAAGGAGCTATAGATAGAAGATAGTAATATAAAGAAGCGTTATATATAATCTAACCTTAAGATTAAGTATAAAATAGTATTAAAAGACTCTAATATAATCTCTTAGCATTATAGTAGCTTTAATAGAGCTTAACTAAGTAACTAGAGTGGTTATTAGTCTATAGTAGGAGTAGTACTACTATAACTATAATATTAGTAGTAGAAGTATCTATTATTTTAGTATATTCTAAGAGGTTAAAGATACTATCTACTACTTAACTTATCTCTAAAGATAAAGTAGATTCTTTTCTTAACTCTAACACTATTATGATTAATAGTCTTAATTCTTAATCTACTAAGACTAGTAGTAAAGATATACTATTAAATTTTATAGTTACTAAGACTACTTTAATTAATAGTAAGAAAGATAAAGAGAGTATTTATAGCAACCAATATAATAATAAGTCTAGTAGAAGTACTATCTATACTATTACTCTTATAGTATATACTATAATAAAAGCTAAAGAGGTATAAGTAGTACTTATCTACTAGGCTTTACTTCTAGAGAGTAATAAAGATAAGCTTTTATAGCCTACTAAATACTTATAGATACTATTAACTAAGCTTTACTTAAAAATATATAAATAAGTACTATAATTAAAGTAATATCTAACTATAAACGCCTACTTTCTATCTTATAATATAACTATATAAAATTAAAAGATAATATTATAATATATCTTCTTTAAAAAGAATATATATGTAAATATAATATACTTGTAATTTAGAAACTATAAAGAAATCTATAGTAGAATACTAGCTATAATCTAGTTAAATAGTACTTTAATTTAGTATACCTACTCTATAGCTCTAATATAATAGTCTAAGTAGTGTTTTTTACTAATTAAAGAGTTTATTACTTAAGCTAAGATATTATATACTATACTTCTAATTTAATTCTACTACAACTATTTATAGAAGAAGATACTTAGGTAGTATATATTCATAATATTTATAATCCTAGCCCTTTAAACTGATAGAACTTAGTAAGCTTAATAGTCTATAGACTATTTATTAGCTAATATAGTTACTATATAGCTAATAGATAAGTACTTAATTATATATAACTTTAATCTCTACTACTCTCTTTAAAGTAGACTAGACTAGAATAAGTATAATTCTTAGTATCTAGACCCTTAAATTCTATTTATTAAGACTAAGTTACTCTAGCTACTTACTCATTTTAGTACCAAGATATTTAGATCTAGTATGTATAATTAAGGTACTACTATTAACCTTACTTTTATAATACTAAACTTAGTAGAAGAACTTATTAAGTATATAATCAATCTAAAAGTAGATTAATATAGTAATTATAAGTCTATTATTATAGTTTTAGAGCTTTTTCTATAATAAGTATTAGATATCTTTTAATATAATTAAAAGAAGCTTCATACTACTAGCTTTTAGTAGAATATCTTAACTACACTATTTAAATAATTTAAGCTATTAAATAAAAAAACTTAGATATAATTACCTTATTACTTCTTTAAACAATTATAGAAGTAGTAGAAGTAAATATTCTTAAGATTTATATCTATTTATACTTAGTATCAAGACTTAGCCTAGTTATTTAGTAGCTAATTAAGAAAGTATATAAGACTTACTATTACTAGTATCTTATCTACTATTAATATAACTAGAAGAATTATTTTAAGATATATTATTAAAAGACCTAGACTATATAGTAGATATATAGAGCCTACTAGCAAAAATTTACTAAAAAATTAAGATTAATAAGTCTCTCTATAATATTAGTAAATAGATAAAGAATAGCTTTTCTCTATATTTAATCATTATACACTCTCTTAGAGATATAGTAACTAGCTGAATAGTAATAGACTTTAAAGATAAAGTAGTACTACTATAATAGTTATTCTTCTCTATACTTAAAGAAGTAGATCTTTTAAATCTTATTAGCTACTAATACTAAAGCTCTATATCTTTTACTAAACTTACTAAGATAGAGGTTATTAATATAATTAAAACTAGTTATTTAGATAAAGTAGCTAGAGTAAACCAAATTCTATTTTATATTCTTTAGACGGCTAGAGATATCTTTAATTATACTATATAGCTATTTCAAGCCTATATCTAATTAGACTACTATTCTAAACCCTTTTAATAACTACTAATAGTAGTTCTATATAAACTAGATAAAGATAATTATTAGAACTCTAAGGCTTTTTAACTAATTATATTATTATATATCCTAGATAAAGCTCTTAAGAAGATTCTTACTATAGAAATTAGCTACTAGATTAAAGAATATAGCCTACTACTATAGCTATATATAGATAGCTATAAACTTACATTATTAGAGAATACTATATATTTAATATTAGAAAAGATTTTAGTAGCTCTTAAATTCTTAGAAATACTAGTAGTAAGTATATTTTAACTTAATATTAGTGAGGCGTTTAATAGTATTAACTACTAAAGGCTAAGATACTATTTACTTGAATAATATATTCTTTTAATAGTAGTAGAGTACCTACTCTACTACTATTAGTAATAAGTTTCTATACTAATTATACTATAATATAAATAACTAAGGAAGAGATACTACTTTACTATACTATAATAGATATACTATAGGGGTCCCTAATATTATCTATTCTCTATTTATTTTATAACGCTAATCTAGTTAATATAGTTACTAAGCAAGGCTATATAGTTCTAGTATTTATTAATAATCTTGATATAGTTATTATAGAGTATATAGCTTAAAAAAACTATATAAAACTAGCTAAGCTATACTATTATCTATGAGGATAGAAGTATTAGTACACTTTAGTCTTTAACAAGTATAAGTATAAGTTTGTTTACTTCTTTAAGCCTATTTAAAGGCTTTAATTCTTAGTACTAGACAATAATATATTTAGAGTACTAGAAGTTATAGTTAACTTAATACTTAGCTAAAAGCTATATCTTAACTATGTTAAATTAAAATTAATAAAGATACTTACTTTAGTAAGTTATAGTAACTTAGTATAGAGTCTTAACTTTAATACTATATATATGCTCTACTACGCTATAATCTTTCTAAGGTATTAATTCTATATAGGTATTTAGTATAATATATACTAGAAGTAGAGTTCTATAAGCTATATTAAGGTATTATTATATAAACTCTCTATATAATTTAAAAGTAGATAGCTAAGATTATTACTAAAGAGTTTAAGACAGTTACTTAAGAATTATTTAATATATTATATAGTCTACTACTAATTAACTCAGTCTTAGAATAGAAGCTTATAAAAGTATTTATATAGCTATATTTAGCTTTAAACTATCTATTAATATAAGTAATTTAAGACTTAGGTTCTATAGCTAATATTTTATAATTATGTAAGTATTACTTATTACTAATTAAGATCTATAAGACCTAATTAATAAGAGACTTTAGTCTAAACTTTATAAAGTCTTTTAAGTAGTATATATTTTTCTTAGTAAGCCTCTAAAAAGGCTCTCTTATAATACTATAATTATTTATAATCTAGATACTATAATTATAGAATATAACTAGCTTATTATTTAGTTCAGAGCTCTTATAATATATATAGATAGTAGTAGATTTAAGAGCTATGTTAGTATTACTATAATACTTTCTATAATAAAAGATACTTAGATAGCCTATATAAGTTATAAATATAAGGCTACTATATATACTATAGAGGTAAAGGGTATAGCTATGGTAGTAGAAATAGTATAAGAAAATATAATAATAGATACTATAGAAATTTAAATCTTTATAGACAACTAAGTAGCTATCTAGTATATAATAAGAAAGCCTAATAAGGTCTCTAAATAGATCTTTATAGTTAAAGCTTAGTAATACATTTAATAGATATAAGAAATATAGTAAAATAGAGGTAAGAGTCCTATTTTATTTAATATATAATAAATACTATTATACTATAGGGTCCTTAGTAATAAGACTATAGATAGAGTAGTAAAAATAGCTACTAGATAGAATAGTAGTATTAAGAAGGTATCTTTACTAATAGTAGACTAACTTAAGATTACTATAGTTATAGCTTATATAGTAATACTTAAGATAAGACTTAAGTAGCGCTAAATAGATTACTAGATATAGAGCTTCTATAGCTAATAAGTCTAGAAGCTATTTATTAAGCTAGTACTGCTATAAAGCTTTATAAGAATAGAAAATAACTAATTATCTCTATAATAACTTAGCTTATTATAGAAAAGATTAGACTTTATACCTATCTATATAGATAGATAGAAGATATACTAACTAGAAACTATATTTATCTACCTATATAGCCGATAGACAGTTATATTTTTTTTTACTACTATTCTAATTTAATATAACTTTAATATAATATTCTTAGTAAGGTTATAGTTAACTATTACCCGCACCCTTCTTACTCGGTCCTATTGGATATAGAATCCTACGCTATTCCGCTTCGGGTTTTCTTATTTGTTGGTACTAGCTAAAGCTAGCACCCCACGCTTATATAAAATCTCTAGTCACACGAGATTGATTCGCTTATATTAGCTACTTATAGATCGTAATAAGCTTAAAACTCGATAATCTACTTACTAATCGATAGCTTGAGTTCTGATCTTATAGCTGGCTTGCTTGTTTTAGTAGTTAGAGCCCTAGCTTATTCCGTTCCTGCGTTCTCCGCGCGCCAAGCTTCCTTTTAATTGCCCTTCCGATTCCGCTTTCCAACTATTGTTCTTAAAGAGGAAGCCGTAACTACGCCTCCTTTCTATATCTAACGACTATCGCCCTTCTTACGCTTAAGTTCCTTACGTCTGCGCGCTTTTAATTAAATAAAATTAAGATCTTTAAGAGCTAGATTCCGTCCGGTCATTGTATACGAACTAGCACGCACAAGCTAGTTAAATGCGTTCTAAGTCGGGTAAACCTAATAATCGGGACCTTACAGGTACTGTACCTAATTTACGATCGAGTTAACGTATTAATCTAGTTTTTGTACCGTTTAGAGAGTTTTAGACGGCTTTTTTTAATCGGCATCTGGTTCCTAATAGGCTTTATATAGGTCCGGTATCTAATTAAGTACCTTACTTGTATTTAACGGTTAGATTTCTGTTTTAGCAAAGTCTAAGTGTATAGTTGCCTCTTTAAACGTATTCCTGTATATCTCTAAAAGCTTATTAAGAAAGTCTGTCTTTCTAAACTTAGTTGCGCCGGAACATACTGCCCGATCGAGTACCTGCGCGTAGTAGTACTTCTTAACTTAGAAGATCGATACGTTAAGCGGCTACATTAGATATATTATATACGCTAAGAAGTAGAAGATCTTAATTTTATAATTGTCGGCATATTATATAAACTCTGTAGTAGCTTAGCCGGCAAATCTATTTAAAAGAAGCAGTCGATATACTCTTTGTTGCCTCTTTAAGGTAGATTTATTGAAGTGCTATAGATACTTAAGTATAATATTATTATTAGCATAGCCTAATTTAAAAAGAGCAAGCATCGTCTCGCCTCCAATATCTGTTCTGGCCTAGTATACCTAATAAACGACGCCTAGAAGCACTATAATTGGGTCTAGCTTCGATTTAGTTACAGAAATCGTCTCAATTAGAGTAACTAGTGTACAATCTATTGCGCTTAGAGCTACTACTCTTGTCGTATACGATTGTACTACAACCCAATTTAAAGCTTCTATTCCGACGCGGAAGCCTGCTTAGTCGATATTCTAGATATTATGCGGGTCGATCGTATACTCCTATATTAGCTCTCTAAGCTCTTAATACTACTTTCAGATAGTATCTCGGTTCTACGCTAGGTACCGCGTTATTTCTATTGGCTTCTAGCGTGCTAGCTTATACTAAGGATACCGAGCTAGCTATCTTTAGCACTAAGACTTCAAAACTTGGGGGAGAGGTGCGTCTGTACCTATATTTAACGCTCGCGTTAGAATCAAATTGACCGCCGATACGATTATACAACGGGTCGGAGCAAGGTAGATCTTCCCTAAGCAATTAATATAGCTACAGAGAGCTCTATTTTGGGTAGTTGTAAGCCGCTCGGGGGTATTATAGCGCTTCTAGATCGATCCGCGCTTCCGAAAGCGGGCATAAAGCGTTGCGTATAGAATATTATTATCGCGAGCCAGCTGCTTAAAGTTAAGCTTCTTCTTTAATTAATTAGTATATAGAAGCTTTTAAATCTTCTATTTCTGTTTCTGTAGATCTTATGCTATATTTAAAAGTTTAAAGCGTAGAAAGATGATAGGAAGGTAAATCGATCTCGTATGACCGAAGATTTTGTATAAGCGTAGGGTGCTAGCTTCAGCTAGCACCGACGAATAAGGAAACCTAAAGCGGAATAGCGTAGGATTCTATGTCCGATAGGACCGAGTAAGAAGGGTGCGGGTAATAGTAGTTTACTACTCTTTAATATACATATAATATAGTAAATTTTATACTTAGAGCTAAAGTTCTTATTTAATTCTAATTAGTATTTAATAAGGAGCTTATATAATATTATATATTATAAATTATTTATACAACGGTACTACATATTAATAGAGATAAGTATTACTATTACTAATATTAATACTAATAGCTCTTTTGAACTTAGTAACCTTAATAATAGACGCTACGCTATATATATAATATTCTTTAAGATAAAGACTTTTATTTATTCTATCTAGAGTATATTATAAGACGTATAAGAGCCTTATATTACTAAGACGCTTAGCTCTTATTTATCCTACCTAAATAAGTTAATATTATTATAGGTATAAGTCTTTAGTAATTAAATTAGAAAATTATACTAATAATAATATTCTTAGAGTCTACATACTATAGATTGGAAAATAGCTAGTCTATAATATATAAAGCTACTAATCTTCTCTATATCTAGATGAATTTATAATATAGAAGAGGCTAATAAAGACTTAGCTATAGTAACTATAGCTATTATAAAGTAGAGAACCTCTTTTATAAAGATTTATAATGATAAATCTAGTAGAATAGTAGTTATTTAATTCTACTAAACTTATTCTTATAGATAAAATAGAGTATTAATACTAGAATTCTATTTAGAAATATCTATATATATACCTTATAGAATATAGCTATATATACATAAAATATAGATTAAATTTTCTTATATAGCAACCCTCTTTCTGATTTACTAGTCTAGTACAAGGCTATATACTAGCTTACTAGGCTCTTAATTCTATACTAATAAGTTAATATAGAATACTCTACTAGTCTTTTTATCCTAGCCTACTATATAAGTATAGAGAGCTAAAGGTTAAAAAGATAGTAAGTAGTAATTATTAGACCCTAGTACTTTAGTATAGGCAACCCTCTATATCTAGGATATCTAAAAGATAGAGAGGCGTCTTATAGATACCTTATAATGTAGAGGCTTATTTATTTACTTCATTTTTCTTTATTAAAGCTATTATTCTCTTAAGCTTTTTAGTTTTAGTATATATAGAATATAGAGTTTAATAGATATTAATATAGGATTAGAATTAGAATAGAATCTTATATTTATAATACTTACTCTATAAATAGTTGTAGTATATAGAGCCTTAAATATAACTAATATAGCTTATAAATTAGCTATCAAAAGTATATAAAGTACGACTAGGACCGCGCTACGCGCGGTAATAGATTAGAAATTTAATAATAATAGTAACAACCAAATTAAAGTTAATATACTATTCTAGCCTACTTAGTATTATTATATATAGTAATATTAACTACTTTAGCTTCTATTAGTATATTAAATTAGTTGTAATCCAGAGTTTGGTTCTAATCTAGTTTAGATTAGCCCTATATATAATCTAAAATAAAATTAAGCTGCGGTTCTAGTTTAGATTAGAATTAATCTAGATTGTAATACTATACTTTCTAAAAGATATATAATTATACTTATAATATTAGTATAATAGTAATTCAAATATAAGTAAAATACTTAATATATTATATACTAAAAAGTTAGTTGAATTGTAGTTTATCTAGCTTATTATATTAGCCTCTAATATAGTAGTTTAAAGTAAAACTAGCTTCTATAAGTACTTTCCTCTACTATTTATAGATTTTAACTCTCTTATAATACTTTCTAGCTCTTTAGCTCTATCTAGTTTTTTTAAATATAGATAATTATCTCTAAATTAACTTAGATAACTATATTGCCTACTTTTAATATACCTCAAGATTTAAATTAGAGGCTCTACTACCTTATAGTAACTATATAAAACTAGTTATAGTAAGATATTAAGAAGGCTTCAATACTTTATTAAGAATTTACTAGTTTGTTTACTTAACTCTATTTTATATTCTATATTAGTACTAGCCTCTATTTTAATACTAAAAGTAGAGGTAAGAGGAGAAACAGTAGCTAGAGCTATATTAATATCTATAGTACAAGTTAGATATAGCGTAGTTATAGTAGCGGAACAATTCTATAACAGTCGTAAAACTAAGAAATAATCGATATACGACCTTCTAATAAGCGTCTTACAACTTTATATTAAACTTACAATTTATAACCAACTAAACTTAGCTACAATCGCGGTCGTAATAGTAAGGCTTACTATAAGTATAAGATAAAAGTTAATTAAAAGTATATATAAAGATATATAGATACTATTGCTGCTATATACTACTTTTATATAACTTATAAGAAATCTATATCTTATATATATTTTAGTAGATATGAACGGTCGTTGTTAATACCCTTTATCTAATTACTATCTATCGGTACTAGAATAAAGTATACTAGCTTGCTTTATACCGCTAAAAGGCTGTAAATAGCTTATATACCGACGTACTATACTTTAAGCTGTAGTTTTAGATCTACGATATCTAGATTGCGTAGTTAATTATATATAATAAAGATATAGTACTGGCCGTAATAATATAGTATATAGGCTTAAAATAGGTATACTTTGCCTCTATCGTATAAGTATAGAAAGTTACTAGAGAAGAAGATCTATCGTTAATTATCTACGCTATGTATATTAGTATAAGTTAGTAGTAGTAGTAGTAGTAGTAGTAGTAGTAGTAGTAGTAGTAGTAGTAGCAGTAGTAGTAGTAGTAGTAGTAGTAGTAGTAGTAGTAGTAGTAGTAGTAGTAGCAGTAGCAGTATAGAGCTACAAATAGATTTATAAATACAATATAGTTCTACTACTTTAGCTTAAACTTATTAAAGGTTATAACGTTACGCTTACTATAGTTCTTACCTACTATAGTAGTTATAGAAAGACATAGTAAGGCGAGAGCTTATAGAGATTAGCTATATTGTAAATACTAAGATTTGTCTATATATAGTAGCTTAGTAAGGCACCGATAGATATAAGAATATTAATATAGTACGTATCTTTATAAAGTAGATATATAGCGTTTATTAACATAAGAGCGTTATTCTTATTACTAAACTACTTAAAATTAGTATACTTTAATATAGAAATAAAGCTATAGATTAAGGTATTATAGCGTCTAAATAAATCCTTTAACGTCTTTATAAGCTTTAAATTGTTAATTCATACGTTTATAAAACTTAAATAGATAAACTACTTTACTATATTCTTTATAAATATATAGCCTATTAAATTAGATAATATAATGTTATTAGCTATCCACTTCTAAGACCTACGTATATTAGTAGCCGTAAATATATTTATAGAGTAACGTACTTATACTTTATTTTATACACTAAAACGTTTATATTTTTAACTGTACTATACTTACGTATAGTATTATCGATATATACGCCTATATAGACGTTAAGTAAGCCTAAAAGCTTTAAAAATTTAGTTATAAACTTATCTAAACAGGCTTTTTTCTTCTATTATTATAGTACTTATAAATACTTAGTCTTATATTTACCCTTAATATCTACTTCTAAGTTATTATTAGTATTTAATCTAACTTAAGAGATTACTATATCAATAATATCCTATAAAGCTACTTTATCTATACTAAGCAACTTGTATATAGAACCTCTATAGCTTTTTAAGTAAGCGTTAGTATACTATATTAGAGCCTAAAAACTCTCTTACGCCTATAGCAGTAAGTAAGTAATTAGATAAGAAGGTGTATAGCGCTAAGTATAGACTACGCTGTTATATTGCGTAACAACATAGAAGGCTTATACAATAATATTAGCTATAAATAAAGTATTAATATTAAAATAATTAAGTATAGTATTAAGATAGAGTATTTAGAACTAGCTCGGCTATAAATATATTTATAAGATTAATAGCGTTAGTATAGTTACCCGACCCGCTTCTAATAGAGATTAGAACTAAAGATAGTATATTAGTAACTAAATCTAGAGTTAGATAGGTAAATAGCGATATATTTAAAATACTTTAAGGTATAGTACTATACTACGCTTAGTAAAAATACTTAAGAACAATAGACCTTAAAGAATATAACTAATACCACGCTACTCAAAATAAGGCGCGTTAAAGCTATATATTAGTATTAAATTAAGCGCTAGTACTAAGTAAGTAACAGACAGGCTCTTAGCTCTTATATTGCGCTTATAAAGGAATACTAGCTATAGTCTAGCTATATCTCTAGTTTTATTTATTCAAAAGCTTAATAATAATCTTAAAGTCTATATTAATTATAGAGGCTTAAATACTCTATTAATTAAGTCTAAATATTCTTTTTTATTAATCTATAAGATATTAAACTATCTATTTAAAGCTAAGTACTATATAAAGCTAAATATTATTTCTATATTTAACTATATCTATATAAAAGAAGATAAAGAATAGAAAACTACTTTTTAAATAGACTATAGTCTTTTTAAGTCTCTTATTCTATTATTTAGCCTTTATAATAGCCTAGCAACGTTTTAGTATTATATTAATAATACTTTATAAGAGTATTTAAAATTTTTTATACTACTTATCTTAATAATATTCTTATTTACTTAAATAATAAGAAATCTTATTAAAAGTTATTAAGTAAGTTTTAAAAAAGCTTAATAAGGCTAGTTTATAATATAATTTTAAGAAGTATAAATTTATAGTTTAAAAGATAAAGTATCTAAAACTTATTTTTAGTACTTATAGTATCTAAATAGACTCCAAGAAGATTAAAACTATTGTTAATTAGCCTTAATTCTACTTTAGTAAAGAAACTTAAAGTTTTCTTAGTCTTATTAGCTTCTATTATTATTTTATTCTTAAATTTTTAAGAATTGCTACTTTTCTTACTAAGCTAATATATAAGAGTAAAATCTTTTTTTAGTCTTTTAAATATTAGAGTATTATCTTTGTATAAGAATAAGAGTATTCTTTACTCTATTATATTCTTTTTCTAGAAGATATTACTAGCTAAATATAATAATAAAATTTATAATAAGAAAATACTAGTAATTATTAAATCTTTTAAAAAATAGCGCTTTAAGCTTAAAGACTCTCTATATCTAATTTAAATAATTACTAGTTATAAGAATCTAGAATAGTTTATAACTACTAAGAATCTCTTTTGTTATTAAGCTTACTAGGCTAAGTTTCTATCTTATTTTAAATTTTAGCTTATCTATTTAAATGAAAAAGATAAGAAATCTAATAGTCTTACTTATTAATCTAGTAATCTTTTTATTAAAGAAAAAAAATAGCTCTAGATCTAAGAATAGCTTACTAATAATAAGTACTTATTAAGCTATAGTATATATATAATTTAAAAGCTATTAATAAACCTTTAAATTATACTAGTCCTAGCCCTACTCTAGCTCTAGTTAATACTCTGTATTAATCCTTAAGAAATAATTACTCTAGCCTATAGTTATAGTTCTAGTCTATACAATTTTAGTTTAGCTATTAAGTAGCTCTAAATTTTAGTCTAAGTTAGTATTTAAGTTTAATTTCATGCTTATCTTCTAATATTCTAAAAATCTATATTTAGTTACTAACTCTAGTACTATATCTTTCTACTAATATTTTAAGTTTTATTTTAAGTCTAGTACTTTTTAGTACTTCTTTAGTTCTTATTTTTTAGTTAACTATCTCTAATCTTAATAAATAAAATTTTAAGGTTATATAGCTTTAAACTAACTTTTATTAAGATAATTTTTAGTATAAATGAATTCTCTATAATCTTAAGATCTCTAGTACTATTTATTATAAAGATATTAACTTATCTATCTATTCTATTTAAGACAATATTGTTTACTACTAAGATTATTAAGTACTTCTAAATAATAATAAGCTCTATCTATACTTATTAGAAAGTACTTATATTTATTCTATCTCTAGCTATTGTAGTACCGCTTAACTTTTAAGTCTTCTTTATTATTCTTTCTAGTAGTCTAGTATTTATCTAGTAGTTAAGTATTTTATATATAATTACTAATTTACTATACTTATATTTATATTAAGCTATTACTTTAATATTAGTATAGTTAGTTATATTCTTTCTTAGTTTTATATTAATTATAGAAAGATATCTCTATAGGTTTTATTATTTAACTTTCTAGCTTCTATCTCTTATCTAGTTCTTCTAAAGTTTATAACTATTTAGTAGTTATTAACTAGCTTATTAAGATAAAATACTTTATTTCTTATAAGAATATATTAATAGAAGCTATTATAGATCTATTTTTTACCTATATTTTTAAACTTTATAGTCTTTCTAGTTCTATTGTCTCTAACTAAGGTACTTAGTTTATCTTTACTTTCTAGTATTAACTATCTAAACTAACGTTTAGGTTTAGTTAATAAGTTTTCTATAGTATACTACTCTTAGACTAATAGTTAGACTAAGAATATAAATAGTAGTCTTAAATACTTTCTCTATATCTATATTAATTATCTTTAAAATAACTAAGCTTTTTAGCTTTTAATAGCTAAGTTTACTGCTAATAACTACTAAAGTGCTACTACTAGTTATACTCTATTCTTTATAAACTTAGACTAATATCTCTATACATTATTTAAATCTTCTTAGCCTTCTTAAGGTAATCTATCCTCTAGTTAACTTTATAATTAAGTCTCTACTAATAAATTTACTATTAAGATAGACTAAATTAATAGTAAATATTATGAACTTATAGAATTAATTTAAAACAAGTAAGAAAAATATACTAATTGTTTCTATAATTTTTGTCTCTAGTACTAAGTAAGTAACTATATTTTTTTAGTACTAAAGACCTTAGTACTATATATCCTAGTAAGAAGCTATTATATTTCTAGAAAGATCTCTTTATTTTAAAGAAGGTTGTTAGTCTCTATACTTACTATCTATCTCTTCTACTAACAATATAGTATTATCTAGTCTTTTATCTATCTAAGCTTTATCTAGCTCTTACTAATCTACTCTCTAGTTAATATATTAAACAATACCTATTAATTATTACTAAGAATAGTAAATAAGAGTAGTATATTAAAGATATCCTTAACTCTTATCTTTATTATAGTATACTCTAGTACCTTATTTACTAGGATACTAATAAATAAACTTAAGAACTATAGATACTTATTAATAAGCTTAAAACTATAGTCTAGTTCTATATTAAGTATTCTTAATACTCTAGACCTATTAAATTAATTTTCTAGCTAGCTTATGAATACTTACCTTCTTTTAAAAAGATCTACTATTATAAACTAGTTTTAGACCTTTCTAGCTCTTAGTGTTTTAACTTAATTTTTAACTTATATTTTAATAGTTAAATAGTATATTTAAACTATACTATTACTTCTAACCTTTTTATTTCTAGCTTAGTATATTAATTAGGTAATCTAGATCTTGTTAATATATATAGAGACATTATCTACTATCTTATTCTTATTCTATATCTAATTCTTTTTATATCTACTATTTAAATAGAGCTCTTAGTATTATATCTCTACTACTATCTATTTACCTTCTTATATAAATTATACTACTCTTAATAAAGCCTTTTATTAAAGTAGCCTAGTATATCTATATATATATAGAGGCTATTCCAGATCTAGTATTTCTAAGAATTAGCCTTAAAAAGCTACTATCAAAATATATAAATTATTCTTTACTAACTTTAAGGACTATTATTAATTAGTGTGTTTAATCTACTTATTATCTTAGCTTAATTACTCGCTATATTTTTATATAAGTCTTAATAATAATATAGAAGTAAGTATAAGTATTTATATAAGAAGTATAGAATTAATTAGAACTTATTATATCAATATATTAAAGAAGTATTATAGTAGATATAAAAGTAGATATAATATATAGTATATATAATATATATACTACGCCTATAGAGGTAAATAGCTAGAGTAGTAAAGCTCTATAGTATAAAGAAAGTACTTATAATTAAAATAGTAGTACCTAGAAACTATATAGTATATTAGACTATATCTAGAGTACTCTTATAATACTATAGAGTGCTAACTAGCTACAACTTACTAGAGCTATAAAGAACCTTAGAGATATATTTAAATCTAAAAGTATATAATAAATAGAAGAGAAGCCTTAAATATAGTAGAGTATAGACTTAAGAGTATAGAAAAGGCGCTAATAGTACTCTTAGTATAGTATTCTTAGGCTACTATTATAGTATAGATCTTAAGTACTAAGCCTATAAGAGTAGCTTAATAAAACTAACTTATTATATAGATATAGATTAAAAAGATAAAATAGATAGAGAGTTAAGAACTTTTTAAGAAAGTTTAGAAGATAATTCTAGCTACTATAGTAGTTTAGACTCTTTAAAGTAGTATTATAGAGTTTATACTTTCTAGTATATAAGCTATATAATAAGTATAAAGAGTAGTTTCAATACAAAACTTTAAGAATCTTGATTAGAACTTTTTAGTAGAGGTTCTAGAAGTACTACTAAGTATAGAGATTAGCTATAGTAGTAAGACTATAAATATAGCTCTATAAAGGACTATTAAGTAAAACTCTATAAAAGTAGTAGGTCTCCTCTAAATAATAAGAGTAGCCTAGCTTTACTTAATACTAAAGTTAACTAGCTTCTAAAGAGGTAAGAAAGATATATATTAAAGTATAAAAATATATAGCCTACTAATAGTTAGTTTTCTAACTTAGACTATATAGTACTAGATTATTTAAAAGAGCGTTGTTTTAAATATAAGACTCTATAATGTTAGAGTATTTAATTATATAGTTTAGATTAAAAACTACTTTAAGTATTAATAGTAGAGATACTAATAGTTAGTATATTACTATACTATATACTATAGATAGTATATAGAAGTATATAATATTTAGAAGTATAGTATAGAATATACCTCTTACATAAACTATAGTAAGAACTACTAGGCTTAGTAACGCTAGTTATATATAGCCTTCTAGTTCTACTATAAGAAGATCTAGATATACTAAGTATATTTAATAGTATAGTTATAGTATATTTAGTATATACTAGTTATATAGATAGACTCTAAAAGGTTTATCTTTTAAGTAAAGAAAAGAAAGGTAGTATACTAACTTAAGCTAGCTTACTAAGTAGACTTAATATATATATTAACTAGAAGAGTGTATAGTTAGATTTAATAGGTAATAGTATTAAAAAACTATAGTAAGAAGTAAAAGAGTAAAGCTCTAGCTAATTAGTAAATAAAGAAAGCTAGCTAGATAGAGTAGACTAAAATAGAAAACGGTCTAGAGTTAGCTAGACTAACTTTAGTAAAACCTAGAATTCTATTACTACCTCTCTTTTAGACTAGTAGATATTCTTATTTACTAATTAGTTAACTTATTTCTTATTCTTAGTAACTAATAATATAGTTAAGTTACTTAAAGCTCTAGTCGGCTTAGTCTATATAAAGCTAATAGTTATTGTTACTATTATATATTTTCTTAAGAAAGGTTTAATATATATAGCTAGTAGTAGAGTTATAGCCTAGAGAAGGAGGATAGCTACTAAACTAAATTGCTAATAGACGGGCAGTAAGAATAAAATAGAGCTAGTACTAATTAAGAAGCTAGACAGGCTAATAGGAACTAGTCGCTGTAAGGCGGGCGTTAGCGGTCTAGTTCTAGATAATAGTGTTAGTACTAATAAGAGCCCTAATCTAAGTATTTTAAAGGACTCTAATTTAGTTCTAAATTATACAGTAGAACAGGTATTAAAAGACTATAATATATATAGCAACCTCTAGATAGAGGGCGTTAATAAACTCTTAAACTATAATATATAGCTCTATATTAAATATATAGAAGTACTAGTTATTTTACTACTAATAGTAGAGCTAGAAGATCATATAGTCATAAAAGTAGATATTAATAGATATATTAAGCTTAATTATAAGCTTAAGAAGCGTATTAATAGTAGTTAGATTAGGGCAATAGAGCTACTAGAAAGATATTCTAGTAGGGTTGTTATAAAGTTATTAACTAAAATTAGATTATTAATAATTTATAAAGGATAGAAAAGAAATTTAAATAGAAGAAATAAAAGAAAAAACTAGGAAGGTAGAGATAAAAGATAAGTTATTATCTCTTATCTTTACTCTTATCTTTATTCTCTAGATATTTAAGATTTAGCTACTAGAGCTTAAATATATATAAATAATACTTATAGTAGTTCTATAGTACCGCTTAGCTATACTTAAAGTTATTAATAGGGTACTACTTAAAGTTATTATTATAGCCCTTCTATTTTACTTATATTTATAGTCTTCTACTTATTTTCTTAATTAATTAAATTTCTTTAATAATATACTCTTCTCTACTATTAATATTCTCTAGCGGAGGGTCTTTAGCCGCTTAGCCTAAGAGAAGGTTGTTCTTATTAAGCTATGAAATATTAGAGTAAAAGATAGAGTAGATATTATAATATAACTATAGAAGCTTAAGTCTATAAAAGATATTTACCTTCTTTTTAATCTTAAAGAAGCATATAAACTTAGATTCTAACTTCTTAGTTAGATAAGTAAGCTTTAGATTATAAGTCAAGAGATAGACCTACTAGCTTAGCTACTAGTTAACGTCTATTTAGTACCTATTAGCCTACTACTTTATTAATTTTTAGCTTTCTTTAATTCTAGTATATATAAAGCTTTAAGTTTTACTATACTAATTTATAATAGCCTAGATACTCTAAAGAACGATCTAACTATAGGTAGTTTTAGTAGTTAATAGAGAGCTTAGCTAGTTAAAACTATATCTTAAAATAATTCTCTAGCTAATAAGAAGGGGCTTAATCCTAGTAGTTACGTTCTTTATTAAGTTTATAGTATATTAAGTAATGAAAGGTACTTAAATAAGTTATTCTACTTTTATAAGTAGTAGTACTAGAGATATACCTCTATTTCTTAATTAATAACCTTAGTTTACCTATTAGTCTATAGATAGTAGATAATAGAGAGGTATAGCTTAATATTTATTAGGTTAGTAAGTATCTTTTAGAAGTCATTAGTTTAAAAGATTCTATAGTTAATAATAATTATCTCTAGAGTTTCTATATAGTAGTAGACGTTATAGAAGAATAGTTTAGTAGTATTTTCAGTAGAGAGGCCTTCTTTACTATAATAATAGAGGATATAGAAGCGTTCTTTACTCAGCTAGTTAATAATATTAAGAATAGTATTATTCTACTAGATATTGTCTAGAAGAGCTACTATAAAATCTATTAAAATATTCTACTATAGAATTTAAGGTATACTAGTAGGCTATTAAAGCTCTAAGTATTACTAGCGGTTATATTTATTATATATATAGTAGTAATAATTCTATAGATACTAGTAAAGAAGGTAGTTCTATCTAAGAATATAGTATTTAGTATACTTAATAGTAAAGACTATCTTGTTAAACCTAATATATTCTATTTCTAGTAAGGTATAGACTTCTTTAATTACTTATATCTAATAGAAGCTTAGAACTACTAGAAGGTCTTTATAAAATAGAAGATCTTCTTTATTTTAATAGTATTTAATATAGTAGCTATAAATTAACTTCTTATTAATACTAGCTATAAGGGTCTCTTAAATATCTTTAAGTATAGAGCTACTATAGTTAGCTTACTTAATAGATACTAGAAGGCTTAGTTCTTCTTACTCAATAGAGCCTATAAATACTAGAAATACTAAGGACTTATAGTTATTTATATAATTATTAAGGATATATAGGTTTAGATTCTCTAGCTTAAGGATTATCTTATAAAGATTAGAATTAGTCTTACTACGTGAAACTAGTTTAGTCTAGTAAGTTAGTACGTTAGTCTTACTATTAGTAGCTTCTAAGCGGTATATAATCTTAAAATTAAAGTTTAATAGTAATTTGAGGTAGATAGCTTAATAGTAACTAAGTTTCTACTTAATTGTAAAGTATTTAAGTAATTTATAGTTAGTAAGGATCTAAATTAGTATATTTAGGTTAAAAGATTAAACCTTAGAGAACTACTTCTTAAAGTACTTAATAATAACTATTAACTCTTTATTATAGATAGTATGATTATACTTAGTTAGACTAAGGCTTTTTAAGAAGAAGGCTATTAAATGGAGAATTCTATTATTGTTTAGCTAGCTAAATACTCTAGTAATAACTATATTACTAGAGTTATATTCTAGAAAGATCTACTAGACGGAGTTAAAATAGTAGAGTACTAGCTTAGTTATAATTATATCTTTAACTACTTAAAAGGCCTAGTTATAGGCTTTATTCTATAGTATAGTATCTTTTTATAATAGAGCGTTAATTAGCTAGACTAGCTAAAAGAAATTTCTAATAAACTAGCAATAGTAGTTAATAAAGTTAAAAAAACGCTAGATATTAGTAACATTAGTTAACTTTTTTTACTCTAGAATTGCTTTAACCTAAAAGGGGTTTATTCTAATATAGTTAGAAATAATAATAAGTCTAAGAAACCTAAGCTTCTACTTATAGAACTTATACTTTTTAATATTTATAGTTAATTCTATCTCTTTAAGCTAGATATAGACTTTCTTAAGATACTTCTTATATTCTTTCTTTAAGTTATTATAGATAATAAGATTATTAAGGTAAATAGAGATAAAATAGTTAAGTATTTCTCTAAATCTATTGTTTATATACTTTTAGAAAGAGCTAGGGGCGTTATAGAGCTCTATAGATATTATATAAAACTTATAGTTTCTATACTATATACTAAAGATAGTTAGATCCTTACTACTAGGGTCTATTTAGAGCTAATAAAAGGCCTAAAAGAGATTAATCTTTAAATACTACTTAGCTTTTATAACTTAAGTAATTGTTTCATTCCTTAGTAAAAGAGAGTATTAGTTTTTATATATAATAGCGTTAAGACCCTAATAATTAATAGAAAGATAGAAGCTACTATTAGCTTTTTAGATAAATAGTAGAGAAAAGATATAGTCTATCTTACTAGAGCTAATCTAACTAAGTCCTATATACTTAATAATCTATTTCTTAATTAGTTAGTTAACTTCTTTACTTAAGTATTAGAGACCTTATATTAGTAGAAGCTTTATGTCTAGAAGAAGTTTAATCTTATAGTTATATTTACTATATAGTAAAAGCTAGAGCGCCTAGTCCTTTTAGAACTATTCTATAAACTTCTTAAGATACTCTAGTAAATACTTAAGAGAGTTAATATCTTTCTTAAGCTATTTCTTCTAGTAATAGTTAATTTTCTTTATAGTAACAACCTCTATAGCAGTATTATTCTCTTACTTAGTAGTGCGCTTAAAGTCTTAACAGTTAATTAGTATAATTAATAGAATTCTAGGATCTTTAATAGAGCGGTTATTTATAAAATTTAACATACTAGTTTTAGTATTCTTATAGCGCTTATAAATCCTTTATCGCTTCTAGCAACTAGAGCTCTTACTATCTATATTACTCTATATAGAGTTATTAGAGAAGTACTTAGTATTAAAAGAGATTAAAAAGGTATTAGAGTCTATAACGCTTTTATTAGATAAAGGGTCTTTTTATTTAATTTATTAAGTATCTCTTTTTTAGGGGAGATTGGTTAGTTTATTACTAGTAAATTTAATCTTAAAGGTTCTTATATAGTTCTTTATAGAATTTAAAGCGGCTAGAGTACTAAAGATGCTAGTAAATTAGCTCTTAATTAGTAAAGATACGCTAAATTAAATAGATAATTATAGATTCTTAGTTGAAAGATGCTTATATTCTAAAAAATATTTAAAAGTCTTTTATAGAGTTATAACTAGAAGCGCTCTATAAGCAAATTAAGGTAAATATTAGCGATATAGAAGACTTAAGATAGAATAAAATAGCTAGTAATATAGAAGAGTAGATATATAATCTCTTTAATAGCCTTTTAGTTCTTTATTATTATAGTATTAAAGTAGATTAGGTTTAATATAGATATAATAGCTACTTTAAAGATTTAACTAACTTATTAAGCTATCCTCTTAGAGATTAGACTAATAAAGAAAGAGCTAGTATTTATTAATACTAAGACTTAATAAAGCTATTACTTAGCTATTCTACTAATAAATATAAATATTGTTATAGCTTTGTAAGAGACGTTAGTTAGCTTAAAGGTATAGACGTTTTTAGTAATAAGTCTAATAGTAGAAAGATAGTTCTATAGTTTAAAATCTAATAGAGTACTCTTATTAATAGACCCGCTTACTAAGATTTTAGAGTAGACTTCTCTTTTAATTAGTTCTTACTAGTATTTTAAATATAAATGTACTTCTTTAGTAAGTAGAATAATAGGCTATTAGAGTTAGTATAGTACTTAGATAGATTATAAGAGACAACTTAGTAGTAGGAATACTACTTAATAGCATTAGTTTGTTACTTAATTAGATAATCCTCTTTAGCTATCTAAAAGGTAGTACTAGAGGTTAAGCTATAGGTATTTATAGTAGTTTTAATAGTCTTTATCTACTAAAAAACCTAGTTAATATTATATATCTATCTAATTAACTTAAATAGAAAGTAGTTTAACTTATTAAGGTTTACTATATACTCTTAAAGATAGAAATTGAGCTTACTTTTAAAGTAATTAAGTTATTCTTTCTTTATTATCTTTCTAATCTATACCTTTTTTTAAAGATACTAATAAAGTTAGTAAGTTTTATTAACCTCTACTTAAGTATATAGAAATTATTTTAGACTTTACAGGCCTAATAGAAGCTAGAGTAAGAGATATTAAGAACTTAAAGTAACTTCTCTACTATAAAAGACTAATATAGTATAGTATAGTAGTATATCTTATTAATTAGATAAGAGAAGATATAGTTAATATAGTTCTTCTCTATTTAAAGGTAATCTTAGTTAGAGCAAAGCTTATAGGTTATTTAGTTCTTCTATATAAGGTACTTAATAGAGTTAACTAAGCTTTATCTACTAATAAATAGCGTTAAATTAAGAAGTATAGGCTTACCGTTAGAAGCTCCTATTAGAGTATCAAAGCGTAACTTGTTATAGATAATATTAAGATAAACTTATTAACTATATAGAGAAGCAATAGAATTCTAAAGCTATAGAATAACTATTTTTAAAAAAACTGCTATTTAAGTTAGTTAAAACTACTTATTAAGCCTTTATCTTTATCTAGATAATTAAAAGATAGTGTTAATAAAAGATTAACTAAAAGATATTTTATAGTAAAGAATAGTCTTTTTAATATAAGGAATATATTAATAGCTTTTAAATATAGTAAATAGTTAATTAAAGCTAATTTTATAATACTACTTCTTTCTTTATTTAGCTAATTATTCTTAACTAGTAAGATAATAAAGAGTTTTAACTATATTAATTAAAGTTTATATAAATAGTGTTTATAGAAACTTTTTAATAAGTCTTAAGTATATTTAAAGTCTATAATTAGATACTATTAGTAGTCTTTATTATATTTATACTATTTTACTTAAGCTTAAATTTACTTTTAATACTCTTATACGTCAATAATACTTTTAACTATCTATTTATTATTATTATTTATTATAATTAGCTCTAATTTTAAGTATTTTTAGTCTTTCAAAGGTTACTTAGAGTTCTTTAATAGTATTAATAAATTAAAGGTTCTATAAATTTTTATAAATCTTAGTAAGTTAAAAGTATAGATATTTTCTTATTAATATATAATTATATATAGTTTAATATACTTATAATTAAGCTTCTTTAATAGTTAGTTAGTTTTTATATTCTAAGTTAATAACTAGACTTTATTACTAATTTTAAATATAGCATTAAAATACTATTTATTAGTCTATTTTATTATTTTTAGTTATAAATTTTCTATACTTACTTTATCTTAAGTCTAGAATTCTTTAAATTTACTTATTATTAGGTTTATTTTATCTTTCTGTACCCTATTATATACTAATTAGTCTTAATTAATAGCTTTAATAATAGCTTTAAAGCTTATTTTAAGTTTATATTTATATATTGTTTTATATAATAATATTTTATTTATTTTAAAGACTATAGTATTAGCTACTAGTTTTATTACTAAATATATAGAAGTATACTTTTATACTTTAATATAAAACTTTAAATTATCTATTAGTTTAAAGGTTATATACTATTAATAGCTTAGTATTTACTTTTAGCTACTTTATTAAGTACTTTTAAACTATACTTAAAAAATAAAAGTTTTAATTAAATATTAATAATCTTAAAAGCTTTTACTTATACTATATATTTTAGTATATTAAATTTACTATTAACTCTATATTTATATTGCTTAAATTAAACTTATAAAAAAGAAAGATTTTTAATTTAATAAGTTTATTAATTAAAACTAAAAGAGTATTATCTTTATTTAGTCTTAACCTTAAAAGGTTAGTAATAAAGTTTATAATATAGTTAAGATTAAACTTCTTAAGCGTTAGTAATAGTTAAAGTAGTTCTATAGATTTCTTATTCTAAAATTTTACTTTTTAATAAATATAGTAATTATTAATAAACTACTTAATCTTTTAAAATAGTTATAAAAACTAGTAGTATTAAGCTAACTATTAAATTGTATTATTAGTTTTTAAATACTCTGTCTTTATAAAAAAATTAACTTTATTAATTATTTTAGTAATATATAAGCTAGAAACTATAAGATCTTTTTATACTAGTAATAGACTATTTAGATTAAAGTAAAAAAAAAGATAGTATTTCTTTATATTCTTTTTAATTAAATTATTCTTTTAGTAGTTTGTTAGAGTATAGTAAATTTGATTAAAAAAATTATTCTTTAAATTTATATTTTTAATAGTTTTTTTTAAAAAGTTTAAGTAGCTTTATTTTATACTTTATTTTAATTAAATAGACTTAATAGTTCTATTAAACTTTAAAAAAGAGTTTATTAGTTAGTAATAAGATTTAAAATATATTAAAGTCTTCTTTTACTTTTAAATTTAAAGTTTTTTATATTAAAGTATCTACTTTTTTATTTATAGCTTTTTATTAGTATATAATTTTAAAATTAAATATTAATAAGAATTCTACTTACTAAGCTTACTATTAAATTAATTACTTTATAAATATAAAGTATTTTAATACTTAATAGTTTATAAAGATTTATATTAGCTTATTAATTAGTACTAATTATAATTTTAGTTAAAATATTTTAAAAGATTTAATAATTACTAGTAGCTTCTTATTATAAATAGTATAGTTTACTTTTATAAAGTTAAAGCTAAATAACTAATATACTGTAAATCTTAATAGACTCTTTTTATTAAGCTATGATAATATACTAGCTATAATAAAATTAAAAGAGTTATTTTTAATAAATAATTATTTATTTAGCTAAAAGTATATTATAATTAGCTTTTTATTAATTTTCTCTTTTAGTTATTTAAATAGTTTATTATAATAAGTATTTTATAGCCTACTATCTTTCTTTATTAGATTATTTAGTACTTAAAATATTTTATTAAAGTTATAAATAAACCTTTTATAATAGTTATAGAATTCTAAAAACCTTTATATAGTAGTAATATCTTTTTACTACAAGTAATTCTAGTTTTTAATAGTTTAAATCTTTTTAGAATTTATTTTAGTTTTAGTTAATATAATAATAAGTTCTAAATACTTAACTTTTTACTTATAAAACTTATACTACTTAATATTTATATATAAGCTAATAAACTATAATTACGCTAAAACTTATCAATTATATTTTTTATATTTCTTCTGAGTTTTACTAAAATTAGTATATTTAAAAAAAAATCATTTATAAAATATTAAAAAGCTAAGAATGTATTATATAATTTAAAAGAAACTATATTATACTTATAGTTTTTAAAATAAATTATAAATATTATAAAATTTAAATCTTTTTCTAATACTATTTAAAGCTAGTAAAAAGCTTATTAAATATTATACTTTAAAAACTATTAAGCTTTAGTAATCTTTATTAGTATATTTTTAATTAATAATAATAGATATAAGTCTTTTTAAGTTACTATATTTTAAATTTTTTTAGTTAATATACAAATAAAATCTATCTTATAATTTTTAAATAAATAAAATTAAAAAACTATAGTAAAAGTTATTAAAAGAGATATAATTTTTAATTAAGCTTACTTTTTTAGTTAATATTCTTTTTAAAGACTTATAATATAGTAATTTTATATTAAACTTTAATTTAATTTTTAAATCTTAAAGTTAATATAAAAATAGCTTATTTACTTTATTTTATTAAATATATTTAAAAACTTTTAAAACTCTTTAGATAATTTAGTTTTAAAATCTATTATCTTTTACTCTTTATTTTTGTAGATTTCAATATTTTTTATAGATATAAAGAATACTTTTATATCTTTATATTTAATTAAGTATTAAAAAAGTATTATACTAATAAAGTTAATATTTATAAAATTAGTAAATTTAGTAGCTTTATAAACTTATATTAAAGCTTACTTTTATTCTTTATATATATATTTCTTAAATAATATCTTTTAAGTATCTTTAATAGCTACTAATACTCCTTATTTTTAGTTGATTATACTTATAATAATTAATAAAGTATAAACTTTTAATTAGAGCTTCTTAATAAATAAATAATACTTAAGTATCTTAAATTTAAAGATTGAAAGTTTCTTTAATATAAATATTCTATTGCTATTATATAATAGTTTAGTATTAATTTAAGTTAATAGTAAGTTAAATAGTAATTTAAATACTATTAATTAATTTTAAATTAGCTTTTATTTATACTTATAGTTACTTATAAACTTTAATATATCTCTTTTATAGTTTATAAAAGTTAAGTAATTTTTTAATTAGCAATTTTCTAGTAGCAACTATTATTTATACTATTTTATAATATAAAATAGTATTTTTAAAATTTAATAGTTTTATATTTAAATTAAAGTAAAGAGTTCTTTTTTAATAATCTATCTTAGTTAGCTTTTAAATCTTTTAGTAGTTATAAACTTAGTTAGTTTTATTAACCTAATCTTAAATTATTAATATATCTTTTAAATAATATAATAATTTATAATAGTAGTAATTTAGTAACTTATATTTACTATCGCTAAAAATTTAAGTAAAGTTTAAATTTAGTTATTAACTATTAAAAGCTATATTTAAATAAATAAGTTACTTTATATTTTAAGATTATTTTTAATACTAATTAGTTAAAAAAAGAGAAAAAGAAAAATTATTATATTTTTTTAAATTACTATTATTACTAAGTTTTAGTCTTTTTAACTAAACTTTATAAAAAACTATATATTTCTTTATTTAAATATAAAAGTTTTATTTTAAAAGTAATTCTTTTAATAGTATCTTTTCTTTTAATATTTATAATAAATAATATTTTTAAAGTTTTATTAAAAAAATTTATATTTATACTTAAAGTTAATTAATATACTACTAAAATTATAAAAAGTTTTATTATAGCTAAACTACTAACAACTATTAAAATTAAAATTATTTATATTTATAAGAAATAGTACAGTTAAATATTATTATTTTTTAATGGTATTTATTTAAAACTTTACTTTATTAATTTATTAAATATTTTAATTAATAAATTAGAGTTTTTTAATATAAATAGTAACTATTTTAAACTTTACTAGTAATATTACTTCTTTTAAAAGTATCTTAATTTTATTTTTTAAATTATATAGCTAAATAAACTTATTGATATTTATTTTAATTATATACTTATAAAACTAAATAAAAAACTTAAAAAGCTCGTTTTATTTTTAATATAAATTATAATAGTTTTTTTTGATAGTTATTTTTTAAAATAAATCTTTATATTAATTTTAAGAGCTTAATAAATATTTTTAAGTATTATATTATTTATTTAATTTAAATAAGATTTTATATATTAAGTTATAGTACTATTTAGCTTATATAAATATAAACTACTTTAATTTTATTTATTAAGTATTAGTTAATATTAATATATATTTTATTTTCTATATAACATATCTATAATTTAAGTTTTTAGGTAGCTTTACTAATAAAGATAGAAAAATTAAATACTTTCTTTAACTTCTTTTTTCTATTAATTTATTCTAAAATTAAACTATTATTTTTAATTTTATAGTAATAATCTTTATATAATTTTTTTACTTAGTTTTTTTAGCTTAAAGCTATTATAACTTAACTAAATTTTTATTATTTTTAGTATAAAAAATAGCTTAAAATAATATAAAATCTTTTAATTAATACTTAATTAGTTTAATAGTAGACTTATTATTTAAATATTATTAAAGTTTTCAATAAAATTATATATTTAAATTATTATCTTTAGCTAGTTATTCTAATAATAATACTAAAAATACTATTTTAATCTATCAAATATTAACTATTTAAGCTTTATACTTAAATAAAATTAATAATACTTTTTATTATAATAGAGTTTATTTTATAAAGTTAAAATATTTTATATCTTCTATTAACTACCTTACTTAGCGTTATTAATTATATTTTATTAAAAAATACTTAAATAATTTAATAAATTAGTATTATTATTAAGTATAATATAATAGTCTTTAACAAGTATTAATATTATTAAAATTTATTATATATATATAGTTAATAGAAAAAGAGAAGCTTTAAAATAATATTATAAATAATATTAAAATAAACTTATTAACTATATAAAGAAACAATAGAATTTTAAAGCTATAAAATAACTATTTAAAAAGCTAAAATTACTGTTTATGTTAGTTAAAACTACTTATTAAGTCTTTATTTTTATCTAAATAACTAAAAGATAGCGTTAATAAAAGATAAACTAAAAGATAATTTATAATAAAGAATAGTCTTTTTAATATAATAAGTATATTAATAGCTTTTAAATATAGTAAATAGTCAATTTAAGCTAATTTTATAATACTAGTATTACAAACCTAAATATACTAAATTACTAAATTAGATATTATCTTTAATATTAGATTTACATAGTTTTTTATAGTAGTAGTATACTATAATATAATATTAAAGACTTGCTTAGTATAGTAGTATTAGAATATAATATTATAGTTAATTTATTCTATATAATATTGCACGTAGATATACTAAGTTAAGTTCGCTGGTTTAATTTCTAATATAAATAGCTAAGTTCTTATATAACTATAAGAAATCGCTAAGTAGTATATTAGTATATATATAAAATAGATTTAAGGCGTATAGGTATTATATTGTTTTCAATAGATTGTAACTTATAGAGTTGTAAGTCTAAAAGAGGTAATAGTAGTATTATAAAACTATATATACTATATTATTAAATTGGATGTTGTCTTTAATATTAGGTTTGCTTGGCTTTTTATAGTAGTAGCATACTATAATATAACTAGCCTTTATTAGTAGTAAGCTATACTAGAAGTTAATTAACTATCTTCTCTAACTAGATAAGATAAATAGTAGTTCTATTAGTTTTCTTCTTAGTATTAGTAGTATTGTTCTAGACGCGCGTCTCAAGGTAGGTAACTTTATTAGTAAGTTTCTAGTTCTTTTTCTACTTAATAGCTAGTTCTCTAGCAATTTCAATGCTAAGAGCTATAGTATCTTCTATATTAGACTTATTATTATTCTATTTAGCTTAATAACGGCGCTTAGACTCCTCTAACGTCTAGTTAGCGTTCTTAAGCTTAGCCTTCTTGGCCTAGTACTCACTAATAAGCGTATAATACTACTAAAATAATTTCTTATATTCTTAAAACAAGAGGTTAAATACTTAAATTAGCTAGATTAACTATTTATAGTCGGCTATAAAGAGTTTAGTAATCTTAGTCGGTTCTAGAAGGTTTTTATTCTTATTAACTTAGTAAGTAAGGTAGTTAACTACCTTTATTAGAGTTTCTTCTATATATAGAATAAATTCTTAAGGTCTATATAATTAATATAAGTGCTAGTTGACTTTCTTAGATAGAAGGTTAGCTAGTTGTTTTGTTTTAAGTCTTAGAAGCTTAAGACTTTCTAGATAGATTACTAATTAAATTTTACCTATAGCTTAGCGTATATAGAGTAAAAGGGGTAACTATAGTTTTATTAATACGTATATTAACTAAAAGAGTATATAGTTAGATTTAATAGGTAATAGTATTAAAAAACTATAGTAAGAAGTAAAGGAGTAAAGCTCTAGCTAATTAGTAAATAAATAAAGCTAGCTAAGTAGAGCAGACTAAAGTAGAAAACGGTCTAGAGTTAGCTAATCTAACTTTAATAGAACCTAGAGGGTCCTAGCTAGAGTCCTATTAAGACTAACTAATCTTTCTTATCTTAGCTATAAAGAACTTAGTCTAGAGACTACTTTTCTTTAGTAGCTAATAGATACTATAGTAGAAAGAGAAGAGTATAGAGGTTAAGTAGAGTATATAATAATAGAATACTAGGTTATATAGTATAATTATAGTAATATAAATAGAAAAGCTATATAGCTCTTCTTTAATTTACTTAAAAATAGTCTTATTATTATACTCTAGAAGCTAAAATAGAATATTTATACTAAGTTAATATACTATCTAAAGCTATATAAACTTAAGTTTAATTTTATTTTACTAATCAAGATAGCTTTTCTAGTTAAATAGATACTAATAAAAAAGAGTATAGTCTTTTACTAATTTAGATTATATATAGCTAAGCTTATCTTTAATACTAATATAAAGATAATTAGTATAGTTAATATATATAATCTAAGAGATAGTAATAATACTTTTACTATATAAACAGCTATCTATAATACTCTCTAAAGTACTATAGATAAGTATATTTTACTAGAAAACTTTAATCGTTATAATCTAATATAGAGTAGCTTTATAGTAGCTAGTAACTAGAGTGTATAGGTTCTATAGAAATTATATACTAATTTTAAGCTTTATTTACTTACTTTATAAGTAAATTTAATTTAAAGAAGAGAATAGTAGTTCTTAGTTATAAATCTTATCTTTATTACTAAATATATTTAAGTAGATATTACTTTTTATAGCCTATAACTAGAGTAGACTCTTATTTAAAACTATATTTTAATTAAGCTATACTTAATAGAGACTTTTAGTAAGTAGAATAGCTATATATAACTAGCTCTAAATATACTTAACATAGAAAATTATATTAAAAAGCTAAGTAACTTATAATAGTATAATATAGAATACTCTTTTAAGACTCTTTATCTCTACTTAGTAGCTCTTTTACTAAAATATTATTAATTAGTATATTTAAGTAAAAAAGTAAGATTAACCTAGTTTTTTAAAGTAAATTAGCTTTTAAAATATATATAATAGACTAAGAAGACTTACTTTATAAACTCTACTTCTATACTAAAATATAAGTTTTAATACTAGTTTAACTTTTTCAAATATAAGCTTTATTAAAATAATAAAGAATAGTAGTACTACTTTTTATAGAAATATATTGAGTTAGTAAATAAATAAAGAAGTCTCTAAAAAATATATAAGTAGAGTAAGAGTAAGTATACTAGTTTAATAAAGATTCTATTTATTATAAAATTAGCTTAAATTAACTATTTACTATATTTAAAAGCTATTAATATACTTATTATATTAAAAAGACTATTCTTTATTATAAATTATCTTTTAGTTTATCTTTTATTAACGCTATCTTTTAGTTATTTAAATAAAAATAAAGACTTAATAAGTAGTTTTAACTAACATAAATAGTAATTTTAGCTTTTTAAATAGTTATTCTATAGCTTTAAAATTCTATTATTCTTTTATATAGTCAATAAGTTTATTTTAATATTACTTATAATATTATTTTAAAGCTTTTCTTTTCTTTATTAACTATATATATATATATTTAATGAATTTTAGTAGTATTAATACTTATTAAAGACTATTGTATTATACTTAATAATAATACTAATTTATTAAATTATTTAAGTATTTTTTAATAATATATAACTAATAAATACTAGCAAAGATAGTTAATATAAAATATAAAATATTTTAACTTTATAAAATAAATTCTATTATAATAAAAAGTATTATTAATTTTATTAAAATATAAAGCTTTAATAGTTAATATTTAATAAATTAGAATTGTATCTTAGATATTATTATTAAAGTAACTAGCTAAAAATAATAACTTAAATATTTAATTTTATTAAAAACTTTAATAGTATTTGAATAATAAGTTTATAAAGTCAATTCGAGTCTTAAAGACAGACAATATAACAATAGCTTTCCCTTGCTACTAAGTATTGTACCTATACTAAGTCTAAGTATTGCACTAGTCTTAAGCTAGTCTCGTCTTTCTACTCTTTATAGTAGTATTCTTCTTCTTTCCTGTACCTTTTTAATAGGCTATAAGCCCGGGTTAGTACCAATTCCTTTTAAATTTCCTTTTTAGAAAATATTTTCTCTTCGATATTTATCGGCATCTCCGAACGATTTTATTACCAATCGACTCTAAATTTTAAGCCTAATTTAACTATTAGAACAGAATTTCCTTTTTTTTCGGAAATCTCCGATTATAAATTCGGCTATAGACTCCTCTTATAAGATCTCTAAACTTAAGAGCTCGACTAATTAAGACATTTAATCGATTCGAATAGAGGCCTTTTTAAACTAAAAAGGGCTACAGTAATATTATAATCCTCTTTTTTGGCTATTTAGCTAGAAATAATACTAAAGCTAGCCGCTAAAAACAGTCGATAAGAACAGCAGCCCTTATTTAACTAACTCTAAAGAACAGTCCTTTTATTTAAATAAAGAGAATTTATAACTCTCTAGAGCTTTAAAATAGCTTAAAAAGGTTATATAAATTAAAAGATTATAGTTTTGAGTTTCTAATTTGTAAGAAGCTCTTTAGCACTATACTTAGTAAGATAAAAAACCTTAAGCTTTATCTTACTAAAATTAGACAATTAACGGACAATTTAGTAACCTAAGGACTAGTACTATCTAATAAGATAGTAGCTACCTACATCCTTTATAATTTAACTTCTAAATATAAGTATACAGTAGCTATTATTAGCTAAATTTATTAGTAAATAACTAGTAATATAAGTTTATAGGACTTATTTAGTTAACTTATAAACAAGTCTCGCCGAATCCGCGGTAGTATCCTAGTAGAAAACGTTTTTACTACAATAGACAATAAATCGACGCAAAGGACCAAAGAAAAATTAAAGTCTTTAAGTAAAAATTAAGAAAAATGCCTCTTTAATAACAAAAAGGAGCATAAACCGGCAACTTATTAGAAAAAATATCCAAACCTCCGGCTAAATTCTAACAAAAGCTCCAAAAACACTAATTTTTTAATATTTTCTGTAAATAGTTCTAATCTATAAGAAGAACAATGCTTTATAGTATTATTAAACGGAGTTAACTACTTTATTAATTCTTAAATCCTTGATATAAGCTTAATAAGCTATATTTGCTCGAATATTAATTTTCTAACAGATATCCGGCCAACTAACCGGATTATTCGTTAAAGAGGAGGAAAGTTAATTCGAGCCTTAAAGATAGACAATATAACAATACCTTCCCCTTACTACTAAGTATTGCACCTGTACCAAGCCTAAGTATTGTACTAGTCTCAAGCTGGTCTCGTCTTTCTACTCTTTATAGTAGTATCCTTCTTCTTCTCTGCACCTTTTTAACAGTTTATTATTAAACTAATTAAGTATTAATTAAAAGATTTTATAATATTTTATTTAAATTAAATAGTACTATAGCTTAATATATAAAACTCTATTTAAATTAAGTAAATAATATAATTTAAAGATATTTATTAAGCTCTTAAAAATTAATATAAAGATTTATTTAAAAAAAACTATTAGAAAGAACTATTATAACTTATATTAAAAATAAAAGAAGCTTTTTAAATCTTTTACTTAATTTTATAAGTATATAATTAAAATAAATATTAATAAGCTTATTTAACTTAATAATATAAAAAATAAAATTAATATTTTTCTAAAAAAGTAATATTATTAATAAAGTTTAAAATAGTTACTATTTATATTAAAAACCTTTAATTTATTAATTAAAATAATTAATAAATTAATAAAGTAAAGTTTTAAATAAATATTATTAAAAAAGATAACATTTAATTATATTATCTTTTATAAATATAAATAATTATAACTTTAGTAGCTATTAGTAGCTTAGCTATAATAAAGCTTTTTATAACTTTAATAGTATATTAATTAACTTTAAGTATAAATATAAATTCTTTTTAATAAAACTTTAAAAAGATTACTTACTATAAGTATTAAAAAAAGAGGTATTTTAAAAAAATTATTTTTAAAATAAAACTTCTATATTTAAGTAAAAAAACGTATAGTTTTTTATAAAGTTTAGTTAAAAAATCTAAAATTTAGTAATAACAGTAATTTAAAAAATATAATAATCTTTTTCTTTCTTTTTTTTAACTAGTTAGTATTAAAAATAACTTTAAAATATAAAGTACCCTATTTATTTAAATATAGCTTTTAATAACTAGTAACTAAATTTTAACTTTATTTAAATTTTTAATGATAGTAAATATAAGTTACTAAATTGCTACTATTATAAACTATTATATTACTAAAAAGATATACTAATAGTTTAAAGTTAGTTTAATAAAGTCAACTAAATTTATAACTATTAAAAACTTTAAAGGCTAATTAAAATAGATTATTAAAAAAAACTCTTTATTTTAATTAAAATATAAAACTACTAAATCTTAAGAATACTATTTTATATTATAAAACTAAATAAATAATAGTTACTATTAAAAAAGTACTAGTTAAATGTTAGAAATTAACCAACTAGCTGGTTAGTCGGAACCTCTAGAAGTCTAGAGTATTGAATAGGTTCTATCGGCTATCTCGGTCTAAAATAGAACAAGCCTTTTATCTAAAGGGTCGGGCCTAGTAGTCCGCATTTAAGATAAAAAGGAGCATTATATAATCTATTCTAGACAACTAGCCTATAATTTAAGATAACATAGAATATACCTAAAGACTAATAGTTTTAGATAGATAGAATTACTATCTTATATAGTAAGTTATAGGTTATCTAGCCTCTATTAAAAAGAATAGATATTTAGTAAGTTCTATATAAGCTACTAGACTTAAATATATAAGCTACTAGACTTAAATATATAAGCTAAAATTTCTTTAGAGAATTTTAGGTAACAAAATAAATAATATAACAACAGCTTTCCCTTGCTATTAAGTATTGTACCTATATTAAGCCTAAGTATTGTACTAGTCTTAAGCTAGTCTTGCCTTTCTACTCTTTATAGTAGTATTCTTTTTCTTTCCTGTACCTTTTTAATAGGTTATAAGCTCGAGTTAGCACCAATTCCTTTTAAATTTCCTTTTTAAAAAATATTTCTTTTACAAAACCTATCGGCACCTTTAAACAATCTTATTACCAATCGACTCTAAATTTTAAGTCTAATTTAACTATTAGAACAGAATTTCTTTTTTTTTTTAGAAATCTCCAACTATATATTCGACTATAGACTCCTCTTATAAGATCTCTAAACTTAAGAGCTCGACTAATTAAGACATTTAGTTAATTCGAATAGAGGCCTTTTTAACTAAAAAGAGCTATAGTAATATTATAATCCCCTTTTTTAGCTATTTAGCTAGAGATATTACTAAAGCTAGCCGCTAAAAACAGTTAATAAGGGTAGTAGCCCTTATTTAACTAACTCTAAAGAACGGTCCTCTTATTTAAATAAAGAGGATTTATAACTCTTTAGAGCTTTAAGATAGCTTAAAAAGGTTATATAAATTAAAAGGTTTTAGTTTTAAGTTTCTAATTTGTAAGGAGCTCTTTAGCACTATACTTAGTAAGATAAAAAACCTTAAGCTTTATTTTGCTAAAATTAGACAATTAACTAACAATTTAGTAACCCGAGGACTAGTACTACTTAACAAGATAGTAGCTACCTACGTTCTTTACAATCTAACTCCTAAATATAAGTATACGGTAGCTATTATTAGCCAAACTTATTAGCAAATAACTAGTAATATAAGTTTATAGAACTTATTTAGTTAACTTATAAATAAGTCTCGCTAAATCTGCAGTAGTACTCTAATAGAAAAGGTTTTTACTACAATAGACAATAAATTAACGTAAAGGATCAAAGAAAAATTAAAGTCTCTAAGTAAAAACTAAGAAAAATACCCCTTTTATAACAAAAAGAGGTACAAACCGGCAACTTATTGGAAAAAATACTTAAACCTCCGGCTAGATTTTAACAAAAGCTCTAAAAACACTAATTTTTTAATATTTTTTTATATAGTTCTAACCTATAAGAAGAACAATGCTTTACAGCATTATTAGACGGAGTTAACTACTTTATTAATTCTTAAATTCTCGATATAAGCTTAATAAGCTATATTTGCTTAAATATTAATCTTCTAACAGATACCTAGCTAACTAACTAGATTATTTGTTAAAAAGGAGGAAAGTTAATTTAAGTCTTATAGACAGGTAAAGTAAAACTATTCTTTAAGGACAAAATAATTGTTCTAAACAAAGTTTTATTTATTAAGAAATTTAAAATTAACCTTCTAAGCTTTAATAAGCTTAGAAAGAGGGGAGATAAGGTAACTTTTAGCTAAAACAAGCTAAAAGTTAATTAAGCTAGATAACTAACTACTAAGAGGCAGTATATTAATAGTTTAATAGTAATAAAAGCTTAGACTATTAATATAGTTTAATCTTTCTATACTATTTTTTTAAAAACTGACCTTTAGTATTAACGAATAGAATATATAAGCAAGAACGCCTTAAAATAGCTTAAAAAGTTGCTCTAGAGACAGATTATTTAGACAAATTAGAAAATAATTGCTAAATTTACTTTAAAGTAAAGGCAACGACTAAAGTTAGCTAAAAAACTTTAAACAAATTAATTAATTATTTAGAAAAAGTTTACTTAAATATTTATAAGCTAATTATACTGCAAACCCCTTCTAAAGGTTAATTATTTACTAGCTTTATAAATAATAAAACCTGGTATACAACTACTAAGGTACTATAGTTTAAAGACTAGATTTTTAATGCATTATTTATCTATATTACTTAGAAAGAAACGTAGTTTGAGCATTCTTTTAAAAAACTATACTTAAATAATATAAAAGAATATCGGAAAGGTCAAATAAAATAGCTTTTAAAATAAAAAGAAGCTATTTCAACAATATCTATATTATATATCTTTTAGTAAAATAGACGAGCTAAACGCTTTAACCGAACAATTGTTAGTAAAGTTTAAGCAATACTTTATACCGCTAAACTACTTTAGATATATTGAATAAAAGCGCTAAGAGCAGCTATCTATATTTATAATAGAACCTCTTATACTAAATTATTAAGGTTTATTATTCCGTATAAAGTAAAATACGGTAAAAAACTAGATATTAGTACTATTAAAATTTAGAGCTTAGTTATTTATTTTAAAGAACCTAAACTAAAAAAATTAAACGCTAGAGTAATTATTTATATTCTAATAGACTACAGATCGAATTAATATAAGCTCTTAGACTCTAATAGCTAAAAAGTTTACTAAAAGAGAGACGTCTACGTTTAAAAAGGAAAATTTATTTGAGATCTATAGAGATCTACAGTTAATTAATTAACCAAGAGTATTTCTAAAGAGTTTAAAAAATAACTAAAAGTTAAGTTTAAAAATAAGCTAATTTTAATCGCTAAATCTTAAGATAATAGAAAGGTATCTTCTAATAAAGAAGGAAGTTTTTTATATAAGAAACAGTATACCTTCTCTATATTATAACAACTAGCGGACAAATTTAAATAAAAACTATACTAAATTAGAGCTTTAAACGAGTCTAACCTTCTTATTAAGTTAGATTATAGAAGTACTAAAGACTTCAGCCGAATAGATATCGATTGTACCTAAGAAATAGATTTTATATACAAAAACGTCGACAAAAATTAGTTTAATAAGTTCTATAATAACCTAGAACAATATACCGAATAGACCTTAGTTATAGTTACTAAAGAGCTTAATAACTTAAAAGAAATAAGAATATTTAAGAATTAGCCTTCTTAGCTAAATATAATATAGTTAAAGCTTAAAGAGCTAGCTAACTAAGAAACTTAAATATTAACTAAGCTACTACCGAATAAAAAGACGCTAAAAGGGTGCTAAATACCGAAGATTAAATACTTTTTAAAGAACAAACTAATTTTTAAAGTCTGCTGAATAGCTAAGGGCTGCCAGTAAAGACCCGGTCTTAATTTTATAAAGACCTTTATAAATATAGTAAATTTAATTACTTACTAGCTTATACTAGCCTTAGTAGCAGAAAAAGACTAAAAAATAAAGTAATAAGACGTAAAATTAGCTTATTTTAACGTAAAATTAGATAAGATTGTCTATATTAAGCAACTAACTAGTCTATCTAACGGAACTAATAAAGTTTATTAAATAAAGAAGGCCCTTTACAGTCTAAAATAGGCCGACCGACAGTAGAAAGTCTATCTTTAAGAATTACTAAGGGAAATAGATTTTAAAACCCTAGTATCTAATTAGTCGGTTTATATTTAAAGAATTAAAAAGCAGGTAATTTTAATCGTCTATATAGACAATATATTAGCTGTATCCAATTCTATTGAAACAAGCTCTAAAATCTATTAGAAACTAAATAAGACTCTTATAGTTAAGAACTTAAAAGACGTTAGTAAGTTTCTAGAAATTAAAATTATCTAAGATCGCCTAGCAAAAACAATTTGCTTAGACTAGTCGACTTATTTAGCTAAAATTTTAACCAAATATTTAAAGAAAAACGGCCGAATGCCCGAAAAAATACTGCAACCCGTCGGCTTAAAATTAGCATCGAATTCTAACTAAGCTAGTAGTACCAATATTTCTAATTATTAGCAACAAATTGGGTTAATTTTGTATTTAATAACAAAGATAAGATTCAATATTACCTTTATAACTAGCCTACTAGCCCAGTATATATTAAATCTTAGTAAGAAGCACTAGAAAGTTTTAAATAGCCTTTAAGCTTACTTAAATAAAACTCCTAACTTTAACCTTTACTATAAATTTTTCTTAATAAACAGTATAACCGGCTATTGTAACGTAAATTAGAGGAAAGACCTTAGTATTAGGAGATCGACTACCGGCTATATCTTTCTACTTAGAAACGAAGCTCTTAGCTAAAATTTAAAGCTACAAAAAATAGTTGCTTTAAGCTCTAATAAGGCTAAATATACAGTCTTTAAAGAAGCTATAAAGAAACAGTTATTTATTTAATTAATTGTTATTAAACTATCTAAGATTTTTAAAGAAAATTCGATTACTACCGTTTTAGCGGATACTTTTAAAAAGTCTGCGGATAAAAAGCCTCGGCAGGCTTTAACGCACTAAATAAGTATAGATTTGCCCGAGCAAGCTAGTTAAATTAGACCGAAGATTCTAATTTTATCGGTAAAACTGTTACTTACTAATAGTAATTCGATAAAAGAATCTATAAAAAACCCTATCTTCTAAGCTAAATCTAAGTATATTAATATACAGTATTACTATATTAAAGAAAACGTTTAAATAAACTAAATAGAGCTTAAATACGTTTCTATAAAGAAACAATTAGTAGACGGTTTAATAAAACCAATTAACTTAGCTAAAATACTAACGTTTAGAACTTAAATTAGCTTATAATCCGGCTAAAATAACTAGTCGATTAAGAGAGTGTATTAAAAATTAACTAACTAGCTAGTTAGTTGGAACCTCTAAGAGCCTAAAGTATTAGATAGGTTCTACCGGCTATCTTAGTTTAAAATAGAACAAGCCTTTTATTTAAAGGGTCGGGCCTAGTAGCCCGGATCTAAAATAAAAAGAAGTATTATACGACCTGTTCTAGACAGCTGGCCTATAGTTTAAGACAATATAGAATAGATTTAGAGACTAATAGTTTTAAATAGTGTTAAAAAGATACAGAGAAGAAGAAGAATACTACTACAAAGAGTAGAAAGATAAGACCAGCTTGGAACTAGTGCAATACTTAGTAGCAAGGGGAAGCTGTTATTATATTGTCTGTCTTGTTAGCTAAAATTCTCTAGAGGGATCCTAGCTTATATATCTAAGTCTAGCGGCCTGTATAGAACTTACTAGATATCTGTTCTTTTTAATAGAAGCTAGATAACCCGTAACTTACCGTATAAGATAGTAATTCTGTCTATCTAAAACTATTAGTCTCTAAGTCTATTTCGTATTGTCTTAGACTACAGGCCAGCTATCTAAAACGGGTCGTATAATGCTCCTTTTTGTTCTAAGTCCGGGCTACTAAGTTCGACCCTTTAGATAAAAGGCTTGTTCTATTTTAGACCGAGATAGCTAGTAGAACCTATTCGATACTCTAGGCCCTTAGGGGTTCCGGCTAACTAGCTAGTTGGTTAATTTCTAATATACCTTCTTAATCGACTAGTTATTTTAGCCGGATTATAAGCTAATTTAAGTTCTAAACGTTAGTATTTTAGCTAAGTCGATTAGTTTTATTAAACTGTCTGCTAATTGTTTCTTTATAAAAACGTATTTAAGCTCTATTTAGCCTGTCTAAACGTTTTCTTTAATATAGTAATACTGTATATCAATATACTTAGATTTAGCTTAGAAGGTAGAGTTTTTTATAAGTTCTTTTATTAAATTACTGTCGGTAAGTAATAGTTTTACCGGCAAAATTAGAGTCTCTGGTCTAATTTAACTAGCTTGTCCGGGCAAATATATACTTGCTTAGTGCGTTAAAGCCTGCCGAGTCTTTTTATCCGCAGACTTTTTAAAAGTACCCGCTAAAACGATAGTAATCGAATTTTCTTTAAAAATTTTAGACAGTTTAATAGCAATTAATTAAATAAATAACTATTTCTTTATAGCTTCTTTAAAGGCTATATATTTAGCCTTATAAAAGCTTAAGACGACTATTTTTTATAGCTTTAAATTTTAGCTAAGAGCTCCGTTCTTAAGAAGAAAGATATAGTTGATAGTCGATCTTCTAATACTAAGGTTCTTCCTCTAATTTACGTTATAATAGCCGATTATACCGTTTATTAAGGGAGATTTATAGTAAAGGCTAAGGTTAAGAGTTTTATTTAAGTAAGTCTAAAGACTATTTAAAACTCTTTAGTGCTTCTTGCTAGAATATAATATATATTAGGCTAGTAGGTTAGTTATAAAGGCAATATCGGGTCTTATTTTTATTATTAGATACAAAATTAACCCAATTTATTGCTAATAATTAGAAATATTGGCACTACTAGCTTAGTTAGGATTTAGTGCTAATTTTAAGCCGACGGGTTACAGTATTTTTCTGGGCATTCGGCCGTTTTTCTTCGAGTATTTAGTTAAAATTTTAGCTAAATAAGTCGACTAGTCTAGACAAATCGTTTTAGCCGGGCAATCTTAGGTAATTTTAATTCTTAGGAACTTACTAACGTCTCTTAAGTTCTTAACCGTAAGAGTCTTATTTAGTTCCTAATAGATTTTAGAGATTATTTCGGTAAAATCGAATATAACTAATATATTGTCTATATAGGCGATTAAAATTACCTACTTTTTGGTTCTTTAAATATAAACCGACTAATTGGATACTAGAGGTTTAAAATTATTTCTCTTAGTAATTCTTAAAGATAGGCTTTCTACTGTTGGTCGGCCTGTTTTAGACCGTAAAGGGCCTTCTTTATTTAATAAACTTTATTAGTTCCGTTAGATAAGCCAGTTAGTTGCTCGATATAGACAATTTTATCTAACTTTGCGTTAGAATAAGCTAATTTTACGTTTCATTACTTTATTTTCTAGTCTTTCTCTGCTACTAAGGCTAGTATAAGCCGGTAGATAATTAAATTTACTATATTTATAAAGGTCTTTATAAAAATAAGACCGGGTCTTTACTAACAGCTCTTAGCTACCTAGCGGGCTTTAAAAATTGGCTCGCCCTCCGAAGGGTACTTAATCTTTAGTACTTAGCGCCTTTTTAGCGTATTTCTACCTAACAGTAGCTCGATTAATATTTAAGTTTCTTAGTTAGCTAGCTCTTTAAGCTCCGACTGTATTGCGTTTAGCTAAGAAGGCTAATCCTTAGATACTCTTATTTCTTTTAAGTTATTAGGCTCTTTAGTAACTGCAACTAAGACCTGCTTGGCGTATTGTTCTAGGTTATTATAGAACTCCTTAAACTAATTTTTGTCGGCGTTTTTATATATAAAATCTATTTTCTGGGCGTAATCGATATCTACCCGGCTAGAATCTTCGGTACTTCTATAATATAACTTAGTAGAAAGGTTAGACTCGTCTAGAGCTCTAGTGTAGTATAGTTCTTATTTAAATTTGTCCGCTAGTTGTTAAGATATAGAGGAGGTATACTGTTTCTTATATAGAGGACTCTCTTCTTTATTAGAAGGTACCTCTCTATTATCTTAAGATTTAGTGGTTAAATTTAGCTTGTTTTTAAACTTAACTTTTAATTGTTCTTTAAGCTCTTTAGAAATACTTTTGGTTAATTAATTAACCGTAGATCCCTATAGATCTTAAATAAATTTTTCTTTCTAAATATAGACGTCTCTCTCTTAGTAAACCTTCCGGCTATTGGGGTCTAAGAGCTTATATTAGTTTAATCTATAGCCTATTAGAATATAAATAGTTGCTCTAGCGTCTAGTTTTTTTAGTTTAGGTTCTTTAAGATAAGTAACTAAGCTCTAAATTTTAATAGTACTAATATCCGGTTTTTTGCTGTATTTTGCTTTATATAAGATAATAAACCCCGGCAATCCGATATAAGGAGTTCTGTTATAAATATAGATAGCTGCTTTTAGCGCTTTATCTTAATATATCTAGAGTAGCTCGGTAGTATAAAGCATTGCTTAAACTTTACTAACAATTGTTCGGTTAAAGCGTTCGTGTTACGATCTTACTATGTCGGGCTAGTACAGGGCTGAGCGCAGCCCGCCTTATTGGAGCATTATACAGTATACCCGACGACTCCGATATAGCGACGTTAGCAACGTCGCCATATCGCAATAGGATCCCGATTACGCGACAAAGGAAGTATTGGGACTGTTAGACACAGAGGAACATATCTATGTACCTTAGACTATATAGCTAGACTAATGGCCGACCTTAGAATAGACTTTAGTCTATTAACTTAATATCTGAATATAAGTTTCTTAACTATATTTAGGTAACGTGCTTTACCTTCTATTTACTTTAGTTAAGCTTCTCTCACCTCTTAGTAATCTGTCTCGCCTCTCCTGCCTTTTAGTCTCTAGTACACGAGACACCTACTATTAAGGTCGATAAGTATATAAGGTAAGTAAGCCTTAGTTCGGTCCTCCTAGCGACCGGCGTTGCACTTTAATAGACTTGCTACGAAAGTAGAGAAAGCAGATTAATTATGTTTACTACTTTAGTACCTAATAGCCGCGACGCTGCGGACAAATTAGCTAACAGAATAACTAGCACGAGTAAGATATCGGACGTTAATACTAAGATAGAAAAAAGTTTCTTAGGTGAATATTCTGAAGTTACTTTATTCTTAATACGCTTAGCCGTATACTTTAAAACTTATAAAAACTAGTTTCTAAACGATACTACTATAGTTCTATTCGCTACCTCTTATATAGACGGAGATGCCTATAAGTGGGTCGAGTACTACCTCGACGATTTCTTATTTACTTCGATAAAGAACAGGCGCGAGGATACCGACGAGTTCTTCGCTAGCTTTACCTTCTTTTAAAGGAAGCTTCGCGAAATCTTTAGACAGACCGACGCCGGACGCGTCGCTATTAGAAAGCTTAGGAACCTTAAGCAAATAGGACCAGCAAGCAGGTACGCCGCCGAATTTATACAGTATACTAATTAAACAGGATAGGACGAGAAACCCCTTATTGAGACCTTTTACGAAGAACTCAAGGATTATATTAAGGAAATAATCTATATTCGTAGAGAAAAGTTTAATAATCTCGACAAATTTATACAACGAGTAAAGAAGATCGACGACAGCAACTTTGAAAGATAAATAGAAAAGAAGGGTAACCCTACTAACAGGTTCTATAGAGCAAAGAACCGAGCAAACTTACGACAAGACCGAGGCGACCCAATAGAGTTAGATTTTACTAAGCCTCGAGGGAAACTAAACAATTAGGAACAAGAATACAGAATAAAGAACAAGCTATGCTTGTATTACAGAAAACCAGGGTATTAAGTTAAAGAATGTCGTTCTAAGAAACAACAGTTCAACAGTACCGGCAGAAACGGGCACAACAATCGATCTTAGAAACTCTGTCTCCTACGACAACAGTTTAATATAACTACTCAGACAAAAGAGGACAACGGTTGCGATAAGGCAATAAAACTACTAGCAGCCTTCTCCGACCGCTGGTAGAAGGACCTAACTGAGGGTTGTCTTCTCTAAGAATTAATTTTCTTATAAAAGACTATCTAGAACTGGTATAAGTACGTTACTAAACTAACTAAGGAGCAGAAGGACATCTACTAGAATACCTTCTGTAACCAGGAAAACACTCACTAGGTTTCGTCTAACGAGAAGTACTACGAGTAGAATCTGTTTAATTTATATAAAAACTGGGATATAGACATTGAGTTATAGGAAGAAACAAAAGAACGATAAATAAAACAGGAACAATAAAACCTATAGAACTGGAATAACATTAACCGCACTATTCTAAGACAGTAGATACGAGATACCGCTACACTATACAAAACACTATCCTAAACTGCGTACTACGATAATAATTATACGACCTATAAATCTGATAAATTGGAATTAGAATGGTAGCCGAAGAAACTGACATCTCCGAAACAAGATTCGACACAAGAACTAGGCCTTATTCAAGGACGACCTAGGTTACCTTATCTAGAAACTTAAGGGGAATTTAAGGACAAACAGACTATAGAAGCTAAGCAAGATAGTAGCTACGATACGTTATAGATAAGGTAACGACTTAAAGACAAAAACATAGATTCTAATGGTACGGAATCTTTGCTCAAGAACGATACTAACTAAGAAGAGCAAACTCTAATCTGTTGGGAAGGAATAATATAGAGACTTTGTTAGTTGGCCTTCTACAATAGAAAGTTAAGCGCTAATAGAGACATTAACGATATTCTAGAATATATTTACTTACGCTTACGACGACTAGTAGACCACCTTATTAGGGGTCTAGAATTGCATAGTCAGTACTAATATCTTCAACTAACAATATACAACCTATAGACACGACAAGTTTTAACTAGCGATAGTTGTATAATTAAAGCAGGGATCGTAAACAACAAACCAGACGTTATAATAAAAGTAGTACTAAAACACTTTATACAGGAATTCTTACAGCAAATTAACCGACAATAGGTTCTAGTACCTAAAATACTCTAGAACGTACACAATTAACAGGGAAAAGACTAGGCCGACTACTTCGAGGGCAGTAGTACCGGCTCGTCCAACGGTTAGACCCTCTAGGAGTCTAGCTCTGTACGAGCTCGGCTGCCTATAGAACATACCTATATACTCGGGCAACAATAAACTATAGAAACATTAAAATTATAATCGATTTAGGCGCAACAGGCAACTTTATTTCAATACGCTGCGTTAAGGAGTACTAGATACAAATACGAAAGAAGAAATTACCCTACGTACTGTCTAGATTTCAAGGGGCAGAGAGAAGAGTCGACTACGAGACTTCGCTAATAGATATAACAATTAAGAACTATTAGGAAGAAATTACTTATAATATCGTAGATATTAACTAGTACTACGCTGTACTAGGTATACCTTAGTTGCAACAATATAACCTAGAAGTAGATTAGAGAACTAAGAAACTCCTCTTTATTAGGTATAAGCACTCTAGGTAAGAGTCGTTCTACAGAATAGATACCCTATAAGCTAATTTTAGTAGTAAGGATAAGGAGCGCGATAAAGAACTTATGCGGGCTAGTACTACTATACTCCGATATTTAGATATCCTACGAGAGAAGTTTAACGCAGTATTTCGTCTATAACTAACTATACGCAAGTATAAATAAGAGACGACTATACGCCAACGATTCTATATAACGACAAGTACTCAGCTAATTACTAAGATACCCGAGGAATACGATTAATTCCGATATCTATTTAAAGAAGCTAAGCCGGACTTAGCTCTCCTAGAACACAAATCGTAGGATTATACAATACCTTTATAAGAAGGTAAAACGCCAACATTCGGTTTAATATACTCTCTATTAGAAGCAGAAAATTAAGCACTCCGCGATTATCTTAACGAGAACCTTAAGAAAAGATTTATTCGGAAATTAACATTACTAGCCGGATACCCGATACTCTTCGTACCAAAGAAGAATAGCAAACTACGACTCTACGTAGATTATAGACAACTGAACGGGATAACTATCAAAAACCGATACCCTTTACTACGTATCGACGAAATAACAGACCGATTGTATAACGCGCAATAGTTTACTAAGTTTAACCTATAAGGAGCATATAACCTAATTTGTATAAAGAAGGACGAGAAATAGAAAACAGCCTTTTGCACCAGACACGGACTTTTTGAGTATTGTGTTATACCCTTCGGGCTAATAAACGCTCTAGTATTATTTCAGAAACTAATTAATAGCACACTTAGCGATTATCTAGACATATTTATAACTGCTTATCTAGACGATATCCTAGTATACAGCTGTATACTAAAAAAATATAAGAAACATATTAAGAAGGTATTAGAAAGATTAGTGCGTGCCGATTTATAAATCGATATCGAGAAAACTTAGTTCTACCAACAATCCGTCGAATTTCTTGGATTTATAATTACCGAGCACGGTCTCTAAATAAAAGATTCGAAGATTTAATCTGTTCTAACCTAGCCTATATTAAAGAATATAAAATAATTGCAACAGTTTCTTAGTTTTGTTAACTACTACAGGCGATAGATATCCAACTTTGGCCGAATTACAGCACCGCTGTCTTAACAAACGAAACAATCGATAGAATTCTCCTAGACGTAGAAAGAACAATCAGTATTTAAAGAACTTAAAGAAGCTTTTAAGATCGGGCCCGTACTAGCAATATTTAACCCCAACCTATCGATTATTATAGAAATAGACGCGTTAGACTATATAATTAGAGCATATATAAGTTAAAACAATAAAGAAGGAAAGCTTAGACCAGTAGCTTTCTACTCAAGAAAAATATTACCTATAGAATAGAACTACAATATTTACAACAAAGAGCTTTTAGCCATTATAGCAGCATTCGAGATATAGCGAGCTTACCTAGAAGGAGCAAACTATACGATTATCGTATATATAGACTACAAGAACCTAACTTATTTCACAATAACAAAGAAACTTAACCGCAGACAAGTTAAATAGTCAAAAACTATAGCTCTATACGACTTTATTATTACCTACAAGAAGGGTTCTAAGAACGACAGAGCTAACGCTCTAAGCCGACGACTAGATTACCTCAATAATAAGGAACACGTCGAGTATGCAATATTCCGAGAACACAATAACGAGATTAGATACAATCAATTAGCTATAACAACCGAGTTTGTTATTAAACCAGACAGCTGAATCCCAGACATCCTAAACGACCCTAAAACCTACTAAGAAAATAAGAAACGACACCTAGGATTAACTAAGAACAACAAGGGATACTACGAATTTTAAGGTAAAATCTATGTCCTAAGGAATCTAATCCGAAACATTATCAGTAACTTCTATAATAACCCAACTAAAGGACATAAAGGTATCGATAATACTATAGAAAAGATTACGAGAACCTACTACATCCCGAGGATCCGACACTACGTCGAAAATTACGTCTAAGAATACGATATATACGTAAGAACTAAACACCCAAGGCATTTACTATATAGTAAACTATAACTACTTAAGATACCCAAGAGACTATAGTATATAGTCTTACTAAACTTTATTACTAAATTACTAACCTCTAAGGATCTACTTACAGGAGTAGCTTACGACGCTATTCTAGTTATATACGACAAACTAACAAAGTACGCGTACTTCGTACCTTACAGGGAGGCTAGCAACTTAGAACAGTTAATATATACCTTCCTTCAGATTATCTTAGCAAACTATAGTCAACCCTAAAGAATTGTCTTAGACAGAGACCAGAAGTTTGTTTTACGGTTTTAGACATCTCTAATACAATAGCTAGAGACAAAATAAAAAATGTTAACATTATTCTATCTATAAACAGACGGACAGACAGAACGAACAAATTAAACACTTAAACAGTATCTCCGGGTATATATTAACTACCAGCAAAGTAACTGGGTATAATTACTATTAGTAGCGTAAGCAGCGTACAACGATATAAAGAACGATATAACTAAGATAACTCCGTTTTACGCCTTGTATGGCTATTATTCTCTTTAGGGAAGACAACTACAAAATACTATAGAAAACGAAGCAGCTACACGAATAGCTACGAACATAAAATACCTGTACTAGCAGTTAAAGTCTGACAGCGAGTTTATTAACGAATAAACAAGAAAATAGTATAATAAGTTAAAAACTACCCTGAATACAAGTATAAAAGAGGGGGGAAGAGCTTACTTACTTATAAGAAACTTAAAAACTATTAGACTAAGCAAAAAACTTAACTATACTAAGACAGAACCGTTTAAAATCCTACAGCAATTGGGACTCGTAACATTTAAACTCGAACTCCTAAAGATAATAAGAATATATTCTGTATTCTATGTAGCGCTATTAAAACCAGTCTACTTCCGAGAAGCGGAACGACCTAACCCAGAAATCCTTTTTAATAATTAAGAACCTGAGTATAAGGTCGAAACAATTTGAGCTCACAGACAATATTAAGGTAAACAACAATATCTTATAAAGTAGAAAGGATATTCCGAGCACAAAAATTAATGGAAACCGGAACAAAACCTGACCAACTATAAAGACACTATTCGACAGTATTGAAACTAGAATATTAATCGGTCGTAATAGTACTAACACTCTAATCTACTACCTAGTATGCCTTACCGGCACTTAGGTTATCTACAAACGAACCAGCCCACCATGTTAGTGGTCTACTACCTAACTCTAGAAACGGATCGTTACGAAAATCTACACTTAGGCTACTCGGCACCTCCACAATATTACTACCGGACATGGCCGCCAGCCATTCTTCTTTAAACAATATATTATTCTAATTTATTTTATTCTGCGCCTAAATACACAACCTTTCGAGCTTCTTCTCCGAATTTACAACCGACGCTTTAATAACTTCGCGCTACCTTTTCGCCGCACGAACAACTTCCTTTTCTTCCGCCAAACGCTTACGTTGCTCCTAGAGGGCATCCGACACCCGCAAGTACTGAGAACAAATACTCTGAGCTAAAAATAAGTTAAATTAATACGACCAACAAACGTAGGATAGAAACTAACTATCCTCTAACGACGGACGAACGTTATACGACTTCTTGTCGCGAGTATACATAAAACACAATATCTTTCTAAACTTTAGAACACATTTCTCGCCTAAGTAAGAGCAACGGGAACACGGAGGCATCTCTCGACTATAGACTTTAGCAAGGACGGTATTAATCTCGAGCGCTTTATTAGCGCTAGGAACTTTCGTAACTTTAGGCATAACGACTTACAGAACTAGATCTACTATAGAGAAACAACAAAGTTTTAATGTCTCTAGAGCCGTCGAGGACGACTAGCCTTAAAGAGGGGACCTTGTGTTACGATCTTACTATGTCGGGCTAGTATAGAGCTGAGCGCAGCCCGCCTTATTAGAGCATTATACAGTATACCCGACGACTCTAATATAGCGACGTCGGCAACGTCGCTATATCGCAATAGGATCCCAACCACGCGACAAAGGAAGTATCGGGACTGTCGGACACAGAGGAACATACCTATATACCTTAGACTATATAGCTAGACTAATAGCCGACTCTAGGATAAACTTTAGTCTATTAACTTAATATCTGAATACAAGTTTCTTAACTATATTTAGGTAACGTACTTTACCTTCTGTCTACTTTAGTTAAGCCCCTTTTACCCCTTAGTAATCTATCTCGCCTCTCCTGTCTTTTAGTCTCTAGTACACGAGACACCTACTACTAAGGTCGACAAGCACACAAGGTAAGTAAGCCTTAGTTCGGTCCTCCCAGCGACCGGCGTTACAGTTCGGCTCGTCTGTTTTACTGAGAGGTATATAGTACGAATATCGTTAAAATAGCTTCTTTTTGTTTTAGAAGCTATTTTATTCGGTCTTCTTGGTATTCTTTTGCGTTATTTAAGTATAATCTTTTAAAAGAATGCTCAGACTACGTTTCTTTTTAAGTAATATAAGTAAATAGTACGTTAAAAATCTAATCTTTAGACTATAGTACCTTAGTAGTTGTATACCGGGTTTTATTATCTATAAAGTTAGTAAATAATTGACCTTTAAAAGGGGTTTGCGGTATAATTAGCCTACAAATATTTAAGTAGATCTTTTCAAAATAATTAGCCTATTTGTTTAGAGTTTTTTAGCTAACTTTAGCCGTTATCTTTGCTTTAAAGTACTTTTAGCAATTATCTTCCGATTTATTCGAATAATCTGTTTCTAAGGCAACCTTTTTAAGCTATTTTAAGGCGTTTTCGCCTATATGTCCTATTTATTGATACTAAAGGTTAGTTTTTAAAGAAATAGTATAGAGAGATCGGACTATATTAATAGTCTAAGCTTCTATTACTATTAAGCTATTAACATACCGCCTCTCGGTAGTTAGTTGTCCAATTTAATCAACTTTTAGCTTGTTTTAGTCAAAAGTTATCTTATCTCCTCTCTTTCTAAGCTTATTAAAGCTTAGAAGGTTAATTCTAAATTTCTTAACAAATAAAACTTCGTCTAGAACAATTATTTTGTTCTTAAAGAACAGTTTTACTTTATCTGTTTAAAAGGCTCGAATTAACTTTTCCCCTCCTCAACGAATAATCCGGTTAGTTGGTCGGATATCCGTTAAAAGGTTAATATTCGAGCAAATATAGCTTATTAAGCCTATATCGAGGATCTAAGAATTGGTAGAGTAATTAACTCTGTCTAGTAATGCTGTAAAGCATTGTTCTTCTTGTAGGTTAGAATTATATATAGAAAATATTAAAAAATTAGTGTTTTTAGAGCTTTTATTAGAATTTAACCGGAGATTTAGGTATTTTTTCCAACAAGTTGCCGGTTTATGCCCCTTTTTGTTATAAAAGGGGCATTTTTCTTAGTTTTTGCTTAAAGATTTTAATTTTTGTCTAGTTCTTTACGTTAATCTATTGTCTATTGCAGTAAAAACCTTTTCTACTGAGATACTACCGCAGATTTAGCGAAACTCATTTATAAGTTAACTAAATAAGTCCTATAGACTTATATTGCTAGTCGTTTGCTAGTAGCTTTAGCTAATAATAGCTACCGTATACTTATATTTAGAGGTAAGATTGTAAAGAATGTAGGCAGCTACTACCTTGTTGGATAGTACTAGTCCTCGAGTTACTAAATTGTCTGTTAATTATCTAATTTTAGCAAGATAAAGCTTAAGGTTTTTTATCTTATTAAGTATAGTGCTAAAGAGCTCCTTATAAATTAGAAACTCGAAACTAAAACCTTTCGATTTATATAACTTTTTTAGGCTATCTCAAAGCTCTAGAGAGTTATAAATCCCCTTTATTTAAATAAGAGGACCGTCTTCTAGAGTTAGTTAAACAAGGGCTGCTACCCTTATTAACCGTTCCTAGCGGCTAGCTTTAGTAATATCTCTAGCTAAATAGCCGGAAAAGAGGATTATAACATTACTGTAGCCCTTTTTAGTTAAAAAGGCCTATATTCGAATCGATCAAATGTTTCAATTAGTCGAGCTCTTAAGTTTAGAAATCTTATAAGAGGAGTCTATAGCCGAATATATAGTCGGAGATTTCCAAAAAAAAAAAAGGAAATTCTGTTCTAATAGTTAAATTGAGCTAAAAATTTAGAGTCGATTGATAATAGGATCGTTCGGAGGTGCCGATAGGTGGAATATTCTCTAAAAAGGAAATTTAAAAGGAATTGGTGCTAATCCGGGCTTATAACCTGTTAAAAAGGTGCAGGAAAGAAGAAGAATACTACTATAAAGAGTAGAAAGACGAGACCAGCTTAGAACTAGTACAATACTTAGTAGCAAGGGAAAGCTATTATTATATTGTCTGTCTTGTTAGCTAGAATCCTTTAGAGAGATCTTAGCTTATATGTTTAAGTTTAGCGGTCCGTATAGGACTTACTAGATATCTATTCTTTTTAATAGAAGCTAGATAACCGGTAACTTACCGTATAAGATAGTAATTCTGTCTATTTAAAACTATTAGTCTCTAAGTCTATTTTATGTTGTCTTAGACTATAGGTCAGCTGTCTAAAATAGGTTGTATAATGCTTCTTTTTGTCCTAGATCTAGGCTACTAGGCCCGACCCTTTAGGTAAAAGGCTTGTTCTATTTTAGACCGAGATAGCTGGTAGAACCTGTCCGATACTCTAGGCCCCTAGGGGTTCCGGCTAACCAGCTAGTTGGTTAATTTCCAACAAATAGACAGAATTACTGTCTTATATAGTAAATTACGGGTTATCTAGCCTTTATTAAAAAGAATAGATATCTAGTAAGTTTTATACAGATTACTAAACTTAGATATATAAGCTAAAATTTTTCTAGAGAATTTTAGCTAATAAGACAAACAATATAATAATAGCTTCCCCTTGCTACTAAGTATTGTACCTATATTAAGCCTAAGTATTATACTAGTCTTAAGCTGGTCTTGCCTTTCTACTCTTTATAGTAGTATTCTTCTTCTTCCCTGCATCTTTTTAATATTAAAGAATTACTTAATCTCTATAAACTATAAAAAAGATATAATAAAGTTTATAAATAATTATAAATATAAATAAAAGCTAATTTAAAATTAATTAATAGTATTTAAATTACTATTTAACTTACTATTAACTTAAATTAATACTAAACTATTATATAATAGTAATAAAATACTTAATAACTTCTTTATATTAAAGAAACTCCTAATTTCTAAATTTAAGATACTTAAGTATTTTCTATTTATTAAGAAGCTTTAATTAAATATTTATATCTTATTAATTACTATAAATATAATTAATTAAAAATAAGAAGTATTAGTAGCTACTAAAAATACTTAAAAGATATATTTTAAAAAGAAAATATATAAAAAATAAAAGTAAGCTTTAATATAAGTCTATAAGGCTATTAAATTTAATAATCTTATAAATATTAACTTTATTAATATAGCGCTCTTTTAATACTTAATAAGATATAAGAATATAAAAGTATTCTTTATATTTATAAAAAATATTAAATTTTATAAACATAAAAAGTAGGAAATAATAAACTTTAAAATTAAATTATTTAAAGAATTCTAGAAGTCTTTAAATAAGTTTAATAAAAATAGAGTAAATAAATTATTTTTATATTAACTTTAAAAATTAAAAATTAAATTAAAGTTTAATATAAAACTACTATATTGTAAGTCTTTAAAAAGAATATTAACTAAAAAAGTAAGTTTAATTAAAGACTAAATAAAAACACATCTTATTAAATAGTATATCCCTTTTAGTAACTTTTATTCTAGTTTTTTAATTTTATTTATTTAGAAATTAAAAAATAAACTTTATTTATATATTAATTATAAAGAATTAAATATAGTAACTTAAAAAGACTTATATTTATTATTATTAATTAAAAAAATACTAATAAAGATTATTAAATTTATTAGTTTTTAAAACTTAATATTTAGCAAGTCTTTTACTAACTTTAAATAGTATTAAAAAAAGATTTAAATCTTATAATATTTATAACTTATTTTAAAAACTATAAATATAATATAGTTTTTTTTAAATTATATAATATATCCTTAACTTTTTAATATTTTATGAATAATTTCTTTTTAAATATACTTAATAAGTATTTATTAATTTATCTAAACAATATACTAATTTTTAGTAAAACTAAAAAGAAATATCTAAAGTATATTTAATAGGTTTTAGTATAGTTATAGTTTATTAGTTTATATATAAATATTAAGAAGTATAAGTTTTATAAGTAAAAAGTTAAGTATTTAAGACTTATTATTATATTAACTAAAACTAAAATAGATTTTAAGAGAGTTTAAGCTATTAAAAACTAAAAATAACTATATTAAAAAGATATTACTATTATACAAAGGTCTTTAAAATTCTATAACTACTATAGAAGATTTATTTATAACTTTAGTAAAATAGCTTAATTATTAAATGATTTAATAAAGAAGAATAGTAAACTATAAAATAGTTATTATAATAAAGCTTTTAAATAATAAAAATAGAAAGTTAGTAAAAAGCTAGTTATAGTATACTTTTAGCTAAATAAATAATTATTTATTAAATATAACTCTTTTAATTCTATTATAGCTAATATATTATTATAGCTTAATAAAAAAGGTCTATTAAGACTTATAATATATTAATTATTTAGCTTTAACTCTATAAGAGTAAACTATATTATTTATAATAAGAAGCTACTAGTAATTATTAAATTCTTTAAAATATTTTAATTAAAACTATAATTAGTACTAATTAATAAGCTAATATAGATTTTTATAGACTATTAAATACCAAAATACTTTATATTTATAAAGTAACTAATTTAATAGTAAGCTTAGTAAATAAAGTTTCTGTTCGTATTTAACTTCAAAATTATATACTAATAAGAAGCTATAGATAAAAAAGTAAATACTTTAATATAAAGAGCTTTTAATTTAAGAATAAAAAAACAGCTTAATATATTTTAAACCTTATTACTAATTAATAAAGTCTTTTTTAAAGTTTAATAAAACTATTAAGTTTACTTAATTAAAATAAAGTATAAAATAAAGCTACTTTAATCTTTTAAAAAATTAATTAAGAATACAAATCTAAAAAATAAGTCTTTTAATTAAATTCTTTATACTCTAGTAAACTACTAAAAGAATAATTTAATTAAAAAGAATATAGAAGAATACTATCTTTCTCTTTATTTTAATTAAAATAGTTTATTACTAGTATCAAAGTATCTAATAGTTTCTAAATATTTTATCTCTATAAAAAAGTATATTCTATTAATTACTTTAGTAATATAAGAGCTAGAAACTAGTAATAAAATCTAGTAGCTAGCTTAATACTACTAATTTTTATAGCTATCTTAGAAGATTAAGTAGTTTATTAATATCTATTATATTTATTATAGAGTAAAGCCTTAAAATAAGAAACCTATCAAACTACTTTAACTATTACTAACTTTAAAGAAGCTTAATTTTAACTATATTATAAACTTTATTACTAACCTTTTAAAGTTAAAACTAAATAAAGATAATACTATTTTAATTTTAGTTAATAAGCTTATTAAGCTAAAAACCTTTCTTTTTGGTAAGTTTAATTTAAGTAATATAGATATAGAGTTAATAGTAAATTTAATATATTAAAATATATAGTATAAATAAAAACTTCTAAAGTTATTAATATTAAACTAAAACCTCTATTTTATAAGTATAGTTTAAAAGTACTTAATAAAGTAGCTAAAAGTAAATACTAAGTTATTAATAGTACATTACCTTCAAATTAATAGTTAATTTAAAGTTTTTTACTAAAGTATAAAAGTATACCTCTAAATATTTATTAATTAATTTTAAGATAACTAGTATAATATACTCTTAGTAATAGAACTAGTAATTAATACTATAGTCTTTAAAATAACTAAAATATTACTATATAGAATAATATATAAATATAAACCTAAAATAAGCTTTAAATTTATTACTAAAGCTATTAATAAAGACTAATTAGTATATAATAGAGTATAGAAAGATAAAATAAATCTAATAATAAGTAAATTTAAAGAATTCTAGACTTAAGATAAAGTAAGTATAGAAAAAATATAACTAAAAATAATAAAATAGACTAATAAATAGTATTTCAATGCTATATTTAAAATTAGTAATAAAGTCTAGTTATTAACTCAAAATATAAAAACTAACTAACTATTAAAGAAGCTTAATTATAAGTATATTAAACTATATATAATTATATATTAATAAAGAAATACCTATACTCTTAACTTACTAAAATTTATAGAAATTTATAAAACTTTTAACTTATTAATACTATTAAAGGACCCTAATTAACCTCTAAGAGGCTAAAAATATTTAAAACTAAAGCTTGTTATAATAAATAATAATAAGAAATAGATAATTAAAGATATTATTAATATATAAAAGTATTAAAAGTAAATTTAAGCTTATGTAAAATAGTATAGATATAATAAAGACTACTAATAGTATTTAATTAAAGACTTTAAATATACTTAAGACTTACTAGAAAGTTTCTATGAACACTATTTATATAAATTTTAACTAATATAGTTAAAACTCTCTATTATCTTACTAATTAAGGATAACTAGCTAAATAGAGAGAGAGACAGTATTATAAAATTAGCTTAAATTAATTATCTACTATATTTAAAAGCTATTAATACGCCTACCATATTAGAAAGACTATTCTTTACTATAAATTACGTTTTAGTTTATCTTCTATTAATACTATCTTCTAGTTACTTAGATAAAGATAAAGACTTAGTAAGTAGTTTTAGCTAACTTAAATAGCAGTTCTAGCTTTCTAAGTAGTTGTTCTATAGCTTTAGAATTCTATTGTTCCTCTATACAGTCAATAAGTTTATCTCGACGTTGCCCGTAATACTACCTCTTATTAATTAGACTAGTAATAAACCTATAAAAATACTTATAAATAAGATAAAAGTACTATTAAAGAAGTTCTTTTTACTAGTACTATTTATAGATCTTATAAATCTTAATAGTAGTATTTAAAGTAACTATAAGTTAAATATTTTATTTAAAATAACTATTAAAGAGATTAGATATCTTATTACTAGACTTTTAAATAGTAAGACGCTTAGCTCTAATACTATTTCTAATAAGATTATTAAGACTATTCTTTTTTACTATAATATCTAGCTTATATATATAATTAATATATATTTTAGCTTTAAATAGTAACCTTTTACCTTTAATAAAACTACTATAATTATTTTATAGAAAAAAAAATAAAGAAAGACTATTTAATAATTGTAAGCTACTAGCTAATTATACTTAAGAATACTATAATAGAACTTATAAAAAGGTACTTATAAACTAAATTTAAAATATAGTAAAGACTTATAGCCTTTTATCTTAAATCTAAATTAAAATATAGCAATAATAGTCTATATTATCTATAATAGACCTTCTTATTTTATATATTTAAATAACGTAGTACGTTTAACTAAAATATATAATTTTTATACTTAGTCTTAACTAAATTAAAGTATTTAATAATCTATTTTATATTAAACTAATTATAATTCTTGAAAAAAAGAACTTTTTAATATAAATTTAGTAGTATATTGAAGAATTTCTTTAGAGTTAGTATATATAACTAGTTTTAAGATTATAAGTTAGTAACTAGCTTAGTATATAAAGTAGTATTTTATAAGGCTCTCTTCTCTTTCTAATACTTTATCTTTTCTTTATATTTACTCTACTTAAAGAGTTTTAAGTAGTTAGTAATAATATCTTAAGCTTTAGCTTTATTAATAATATTAATCTAATAGCTTAAATACTAACTATTAGTAAAGTTTATACTTAATTTTTAAGTAATAAATAGTTTATTATAATATATAATTTACTCTAAAAAATACTAGCTTATATACTTTATTCAAAGTAAAAAAAACTTATAAACTAACTTTTAGCTTTATTTATTTAAGCTAATATTTAAAGTATTTAATTTAAAAAAAATAAATATATATTTTAAATATATAAGTTAACTTAAAGCTTATATAAAGGGTATAGCTTAACTGTATTACTTAAAAGAGTAAAAAGGGTCTTTTATACTTGAGTTAGATTATAATATTAGTATAAAGTTTATTAGCTAGAAATATAGTTATAATCTATATAGTAGTTATCTAGCTTAATATACTTTATAAAACTTTAGAATAAAGTACATTAATAAATCTATATAAGCTATTAAAATATACTAAGTAAGCTTTTACTAAAAGATAAAATAACTATCTTTATTATACTATAGAAGCTTACTAAAGAACCTTTATTATAGGTTTTAAAAAGAAAACTAGTATTCTACTAGTAAATATATATATACACGCTTTAAGTATTTAATATATACTTAGTATATACTAAGCTTTAATAAAGTTTAAAATTAATATAGTACTTAACTAAATCTAAATAAGTATAAAGTAATTAAAACAACTTTACTAAAGGTCCTATATATACTAAGAAAGATTTAAAGTATAGTTCTTTACTCTATAAAAGTATATTAGTAGTAATATATAATATATAGTACGTTCTAAGGTAGTTATAAAGGCCTTTTTAGTAATAAAATAGAAATAATATTAGGCTACCTACTAACTTAGTAACAGAGTATATACTTTTATAGCTTAAAAGATACTATAGTATTTTAACTGTAGAAAGCTCTATATATAGCTCTCTAAGACTATAGCTATAGCACTATTTCTTTTATACTTAGAGGTACTTAAGCTAAATATCTAACTATTTTATATTAATATTCTTAATATTAGTTTTAGTTATAGCTATAGATAAGGTTTCTAAACTATTAAATATATACTCTTATTCTATCCTCTTTATAATAGATTAAGACTTCTAAAGAAGTACTAAATAGAGAGTCTTTAATAGCTTCTTATAGTTTTAATACTAGCTATATATATTATCTAATAGTTTATTATTAGTAAAGCGCTAGGTTAATTCTATACTATATTCAAGATTAACTAAAAATCTATTTAAAATTAGTAACCCTTTTAAAGATTAGAAGATTAAAAGTAAGTAAAATAGAGAGAAGAAGAAATTTTTAGCTAGAAATAGTATTAAAAAGTTAGATAGTAAATAAAAGATAAAGAAAAAGTATATATAAGTGTAACTAAGTTATATATATATAAAGAAAATAATATAGTCTAGTAATAAATATTAAAGTATACTAAGTTTAAGAAACTTAGAATAAAAGGACTCTTTCTATTTATTATAAATATATAGTTTATTAATAATAATAAGGTAAATAGCTTTATAAAAAGAAGGCTACTTAATTACGTCTTCAAAGAAGATATTACTTAATATAATTTTAAGACTAAGCTATACGTATATATACTTCCTATCTATAATCTATTAACAGCTCTTTTTACTATTAGTTAAACTATTTAATATAGATAGCTATACTCCTTAAAGCTACTATGTTGCTTTATACTGATTACTCTTAATTACCCTTAAGAGGCTAATAGTTAGTATAATACTTAGGTTTAGTATATAAAGTAGGCTAGATACTTAAAAGATAAGTATCTTTCTAAACCTATATTTTACAACTAATATAACGTCTTACTAGGCTTTTAACGTCTCTAGAGCTTTAAGCTACTTAACTCTTATCTATTAAATACCAAACAGCTATTTAATTAATTATATAAATATAGAAGATAGATAGGTTAGTTAAAAAGTATCACTAGAGAACGCTATATTAGCGTCTTTAGTACATATATATACCTTATAGCCTACTCTATAGGTTAAGATACTATTATAATCTTATTATTAAACTATTATATAATAGACTTAGAGCGGTTTTAAAACTAAATTAAACTAACTCTTAAAATTATTATACATTTAGATCTTACAACTACTACCGCTACTAAAATATATAATTATACTAGTAAGCTAGCTATATTATATCTTGTTACTACTACTATAGTAAAAATAGAGTCTAGTTTAGTTTTACTACTATATTACTACTACATTTTAACTTTATATTAAGCTAACAATCCGCTACTAGTCTAACTTTACTTAGAATTTCAATTTTCATCTAGTTTTAATATAGATTATAGTTATAAAATCTAAATCTTATAATTTTACTTTTATTTTTAAGTCTAGCTTAGCTACTTAATTACTATACTAGATAGTAGAGTATCTTTATATAGTAAATTTTAGTTAAACTCTAAAAATCTAAGAATTTTTATTTTAGCGCTACTATCTAGTAAGATATCTTTAGATTACTAAATAGCTACTTCCTTATTAAGCCGGGGTTTTATAACCCTAGCGTAGCTTTCTAAAAAAGTTTTGGCTTTAGTTTTACATTAGTTTTATGTTACTTATATTATATAGAACTAGGTCTTATAACCGCTACTAAAACTAGAACTAGAATAATATTATAAACTTTTATTTATCTAGATATTTAGAGAAAAATAGAGATAGTTTCTAGATTTAAATTCTAAATCTAAATAGAATCTTATCTTATATCTAGTAGTATATTAGATTTTATTATTATAATATATATATCTACTAAATATAAAGTATATATAAAGATTCTTATTATTATAGATATAAAAATACTTCTTAAAACTAAAATACTATTAGTATAGTTTTAAAACTATCTATAATCTAAATATGATCTATTTAAATACATATAACTATTCTATAACCTTATTAAAACTAGATTTTAACTGTTTCTTAACTTAGAAGAAGGCCTCTAAGTTATTACTATATACAACTAAGATAGTTTTTAGGCCTTTTTAGTTGGAATTTGTATATAGTTAGAAATATAAGGTATTATTAACTTAATTAATATACTTCTTTAATTAAATTCTAATGATTAGAATAATATTTAGTTAATAAGACTAAAAAAGTTACTATTAGGCCTCAGACCCTTTAGACGTCTACTTTCTAAAAGGGAATAGTATAGTAAATACGTACGATCATCTAAGGGTCTAAGCAGACTAAGACTACTAAGAATATTAGCTTGTGATTTTACCTTATCAGTACGATAGAATTTAATATTCTAGTAAATATAGTAGAAATACTTAAAATATTTAAAAAAGTAATGATAACTTAGCTATAAGATAGTAGCTATTTACCTTACATTGGAGTCTATTATACTTTATTATATTTGAAAAAGAACTAGAAGATACTAAAAATAATAATAAAGCACTAGAATCTAGCCTTAAAAAGCTGATAAAATATTAATTAAAAAAAGATAAACTACTATTTATAATAACAGTAGACTCTAGATATAAATTAAATATATTTAGATATCTAGATTATAAATATAACAAGATTGAAATAATTAAAAATAAGTTTATTACTAGCATATAATAGGTAAGTTACTAGATATATTCAATTTAGATATAAAACCTAATCATTTATCTAGTATAATGAACTTTCTAATTGGGTCTAGTAATTATATTATTAGATCTAGTAGAATGGTATCATTAGATCTTATTTATATTATGTTAGTAGTAATAATATTATATTAGTAGTAATAATAATGTATAAAGTAATAAAGAGGATAACAACAATATTAAAAATATTAATTATTATTAAAGCTCTAAGGTACTAAGATTAGTAAGTATATTTAATATAATCTAGATTTAATACTAATTATAATATAGACTAATTCTCTAGAGTACTAGTAACTAAATAAAATAAAATATTATATTCTAGCCTACTTAGTATCAATATATCTAGCTATACTAGCTACTTTAGCTCCTATAGAATCTAAATTCTCTTAAGGCTTAGATATATTTACTAAAAAGAGAAATTAATTAGCTAAGGATAGTATAAGTATTATACTGTGTCTAAAAAACTAGGCTCCCTATTTAGATAAGAATAATAATATTAGGAACCTAGCTAAAAATACTAAAGATACTAAAAATAATAATAAAAAGAACAGCTGAATCTAATTATAATAGCTCTAAGCTAATTAATAACCTACCTACTAGTCTAAAATAAGCCTAGTTCTTATTAGATAGATAATCTAGAAGAGGATCTAGAAGGATAAAGTCTAGAAGATCGATTAATTATATTAGTTTCCTGTTCTAATCTAGACAACAATAGTAGTAAAAATAACTTAGCTACTAATACTAGACACTCTAATAGATCTAGTAAATCTAGATCTAGTCAGACTAGATTTAATAAAACTAGACCTAGGTCTACTAGTCTAGTTTTAGATACTATAGAAGATACTACTACTAATTACTAAACTTGATCTTCTATAGATAAGCTAAGTTAATTTTATTCTACTATATAGATTACAATATAGCTATAACCTTTCTAAGTTACAATTTAGTAGTATATATTAGCTTAGAATACTAGAATAATGTAAGATACTTGAATAAGCTTAGATTTTAATATTTAAATCAGTTTTAGTATAGAAGGTTTGAATATTAAGTTCTAGAACTTTTAGTAATAGTATAATGTTTAATATTGTATCTAAAAATAATTTAAAATTATTCTGTTTCTAGAAATTCTAATCTAGATTAATTCTAAGCTAGACTGGAACCGAACCAACAAATTAGCTCTACATATAATTTAAACGAATCAAACCAAACTAGATCAATTTAGATCAATTTAGATTACTAGATTCAATTTAATATACTACCTTCTATAGAGTCTAAATACTCTAACGATATAAATAATAGCTACTAAATTAAAAAGCTAACTTATTAGCTCTATCTAAGATATAGTCTAATCTAAAGGAAGTTAAACAATACTTGATATATCTAATTTAAATCACAAAAATTATTCTAATATACTATAGATAGAATAAAGAATCTTATCTTATAGACTCTCTTAAAAGCTTAAAATCAGTTATTTTAATAGCTCTAATAGAGTTATAATAGAGCTATAAGTATTTAAATAATATTAATCTAGATTATAGAGAGTAGTAAAACTATATAAATACGTTATAAAATTTAATACAGAGTTTTATTTCTAGAATAATAAAGTCTATATAACTATAATATTTTAATTTAGTAATCTAGATATATAAATAGCTAAATTATATAACAATTTTCTTTAGAAAATTAAGCTAATCTAGTTAGATATTAATTGAAATGCAACTAGATTTTAGTACATATTATAAATAGTATATTACCAGCTAGAAACTATATTTAAAAACTAAAATGAAAAGCTATACTAGAGTTATATAAATTCATTCTAAAGCGAAATTAGCTATGTAACAATCTAAAGCTATCTTATATCTAATAGACTTAGAAGAAAGACTTCTAGGTTTTAGAGTTTAGACTAAAATTCAGTATAGATCTATATTCTACTATCTAATGTAGTAATAAATTAGCTCAATCTTCAGTAGTTTTAGTTTTCAGTCTAACTCTTGTTAGTAAATTACTAATATTTGTCGTTTTTACTTCTTACCTATAATTTAATTCTATAGTCTTAAGTCTCTTATTTGGTATCTAAGAAATAAAAAGTATTAGCTTATAGAGAGTATCTTAAAACTATAGGTTTATTAAATTTCTTAGTAAAATACTAAGAGAAAAGATAGCAAAATATTTTTTATCTATTATAGAACCTAAAAGAGCTAACTATAAGAGTACTATAAATCAGATTTAGATTTTAAGTAGAAGCTTAAGCTAACTTTGTCTTTAGATATATATTTAGCTCTAAAATACTAAGACTACTTCTTTAGCTTATTGCTTAGAGTATAAAGAGATAGAGATACTACTATATTAATCTAGTTCTAATTCTAGCTATATAGACTCTATATATATATATATAAGCTATAGATAAATTAGAGTCTATTTAGTTATAAACTAATTTAAACTAATTTACTATATTATAAAGAAATTTAATTATACTTATTTTAGCTATTTTGATTATTAATCTAAATTAAGGAATTAATTTCTATAATAGTAGGTACTTACTTTAAATAAAAAATTTAGCTAATATACTATTTTAGAAATAATTTTTAATGTCTCTATAAGACTTTAGTGTTTCTTTCTATATACTTATACAACAAATTAGGTAAATAGTATAGAAATTAATTTATAACTCTTTATACAACTTTATAGTTTCTATACTAGATAACAAACTAGATAGAAAGTATTTAAGTATTAAAAATATACTAGATTACTAAGTATACTACTATAATAGACTTATAACTACTAATAATAGTAAATATTAAAGATTTAAGAAAATTTTTTATTATAAAGTAAGCTTTTAGATTAAATCTACATTCTATAATATTATTAGTAGGGGCCGCTATTATAAGATCTAGGGTTAATAATTTTATTTTTACTCTTAGACCTAGCTTAGCTCAGAGGCTCTATTGATTCTCTGTCATCTTTCCTATTGTAGTCATTTTTGGCTATATCTAGCCGTGTGCAAGGTCTTATGCGCCGTGCTCTTTAGCCTTGGCGCGCTGGTAGGAATAAGGAATGTTGGTGATTGCAGAGCGTTTGAGGCCACTGGGACTACTTGAGAAGGTGCAGAAGTACGATCACCTCACCGTGAATCTTATTTGTCGACAAAATTGGTGTACCAGTGCCATTGAGCCACCGAAAAAAGTAAGCGCGTTGACAATGCCATGCAGCTGACAGGCATGTACAGCTGCCAAGATCGAAAGTGATCGGATAGGGCAATGTTTGCGACTTCGTGTCGATACCACCTCCTCGTACAGCGTTGGGTGAGCGCTGCATTCATCTGGCCCCGCTGTGATGCTGGAAGTGAGCAGGCCGAGTTCTTTCAGATACGGTACACGGCTGGAGTTTATATCGTCCTGAAATAGTCCGCCAACTGGGAGCTTTGGTAGAAACCAAGCGCGAGAATGCAATCGAACGTTCAGAATATGTCCGCCATGATACAATGGGTTGGTTCCTCTCGAGCAGTCTAGTATGCTAGGATCGAAATGGCTACAAGATGCCCATATCAGCTCAACCGCCTGCGAGCCGCGTATATGGCGCCGAATTTCAAGGATTCCCCGTTTGGACTCTCACGTAAGCAACAGCGGCCGACCTCGTGGCTGGCTGTGGCAAGTAGGGACTGAAACCAGGTATACGCATCCTACGCAAAAGTGCAGCGTTATCGGCCTACGTCTCTATTTAAGAGGGGGGATTTGCTCTTCATCTCTCGTTGCTCGCTCACCAATCGATTTGCTTCTCTCCACCGTTCAACAATTTATCAAAATATCGGGCACTGTAAAGTTCAGCAGCCGCGTCAAAAGCAACAGATCAACTCTCCCAAAACCATCACAGAATGCGCATCCCCCTCCTTTTCTCTATCGCAGCCCTTGCAGCCCTAACGCACGCTCAACTCTCCGTCTCGCTCGGCGACGACAATGACAACCATGATGGTGGCCTAATTGATTTCGACTCCAATGACGACAGAGACTCACGGAAATCCAGCAGCTCCTCCATCTCCTCAGTCACCAGCGCCGCGACATCCTCGATTTCTTCGCTGTCGTCTGAACTGTCTACGGCGGCTACCGCGACCGACGCCAGCGCCATCAGCTCTTCGATTCAAGAAGAAATCAGCCGTGTGAGCAGTTCGGCGTCTTCGGCAACGGCGACAGCAGATGCAGCGGCAGAGACCATGGGTAGTCGAATTGGTGGCGTGGCGATATTGGCAGCGGCGGGGGTGATGGCGGTGATTTGAGACATGATAGAAAATGTGGCGGCTACGGCATGGCGTGCGGCGTCGAGCAAATCAATGGGATCCATATAGGTTGACAATCTTGAGTTGAGCTTGAAAACATCGATTCTGTGGTACTCTGGCGTTGCATTGTAGTTGAACTTGAGGCTCGAAACACGATTATCTTGCATGGAGCATTATCTAGTCTTGGTGATGTGTTGTGGCGATACTGAAAAACAAGTGCAGCTACTGCGGTATACTCCCAGTTCTTGACATAAATGTTGTCCAAGGGTAATCGTCGCTGGCAGTGGATTGTGTTATCATAGCACTCTCCCAAAAATGAATGGCGAACGTGCGGGCAGTGCCAGTCTGACCTCCGCGCAGTGCCCACAGCTCTTTCAGCCGCCAACAAAATTATTGGAGCAGGACCATGCGTGCGATGCGATATTCACACGAGGATAGATGAAGGGTCTCAACAAATTTTGGGCAAGATCTCCTGGCTGGAACATGATCAGGATGAGCACGGCTGCAATGTGTGTCTCTATTTATGATTTACCGTTGGTGAAGAGGTTGTTGCCTGAGTACCTAGCATGATCGAGGACGCTTGTCGAACCATCCTTGTTTCATGCACTCACCACTCTAGTACCGCCTTGATAACAGTCCCACTATGTAGTGCAGCTAGAGCATCCTTCCACGCCTCTGCTGGGTAGCGCTTTTCGAGCCGGTCCAGAGGGAGCTGCCCTGTCCGATACCAGTCGATCAGCATGGCAATGCTGTGATCTGGGTCTGCGTCTCCCTGAATGGTGCCGACAAAGTGGATGCCATCTGCATTTGTACGTCAGCCTATATGGTATTGGCGACTTATCCGTTCGGCACAAGAAAGACAAGGTGGAAAAATACCACAACCTGGTCATAGGTGACGGTTGTGGGCTTCGAAGCGCTATGCTTACCTTTCATGTGCTCTGGAAGACCTATCGAAAGCGTAGAGCCAGGGCCACTATTAGTGATTTGTATTACAGTACCAAGCGGACTGACCGCTTTGAGAGCCTCTTGCAATACTGCTGGAATACCAGTAGTATCCACGATTATGGAGGGTCCGAGAGGTAGCGGCGCAAAGTGATCGTACGGTGGCAACATCCGTATCTGCGAAGCCAAGCTATTGCCACTGCTTACGCTGCTGCTATTGATTTGATGTGTAACGCCGAATTCCTTGGCTTTGTCCAGCCTGGACTGAACTAGATCGATGCCGACAATAGTCTTTACTCCACGAATACGTGCTGCCTGCGAGAACAAACACGTAAGCTCAAACGTGTCATTTTAAGTTGCTGTTATCGCCAAATAACAGCGCTAACTCCACAAAGGAACCACTTCTAGCTTACCGTGACCGCAGATATACCCACCGCTCCGAGTCCAATGACGGCGACTGTATCGGTCACCTCTGGCTTCGCAACGTTGGTGATAGCACAAGCGCCTGTTTGAACGCCGCAACCTGAACGTTTGAAAGCTCGTGAGCTCGGGAAAGACTGCGAGCTGTGGGAACATGAACTCACCAAGCGGAGCGAAGATGCTCATTTCAGCCTGCTCGCGAATAAGGAGCTTTGCATTGACCACGGAACTCTCCTTCACTGATGACAAGAATGGTTAGTCTGATTATATTTAAAGCAACGGTTCCGTTTCCGCATGCTGACCAAGAGCAATACTGCTGAAGCTACTTTGCCCGAAGTAACCTGCTGGAATGATTCGCTTGCGTCCAGTTCCGTCATCGAGTAGTCTCCCATCTTCACGGTCATTGGCAAGCATGTAATTGGGTTCGCAAGCATGTATCGTTAAAGGGTTGTTTTGACGGCAATGCGCGGGGTGACCCGTATGACACATATAGCAAGCTAGAGCAATAGGGGTCAGCACAATGCATTCCGAGAGAGCACATAAGCGGGTGTATTTTGCTTTCAAAATGCGCGTATTCAATCACCGCCTCCTGCTTCAACGACTGAAAGCCCTTGGAAAATGAACAGAAGAAACAGTCTGGAGACGGCAGACTTACCCCCGCATCGCGGGAATGACAAGAGCACTGGATCTCCAACCGCGCATCGACGGACTGATGGATGTGTCCTTAGCACAATACCGGAACCTGGCTACGCCGTTAGAACACTATAAGGAAAGAAACATCAAGCGATCGCGAAGTGGAGATCTGACAACGGTATGGCTGTGGTGAGAATTGATGGTATAGAAATGCTAGGCAACGGATCGTAGCCGTGCTAGCGTTGCTCATCTCATATGTGCTAATGATGTTCTGAGAACCGTAGCAAGTGACCCTATGCTAAGCTTCTAGAACTACACCTGGCTCAACCTTTGCGCGTCTCTGTGGACTAGATACGCGATGCCGTAGGCGCCACTAAGCGGCTTAGATGGATGACTGACCTTCATGACCCAAGATGCGCGGGCATATGCCACCAACGTTCTGCACATCTGTATGACAAATGCCAGTCGCTACTGTCTGGACCAGTAGCTCGTGTTCTCCGGGTTCTCGTATTAGCACATCCTCTAATCGCCACTCACTCGGCGAGTAGGTAACGAGGGCTTTGCACGGCAGTGCATAGTCTGCAGGCTTCATGACTAGTGTGTAAAACCAGGCGGGAGAGGGTCGTGACCGTGACAAGCCAGAAAGACGGCATATGTAAGGAAGTACAGAACACCCCACGAAGACCCCGGACTAAGTATGCCCCGAGAGCTTTATGAGCTTCATCGACTGGCCTCGGCAGCAAGTGGCTGATGCACATTGACTTTGTCGCCTGGGAACGTGTACTAAGTGGTGACGCGACTGAACGGACTGGTAGCAGCAGCGGCGTTGGCGTCGAAGCTGAATAGTGTCGTGAGATACAAGGCAACAAAGCGGGTGATGTCGTCAGTAACGCTGGTAGACGGACTGACACCTGATAACATAGGAGCGGTTCGTGTTGCAGCAGCCGTGGCAGGAGCAGCTTTGGGGGTTTTCGCAGTAGTTGAAGTAGACGTGGCAGATGCGCCGGAAAGCGTAGTGCCGCCCAGCACGTATCCTTTGGTACTGAACGCCGAGCTTTGCTTTGCTGGTGCTTGCGCGGCTGCAGAGGAGGCAGACATGATTGCCGCTCGAAGGGCTGCCGCGTTGGCACCCTTGACTGTGTCTGACACCACACCGTTTCTCAATATTAGGAAGGTGGGCATTCTGCGGAGCAATCAGTAAGAGGCACCCAGCGATGGAGCTATTGAAATTCGTACGCTGATATGCCGTATTGACGGGCAATGTCTTGTTGACTATCGACATCGACCTTGACAAAGACCAATTTCCCTGGCTTTGCCTCTGACTGCGCAAGTTGCTCGAAGACGGGACTGATCATTTTGCAAGGTCCACACCCTTGTCGGACACCAATTAGCTTACAGGCAAGAGTCATGTCTCGGGGCTTCGAAGCATCTTACAATCAGCATAAAAGTCCATCACGACGTAACTGGATGATGATATGATAGCAGACAGGTGTGACGATGAGGTGATGGCGGTGACTGGCGCCATGACAACTGCCTTTGGGGATCACGAATTTGGGAGAGCGATGTTGAGTGTCGCAGCGGCGTGACTTGGATTATCGCTCGACGTTGGGTACTCTATACAAAGATTCACATCCGCGAGCTGAAGAAGAGAAGGTAACCTTTGTTCATGAAGTGTGACACGTGACTCGTGAGACACGTGACTCGCGCCATGGACGCGTCATGTAGGGCTGAGACGCGTCTGCTATAGAGCAATCCATGCATCCCACCTCTGTTGCGCTGCGACATATTGCTGCGCTCGCTGGACCGTCTGCATCGACCGTTTCGATGCTGCGCAAACCCTTCAAGCCACCGCTTCTGTCGCAGCGGCCCTTTGGAAATGCCCGATCCGGAGATGAATTCCCTGTCCCCGACAGCAAGAAGAGGCGCCTCGACCCTCCACAACACATTTCGTCCTCTGTTCCTAGTGATGGTAGCGACGTTGAGACATCCAGCATATCTATGGCCAGCACCCAAGCAAATCTGAGCTCGCCCATCGCATCTGATCCAAGCGGCGTATCTCGCCACACGGAAGATTTCTATAACATACTTTGGTAGGACAGCCACCTCTGCTGGACCTCAGACTCACACACTCACGCATCTTCCAGGCGCAAACCTTCTAACAAGAAGCATAAGACCTGGGACGGAGATGGCATTTTGACTCTCACGGATACCACAGCCCGACTGTTTGATGTTTCGGGCAAAGAGATGGGCTGCATACGGCACACCACACCCATATTCACTGGATCAGTCTTGTACATGTCCGGGAAAGAGGTCGAAGTCGAGTCTTCGATCGCTAAAGCGGAATACTTAGCTGGCAAGCCATTCATCGGATCAGCTGGAAAGCCTACAGTGAGAGAGCTCGATGAGCAACTGCGGACGAGCGTAAAGTTCAATTCTAAGCCTTTGACTCCGCGAAAGAACGAGATCGCCCACCACGATGACCCTCATGACCCGCCAAAGCCGAAAATTTTTGTGCCCTCTGCGCAAAGCTCACTGAAGTCTCAATACAAAAACCCTATGCAAGACAAGAGCGCTGCACCGCAACCAAGTGGGCCAGGTCCAGTACCACGTCATGACGCGGAAGCCGCCGACGCCATCGTAATGACACGATTGCGGGAGGTTCTAAAAGGCAAACAACTTGTCGACGTGGTCGTCGACCCCATACTCTGCAAGAGTCTGCGGGAGCATCAGAAGCAAGGTGTCAAATTCATGTACGACTGCGTGATGGGCTTGAAACCACAAGGCGTCAATGGCTGTATTCTGGCCGATGAGATGGGTTTGGGCAAGACTTTGCAAGTCATCACACTCATCTGGACGCTCATGAAGCAGAATCCCATCTACAACGATCCGCCGGTGATCAAGAAAGCTGTCATCGTATGTCCGGCAACTGTCATAAAGAACTGGAGAAAGGAGTTTCGGAAGTGGCTTGGAGAGAGCAGAGTAGGTGTCTTTATCCTCGATGGGCCTAAAGCGCGCTTGAAAGACTTTACGCATGGACGTGCGTACAACGTGATGATAGTCGGATACGAGCGGCTGCGGATCGTATCAGCGGAGCTGCAGAAATGTTCCAACATCGATCTTGTAGTGGCCGACGAAGGTCATCGACTCAAGACGGCGAATAACAAATCAGCGCAAGCTATCAAGTCCTTGAACACTGACCGGCGCATCCTTCTCTCCGGAACGCCGCTCCAGAACGACCTGAGCGAATTTTTCTTTGCTGTCGACATGGTGAACCCAGGCCTTCTCAGCAAAGCGAACACGTTCAAGAAAGAGTTTGAGACGCCCATCATGAGGAGCCGACAGCCCGACGCGACCACGAAGGAGGTCGAGAAAGGCAAAGCGAGGGCAGCTGAACTCTCTGAGCTAACGAACATCTTCATGCTGCGACGCACGTCGGACATCCTTGCCCAGTATCTACCGCCGAAAACAGAAACCATCTTGTTCTGTAGGCCAACTTCGGTCCAGGCGCAAGTCTATCGAACAGTCCTCTCGTCCCCGGTATTTGGCGCGGTGCTGCGCTCACCCGAGACCGCTTTCAAGATGATCGATACGCTAAAGAAGCTCTGCAACAGCCCGAACCTCTTGAAGAAGAAACGTGATTCTGGGCCAGAAAAGAACGGCGAAACTATCGACACGCTTCTCTCGGAAATACCGTCGTCCCTCTTGAACTTTCCTGGGGCTAGCGGAAAATTGCAGGTGCTGGACAGCATCCTTCATCAGATACGGAACAGGACCGAGGAGAAGGTGGTGATTGTATCTCATTACACGAACACTTTGGACTTCATCGGTGGTCTACTGGAGTCGCTCTCGTACTCTCACCTGCGCCTAGACGGGACGACTCCGACCTCCAAGCGTCAAGGGATCGTGGATCAGTTCAATCGAAGCGATGCCGACGACTGCTTCGCTTTCTTGCTGTCAGCCAAGGCTGGCGGTGCAGGCATCAATCTGATCGGCGCAAGCCGATTGATCTTGTTTGATGTCGACTGGAACCCAAGCACCGACGAGCAAGCCATGGCGCGTATCCATCGAGATGGTCAGAAACAACACTGTCGCATCTACCGCCTGCTGACGCAAGGTGCTTTAGATGAGAAGATATTTCAGCGTCAAGTGGCCAAGCAAGCGCTTGCGGAAGCCGTAGTCGATGGCAAGGTCAGCGAGAGCACATTTACTGCCGACGAGCTAAGGCGGCTTTTCGAGCTCGATGAGTCGCCAGTGTGCCAGACGCACTCGTTGCTGGGTTGCACATGCGAAGGAAAAGGCTCAGAGGTAATCGAGGAAGCATCAGATGCGACCTTGGATGATGGTGCGAATGCAGACGACCAGTCAAATGACAAGGGCACCGCCTCTGCTGATGACGAGCTCCTAGACTTGCCTACATTAGTCAAGGCGTCGACGGTGAACATGAACGCGCAGGAGCAGAGGATTGAGCGACAAAAGCGCAATCCCAAAGGCAGTAACCAGGCGGAGAAGCAGCGAATGCTCGCACTGATGAAATATGAGCACTTCGACCCCAAGCACCTCCAGCAGGCATCAGTTGAGGACGCGCCGAGCATTTTGGATGATGAGGTCTTGTTTGAGGTGCTGAGAGACACCGAGAAGATCGGTTACATCTTCACTAAGACGAGGACGGGATGATGAAGCCAATCGATCTCGACTCGATCTCGCCACATGATAAACGGGCGACACATGTAGTGTTATGTTCAGCATAGCGAAGGAGTCAGGCTGGGCGTATGATGTAAATTATACCGACATCTATTACTTAAACATAGATCAACCATGTCAATAGCTGCGCGAAGAAATCTCACCGCGCAGACTCTTCTCGCGTGAGGTAACCGTGTCACTGAATGCCTCAGTCGGGCGTGAGATCTGCTTACGGAAGAGCGCAGAACGTCCGCATAGGAAGACAGACACATGACTAGCGACCAGTGAACGAATAGTGCGAGTAAAAGGGCATGTTGATGGATGGGTAGGACTGAGCTTATCCCAAGCGCGAAATGTGAGTATATCAAGTGACATTCATTGCTCTGTATTCATATAACAAGGAGACTTTCAGGCTGCCGACTTCTCACTTCCGAGCCTAACAGCACCTCGAGAAGCACCCTCCCCCTCAGCGATAGGCCACTCTTCCGGCCTCAGCCAGAACTTGTCATGGCTTGGCTGCCCCTTCGTCATGCCTCCAATGTCTAGTGGGTCAATGAAGGTTTCCCACCTAGGGCGCCGGTCAATCCAGCCGGGCCCAACACGTTCGGTGGTGGCGTCTACATCCAGATAGGTGTTCTTCGCCCGAGGCAGGAGCGTACCAGGGTGGATGATGTTGAGCCAGTAGGTGTACACTACCATCTGAGCCGCCTCGAAGACGTAGAGGTACCTGGACGCCTTTATTAGCAATGCTGTCATTGCCGTACGAGGCTGTATTAGAAGGGACTCACCACTCCTGCCCGGACGTTACCCGACAAACGCTTCCACACTCGTACAGTGACGTCGCGGAAAACGCCTGTATCGCGCGAAACAGACAGCGCGACAATATGAGTGTCGAGGTCCCAAACAGCATGAAACACAGCATGCGCACCCGCCGCGTCAAGACGCCCGCTCGCTGCGCGCGTCGGTACATCACCCCCACAATCGCCAGATAGGTCACCTCCACCACCGCCTGCAGCACCAGGGAGATACTAATCAGCGTCGTGCCAACCTTGTACTGCGTCGCATCCGGCGGCACCTCTGACAGGCCGTCGGCAATCCTCGGAGCGCCCGCTCCAGTCAAGCTCTCGACGATCATGCCCAGGTAAACGAACACCCAGATGACGCGATACGGATGCAACGGAGCGTGCATGGGCAGGTACACCATTAGCCGACCCAGGATATTGTATTCGGCTGCGGCGTAGATGGGCGGGCCGGCGTAGACGAGAACGGCCTGAGAGATATAGAGAGCGCGGTTGAGATCGGAGTTTTCGGTGCGGAACGTGGAGGCGGCGCGTACGATCCAGCCAGTCATGAAGACGAGGCCGCCCCAAACCATGAAGAACATGAGGCGCCATGATTTGTAGCGGCTGTGAGGGGCTTGTCAGTGGAAGGATGGGGGTGGGAGCTGTAAGGCAGGGAAGATGAGGGTGGCGTACATATTTTGGTAGATGTGCACGAAGAGCGAGATCCCGATGAGTATGGAGAAGGCGATGGCGGCACCATGGTTGGGCTTGTAAGGATAGAGGCTCGTGGAAGCGTCTTGGTGGTCTGAAGCCATCTTGAATTATTTGCACTATGTTGAACGACGGAGGTGAGGATGTCAGCGGGACCTCATGTCATTCAAATATTGCCTGCGAACATGGAAGGATGGTAAAAAGACGAGACACTAAGCGAGCTGAGCCATGCAAGGCTCCAGGCTCCAAAATTAGGAGACTCTACTCAGGGTAACCTCGACGAGAGGTCTGAAGGAGAATAGCGGAGCGTGGATAAGTGCAGTTGACCGATGTTCTTAATTCGCAACCATGCAGGAAATGACAGCTATTGCCCTAAATTTGATCACGCATGCATGGCGGAGTGGCCGCTGCTTAGTGGTCTGACGAGGCAGCGAACTCAGGTCCCGTCCTCACCTTCACGAATCACGACAAGCGCGGTCCGTCCGCACGCATGTCAGCTTTCACACGGGAAGCTATCCTGACTCCGACTATTGACAGAGGACAACAGGCAAAGGTCAGCGTTCCGGTGAAGGGAGATCGTCGTTGCGAGGACATGGCTCAGCACGTGGCAGTGTCTGTATCCCCGTTTCATCACTCCACCCCATGCTAACCAGATCGGGGTCGGTACCGCGCGACTGGATGAGACAGCCCAGGCTGCACAATTACTCCACGGCTGATCTTTATACCACCGTACTAGAAATCATAATGATGGAAATTTCAAGCCATGATGCGGATATCTTCAAGACTGTCCACACCTGGTGTGCTCTTCGAGATTCACTAGCCGGCCTGAAAGACTGATCAGCGGTCGTATTCACATTGCAATGCCATGCTAATTCCAACGCCATTGCCATGCTGTTCCAAATTCACACGCCCTCCTCCTTCAAGATCACCTAGTCGTAGAGATCCATACCGTTCGGCTTCTCGTCCTCAATCTCCAATATGGCATCCTCATCATCCGAGTATCCATCCTCCATTTCCCGATCCTCGTCTTCGCTGTCGCCGTGGTTTGGCACCACCGCAATGTGACCATCGTCAATGATCACTTGAGCCGCTTCTCCGTCTTTGATACTGCCTCGCAGAATCAAAACGGCCATGCGATTGAGCACCTCCTTCTCAATCAGTCGCGCCAGTGGTCGAGCGCCGTATGCTGGCGAATATCCTGCATTGCCCAAATAGTCGCGTACTTCGTCCGTCATGTCGATGATGACATTGCGTCCATTGGAAAGAAGTCGCTTCTGAATCTCTTTCATCCTCACATCCACAATTTTGCGGATCTCTTTCTTCGTCAGCCGATTGAAGATGACGATGCTGGAGATACGATTAAGGAACTCCGGCAGGAAGTAATTGCGCAATGCCCCCATGACCATCTCAGATGTCGTTGGGTCGATCTTGCCGTCGGGTGCGTTTGGACGAGCAAGATACTCGGCGCCCAAGTTGGAGGTCATGACAACGATGCAGTTCTTTGCGTCCACGATACGGCCTTGCCCGTCAGTGATGCGACCGTCGTCCATGAGCTGCAGCAAGACAGTGAGAACCTCTTTAGCGGCCTTTTCGACCTCGTCGAACAGAAGTATCGAGAATGGTCGTCGGCGGAGTGCTTCCGTCAGTTGCCCACCCGCGTCGTGTCCAACGTAGCCCGGTGGAGCACCAATCATACGGCTGAGAGAGTGTCGCTCTTGGTACTCTGACATGTCGAAGCGGATCATCGCTCGCGCGTCGTCAAATAAGAATTCGGCGAGGGCTTTGGTTAACAACGTCTTGCCAGTACCCGAAGGACCACAGAAGAGAAAGCTTGGCGGCTGATTTGGGTTCGCAAGACCAGAGCGTTGGAGGCGAATCGCGTTTGAGACTGAGGTGACGGCTTCTTTTTGACCAACAACGATGTCTCCCAAGTTCTTCTCCATTCGTAGCAATTTGTCTTTCTCGGTCGTCCGCAATCGGGTCACAGGGATGCCAGTCCATCGCGCAACGATCTCATTGATCTGGTCGGGTCCTACCGCGTCCGTCAAGAGCGATTCGGCCTCCATAGAGCCGCGACGCGCATATAACTCGACCTCTGCTCTCGCCTTGTCGGCTTCAAGCTGTTCAATGCGGGCTTCGACATCAGGGATAGCGTAGTACTTCAGGTCGGAGGCAGTCGCCAAGTCTCGGTTGCGCTCAGCTTCTGCGCACTTCGTTTTGAGGTTGTCAAGCTTCATGCGCGCCTCTTGGATATCGGCGCTACGCTGCTTTTCGCTCTCATACTTTTCGCGGAGGGGCTTGAGCTCTTCATTAATATTCGCAGACTCTGCCCTGGCCTCTGCGAGCCGTGCTCTGGAAGCCTCGTCCTTCTCTCGCTCAAGAGCGTGGATCTCGATCTCAAGCTGACGCTGCTTTCGTTCTAGATTGTCTAACGCCTCCGGCTGTGACTCGCGTGTGACTCGCACGGCGGCCGCAGCCTCATCGATGAGGTCGACCGCCGAGTCTGGCAACCGTCGTTGCGTGAGATAACGTGCAGCGAGAGTAGAAGCTGAGACAATTGCAGCGTCCAGAATAGTGACACCGTGATGGACTTCGTACTTCTCCTTCAGTCCACGAAGAATTGAGACCGTCTCGGGTATGGATGGTTCTTTTACGAGGACTTGTTGGAAGCGTCGTTCGAACGCTTGATCCTTCTCGATGTGTTTGCGGTACTCGCTGAGTGTTGTCGCCCCGATACAGTGCAGTTGACCACGAGCCAGCATCGGCTTTAGTAGATTGGCCGCGTCCATTCCTCCTTCACCGCTGGCGCCAGCACCCATCAGCAGGTGCATCTCATCCACGAAGAGAACTATCATCTCTTTAGTATCTTCAATTTCTTTGAGCACGCCTTTCATACGCTCTTCGAACTCCCCGCGATATTTGCTGCCTGCGACTAAAGCGCCTACATCTAGTGACAAGAGCTTGCAAGCAGCGAGATTGGCCGGCACGTCGGCGTTAACGATGCGCGTTGCCAGTCCCTCGACGACTGTGGTCTTTCCAACACCTGGTTCGCCGATGAGGACGGGATTATTCTTTGTCCTTCGAGTCAAAATCCGGATGACACGTCTGATTTCATCTTCGCGTCCAATGACGGGATCGATCTTGCCCTCTCGCGCAAGAGAAGTCATGTCGATTGTGAACTTCTTCAGGTTCTCGTTCTCTGTCTCGTCGTCGGCAGTCTTCGAGTCCACGCGCTTCGTGCCGCGAATTTGCGATATTGCATCGTCTATGAGTTTTGTTTTTGGAACGTTCGCTTCTTGCAGACAACGTTGAATGGTCTCGTTTTGGCAAAGGGCCGTGATGAGATGGTCGATTGCAATGAAGCTGTCTTTCTGAGTCTTGGAGAGGTCATGCGCAGCGCGCAGCACCTTTGTGAAGGACGGTGCCATTGACACATGCTCCGGCGGCGGATCCTGGCTCGGCATGCGGACTAGCTGCTTCTTCATGGCGCGATCGAGCGCCTGTGGGTCGCCGTGCGCTCGCTCTACTACCTGTTTGAACAGGGAAGCCGAAGAGTGAGAAGCGTTGCCATGGTTCTGTTGATCTTTGGAAAGGTCTGGCGGTGGGTCGAGGAGAGAGACTGCCAGATGCACGGGTGCGATTTGAGAATGTGAATACTGAGTTGCCAGGTCCGAGGCATCACTCAGTGACTGAGTGGCCCGGTCGGTGAAGTTCATGTTGGCCGTCATTGAGAGTCTGCGCCCACAGGTTAGAGCAAGCGTGCAAGAGTGGGCGGAAGTGAGGAGAGTAAATGGGCAAATGAATGCGAAGAAAGAGGGGAAGCGGAGGTGCAGACATGAAGGTGCAAGCAAAGCAGCATTAGAGTCGAGTTAAGACACCAATGGACCAGCTGGCTCTCAGACGGCCAGACGCGGCGAGCAACGACGACGACGAGGGAGAGCTTTCCAGAGCCAACTCGACGACGCTGGACCCTTCGACGTCATTCTTTCCGTTTGTAGAAAGTGTATATGCACGTTTGCTGTCACTTCGACCTCTCACCACGTGACCATCTTGACAACCCTTCTCTCCATCGCTTGGCCGCTGCAACGTCCAACTTATCGTATCCGCGGCCCTGCGATGACCATTGGTTCCAAGTGAAGCCACGCAATGCTGTGGGCATGGCTTCGCTTCCCTCGTTGGCACTACTTTGGCTGGAGAAGCTTCTTGCTCTCAGACTCTATCTAGTAACGCGTCCTCATCCACGGTCATTGGCTTCCACTGTGAACATCATCTGTCGGAGTCGATAAAGCGCCTGTCTTAGGTGTCGGTCAAGCTTGGCCTGCCAAAAGTTTGAGAATCAGCTGCGATTATTCAGCGTGTAACTTGTACTGATGCTGGGGTCATAGATCAAGCGCACCCCAGCTTTGACCGTTCGACTCTATACATCATCATCTTCGTCTTCTAATGTCGAGGACTACTGCCATCGCCGATCAGCGGAGACGTATCATTGGAACTTCCGTCTTTATGCGGTCGTGCAAGGAACTGCGTAAGAGGATACCGGGTGACATTCCGCGTCTTACTCTCCGGTAACCAAATCATTATTTCCTGCCTGTAGAATTGCACCAAGCGACTCAATCTTCTCTACGACTTTTGCGCTAGAAGAAAGGTTCTCGCTGCTTGTAAGTGCACGGAAGACAAGCTGTTCGCACCGTTCACTCTGCAGTACCCTCAGCGCGTTCTCGAAGAATGACGAAACGCGATCTGTGGACCAATCTTCTGGTATCGTCGATAGGACCTGTCATTGGGTCAGCATGTTGATCAAAACACTGCTCATGCTATCGACGCACTTCTTCGATTGTGAACCATCTAGAGAAACGTCCAAGGAGCTCTCCAGTCTGCACGATCCCAGTACTCAAGTCCTCAACGGATAGAAACTCTCGCAACAGGTGTCTAAAAAGCTGCGATTGCTCGGTATGTGAGGGCAGCATTGAGTTATCTCCCTTGCCGTCCACTGGTCCATAGGTCCCCGCGCCGCCAAGCACGCAGTAGCTCACGGCCGTGTCGAAGTCGCCCAGACCGTGTACGAGCAGTTGGATTGCATCATCATGTCGTCTCTGTCGTCCGCTGAGAATGATCGACTCGGGCACTAGCAAATTCTTGTACGGCTCGATGCGGTCAAGTATGCCCACAGTATCATATTGCGAAGCCGCGGCATGACTGCCTCCGAGGAGCTGTAACAAGCGCAGGCGGTTCGACCACCAAGCAGCGTTTATCGCGTTGTCTGTCGCAAACTGGTTGTAGGTAGGTTTTGGTGCCGCCAGGGCTCGATAGGTCTCGTAGGATGTCCTCAATGCCTCTTTGGCCTCCTCTGAACTCTCGACTTCACCTAGCACAGAGTCTAGATAGTAGCCGATCAAGTCATTGGCGTATTGCGAAAGCTACACTGGATCAGCCACGGCCTTTACAAGGAAAGGAAGCTTACATTGTTGCCAAACACGAGTCGCTCTAGGTACTCCTTGACGGCGTTCGGAGCGCGTGCCTTCAGAAGCTCAATGACTTCGCGCGCATCAAAGCGCACTTGGCTTTTCGTATCCGCAAAGACGCGCACTCCCATTTGCGGATTCCGCAAAGCGAGCCATGTTCCATACTCGCGGACCATCTCCTTATCTTTCCGTTTGATCAAATAATCGCGAACTTCCTCTTCTCCATCGCCCAGTTCGCCGCCCGCGTCCGTCGCTCCTTCGACAATGCGCTTCCAAGTTTCCAGAACCTTAGGGTACTGGCGACGGCCTTGATACAGACGACTTAGAATGTATAAGCGATCATGTCTCTCAAAAAGCTCGACAGCCCGATCAAAGCAATCCACGCCTTCATCGACCACAGTATTGAGCTCAGATCTTGCAGAGCCTTTGATGGCTCGTCCTCGAGGATGATTACGGTCCAGCATGAGCAGTATCTGCAACAATGCAAAATCGACCGACTCAAATAAGGCGCCATCTTCGGCAACGCTACCAAAGCCTTTCTTGCGACGCCAGCGCATCAGGTATCGCTTCAGTATCTGTAGCAAGCTTTCCCAGGAGCGACCTTGCAAGTCTGGCGACGAGTTTGCGGCTTCACATTGCTCGAACATCAGCCAAGCATCATTCAAACCCCTCTGCAGCCAAATGCCCTCATTACCGATTTTGATGTCGTCACGTAGATCGGCAATGCTGGCAACGAGAACGCGCGGGTCGACATCGCCTTCCGCCATCAGGTGCTCCGTCAAGTTTCGGTCACGATCGTAGGTCATAATGCCAGCTGCAGTCTGAACAACAAGATCGAGGAGCAGAATTAGGGATGCTTTCTGCCGTAGGTATCGATTGCCAATGAACACTAGCTCGTCCGGTGCTGTTTGACGGTCTTCCCGCGTTTGAATCCGAACCAAGACCCGTACAACTGCGTCGCGGCTGACGAACGTTGCAGATTCTTTCCCATGAGCTTCAATAGCCTGATCAAGCTCTGCATCCAATTGACCCCAGATGGAAGCGGGTGCCACCCACCATATGGAGTCTGTGGTCCATAACAGATTTTGCGCGGTTGTTGCACTCAGCTGGCGCGTGAAGTGTGATTCCGAGCCATGCTTGTTCAGCGGAATTGACTTATTGGAGGTTTGTCCCATTGTTACCAATGTACCTTGAAAATTACAGAGCTCAAGCTTGGTGGCAATATTTGGCAGACGTACACTCTTGCTCGACGTAGCCTTGCCGATGCCAAGGCTGCTAAGTTCCGACGGTTGTGATGAGAACGACTCTTCTATCCCGGGGTCCAAGATGCATGAGGCGCCCTCTTCGTCCGGTGATTTGCTGAGGTCGTGTATCTCTATACACCTTGTCCAGCCACCATCATTTCGCTTTTTGACAACGGCGAGGACATTGTCTTGATCGGGAGAAGCAAGCGGGGAGCCCGACAACATCCGCGAAGCTGTTGCAGCTTCCATCCTCTGCGTGTCTACGATGAGAGACTCTGGATAGCTGCCAAATTGCAGCGTTCCACGGACGACATCGCCATCGTGGTTGACAAAAATGCCTACTCCTGGGTCATCTAGCGACGTGCCTGTCGTTAGCAAAAATTCCGAGTCATTCAAGGCTACGACAGTCGGATTGAGCCTGGCATGCTGCGTGCTTGAACGACGCTGACTGCTGGCGCGGCTTCCGCCAGTACTGAGCTCCCGTGCAATGCTGGACGGTCGATCTGCGGTGTGCGAGCTCCTTGGATCGCCACTCTGCATTTCAGCGTTTAAGGAGGACGTTCGCGGCGGGGGAGCGTCTGACGTGTTTTGGTGTTCTGCCTTATGGTCCGCTGGAGCAAGGTCCTGCTGAGTGTCCGTAACAGCCGGAACTTGCTCAGTGGTATGAGCTGCTTGCAGGTAGCTCTGAGTATCACTTCCTCCGTGTATTGAGCTGGTAGGTGGACCTGGCAACGGCTTTTGGGGTGTTTCAGGCAAATCACCACTAGATTGCGGGTTGATCTCGAACAAGGGAATCTGCTGCTGTTCGACGATGTCTAACAGAGAATACGAGCGGCTATTGGCTACACAGGCAATCCCACCCGAGCATGCTGCTCTCAAGCAGCCACCCAGCTGAATGGTGCGTACTTTGCGAGCTCTCTCACCAAGCCGAATCAACTGCACGCGCGTGTCGACGCAGATCATGAGCAGCGTCCCGTCTTCGGTTTGTGTAGTACCACCAGCCTCGTGCTGGACGATACTTATCCACGCGCATTTCGGGACTTTCACAGACCCTCCATATGCGGGACTTAGCTCAGGCAATGAGTAGAATGTGAGCGTGCTATTGCTCAAGATGCATGCTTTACCTGGCTCAGGCAGGATGGCAATCTGCTGCACGCCTTGCGAAGAGCTTGATGCTGCTGCTGAAGACTCGGGTCGCAGCCGCGAGGCTAGAATAAAAGTTGGGGAATCCGCTGCCTCGTCTGAAGGCGGGAGGAGGACGTAGTGGAGGATCTCCCCATCAGAGGTTCCAATGTACAAATTGTCGTCTACGCAGACTGTTAAGGTACTGACGCGTAGTATAGATGGCAAACAAACTGACTCCAAAAATCCACACACGTGATTCTGACGCTGCGGTCACTGCCATCACTTTCTGTGAGAGAGACATTGTCAAGCAGGCTTATGAGGGTGTAAGGTGCAGCAGGTGGACGTCCGTGTTCGTCCTGTCCCACGCTTGACGCCCCTCCATCGCTTCGCGTTGACATGCTTCATCCTCTCAGGCTAGTCGGCGGGTGGCGTCTTCTTTCGCTGCCAGCTTCTGAAGATAGTGCTGGGGTGAGGTTTTGATTGATATCTTGATCGAGGTGCGAGCGATATTTATCGTATCATATCGGCCGAGTCACGCCTGCAGACACATCCCCGTCCCCGACACTCCTCAAACTGTTCATCTTGTGCACTTGAGCGCCTCTTCCTTCGTGTCTTGCGGAGTTCGAGTTCTAGAAGGAATCCGTCGGTACTCATCAACCTCGCTCCGTCGCTCCGTCGCTCCGTCCCTCGTCACGCTTCAGACACTTCCTCTCGATCCGCTCCATAAATCACTTCCGATCAGCTCCAGCTGTATGGCACGGAGGCTGAAGAGGCCTGGAAATGGAAGTGGCTGCGGAAGCTCGTGAGCGGTCGAAAAGCCCGGGTTCTGTCAAGCCGCCTGTCGACTCGAGCGCTGGTCATGACGAGGCGGAAGAGCAGAGCTCGACAGACAACAAGTTTCAGCGAGCCATATCATCATGGAGAAGTCCGTTCTCCGGTCGCGTCGGGAAAGTAGCTCTTACTAATGCAAGGTTACAGACATCGATCTCACGAAGCTGGTGCCCACGCTGGACACGACCGCATCCGATCTGGTAGCACAACAGCGAGATGCCCTTGTTGAAAGAAAGGAGCTTGCGCAGAAGACCAAGGACTTTCGCAAGCTTGACGATGCCAGCAAGCTTTCGGACGTCAAGGGCCTTTTGAAGGCCTACCAGGCGTACATTGACTTGATCACGAATCAATCGAAGACAGCACACAATTCGTTCCTTCATGTGTACTCGCTGCTCTCCGAAGCGCCCGACCCATACCCACTTTTGGAAGCTTCTGTGGAGTCTCTGGTAACAGCAGATGAGACCGTTCCTAAACTAGAAGCAGAGAACAAACACCTCCAGTCCACCACTGCGAAGCTTTCGACTCAGCTGGAAGATACAGAGCAAAGGCTGCAAGAAGAGATCAAGGCGCGCCAGACTCTGCAGGATCAAAGTGACGCGAGGGCTACGGATGTCGAGGAGTCGTGGTCGGCTGTGCTCACAGAGAAGCAAGACAATTGGTCGGCGAAAGAGAAAAGCCTGGAGGAGCGCGCCGAAAACCAAGAACGGCTAGTGAAGGAGCTGAAAGCGAGCTATGAGGTCTCCCAGCGGCTGGGTAAAAGCGAGGAGTCTGAAGCGCATGGCGGTGCGTCCGCGGCTGAGCTCGAGATTCTCAACGCTGATCTGGAGCGCGTCAACAACCGGCTCGCGGAAGTGGAGACAAGAAATGAGCAGATGAGGTTTGAACTCGCTCAGAAAGCAACTTCAAATGCCCCCGAGTCGCGAGCTGTGCCTGTCGAAGAAGATGCTGCGTTCCTACGCTTGCGCTCAGAGAACTCGTCATTGATGCGCAAGGTGGATCAAACGCGGTTTGAGAGGGAGGCGCATCAAAGAGATGCAGAGAGCAATCTGCGTGCACTGAAGCGCGAAGTCGCAGGATTGGCAGAAGATCGAAACAATTTAAAATCCAAGATCGAGAGGTGGCAGGATTATGAGGACGTGAAGCGCGAGCTCGAAGTGTTGAAGTCTATCGAGTTTTCAACGGAAGACAACGACGAGGATGGTGAGAATGAGCAGAATGGCAAAGACGCCGACTCCGCCACAAAGAAGGGCGATGACGGGCAGGCGCTAGAGAAGCTGCTCATGGCACGAAACAAGAAGCTCAACAACGAGGTCACCGTGATGCGAGTGTCGCACCAAGACCTGGCAAGCCAGCTAGATAACCTCAGGGCTCAGCTCGAGCATGGCACCTCAGAGCTCGACAGACTGAGGCAGCTGAACGCAACCTTAGAGAATGACTTGTCGAGCATGCAGTCCGAAGGCGCTACTCCTGGCCCTGCTATGTCAGTCGCTGGCACCTACACGTCCAGGCATCCTGCGGGCTCTCTACCTCGACGCGGTCGAGGTTCACCGACTTCCTCCATCATATCCGGCTTTGATGGCCATCGAGGCGGCGGTGAAGGCTACGGCGGAGGCTCTGGTATGTTGCCGATGATTACGGCGCAGCGCGACCGCTTCAAGAAGCGCATCACCGAGCTCGAAACCGACAACTCGAAAGCCTATCAGACGGTAACGTCACTGCGCTCTGAGATCGCAGCACTGCAGAAAGACAACCTCAACCTGTACGAGAAGACGCGATACGTATCTTCGTACGGCCGCGGCCAGCCTGGTAGCACCGCAGCGACACTCAATCCCAACCCTTCGACAGTACAGATGCCAGAGAATGGCGTGCCCATGGATCGCTACAAGTCCGCCTACGAGTCGCGAATATCGCCATTCGCGGCTTTCCGCGGGCACGAGTCGATGCGGGCGATGAAGCGCATGAGCTTGCCCGAGCGCGCATTCTTGCAGACGACAAAAGTGGTCCTCGCGAACCGCATCAGTCGCAACGTCTTTGCCATCTACTTGTTGCTGGTTCACGTAATCCTCGTCAGCTTGCTGATCTCGGTATCACGTGGCTCTGACGCGGAGATACCACGTCAACTCGTTCAGCGCCTGAGCGACGACGGGAAGCGATGAGCCATTTGAAGACTCATGATCTGTATATTCCAAGGGTATCAGATACTGTACAAGAAGCCCAACCATGTTGGTCCTGAACACCAGTTCCGATCATCGCTTCACCTGTAAAACCAATACTCCGCCGCATACTCTACCTCAAAGGTGCCGGGCATCCCCTCACACGTACTCGGCGGCTGCCCACCCGCTGTGTTCAGTCGCATAACTTCACTGAAGCTCGGCTGACCTCCAGCCTTCCCACTCTTCTGCGGTAACGTTAACCACGGCACAGCACCATATCCCTTCCCGTTCTGCCCGACAGGCGCGCCACTGGGCGCTGGCGCCTTATCGCCAGACTTGACTTCCACGTATCCGGCGTCTCCATTGCTGGTGGCCAGATCGAACGTCGGCGTCTTACTGTCGACGAAGTAGTGATGACCGAGCAGTTGCATGGACACCAGATCGTCGTTCGAGAACGTGGCGGGCTTGGGGAATTGCAGCGTAATGAGCGGCATGAGGTTCATGAGGAAGCCGTGCTTGCCGGCGACACATGAGGCGTCGTAGAGATTCGCGACGGCCCCGGCGGCGACTGGGGTGGAGCTGGGTTTGGAGGCATCGCAAGTGTAGTTTTGCGTGCCGCGGCCGATTGCGACGTAGGAGAGCGTGCCGGACGGGGAAGGCAGGGGAGATGCGCCTGATACTGAAATGGACATGAGTATGGCTTGAAGGACAAGAGGGGAGCGAGAGGCGTGCAATGGATTTACCTGTTGGCAATTTTGCGTGGCCGAGATCACAAGAGCTGTCTTTGTTTGGACCACCGCCATAGCCTCTGGTCTTCGCGTTGCTGATGGCGGCTACGGCGAAGACATTGTCTGTGAGGCTGTCGGGAGCGGGTTCGCGGGCTTCGAGTGTCCGGCTTGGTGCGTTAGACGGCGTCGGAAGAGCAGAGACCAAGGCACTGCCTAGAATGAGGACGGAAAGGATGACCTGGAGCATCGTGACCGCGTCGTCGGTGAAGGCTATCAGGTAGTCGTGGAGAAGATAGTATAACTATCGAGGTCTTCAGCAAAGAAGCCCCGAACAACGCGATTGCATTAAGAACCTGGCAGAAGAAATCTGAACCCGCAGAAGTCGTCTCGAAAGCAAATGGCTGGCAAAAGCAAGGAAAAAAATGACCATCCCCGCCGCAAGCTTGACGTCCAAGCAAGGTTATAACACAGGCAAGCGGACATCGCACCTGGAAATTGCACCCCTGCTCATCCGAAAACCCCGGCCAGCAAAGGGCATGTTGGAACAAGAATAGGGCATGATCAGGGTGGTAAGCGCATGGCGAGTGGCTGGCATTGGAGTGGGACTGAAACGCGCATCGCTTGCGGTGGCACAGGGTGGACCCGGCGCTTATGCACGCCTGCTATTTCTCGGGTACGGAGGTACCTACAGCGTGGACATCATCGTCGAGGGTGCGCTCGTCGCAGGAAGAGTGGTACCAGCTCTACAGAGTCTCGGCGGGCGCTTGCAGGTTTGGAGAGTGTGTGATTGGTCAGCTGCAAAGCTTGGGTGGACGACATGTCTGCAGGGCAGGTGGCTGCGTACTTTCACGTCTGCTGTATGTGGTAAATACCTGAGACCTGCGGAAAGCCTACGGTCAGTGAGAGTTGCGATGATCAATGTTCGTGTCGCGTGCGATCGAGACTGCAAGTAAAGTCGGTCACTTGGCAGCGGCAACGACGAAAATCAATGTTGGAGAAGAAGCTTTGCACCTGATCATCAATGGTGTGTTCGCTCGGGCTTCGTCTCTCGAATGGCAGATGAAGCTTACACATCGAGGCGACTCCACTCCTATGCATCTGTAATCTATCGTCGTGAGTGGTCAAATCATGAGCAGAGAGCCGCAATCTCATTCAATGGCGTATCAGTGCCAGAGACGTTCGAAATCATGTCTAAAGCTCTTTCTTGAGGAAATGCTCCGGCGCATGACTGGTTTCGAAATCGACCTGCAATATCTGTCAGCTTCAGCCCAGCGAGCTGCCGTAAGCGCCTCATTACGTACGTGAACATAAGCTCTGTCTACGTTGGGCAGGCTCTCCAGCTTCATCTGGAGCTCCTCTGCAACGTCATGAGTCGCCCGAAGCGTTTCATCCGGGTTCATGACGATGTCGACCTCAACAATCAACCGTGGACCCGAATGCCATGCTCGAACAGTGTCCAGCGCTATGATATCCGGACTGTGTGTGATTGAGATATATGTTAAATGCTGTAGGATGTTGGGATTGGCTGTCACGCCAATGAGGAGTTGGAATTCAGAAATGGCTGTCTTGAGCCAGAGCGTGATGATCAAAAGCGATAGGCAGATGGCACCGATGGGATCGATGTACCATCTTACCTTGCTGCCGAGGATAGAGGTGCAAAGACCAAGACCGTTGATAATGATATCGTTTCTGTGATCTCTGTTGGCCGTCAGTCAGCACGCGCGCCTTGTGAGCATGCCTGTGGAGACCTCGACTTACTCCCAAAGAATCTCGACCTGTGAGTACTGCTTGCGTAGCGGATAGCAGTAGAGAAACAATAGCTGCGTGAGCGTTGTCAGTAAGTGTTTGACAATCTATCGATGCATTACGCACCAGCTTTACGACGAGCGCGACTGAGACAGCGATGATAGATGGCAGATGGAAGTCACTTGTCAACTTTTCGGAGCCGCCTGCAAGATCTCTTGCTGACATGACAATAATGACGAGCGAGACTGCACACATTAAGAAGCAGAAGGAGATGTTGCCCGCAGTCTCAATCCTCGCTTTGCCCTGTGGAAACCTGCGCGGGTTGACGTTCCTCACTGCGCGATGGCTGAGCAGGAGCATCAGATTCGACAAGGGATCGAAGAGCGCATCTGCCATCGTGGTGAATAGCGACAGTGACCCGGAAGCGACAGCGCCGTACAGCTGAAGTACGGCCAAGCAGATGTTGGCGGCGAAGCTCGCATGGACCGCAATCTTGTAGTGAAGCGCATTGCTCTCGTTGAGCTCTTTCGCTTCGCGTCGATGGTCGTCGACAGGCTTCAGAAAGCGTGAGATGTTCTGGTTTTGCTCCTCGTAGAAATCCCCAACTCTCTTTGCTTTGGCTGCTTCTCTTGTCAAGTTGAGTGTGCCGACAAGACTGTTGCGGCGCGAGATGTTCTTCCGGATGCCGCTGATCTCATCTGTGGTCTTCAACCTTGATGACAGCAGAAGCGGATCGTTCTCGCGAGTATAGCTCGGTCTGGGTTGGCTTTCAAGCTCCTCCTCGTTTGGGCTCGTCGTGTTACGTCGGATTGTCGGATCCTCCCCAGCATCTTCAGCATCGATTGCAGTACTAGTTCCAGTCTTGCCTCTAGTGCTTGGAGCGGTAGCTTGCGGCGTTTCGGTGCGGACAGGCGTTTGACTTGGCTGAGGCTCCGACTCTTGCGATATCATCATAGGATAGGGATGGAGGGTTATAGCGCTGTTCATGTTGAAGTCCATGATGAAGGAAAGAATGCGCCGTTGCCAGGCGCAAGTGCAGGCGACACAGACAAGGCGAAGGTGGAACGGTCACACGATTTGACGGTACGCCAAATGCTAGGTGATTGTTTCTGTATCCGGGGAGATTGAAATTGGGGCAGCAGCTGGGCAGGAAGGCGCGGCAACGCTTTGCGATCAGTGAGCGCTCGCTCAATCTTTGGACCTATTCATGGACGGTTGTAACGAGTTGCACTGCTTAGTGACGGACGCGTTGTGTGAAAGAAAGAGATAAGGCGAAAACGTCCTGCGCGACTGCGGCCGCGTCTCCATCTTGGCGCACGACAACCCATTGGCATAGGAATCATATTAAGCTCAACGAGAACTCGAACGAGACCGCGGATGGGGAGCCATTGAGGCTTCTTCAATGACAGTCAAATATGCGCATAGCAGATCACAAGGGGAAGAGAAGAAGCAAGGAAGTCAGCGTTCCTATTTTATTTCGTCTCATCCTGGTCGTGTCCTGTGGTGTCTATACCCCTGCCATCTCTGAAGGACACTTCTCCCTTCCATCTCTCACACATGACGCTGCAAGTTGCCGCATAGTTGAGGGCTAGCGCACTCGAAAACACTGACAGGACGAGCGCAACTCATTAGATGGCAGCTTCAAACTCCGAAGCTGGAGAACCAGACGCTCAACTCCCACCCTTAACCGCCCTCGTCGTCGTCTGCTTCCACCCAAGACGAGGTAACTCCATAACATGGCAAAAAGTCAATGGAGGCTGTGATACCACGGGCTTTGAATTCAAAGCCCTGCCGTCCGGACTTCACACTGTAAAATCAGACCTCATGTAAGTCCCGCGGTGATGACGTCCGACTTCTGAAGTGACTGACCCGCAGTCGATACAAGTTACTTTGTTCATAACGAGCGAGCCGGGATAAGCGCGTTTGTGAATACGCCTGATGCGTTGGCAAAGCGTGGTGCTTCTTTCTATGCTGTGGCGGCTCTCACAAGCAGAGCTGGCGGTAGACTTGGGAAGGTATGGCTACATGCACCACAGCTTGAGCGCCTGGCTGCGGATCTTGTGGCTGCAACAGATGACCCTGCAGCGTTGGAGCAGGGTTCAGATGAGGCCCGAATTGGTGCAAAAGCAGCCCGAGCGCTTGACGAATACTGGGAGCGGTACCAGCAATCACAAGCAAGCAATGACGAACCACCATCAACCCCAAACGCACAGCGAGAGAATGTCCAAAACCCTCACCATCGGCGGCGGCGTAGCAGAGCAGCATCAGAGCTTATGCCAATGACAGCCGCACCGGACTCTCATCCAGTGAATACTGTATCCCTGTTTCTGGACACGTTTGGACCTCTCCTCTACCCTCTGCAAAGATGTGCTCTACTACGCAAGCGCATCCTCTTCGTGCGCAAACCGCCCATCAAAGAACTCTGTCATTTTGTTTACCTCCTCTCCATATTTTCCAGCCTTCCAACAGGCATTGTCGAAAGCCTACCAATCTCTCAAATGCAACATGAAACTCTATTCACGGTTGGCGTCACCGACATAGCAGATTTGGAAACCCGCCGCAAGCAGCCAGAAAGACCAAGCTGGATAGCATGTTCATCCGACGAGCTTCTCGCCACCAAAAGCCACCTCTACGACATCAAAGTCGAACTTGCTCCGCCCACGGACGACGAGACCAGCTCTCCATGGCCGACCATCACAACAAACGACGGCACCCCCATCAAAGCCACCCAGCGCGACCTCCGCCATTACAAAGCTCTCCGCACCTACATGAATGCGCTTTACAAGCCCAACGATTCACTAGAGACCTACCATGACGAGTACGACAGTAATGACGCCGCATCCAATGAGGTGGAAAACGCACATCTCCTCCCGCATGCCCAAAGCGACACCCCGGGAGCCGATCCCGCCACCTATCCGGTCGACTCCGAATCCGACCTCGCTGAGCCCCAGCCCTGGGCCGCCATCGCCTACGACAGTTTCATCTGGTGGGCCAGCGCCGGCGAAAGGGACGCGGATTTTCAAGAAGAGCGCGATTTCGACCAGGATCTGCTGGACGCAGTGTTTAGCGAGCGCGCAGAGTCGCCGACGCCGAGGCGGCGTAGTAGTGGTATGAGCATGAGTGGGCGCTCGAATGCGTCACAAAGTTTTGAGACGGGGCTGGTAGCATACTTTCATCGGGTTACGGGCTGCATGCTGGGACGGTTGGGTGAAGTGCTGCCTCTGGATAGAGACAGTAGCATCGGTCAAGAGCAGGAGGGCGGTTTGACAGAAGGGGAGGCAAGTGCTTTCGTGAGTAAGGATGACCTGATAAAGATGGGCCTGGATGTGTGGAGCAAAAGCGATCGCACGTTTGTGCAGCAGTTGGCGAGGACGTATTTTGGGGCAGAGGTGGAAGTACAGGGGAAGAGCGTGGACTGCTGTGGTGTGCGAATATATTGAATTTATCAAGCAGCCGTGGGAAATGTGTCTGCATGAAATCTGATGCCACGATCTTCCAGCGCGTAGAAAAACCCGGCCGCCTCGTCTACAGTGAAGGCGTCTGGCATGATCTCCATGGCGAGCACGAACCAATCTTTAACAAAGGCGAGGTTATGGTGGCCTTTAAGCCATACGTCACGCGCTTGTTTGAGGGAGCTCATGCGTTTTTCTCGTTGTCGCTTGTCGTTCGGTGGATGCTCCGGAGAGGGTTGCTCGACCAGCGAGACTTCCCAGCGTAGCCACCATGCCCAAAGCGCGGGACAGTGCCTTCCTTCTTCACTATCGGTCGCTCTCTCGAATTGCCTGCGAGCAGCGACTTGGGTGCCGCCAAGTTCCGCGCCGCGTTGCAGTTCTTGAGAGATGGTAATCGACCACAACGCCAGATTTGAGGGCGCGTCAACGAGTCCCCTGGCTGACGGCATAAGGGCGCGAATGCGATCAGTCTTGGGTGCAAGCTCGTTGAAAACCTCTTGGAAGCATGTGTTATGAGAATAGGTGGAGACTGCATGTCGTAGAGCATCCAGAAGCTTGTGATACGTCACCGGTGCGAAGGCTCGACCATATGTGATGATATGATGATGAATCAGATAGGCAAGAGATTGCCGAAGCGACTCTTGTACAGCAGTCGGCGATCGTAAGTCGACATTGTTGACGACATCTTCATGAGCCTTGAGCGCCAAGCCGAGATCAGGTTGAGTGCCCTCGAGAACGGTCGGTTGCCTGAAAGGGGAGAGGTAGCAATGCAGTGCGAACAGGTCAGACTTAGCCTTTGCGAGATCATACGCTTCGCACCGCGCTGCGTCCAGTATATCTGCCAAAAATTGCGCCTGAGTATTTCCTTCCCCTACGCACTCCAAAGCTTCTTTGCCGCGCTTCTGGTGCAGTAACGACCAGGTCAAGGTTCTTCGCAGATAGTGAAAGTCCTCAGTGCACCGAGGCCCCGACATCTTGCTTCCGACTTCCAGAGCTGTGGTACAAATTCTCTCGGATTTCCGCAAGTTTGCTTGGCCTGACTCAAACAAGGCGAGACAATCGTACAGCCAGAGTTCGGAGGGTCGAGACTTCAGCAGGCTCTTCATGAGCTTGCGCGCTTGTTTGGGAGAGATTGCCGCTCGTAAAGCCACACAGTACCTGATTAAATCGTTCATTTCTGGAAGCTGAGCGGTGCGAAGCTGCTCAAGGGTGATAAGTGCAAAGCCGAAAAATGGATTTTCGGCATTGCAGCCCCAGCGAAATTGTTGGAAAGGAGAGACACTACCTGCGAATAGCGTGTTGCTCGTAGTCTGGACGCATCGAAAATGACTTGATTCTAGTTCGGCTCCGGAAGTATTAGCACGCGGTATGAAGAACTGTCTCGGCGCTGCGGCCGCTGTCCCTCCACATAGAAGTTTCGGTAGATTGCAGAAGCCCAAGAAAGCGTCAATGATCATACAAGCATCAAAACGAAGGGTAAGGACTTTCATGAAGGGCTCCAAATCAGAGAAAAGAACAACGTGCAGAGGTTCATCTTCATCGTCAGTAGTGCGGCCTGGCATGAGCATTGCACGTGCCTTGCTTTTTTCTTGGATTGCCCAATCACGCAATGTTGCTCTTGAATAAGTCGGTTCTGACTGCGCTGCATCCATTAGAGCATTGAAGTGGTTGCTGTCTGGTAGGCTGCAGTCCCAGCCATGGGCGCCAGTCTCGCCGATACGCGCGCACTCGCTCTCCCAGAACTCCCCAAAGGCGCTCGATACCTTCTGCAAATCCATTGTAACGCTATTTGCCTCTTGTAGATGAGCAGGACGAAAGAAATGTATCTCAAAAAGTGCTTGCCAAAGCGCAATGGCACGCTCGCCGTGTCCGTGCTGGTAGAGAAAGCTGGTAAGGCGGCTGAAAGTGTGCAGGATTTGGCCGCGCTCTGTGGCATGAAGATTGGCTGTGCTGGAATGCTCGAAATATTGCAGATATTGCGACTGAACGTACTCGCAGTCATAGCTGGTGTCGGCCTCGAGATGCTCAAGAAAACTTGCCCAAAATCTGGGTGCGGTCGGGTCTCCCTGGGCAAGAATCCTCCATCTTTCGCGCAAATCATCTGCAGGTAGCACAATCTGAAGTTCAGGCATCAAGACCAGTAACAGATCTTCCACTCCCCTGCTTTGAATAGACGCCAAGTGCTTGATACCCTTCTCTAGAATTAATACCTTCAACTCTGCAGCGGTTCGCTTGCTCGCAGTCCTCTCACGTCGATCCGCATCGTTTAGAGTACTTTGCAGACCACTCTGCACCCACTCATCCTGGAAGTGTGAGAGTTCAAGCCATGCAGAGACATCATGGGGAGAGTTTCGGAGGCGCCGCTCCAGTGTCTGCATTCTGGAGCGTAGTTGAGAAGCGCCATCCAATTGATTCGGAGATTGATCATTTTTATTGGATTGACCATCAGACGGATGTTCTTCGTCTGAGGACGGAGTGGACCGATCGTCCGCCTGACCAAGGGCGTCAGTGGAGCGATGTCTTCGCTTTCGTTTCCCAAGAACAGACAATGGTACAAAGTCGGACGTTGGCCACGCAGCATTGCTTTCATCGATTCGCCTCGCATGTCTCCCTTCTTCGCGTGCTACGTCCACATACATGTTCTTCACCTCACGGCGATTGAGGCCAGTCAGCGGCCTGTCGTGGATCACTGGAGGAGGTCTAGGATCACCGCCGATTCGGCGATGCGTGAAAAGGCGATGTTTTGGGATGTGAGAAGAGTCAGATGTGCCGTATTGTACAATCCCTATGTCGCCCTTGGTATCGACCCTCCACGCTTGTGAGCTTCCACCTGCCGATGTTGACGACGCCGCGTGCGACTTCAAGCCACGAGCAGGTGATGCAGTACGGACACGTGATGCTAAAGATCCGAAAGGCGGCCGTTCGGTATCACTGTGTTCGCGATGTCTCCTTCTCCGTCTTTCGTGGTCATCGTCTCGCTTGGGTAGGTTCTCAGCCTTCGACGAGGCAGGCTTCGGATGCGGAGGTCTGAAGCTCGCAAACTTCGGAGTCGGGGCGGACATCTGGTGATGATGAGTAGAGTCTTTGGGGCTGGGGTTGAGCATTGAACATACCTTGCGGGAAAGAAGAAAGGTGCCTTCTACACGGTTGCAAGTGAGGCATGGGAGGTGCTAGCGGAGTCATCTCCGGGGCTAGCTTCTTCGGAAGGAAGTTTTTCGCGAAGGCAATTCTCCGTCCACCTCGACACTCATGTAATGTTCTACAGTAGCTGTACGATGTGATCTCACTTCGAATCCTTTGCATGTTGCACGACGTCGCGTGCGTTCTTGACCATCATGACCTCCCTCCAGAAGCAGCTGGCTGTCATCGCCTCCAACAGCCACAATGAGCTCGATCTCAAAGCTCAGAAGACTGCTCACTCCAAGTCGTTGCTTTTCGAGCCTGCCGTCGCCTCAACCCAGTCCTTCGACGTCCTATATCAAATATGTCTGGAAGGATTTGAAGAGCTTTGTGGACTCGATAAACGTTTTCTTCGTTTCAGTCGAAGCCTGTTCAGCCCGCAGAGCCGGACAGAAGACCGCATGCAACTTACTGCTCAGGAAAATAAGGACCTGGACCATGTCGTCGAAAGTTTCCTTGCAGGTGTGAGCGGTCGGCTGCTTCTGCGACCAGGTTTGAAAGCGGTAGAATGGCTCATCAGGCGATTTCGGTACCCATACTTCGTCTAAGCTCAATCCCGTGGCGCAAGCTGACATTGATATGCAGGATTCATGACCTCAATACTGGCGCGACTATTCTCGCCTTTCTACCACATCATACCAACCCCTTATTCACAGCGTTGTTGTCGATCTTACCCAAACAACTTCCACCGACCTTCAAGTTCTTGCACTCGTACAAGAGCACGCTATCGAATCCTCCTCTCAGCGCCATCGTGCAAAGTGCTGTCCACAATCAAAGCTTCTTCATGACTCTGAACAATCATGTATTGACTGGTTGCAAATCGAAGTACCCGAGCTCTGCGCTGCTATCGTTATGGGCGACAACTGCGGCGCAAACGGTCGACACACGCCTAAGCTCAGCACGATCTGGCAGAGCAGCGGTACAAAATGAGAAGACGGAAGACTTGCTCATGCAGCTTCTTCCGATGCTCAGCGAGGGGCTCAGCATAAGAAAAGTGCCCGATTATGTGCTGGGCTGCTACATGATTATCGTCATCCTTGTCTCGAAGATCGACCTGGATGACAGAACGCTTGTCGCTCTTTTAGCGGCCGTCATCACAAGCTGGTCTGCTGAAACCTTTGAGTCGGGTCTAAGCTGCGCTGCGGCGATTGCGCAATGCAAAGAGCACCCCGCGCTGCCGGAATCGACAGTCAAGACGGCCATGAGATTTGAAGGGTTGGCGGTAAAGCTCGGGGGCTTGTCGCAGCATCAGAATGTGCATGCCTTAGTCGCGGGCCTTGTTGAAGGCGCTATTGTGGGCCTAAGCCTAAGCTCGGTCTTTTCGCAGGAGGCAGCAGACTTTTGTGTTGGCGTTGCCCGGCTGGGTCTCATCAACAGGTCGGAAGTCGACCGGGTAAGCGGCAGCATAGAGACAGCAACAAGCAGCGACGCGGCACGCGCGCCGAACGAAGGACCTGGACGACAAGAGACGAGTCGGCTTCTATCCGCAATGAAGGAGTGTTTGCGCGAGACTCAATCGCCAGAACTTTCACTCCCCGCTCCTGAGCATTTCGCTCTGATGGACGCAACCAATGGCGCCGCTTCTGAACATGAGAATTTAACCTACAACTTTGAGCAACTTCCTAAGAAGCTGAATATTCGATCATTCCTCAGCACTGCTGCGAGCAGCGTAGTGAACCAATTTGTCACCTGTTTTGAGCAGGCATCTGACTCTCAGGCCGAATTAAAAGCTTTCACGAATTTAGACGTGTGGACTCAAGACCACCATTCATCTTCACAACTCATCTGTTCGCTATATCTGAAGGTGCTCTGCAGCTCAAAGCGAACGCAGACGATATCGACAGCTGCCAAGCAGCTTTCTGTCCTGGTTCGAGACACTTCTGCGAAAGACCTGGATTTTCAAGCCCTCATCATCTACTCACTCCTAGCTCTATCCGATAAGAATCACCGCGTGCGTCGAGATGTTGCAGAACTCGTCACATCAATTGCTAAGCACATGGAAGCTGCAGAAGACGAACTATCGTCTTCTTGGCGGCTTTACGGGCATAGCAGTCCTTTGCCTAGCCTCAGCGGAAGAACTCTCCAGAATTTCGTCAGAAGAAGCCTCCTCAAAGAGCTCGAAGAATGCGTTGCTGACCCGCAGCAAGTCGGTCGACTATTGGAGCATGCGATGCGAGGGTCATCTGCCAACCCTAGTCGTAATGAGGACACTGGCAAGCGACTGAAATCTGCTCAGCGCGAGGAGCTCTTCAGGCTTCTGAGTGGACATATCGATCAAGTGCCAGACGCTCACATCAAGACTAGACTTTTACGGCTTGTCGTCTCAGTCGACAGAATTTCTGGACGGCCTCGCTCGACGTTCTTACTGCAGGCGTTCAAGTCTTGGGTGGGTGAACAGTCCCTACAGTATTGCACAAGTGCAACAAAAGAACATTCATACCTATGTCATGCTTATGTGGACGTCGCGCATCCGAAAGACGATGAGTTTGTCAGTTATCTGGTGAGCATCTCCATACAACATGGACTCGAAACTAGCCCTGATCTCCAACTCGCTGCATTGCGGCGTTTTCAGGAGATATGGGTCCAGTTGAAAAGCCCCATGCAGTCCTGTATTGCGACGAGATTATTGCAAGCTTCACGACTCGTAGCCGAAGACGTACGATCTCACGAAGCTTCCAAGCAAGCAGCGGGCTTATTGCGAAGCTTGCCAATACCCACTGAAATTCTGAGCGACCTTCTTTCGGCTCTCCTCACACCTCTAGAAACCAGTACTGAACCAGCTACTAAAAGACGACGTACAGGAACGCGGACTTCTATACAGTCAAATCAGCCAGAGTTCTCTGCTAAGCTCGAGCACGACCTCCGGCAGCTGAGTCTTTGTCTCGAATTAGTCGATGCAGCGCCCGCAAGCCCCGACCTGAGATTGTTTTACCAGCTTTTTAACGCTCTCCAAGCGCTCCAAAGCTACCAAACCCGAACAGCAGCGGAGATTGATTTCCCTCAGGTCCTTGCATTGAACAATTTACTGTCTTTAGCGAGGTCGATACGATCATCCCCGCAGAAGATAACAGTGGACACGTCACTGGTGCGCGTTGACCCAGTGATCGATTGTATGAAGAAGACCTCCAATTCCCAAGCACGCAACGCGGCTATCGGGCTGTTGTCAATATTGTCCGAGTCTGTTCCCAAAGATGTTCTCCATAACATTATCAGCGTTTTCACTCTAATAAGCACCACTACAATGCGGCAAGATGATGAGCATTCGATACAGCTTGTCGACCAAGCTATTCAGGAAATCGTTCCACGACTTGCAGATGCCCTCCGAAAGCAAAAGGTAGACGTTGTGGCCTCTACAGAGGACATTATTTGGAGTTTTGCAGCAGCCTATGAGCACATCCCTCATGTACGCCGGTTACGACTTTATCGCCTATTAGCTTCTTCTCTCGGTCCGCAAGACTGTCTCTACGCCATCATTGCTTCTCTGGCAGACAGATGGCCCGCTAATGCGCGGGTGGATAGGTTTGCAGCAGCGCTGATGAAAGAGTTCTCGCCTGAGGTCGGCTTCGAGACGCTGCATAAGTATGCCAATCTCATGTGGTCTGCTCTCACTTACGACCCGACACGCAGCAAGCTTTTCCTGGTGTTACCAAAGGCAGCTGCAGAACGCAGTGAAAAGCTTTCGGCGTGGCTCCGTGTTCTGACCGGCATGGCTAGAGAAGGTTGGAATGGTGGTCTTTTTCGTCACACCGACACAACGGATAGCTCAAGACAGCGAATAAAAAGCCTGTTCCGACAGACACTGCAGACAGTATTGCAGCTGTCTAGTTTTCTCAGTAACGACGAAAATGTCAAAGATGTAATCCCTCAGACGCTCGAGCATCTCCTAAGATTATTGACATTGGACGATTTTCTCGACTCCATCGCGCCTTTGCTGGCCAACTCCAATGAAAACGTCTCTCGCAGTGTCCTCAAAGCGCTTGAAGTGCAGCTTCGCCTTACGAAGAGCGCAGGCTCTGCTGCGAAAAGGTCTGCCCTCAACTTCTTACCAACGCTGTCTGCTATAGCAAAGTCTCGGAGCAAAGGTACAGCACTCAGACTGAATGCGGTCGTCTGTGTTGATCGTATTTGTGAAGATTACGGCAAGATGGACGCCGAAAAGACGTTCGCTACCGCGCAAATCATCACGTCTTGCTTGGACGACGAGGACACCCTAATGCGCGCTTTGTGCATGCATTGCCTTGCGTCGATGGTGGAAGTCTTACAAGATCGGTTCATTCCACTTCTGCAAAAGTCATTGCAAACAGCCTCTGATTGCTTAGCTCAGACCCTCAGCAGAGCGCACTACGACGCTCGTCTTCACAACGCAGCTCTGTCCCTAATCATATCCATTACTGAGCATTTATCCTACATGATCTCACCTGCAACGCTTGTAGGTCTGATGGAACACGGCCTGTCTTCGGTCTCAGCCAGCACCGGAAGTGAAGCCAAGGAGAACCGACAGCACCTTTTCAGAGTCATCGCCGAAAAGATGGAGGCCAGAACGGTCTTTGAAGCAGCCAGTCAATCTTGGTCTCATGCCGTCTCTCAAGGCCCCGCGGCGCTACACGAGCTCGTGGCACTGCTGAAATCATCGGCGGATCTTCAGCCAAAGTCAGCCATCTCGAAACAAGCGCGCGCCCTACTCAGCACCTTCCTTACGTTCTTCGACCTGCGGCGGATCGTCGCTCTCAAAATTACTAACAATAGTGTCACTGATGTACAGCTAACTTCGCTTGAGCGTGAGGTCATTGCCGTTCTGCTCAGCCTCATTCTGAAGATCACCGATGCCACATTCCGTCCCTTCTTCGTCCAGCTTGTCGAATGGACGACAGAGAGTCCATCAAGTGACAAGCAGGGCCAGCAACAGCGACTGATCACGGTCTTCTACTTCATACACACCATGTCTGATCGGCTCAAGTCGCTCGTTACACCCTACTTTGCTTACGTGATCGAGCCGGCAGCAGAAACGTTGCGCTCAACCACCGACGTGCCGAAAGCGGGCAACGCAGCCCATCAACTCACTGTCGCTGCACTTGAAGCACTCAAATCGAGCTTCCAATACGACCAAGAAGATCTCATATCGTCTCCGCCGCGCTTTGCGCTCCTGCATCCAGCTGTGATCGCACAGCTACCGCTACACAATCCAGCGCCTAACTCGAGTCTGACGCAGACGCATGCCATACCCGCTCTGGTTGCGTTCGCATCTGCCATTTCCTCGGTTCCTGACCACCTTAACCAACTCAACGCATCGCTCCTTGCACTTCTTAAAGGTCATCAACCAGCCGTATTAGTGTCTGCTTCTGGTGACTCCAACGCACTCGTCAACGGCGATCATGACGACGCAGCATCCAAGCGCGCCACCAAGACCGTACGCTGGACCGACAAGAAACTCGCACGTAACGGCAAGCTGGCAGCTGTGATGGCGATGCGGGCTCTCACGCGAGAGCTGGGTGAGGAGTGGTTGGGCATGCTGCCGCAGATGCTGCCGATGGTGAATGAGCTCATGGAAGATGGCGATGAGCGCGTGGCGGACCAAACGGCAAGATGGATCAAGGAGATTGAAGCGACTATAGGCGAGAGCATAAGTGATATGCTCGCATGAGATGGGGACTTTGTTTCGGTGGGTAGGGGTGGTGTTTGATGCATAGCGATGGCGTAGCGGGAGTCATGGCGGCATATACACAGCGTCGGCGATTTAGGACTACTATATAATGCAAACATTGCAGACCACGTTCAGCTTAGATCTTGAAGTTCAACATAAACATCTCTGCGCAACACGCTTTGCTGAATGTCGATGTGCGCTTCAGGTCTTCTGAGCAGCGGCCATGCACAGGCTGCTGTTTCGTGTCCTCCAAGCAAGATGTCGAACAATGCCGATGCCGAAAGGGTCGCGAGATACCAGAATCGTGTACGATACAGCTTTGCTTTGTAGTTGCACTCATACTTAGCAAGAAGACTGTTCCCATGAGGCCAGCGCTCATCCAACTCACAGAAAAGCTATGGGAACGCGCCGCTCTGCCGACGTAGCAAGCATTCTCACTCATCATTAACAACTCAGGGGCGACTCCGCAGGAAAACTCACCCTCAAGAAAACTTCGGGCCTGTCACCTCACCCAGGAAATCTAATTCTCGCCTGAAAGAGTCAACGGCACTCTGGCGCAGTCAGTCGCCCGCCTGCTTCAGCTTCTCATATGATAGCATTCGTTGGCGACTTGCTTTTGCTTGCTTGATGATGATTTAGGTCTGATGCCGATGTAGATTGAAGGCTGTAGTGAAACAGGAACATATTGTGGGCGAACCTAGACTTCTGAAAGCATGTCGAGGATGCGGCCGAGGAGGGAGTGTGGCTGGAAGAGAGCATAGCTAGGAAAGGAAATGGCTGAGAGAGAGCGTAGCTAGGAGAGAGCGTAGCTGGGAGAGAGCGTAGTTGGGAGAGAGCGTAGCTGGGAGAGAGCGCAGCTGGGAGAGAGCGTGGCTGGGAGAGAGTGTGGCTGGCAGAGAGTGTAGCTATCTGACAGCTTAACTAGCGGAGACGACACTTAGATTGCTGGGCAGAGCGCGCTGCCAGCAGAGAAGACAGCTGAGCAATGCTTATACTCAGAGGCAGATACTAGACACTGTTTTGTATCTATCTTTGATTTGGCCATTTTGAGTTCAGGAAAGAAGATCGGGTTCCATGGACCTCTTGCAGATGGCGTAGATCCCGACGGTAGACAAGCTAGTATGAGGAACGATACACGTTTGGACTAGAAAGCTCTCTGATGCATTACATGGATTTGCATTAGTTGTAGTCGAACAACTATACTTGATAACCGCTAACACAGCCCATGAGTGGAGCATTCATGCAGGGTCACTTAGATATCGCCCTCGAGCTCTCCTTGCGAGGCCGGGTATTTGGCGAAGGTGTAAACCTTCTTGAAGCAGATTCGATGCTGTATAGATGCTCGAGCTGCCTCAGAGCTCGAGCAGATTTGTGCGTCGAATCTCACCCGGTGCGAAATAAGGATAGATGCTCGTTTCCCTCGTTGCAGGCACTATTGGGAGGTAAGAGATTGGGAAAAGCCCAGTCATGTCGAAATACTCGTAAGCTATGCATCTAAAATATTTTCAGACGTAATGGTTAGACATTTGCGCCCTGCATTGGCGCGCCTACAATACAGAGTGGTATCCTTATACACATTGCGGCTCGGAGTCTCCTCAAATCATGCAGCCAAGGTGATGCAAGAGTGCTGCGTGACGCCTGCCGCGATGTGTCCGCTATGTCGCGAGCTGCTGAGTAGACTATCAAGCATGCCAGACAGGCCTGTCAGCCCGTAGATTCATACCAATGAAAGCACTTAAGTTCCGCGGAAGCAAAAGAGCTTGTGGGCTACATGCTCTGAGCAGTGAAGTTAATGGAGCGGATCTGGCCTTACCGCCACTAATACCGCTAGGATCCAATCCGTCTGCCCAAAACCTGGACCAGAACCGGCAGCTCCAATAGGAACCGGATACTATTGGGGAACTATCAGGCGCGCGTTAAGTACGCGCATTTTTGCGTTTTGGCCTGTACGCAAAGCTAGTAAGGGGATAAAACTGTACTAGACAAGGTAGTATACCTTAATAAACCGATCTAGAACTAGACTGATAGCAGAACTATCTAGTAAAGGCTAGAACTAAACCGTACTATTACCAGGATAGCAAAAACTGAACCGCCTAAAGCGGATCGGTATCCAGAACCGTGTATTAGGAACCGCTCTATTAACTTCACTGGCTCTGAGCAGTGGCGGGTGACGGCAATCGATGAGGAGTTCATAGCTGCCAATATCGAACCCTCGGCGCTTACTAGGGAGTATCCCAGAGCGCTCTTTAATACGCATGGACTACCTTGCCGTGGCAAGAAGTTTGACTTGACCAATCCGGAGAGTCTGGAACGCCATGTTCGTTTTTAACCACTGGACATCTTGTGCGGGTCGAGATGAGTTTCTGGCAGTGAAGCGCTACGTTTCAGCACAATGCTTCCTGAGAGAGCATATACACGAGTTTGTTTCGCTTTCATAACGGGCTTGTTCAGACAGCGCCTCCATCTGAACGACTGAAAGCCCATCAAAACATAACAGAAGAATCGGTGTGAGGGCTGTAGCTTCACTTAGAGCGATATGTGTCAGCACGATACACCCACGAGAGCACACACACGAATATGTTTGGCCTTCGAAAAGGGCGTATTCGGACAGCGCCTCCATTTTCATGACTGAAAGCCCCCGAATGAACAACAGAAGAATAAGTGTGGAGGCTGTAGACTTACCAGAGCATCTTGAGTCGGAAATTAATTTTGGTCAAGCGTTGGCGCTGTCACTGTCTTATCTCGAAAGTGGGCATGTCGATGTTGAAGAGCTGGCGTTCTATCTAGAGCACGCGAAGCGCGGAACCTCCATGTATGGATGGGAGCTCTTACGAACGACAGTCCTCACTGCTAGATCGCTAGCGTATACCATCATTTGCAGTATTGACACTCCACTATGGGGATTTGAGACGCGAAGATCAGTGCCGGGGGGTAGTGTTCCGCGGTATATCAGTAGAACCAACGTTGCTCGTGCATCGTGCAATGCTAGAGATAGTGTTGCGCAGTTGCTGCCTCGAGCAGTCGATTGTTCGACCGACGACAACGAGATCTGATGGAGGCGCAGAGGAGATTGGCACGATCGGTGGCTGGAAGAAGTCTCATGGCGATGCCAAGGCTGGCCTGAGAAACAAAGTTGCCGGTGACTTCGGCGTTGCCACTTCTCGATGCCATTGGCGGCGGCGAGGCTTATAACACTTCTAGAACAGCTAACGTGGACAGATTTTACCTCTCGCGATGCGATTGATAGCGGCGGCAAGGCTTCAGTTCACGTTTAAAAGAACCAAAGTGAACAAATTGTAGTATTGATGAGTCTATGTTCATCATTTCATTTGTATATAGTACAAGATCCAAGGACCACATGCCATGTTGCCAACTGTACAAGGCGGCTCAACCTCTTCAATATTGCTTTTTGACGAAACGACCAATCCGATCAATACGTGAAGGCTTCCTCAACAAAGGTAACGGAGCCTATTTCGCACAGCCGTCGGGATGCTTGTCGCACGCTGTCTGCAAAAGGGCCTGGACCACATACCGAGACCGCCATCGCACCCTCTCGCTCCAAGAATTCCTTCTCCACGATCGTCTGAGGCGAGCAGCGACCAGGATACATCGCTACCGAGCCCGTCGACGAGGAAATTTCACTGCGCGAGCGAGGCTTTGTGACAAACAGCATTATCTTCAACACTTCCCTTCTTCCAGGGTAGCGGAGGATCTCGTCCATATAAAACCGGATCCACTCCAGGCTTTCGGTGGTTGGAACAGACCAAACAAGGATTACCTTCTTCGCAGCGACGGTACCAGTGCTGGATCCAGCAACAAGTTGACGGATATAAGGCAGTTGATGCGTAATGCCGACACCGCCCGCGAACAACAGGACCGTACCGAACGAATCGAGAGACTCGTGACCACCATATGGGCCTTCGATTGCACCCCATGTTGTGAATGTACGGTTCGGTGCTTTGCATGCCGCCTTGTAAATGTTGCCCGTCATACCAGTGAAAGAACGAACAATGAGCGACACATCAGTCCGCACATTACCCGAGCGTTGAAGTTCGAGTTCGTTGGCCCCGATCGGGCCAGTCGTTGGCAGCTTTTCCTCGTCCGAAAGTGATGTGCGGAGGTGGTTTTCAGACCAAGCAACTGAGAAGGGGTGACTCGACCACAGCGAAAATTTTGGTAGGTAGGCGTGAACATGTGTACCAGGGGTAAAGTTCCAAGGTCGCGCTAAATGGTATGTGATGCGACATGCATCTGCAGGAAGCGCTTCAATGGTGACACGCGTAAAACCACGTTGGCGCGACCAGTTCCGGAAGACGATGCGGCCTGTCCGCCAGACGTACTCTGAAGCCCAGAGTACAATGCAGATGACCACATACGAAAGCTCTGGAAGCTTGCCAGCAGTGCAATGAATGTAGACGCCAACTATTGCTGCGATAGCCGCAAGTTTGTGGATGTTGAGGAAGGTCTCGTAGAATGCGTGTCGAAGTGGTGACCACGCCTGCAGACCCATGAAGATGAAGACTAGCGTGCCCACGGTTCCCCACATGAGGAAGTCCGACTTTGGGACGCTCTTTTCGACCGCTTTCCAACCTCCCATCTTGACCTTAGGGATGAGCCACGCCAGAGTGTGGAGGATTGACTCAATGATCACGATGCGTGCCAGCCATCGGTGGAGAAGGTTGAACGTGTCGTAGCTGACCTGGAGGAGGGGAATGAGAGGGTTGTTCCGCAGTGCGAAGAGGAAGCAGGGAATCAGATTGATTGTCGCAAGCATGCCAGTGCGGCCGCGCCATTCTGCATAGACGGCCTCTGTCTTCTTATTGCTGTAGTCCAGTACAGCGCAGTAAGCCAGGTTCATGGCCACCAGAACAAAGATGAGGATAGAATGGAATCGTGAGGGTAGCGTGCCGAAAGTGACCACAGACGTCAGCTTGATGACTTGATTGTGACGCTTGCTCCAGAACGGCGCGTATAGTATATGTCGCTTGATCCATGGCCACCACTCTGTACGGTTCGTCTTCCAGTAGATTTGCTTCTCCCGTCCAGGTCCAGTTGCGTGTAGAAATCGAAGGTGCATGTTTCCAAGATTGATGATCCGGAAGATGAGTGTTGCAAGCATGAGGCCGAAGAAGACGGCGAGGAGAATGTTAACGAAAAGGTAATTGCTAGTCTGATTCACACCAGTCAGTCCTGAGAGATACTCAGAAGAGGTCCAGGGTTGTGTACTGACTTCGTACGGGTCGGGCGGTTGCGCATGCCCACCACCTCCCGACGCTGGCGATGACGCCGCGTGGGAGGCGGCCGCCGACGAGGGCGCTTGCTGTGGCTGCGAGCCAGACATCGCGCGCCTCTCTCTCTGAATGAATGAGTGCAAGGTAAAAGACGACCAGCGCCAAGAAGCTCAGTTGAAAGATTGAATTTGGTGATGTGTTGTGAAATTTGGTTGGGCAGAAGAGAGAGAGCGGATGTCGGCGGTGCGGACAAAGAACTTTTGAAGAAGTCTTTGATTTGCACAATGCGCCGTTTGAGTTGGTAAACGGATTCGATCTCCAGGGTCCGGATGGTGCCTGCACAATGATCGACCACGGTTAGCAAAGGTCCAAGAGAATGTGTCCTCCAAGGTGGTGGAGGTCCAGCGGGTCAATGGGCATCATGGTGGTTGAGGGACTAGAAAAGAAAAGAAGGTGCCTTTTGCTGTCGAGGCCAGCAACAAAGCCAGACAATGGGGAAGACTTGCCAATGAGGTAGCACCCGAGGTGAAGGCCGACCAAGCAGCAGAAGTGTTTGGCACCTGTTTGACTATCGTCAGTCTTGGCTACTTCAGAAATGGTGAGGACATAATTTACCTAGCCTAATCGCGTGGCGCGAGCTAGCTCAGCGTTTGAGCTCTGAGCGTTACGACTCCCTTAAACGAAGGCTGGGAGCGTTGAACAGGGAGAGTGGGAAGAGAGTCGCTGTGAGTGAATGTAATTACAAGAATGGGGACAGAGAACGATGGAGGCTAGAGCAAATGAATGGGTGCAAGGCGGCGATCGAGCTGCCTGAAAGACGTGTAGTGGAGGAGAAGGGGAGGTTCGAGATGTGTCGAAGGTGTGTAAGGGTTGGAGAGTGACTTGGGCTTGGCGTCCAGTACCAGTAAATATACTTTCCTTAGCGCCATCTTCATGCAAGGGAAGCCTACGCAGTGATTGGCTGCGAATGCTCCAATGGCTTCGGGGTCTTCCGGGACTTTCGTGACGTCGCTGTCTCGAGCTACTGTACCTACCCTTTGCGGTAGTTCCAAACGATCACGAGTTTCACATCCCCTGGATTCCTCGGCGCGTAGGAGCAGGAGTACAGGGTCACAATAGGATGAGCGACCCAGTCGAGACCGTCGCCGTCACTCAGACCTTTCTATTCTATGCTTCCGCTTCACGAAGATACAGCATCCGTGCCCCTCGCAGTCAGTTGACCTCACATCACGGATACACGTTGCAGCAGAGGTAGTGCCTCTTCCGTCGAAGGATGGCTATTAACATTCTGTCGTGGGAAGCTCGTCAGAGCCTAAGGATATACATACAGCGGCCCAGCCGGTCCGAACACTGTTATGACAAGTGTGCGCATGTTCTTTCAAGTCGTCTCGAACAGTATCTCAACTCAACACGATCGCCATGCCCTTCATAAACAAGAGGTCCAAGTGGCCCTGGTGGAAGCGCCAAGTACGATGCAAGCTTGTTTCAACCCCGAGATGATTGCTCACGTTTCACCCCTGGAACGCCTCGAATCGTGTCTGTTCTCGCCCACCAAAGCCATCTGCCACCCCTCCCTGTGGTCCCTGCCAATCGTGAATCTCATGCCTGTCGTATCGCTACGAATCGTCAGTGTTCGTTACTCGCAGCCCACCACGAGGTGGAGGCTGCGCGTGTCTGTCATCGTCTTCGTCATCAAAAATGAAGCTGCCTTTCCCAGTGACCGAGGGAAGGTGCAAGTAGCTGGCTCCTAGGCTTTGATCTCGCGGAGGAGATGAGTGCGCCTGCGAGGAGCCGTGCTGGGCCCCTGTCGGAAAGTATTCATCGTCGCCTGGCATTTCAATCGGCGAATAGTTCATCGTTCGGTTGATGTGTGGCATTGTGGTTGCCGTAGGCGTCGCGTCGTCCCTCGGTGGTGGTTCAGCGACTGCAGGCCCCGTCGGCTCGGGCGAGGAGTCCACAATCGAGCTGTCGTCGGCTGGCAACTCCGCAACGCTTTCCGGTGGCGGCGCGTAGCCTCTGCTTTGCAAATCAGTCAAGCCGGTACTGCTCTCCACATGCTTTAGACTGCTGCCGCCTCGAACGCTGTTGCTTCGGAAGCTATTACCGCTGCGCCGACCCATGCCTGTCGCACTATCGTCGATAGGCCCGTCAGGGTCTTTGATACCAAATTGTGCAATCGTCCGCATCTTGCGAGTCACCCAGCCTGCGAGTATCTTCCCGCGTTGTTTCTCGCCGAGTCGTGATCGTGGAAAATCGCCGCGAGACACGAAGGCCACGATGTCGAGGACGACCTGATGCTGGTTCAGTACTGCGTTGATGACAACAGGAACGATCGATGCGAGGTAGTTGCGCCGCACGACTTCAATAAGTGCCACAACGAGACCTCCGGCTTGGAAGACCGCGCTGCCTCCAGGCGCAATGTTGCGATGGCATGTTTCGATCGACGACTCAATATCAGAGGGAAAATGGCTTAACCCGTTGACATCGAAGGTCTCGCCGATGCTGCCCAGCATGAACAATACTTGCATGTCGACGTGAGCGCCTCCAGGTCCAATCGGTCTGCTGAGGTTGTGGAGGAAGCCCAGGTCCCCTGTGCGAACATAGCGTACGTTTGGATCGCCGTCCACAGTGCGGCCATTCATCCGTTCAGCGTCGAGCGGGTCTCGTGATCCGTAGAAGGAGTGGGCACAAGCTTCTGACTGCACCCATATCTCGCCATATTCGCCAGAGTAGCACAGGCGGTTGGTCTCGGGGTTGACTATTGCGATTTGCGTGCTGACTGGCACCATGCCTGAATCTTGCAGGTACAGTGAGTGTGGCTCGATCTCCGGATCCACGACTTGTACGAGGCCACGTCGAAGCGCCTGTGAGTCTAACCATATCTCGATCGGCTCAATACACATGTACGAGCGTGATGCGATCATGGGGTTGAGCACGTGCGAGTAGATGGTATTAATTGCGGTCCTGTCGAGCCCGGCTTGGGCAAAGTGCGCTCTTGTTCTTTGATATACATCCGTGCGCGGTCGAGTGTCGGTCGAGATCATCAGATTCTTCAGTTCGTGTAGTGCGAAGCCCTTACCAGGCACATGGGCCATGGCATGATCCAACATTTGACTTGTTGCATAAGTATCTTTGACCTTGTACCGTGCTAGTACCAAGAACAACGACATCGGGTTCTGCGCGAAGTCCACAGGAGACACCAAGTATGTCGGTGCCGCCAAGTAGATGCCCATCAGGCACATATGGATGAATCCTAGGCCGACTGTACTGCGCACGCAAGCCAGGATGGGCCGCGTGCTTGTCATCTGACAGGTCTCTTTTTGGACTTTGCACAAGGCCATGATGGTGTGGTGACCCAGCTGTACAGCAACACGCCTTTGATCAGGAGTCCAGTATACCCAGATCAGTGCTGGATAGCCTTGTTGTATCCATGCGGGCTTCATGGTCAGTCCTGAATCGCGACATCCATTCGATTGCTTAGAAGGTTTGGAGGTGTTGTAGGAGCTCGGTATGTTGCACTTGATAACGTTGGCCGATTGCTTCAGATGCTGCGAGACGACTTTCAGCTTGAGCAGTTGCTCCGTGTCGTTGTTGACCAAAATCGCTTTGATGCGGAAATCGGCTATCATTGACAGTAAAGCTGGCGCATCTTCGCTCAGCCGATTTTGGTCGAGCGGCGCCATAGGTATTGCTATCGCTCCGAGCACCCAGCATGCGTGTATGGCGTATACGAAGTCCTCTGAGTGCGTGTACATCAGCAGGAGGTGGTCACCTGCCTGAACCTTCACCTTGTTCTTCAGGTACATGGCGACACCACAAATTTTGAGATCCAGCTTCTTCCAGTTGACTCCTTTGCCTTCCTTGCCTCTGCTGTCGATGGTGCAGTATGACAGCTCCTCGCTCTGTCGGTTTGCACGCCATTGGAGGAGATCTTGTATGTTCGAGAACGAGTTGAGGGGAGTTGAGGTTCTGTCATCCATTACCTGCACAATATTAGCGCTGTTAAATCTATTAGTTGATGCAAAACCCTTACCACGGGACGATAGTCAACGCCAGAGTATTGCTTTTCTTGCAGCTGCAGTACGTTTTGACGAGCATGGGACGACGCAGATGACCAGATACCGCCGAGAACATCATCACCGACCGGGAGATTCTGCACTGCGCGCTCCACCCCGAACTGGACGTGCACGCACGGCAGACTGCCGTTGTCGAACTCTTTCCTACAGAGCATATTCCCTATATCTTTGCGGCCATTTTTAACCACGCGTGGGAGGGAGTTTGGCGGATTGATCATCACGCAATAGACGCGCAGATGATGCTCGTGATAGAGCACTTCCATACATCGCTCCGATAGCGAATCCAGAAGCGCGAGATCGAGCTGACGTGGTGGGCCACCAGGTACTAGAGGTGCTGTCGATGCTGAAAATGTCTCCAACAGGATTATGGGAAGATACTCTTGGTTCACGTACACGTCGAAAGCTGAACAGTCATGGATTTTTGGGATGTACTTCATGACGCTGGAAACAATGTGCTGAACGAAGAAGAATCGATGCTCTTGTTCTTGCGCATCTTCGCTCCATTCCACTTTTTGCCGGAGTCGATCCTCATACAGGCCAAGCACGTACAGCTTGCCTTCTACAACACAGCCCAAGAGGCCTGTACGTAGGAACTCGACGTCGAGCAGAGCTGGAGTCGGGCTACCTTCAAGGAACCTGTATGGGTGAGCATGGAAGATGGACTCTGTATGTTTAGGCAAAGCCCAAAAGCCGCCAGACAACGACGGACTATCGACCCAGATCTCGCCAATGGTTAGGGGAGAACAGAGCAGGCATGACTCTGGGTCAACAACAGCGAGTGTTGCGTCTGGAAGCGGGTAGCCGAAAGCTCCGACCCGTACCGTTCCTGGCTCTGATGCCCGACGAGCGACTTCATCACCCGTGGCTAGAACAACCACCTCATTGGTTTTGAGCGCTTCCTTATCCAGGAGAACTTCGCTGAGATCACCGGGACTTTCTTTCGTCGATGACTTCCTTTGGAACGAATTGAGTGTGGTCCGAGTTTCGTCGCCCTCATCCGGTCCATCCCCACCTAGAGGACAACCCATTCTCTCTGCTCCGCCGAGCCAGTCTCGCACAGAAACAATCATCCCCCCATGTTCCGGTAAAGAGAGCATTGGAGCCACAACCTCACGGGCGCGGAGATTGTGAAGCGGCTTAAACCACCGATCTGCCAAGATCTCATGGAATTCGCAATCCACGGTCAGAGTGTCAATCAAGCATATCTTGACGGACGCAAACGAAGGCTCAACGCCCTTTTTGAATCCGCGGGTCGCGAGAGGATCTTCTGCGGGGTTGTCAGTATCGTTGAACACTTCAAGTCTGACTGGGAGTATCTACGCTGATAGTTATAAGCGCAAAGTTTTAGCCTCGAATAATCTGCAGCCAGGACTGTCGGTTTGTACTTGGTGATCAGGTGAGCGTACAAGCCTGGGTTTTCAACACACGTTGGATCAATGTATACCTAGCCATGGTGCGTCAGTAAAAGTTGGCGAGAGCTGAGACAGTTTGCCCAGGCTCACGGTTGTATGACCACCGTAGACGGTTAACAAAACGCCCAATATCATTCCAATGCCCTGTCTGCAATCTAAGTAGCTGAGTATTGTCTCACCAGTACGAGAAGGATTGACGATAGGCTGCCCGTTGCGATCCCTTAGGTTAGTAGACAGGGTATCGGAAGAATTCGGGATCGCGGACAGTATGGCCGTTAAAGTTGCTGCTTGATGCATAAGCGTCCTGTGGCTGAGCACGACTCCCCTGAGGTCTCCCGTAGGTGCCCTACTGAATTCGACATGAGCGAGGTCCGGTACTGCCGGCGGTGCCTGCTCATCCTTCTTCTTGGGATGGTAGCTGCCAAATTCATTCGTCTTCCACCTAAAATCGGCATCAGAACGACGCGCCACGAGTGGTATGTAAACGCCAGTTGTCCCAAGACTTACCATTCCACCCCTGCTGGCCATTTAAGCTTGTTCAGAGCTATTTCTCGAGCAAAGCTCTTGAGGTTGTTATCTGTGGTCAAAGCCAGATGCGCTTGAGTTGTGGTAAGAAGCAAGCTCAGTTTTTGATAGTCTGAGGATGTATTAAGCGGGACGGCTCTATTCGAGCTGTTAGCCCACTACGTCTTGAGAATGAAGTGTGCGGACATCATGACTTACACGACGCCGGCGATGTAGCACCCAATCAAGGCTATCACGAAGTCGATGACCTCCGCGTCGCGGTATATCAGAGCAACTCGATCACCCCTATAAAGATTGGATTTGTCGCGAATGACCTGCGCAACTTTCTCTGCTTTGCTAGCGAGCTTCTCCCAGGTGATGGAGGCTAGCTCTTTCCCCTTGTTGTCCAGAACCCAATACGCGGCTTGCCTTGGGTGAGTCTTGCCTCGATACCGCAAGATTGCACCCACGGACTCAAAGTCGGACATCTGCATGCTCGGGTTGTGAGGGTCAGTTATCGAGAAAGGAATGTCGCGCGGCTCGAGCGGTAGCTGATGGTTTATGATCTGCGCCGAAGGAAGGTCTCTGGAGGGCATCGTGGGTTGTATGGCGGTTGGGGACATAGCTTCGGTCTGCGAGTATCTCTGTCGTCCGTCTCCGCCATAGACTTCCTGGTTGCCGTCGCCAAATCCAGAAAAGTACTCTTGCTGCTGCGAGTCGAGCATCGTGCTCATCCGGCTGTCAAACACCTGGCTATCTTGACGCGGTGGACCACCTGGGCGTCCTCCAGCAGGATATGCAGAAGTATCTTCCTCCGGAGGCTGAAACGCATAGTCACTTCGAGCCAGCGTATGCGTGCGTGAACCGTTCTCGTTATAGCCGTCGGACGGCGCCAGGAAGCTGCTCGACGACGGGTTCGCGATTCCAAGTTGTCGCTGGCCGGTGGGGGCTCCGTCGAAATGTAAAGGGTCGAGAGAAGGATATGCGCCCGTAGGTCCTGTAGGTCCCATGGGTGTGGTCTGGTTTTGCTGGTCATATTGGTGGTAGTTGAAATCTTGCATAAGCAGTGTGCGCCTCTTCTCGTAGCCTTTCTGGGTGATCTCGCCCTCCTGCAGCTCTTCGTCGAGCGCGGCGAGCTTCGCTTGCAAACCCGCCATCTTCGTCCGCTAATGTTCCCTCCTTTTCTGCAATCATGAGCACAGTTCAGTCATCGGCAAGCCCTGAAAAGCGTCCAGCCAGGATGCGATATGGCGCGCTCGCGCAAATCGACACTGAGCGCGCAATTGCGCTGTCAAAGAGAAGGCTCGAGGTGTCTAATGCCTGTGTAGCAGTATAGAGTATTCTCCGCGATGGCGGTGGCGCGCGCTAATGGTAGTGTTTGGATGAGGTCAAATCGATATTGCGTGCAATATCATATGCTTCGGCGAGGTCAATTTTCTGTATCGTATGCTATGGTCCAACATCAACGTTGCATACGACGCAATATAATTACACGGAAGTGACGAGACGCTAATAAAACCCTGCCGCCGCTACCCCGGCCTTGGCATCCATCGACTGATATATCGAGTCGGCCTACACGCCCACACGCCCGACTACTCACTCATTGCTTAAACCGTATCCATCCTTCTCCACCATTCGCAGATGATGTACGCTCCGCGACCAAATTCCATGTTCAGCATATGAAGCTCGTTGACTATGCATATCGGGCCGAGACGCCAGCACGAAGGGAGCGGTGATTGGGGGCCCAAGTGGACGGAACTACTTGTACGGAGTATGGAATTGGCGTTCGAACTGCGACCCGGGACACTCAAGCAATATAAGGACGCAGTAGTGAATTAGACTACAACATGGATAGCACCGTGTGACTCTCGATCCATCGTGAGACTCATTTTCGGCGTCCATCACAGGCCTGCTAATGAAACACCTCTCATCGGGGTGCGCGCATCGTTTCGCCGTCATTAGCCTCGGCTCGGACGCTTTCACAAGTCTTTCGTGATTCCTTGAACGCTACCCTTCCTTGCTTGCAGCGTAGGACATACAGCTACACGCCTTCACGACGCAACGTACGCCTTCATCTTTCGTTGACTTATAGCCCTTCGTTTCATTGTAGACTTGCTTTCCGCTATCCGCCAACCATGGCGACTCTCCTCCGGCCACCGCCCGACAGCCCAGAACTTTCTGTGATGGAGAACACTTTGGAGCTCCGATCACTCGCCGACATCTCGCCTAATCTCTTCACGAACATGCGCCCTCTCTGGCATCCTCCCGGCGCTCGCGGGGTATATGGAGGCGCTGTTATCGCGCAGTGTCTGTCAGCAGCGCAGCATACAGTACCGGATTCCTTCGCCGTTCATAGTATGCACTGCTATTTCGTAGGTTTCGAGCACCATGCATGAGAGAGCCGAGCTAATCATGCTTATAGGTCCTTGCTGGCAATGCGGACGTGCCAATTATTTACCACGTTGAGAGAGTGAGGACAGGAAAAAGCTTCGCAACACGAACCGTACAAGCGCGCCAAGAGGACAGAGCAATCTTCACAACCACCTTGAGCTTTATGAGGGAAGGCAGCGGCGGCGCGAGGACCCTGGAACACGATACCCCCATGCCGCAAGTCCCTGGGCCTATCGAAGACGAGACCGAAGCCACGATGATCGGACACGGCCCATTCGAGAGCCAGCATTTTGACCTGGGGGTTGCAGATGATGCGGCGCCACATACAGTCCGATCGAAGAGCTGGCTGCGCGCAAGAGGCAAGATAAGCAAGCAGGGCGGTCATCGGGCGCATTTGAATGCTTTGGCGTATATCAGCGACTCGTTCTTTATAGGGTACATTCTACTGCCGCATATGCGCGCAAGTACGAGATGTGCAGGGCTAATGAATGGGAAACAGGACGGTCGGACGCGCACATCGCACATGGAGGTCGCCGCCTAGAATCGAGGAGGGCGACAGTGAACAGCGAAAGAGCATCGCGAAGCGATTCAAGCAGAACAATGGGGGACATGACGAGAATCTAGAGGATAGACCTGAACTAAGCATGATGGTGTCTCTGGTACGAGGTCGCACTTCTTCAGTACATACATGTCTCATGCTGACCGGGGGGGAAAGGATCACACAATCTTCTTCCACAGACCGAAGGACTTCGCTGCTGATGAGTGGCTTCTTTCGGAAATGCATAGCCCTTGGGTCAGTGGCTACCCGTTCTCAAGACAGAAAGCGTACAGATGCTGACTTTGCTTGATACAGGCAGGAGACGGACGCGGTACGTTAAGACGCGCAGTGCTTGCAACCCTGCAAGACAATATGATGATCGCTAAGAGCAGAACGATAGGCTTCGTTACGCAGCGGATATGGACGAAAGATGGCAGGCTGGTGGCATCATGCTTCCAAGAAGTAAGCCGCAGCTATATGTGATGGTGAAACGGCTGCTAATAACTCCACAGGGCCTTGCCAGATTGAAGCAGGATTCATCAAGCAAACTCTGACGGCGGGCTTCCAGCCTGTTGAGAGTAGTGGCTTCTGTATTTGACACCACGAAGCTAAACGTCGAGCCCAAGGTGCGAAGCGTGTGCGGCTTTTACAGCCACCATTGACTGTCTATGCAGCCGAAAAATGCGCGTTTTGGCTAACTGTGGCGAACCTTCCTGAAGACGACTGTCGCCTTCTCCAGCACCACGCTCTCACCCATCCCGAAATCTTGCCTGGCAAGCCCACCACTGATGGTGTAATGCACCTCAGATCCTGGCACGTCCTCATCTCCAAGCTTATCATTTTCAGCACCCTCAACCGTCACCTCATCGCTCTCAACGTCCGTCAACTGCGCTCCAGGCTGTCTTGTGAAGACCTCGTAGTCCGAGCGGCTGTGTCTCATGTGGAGATTGAGACGGTAAGCTTTGACGCAAAGGTCGTCAATGTCGTGTTTTAAAGAGTCTCGCACTGCATTCTCAAGATGTAGAAGCGGCTTCGTGTATTTGAACAGGTACTGACTGGTGAACTGGACGCGCTCCTTGATGTCAGTCTTTGGACCAAGCACCTCAAGGAATCTCAGCGTTTGTTGGCGCCACTCGATTACGGCTCGATCGGTTGTTTCTGACATCTCAGCGTTAGAAATGCTGAAAAGAACAAGCTGCATAACAGAACTTACTAGCAGAAAATTCTCCCTCAAGGCTGGCAAGCACTTGCTCACAATCCCTGGGAAGACCGAAACTTGGCTTGTTGAGGATTTCGCGATGGATCAATCGGAAGACCTCTGCACGCATCCTCCAACGAAACGCCTTTATGCTCAGCGGTTTGTCCTCGCATGCAATGTAGAAATTCTTGATGTTGTCGTGAACTTGGGGCTTTGGGCTGAGCATGTAATTGTTCGTGATCATCTTCGAGCAGATTTTCTGGATGATGGAAATGATGTCCGAAAGCGCGCGGGTCAAGTCCGCTTGTTGCGGCTCAAAGCTGTCATCACAGGTCTTGATCATCTATCGCCAATTGGTCAGTGCATCATCCATCACAGCCGCGAGGCGTCTAGACAGCGCATCTCCGGAGACGCCAAAGGGCTGGCCTTACCATATCCTTCAGTTTCGCGTGCTCCTCTTGGAGCGCCCGCTGCTGTTTGTTGGTGTCCTTGCGCTCCCCGTCGAGGCGGACCATGCGCTGTTCAAGCTCCGCGTTCTCCTGGCTGAGAGTTTTGTTTCTCTTCGCAGACTTCTGATAAGCTTCTTCAAGCTCCTCAATCTTCTTCTGCGCTTGTTCGAGCTGATCGTGGACGTGCTGTGCGTCACTGTTGCCACCAAGGCCGAACAGCTTGGAGAGCATCCCTTCCTGATCCGACATCGATTAGCTCATAAGATTTAGTACACCGGAGTGGTATCTCTGCGAAAGAAAACCTACTCTCGAGGTCCTGTCTACTTCCTTCCCAACTTCAAATGGGATGCCGACACGCTTGAGAGTCTGCTCAATAATGCTTGTGCGGGAGGTCAAGTCCTTGACTTCGTCGCGTAGCTCTTGCGCATCTTGGTCACGCTTGCGCTTCTTACTGAGCACTTCGTGTGGATTCTTAGTGTCGTTGGACTCGGTTGTCTGTGGAGGAGATTGAGCCTTGATCTCAACTGGTGTTTCCTTCTTGACTTGGTCTGCCATGATGAGGGTAGATTGAGGTGTTGGGTCAATGGCAAGGAGTGAACGTCAGTGAAGTCAGAGAGATCGCAGAGCGACTGGAGACGAGGAAGAAAAGGGAAAAGAGAAGAGAGAGAACGCTGAGCCATATGAAGAGCGCAGGTGAATGCTCGAGCGCTTGTTCTTGCCGCATTGGTACGGTGCAGGCGAACTTCTCATGTCGTGCGCAAGTTTCGATCCGCCTGCATTGATTTCACTGCATTTACTCGTTCACCTCCGCGATTGACGGTCACCTATTGTAATTCTCTGCTTTCACTCTCCTTCCCCATGTTCTTCCACCTTCTTCAACGTATTAAGCCTATTCATTCTGCAACAACTGTTCAATCTCTGCGTCAAGATGGCACAACCTATGCTCAAGCGCGTCAAGCTCTCTCCAAACGCCCTTGACGCGAAGAGGTCTGTTCGAACGCTCCTGTTATGAATCACCCTCAGAGAATTGACTCGCAGCACAGTGCCGATGAATCAAAGGATATTCTCATCATCGGGCTTGACTTTGGAACGACGGTGAGTTCGACCGATTGACTCTGAAGCCCAGGCGCGAGGATGTCTGCAGCGAACATTGTGTAGCAGCTGTCCGCTGATAATCGTCTGCTACAGTTCTCTGGCATTGCGTTCGCTTTCAGCTACAAAGATAAGCCGGACATCATTGTTGTCAGCTCCTGGCCAGGTTTGTCCGTCTCTGCTTCCAGTTGACCGCGCATGCTGACCGTGTCTAGGCGCCGAAGGCCATTCTCAGCCCAAGGTATGTTTATTGTCTGAATCCACTTCTGCCCAATTCGAGCATGTTTTAGTACGGTTTGATAAGTATAGGAGCTGATATTGATCAAGATCCAAACTCGCATCATATACGGGGAAGATGGCAGAAGCATTGTTGCTTGGGGAGCTCAGAAGGGCGAGGGAATTGCTGCTGAAGAATTCAAGATGCTTTTAGATCCGGAACAGGAGAGACCTACTGCGGCTTCCAGTGCCAACAGGACAGCACTCCTCAAGCGTCTCGGAAAAACAGCGGGTGAGATCACTACAGATTTCGTCCGCGCGATATACAACCATGCGCTTTCGCACATTTCTTCCAAGGTCCTGAAAGAGTACTTTGACTCTTGTGAAAAGCAGTTCGTGGTCACCGTGCCAGCTGTCTGGAGCGACAAAGCGAAGAACGAGACACTACAGGTAATGTCCTTGTTTTGGGAGTGATGAGTAAAGTTGCGAAGCTGACCCGTGGTACCCGCAGGCGGTGAAGCGTGCGGAAATCTGGCCTGTGTCGCTCATCACGGAGCCCGAGGCCGCCGCCTTGTACACTCTCAAAGTTATGCAGAGTTGCGCATTTGAGGTATATTTCACTTTCCTGCGCTGTATTTCTTTGGACTGACTATAGTCTTACAGGTGGGCGACGCGTTCGTGGTGTGTGACGCAGGTGGCGGCACCGTTGACCTGATCTCATACGAGATCAAGAAGCTTGCTCCGGGCATGGAGCTAACTGAGCTTGTGGAGAGCGACGGTAGGGTGCTCCGCTCAGATGACAGCAGGAAGAGACGCTGACAAGTCGCAGGCGGCATGGCTGGCTCCACCTTCATCAACAGAAGCTTCGAAGAAACACTGCTGAACATCATTGGCGAAGACGCATTCTATCACCTCAAAAAGAAGCGTGGCTGGGAGCAAGGCAGACAATACTTTGACCGCATTGTCAAACCGAGCTTCAAAGGGGACGATGATGAAACCCACATGATCTCCTTCCCTATGACAAAAATGGAGGATCACCCGCAGAATGGCATCGAGGATCGCTGCTGGACGCTCAAAGGGTGTGTATAGCCTTCGCGATGTCCCGGTGTAATGCTGACATAAAGAACTAGTACTGACCTCAAGGAAATGTACGCACCGGTTACAGATCAGATCCTGAAACTCGTCGGCGAGCAAATCAAGCCGATCAGAATGAAGCGCACGATGCAGAATTACGCCAAGAAGCTCGAGCCGAAGGCAATCTTCCTGGTTGGGGATTTTGGATCCAGCGTCTACCTGAAGCAATGCCTCGAGCGAAGATTCCCACTCATCGAAGTCATCCAGCCTGTGGACGCTTGGTAAGCTAAGAGTCCTGTATTCCAACATGGATAGCGATCAATACTGACCTTGCTGCTTACAGGTCCGCTATCGTGAAGGGCGCTGTACTCAGTCGCATTCCCCAAGAAGCCTCTGTCAAAAGCAACATCGCCAAGAAGCACTGGGGCGTCACACACATGGTGCGCTGGGACTCAATCGCGGACGCTGGTCAACCTTAAGTCTGGAGTACGAGTGACCAGCACCACAAAGTCGAAAAGGTTTCGTCAACTATTCACTGCATCGCATTGTTTAGTCTGCTAACTCATATCAGATGGACTGGTTCATAAACAAGAAGCAAGAGCTCGAGCGCGACAGCAAGGTTGTATCGTCCTTCTACCATGAAATCAAGAAGACCTTCAAACCCAAGGATCTCATCTTTGAGGAGGAGCTCATTGTCTGCGACGACTTGAAAGAACCTGATCACCCGAAAGATGGCCTTATAAAGGTCCATTGCACCGTCAAAGCGGACCTGCGAGACCTGTCCAAGCGGGATCTTCAGTTGAAGAAGGGCGCGGACGGGAAGCAGTACTATCGGGTCGACTTCGACCTCGCCCTGACGGCAAAGTCTGCTGGCTTTGAATTCTCATTGGAGAGGAATGGCAAGGTCTTTGGAACGGTGGAGGCGAAGTATGATTGAGCGCGGAACGTGAGTGGACGTCAAAGGCGAGGAGAAGAGGATTTGGGATGACTGGCGCACGCTTGCTGGGTGAGAACGGTGCAATACGATTTAGATTGCCACCACACCGCAGCTTAGGGACGAAACGTCTTTGTTCAAAGCTGTACAGCGTTAGAGCTATTACATGATGCATCGCTAGATACAGCAATATCAGCGAAAGATCGACATTGCATATGCTTGCAATTCTGCTTGTCACCATCTGACATCTTAATTTATGGAGCTCCCGCTGTCGGAGGCACACCATTCGAAGACACATGCCCATTGGGTTGCGAGCGCATGAAAGCGCTAGGCACCGACGGCACGTCCAGCTTCGTACTCATCTTGCGCCCCCTCAACTGTCCCTCAGCATGACTCTGCTTGACCTCTTCCGGTGATGCGAGGAACTAATAACACGTCAGTAAGCTGTTTTCCGCATTGCCAGGATAGAAAGATGCCGCTCACCAGTGCGGCAGCGCTTGTCATAGCGCTCAAACCAGCTTGCGTAACTAGATGCATGCGTCAGCCTTACACTACAAGCTCACAACATCAAAGAGAATCACCATCCGTATCCAAGCCCAAGCCCCACTCTTTCCGCTCATCACCGCTCGTGCTCACACACTCCACAAACGCCGCAGCCTTCCTCGTGGAATCGCGTGAGTCGGTAAGAGCGTGCTCTTTGTACTCCGCTACATCGACATTAACGCCCAGTGATTGTAGTGCGTTCGCCAGTGACGAAAGGGGTCCATCTGTTCTATTGTCAGCATCATACCCCAACCCTATGCTTACAAGAGAGTGAGCACATACTCCCAGTCCCCTTGATCTCATACTGCGTCCCATCCAAATCCACCACACCACTAAACAACCTCTTCAAGTTCTCATTCCTCGGCACCTTTCCAGGTACTCTTGCGGGACTCTGACTGCGGTCAGACGTGAGGTCGTAATCGATGAGCACCAGACGTGGTGAGGTGATGTACGCCTCTTCGAAGAGGGTCTTGATTTCCTGGGGCAGGAGTTCACGTCCAATGGCGTCGGCGCGGCGCTGCACGATCTTCGAGAAGGCGACTTGCAGCCCGCGCGGCAGGTCAAGGTCGAGCGTCCGTTGGATGATCCAGGCGATGCCGCCTTTGCCGGATTGCGAGTTGACGCGGATGATGGCTTCGTAGTTGCGGCCGATGTCGCTGTCTCCCTGTCAGCAAGTCCCTCTCACTGCGGTTTTCATACTCCCACGACCACGACCACCACCACCTTCGCCGCCGCCGCCACCGTACGACGCGTAGGAGAGAGGATTAGGGGCACACACCGTGGGTCAATAGGTAAGTACGGGATCTCCCATCTATCCTCGTGCCCCAACCCCTTCGCCTTGCGCTCCTTGAAGCCCTTGTTGATTGCATCTTGATGGGAGCCGGAGAACGCGCAGACAACGAGCTCGCCGCCGTAGGGTTGGCGCTGGTGCACGGGGATCTTGTTGGAGCGCTCGACGACGTCAATGACGGCGGTAAGATCGGAGAGGTCGATTTGCGGGTGGATGCCTTGGGAATAGAGATTTAGGGCAAGTGTGATGAGGTCGACGTTGCCGGTGCGTTCGCCGTTACCGAAGAGGGTGCCTTCGACGCGGTCGGCGCTGGAGTGGGTGTCAGTGGGTTCTGGCATAATCGTGAGAACAAGCTGTTCGGAAAATAGAGGAAAGGGGGTCGTGTGGAACGTACCCGGCCATCTGTGCCAGTTCTAAGAGGGGGTTAGTGGAGATGTGGTGATTTGCTGTGATGTAGACGTACCTGCTGCAGCTACTGCGCATCCTCGGTCGTTATGTCTGATAATCGTCAGGCTTCCGGCTCCTCGCGAACAATTCTGTTCCAGCGTGACGTATACTTACGTGTGAACTGACACGCATACGGTTTCTCGTTGAGTCAAGTTTGTGCTAGGTCAAATCTATCAGCACAGCCCACGTCTGCTGCACCAAAACTTGGACGAAGGCTTACCAGAAATACTCAATTAGATCGGCAAAGTGATTTGGAGTTGCTAATTCCACAGTGGCAGGCAGATTGAAGATGATTTGTTCCTCTACCGAAGGTTCCCAAGCCGCCTTCACAGCCTCGCATACCTCTACCGCAAACGCAGGGTCTGTGTCGCTAAACGTCTCCGGACTGAACTCATACCGCCATTGCGTACCAGCCTGTGCAGGGTCGTCCTTTGTGATGCTTCGGGCGTACTTTGTGCACTTTACAGCGAGAGCCAGGCTTTGCGCGTTGTCCATGTTGAAGACTATGCGCTGGAAGCATGGACTCGTCGCCAGGTAGAGGTGTAGTATGGCCTTCTTCGCGCCCTTCATGCTGTCCACAGTCTTCCGTATTAGGTCTTTGCGGCATGGTGAAAGGACCTGCAGCCAGACGTCGTCCGGTACCACGCCAGGCGTTTGGATGAGCTTTTGGGTGAAATTGAAGTCGGTGTCTCCACTGGAGGGATAGCTGATCTCGATCTCTTTATAGCCAAGTTGTGTGAGCATCTTGAAGTAGTCGGTCTTCTGCTGGCCATCCTGTGGACGCGTTAATCTTTATACTACTTCGCTTCCTGCGCGCAATACATTTCGCACGCGGTCGAGCGCACCATTGGATCGGGCAAGCTCTGATTGCCATCTCGAAGGTCTGTGGACAGCCATCGCGGGACCTTGTCGATTGTTCGTGAGGGCCATTGTCTGGAGGGAAGTTGAAGTGGGGTGAATCGTTTGTATTTCTTCGAGGGGTCTTTGAGCCTATAGGCTGGATTAGGTCGATGATCTGCATCCGAGCTGTTCTCCACTCACATAGGCATTTTTGTGGTGATTTGTCAAACGCTCTGTATGACGAGGAATCTCACAGCCATGTTACAGGCCTATATTCCACCTTTTGAAGTCTCGACAACGTGCGTCACCGGCGATTCGGCGAAGGGCACGCTCGGGGATAGCAATGGCGTGGGATAACCGCCGTCCACGCGCCGGCGCGCTAAGCTCCCGCGTGGTCTGAGCTTCCCGATGTCGGTCCTTGCTGACTAAGCAGCATCAAGTTCTATCGCAACGCCGGGGAAAGTAGAGGCTTTGCAGAACCAGGATCCCCATTCAACATGCACTCTGCCATCTCAATGCAACCCTTTCGCTGACTATACTCTATTGGATTGGATGTCTTCGGAGCTCATGGGATGATTTGCCACACCATCAGTCCCCCAAAGGCCCTCACTCCCGCTCAATTTGACCCTGAACCATTTCCTTCCAATCAAGGCCGGCGCCGTGGCTGCTGAGCGGACTCTCGCTAATCCCGCTCACGGATCACTGTAAAGCCGCTCATGCATGCAAATGATGCCCTTTTTCTCGCGGCTCGCCGTGCGATGAGTGCGAGCCATGATGACGCGAAGTCGGTCGTGGGCGAGCGCCATCATAGTAGGAGCTCGTGGCGCTCAACTTCCTCTTTGGCACTCCCCCAACGGAATGATATGCGTCAACGTCGCTGTGTGGAACTCTGTGCGCACTCACGGGCGAGACGGAAGCATCATAGTCCCCAATGGATGATGCTCGCGAGAAGCGACGCATTACGTTCGTCGTCTTTCGGACAAAGTCTGTCGCATCCATGAGCTGCTGACGTGGATCTTTACGTCTCTTGAAGTCTCTCCAGTCAATGCGGCGCACTTTGAAAGGTAGGTTCTTCCTACAAGCTTGCGCGATCTCTTTGCTGAACTTCTCAATATCTTGGTCGTTAAGTTCCGGTTTGTCTAAGTCGAAAACAAGAGTCAATCGGGATCCCTCCTTTTTGGGCTCTACAGGCGCATGATTCAGCTCTTGTGGTTGCCTCTTAGGTCCAAGACGAATATGTTGAGCGTCAGCGTCATCGTGGCGGTGCCAGGTAAGGGGTATTCGGCCGTGTTCACGAATCCGCCACAACTTTTGCGCGAGATAGTTGGTTGTAAAGTATCCGCTTTGCCCGCTTTGCTGCACGATTAATTCTTTCATCACTTTGATCAGGTCGAAAGTGAAACTTTTCGTGCCTGGCCGTGGTGTATCCTCAGTTCAACACGTTAGCAGAAGGCGGTAAAACAGCATACACGCAGGAAAAGCTCGTGTGTGACAGCAGATGGCTTGCCAAGATGGCGTCGCTTCAGCAGCTAGCATATGCTTTGCGAGCTATTTTGTAAAGAGAGCAAAGGGTCCATGGCTTACCCTATCCATGCCACTACCACACATGTGCTCATATGTGCCGCCCGCGCGGAGATAGGGCTCGGCCTTGACGAGATTCGACGCAAGACAGGTATCGAAGATTGTAAGCACGTCAGTATTTGACTGCAGAAGGGTGGTCTCAACAACGTTCCAACAAGCCAGTGCTGGGTGTGGAGTCGCTGCTGTGCATGGCTTGTCATCCTACAGAATGCTGCGTCAGCATAATTTCACCCTGACAGCATCTGCGCCAGGGGCGGCGCCCTCAGGGACCGTGTTGCCCGAGCGATGCTCGTCACTCCATCTTTGGCATTGATACACGACATGCCGCGTGTATATGTCGGACTGACCTAGAGTGGAGTTATTAGCTTATAAAGATTCTACAGCATTCGTTCCGTGAGAAAGGGCCACAGGTAGTAGCCATATTGTGGCTACGCCGGCAACTAAAACAATGGATAGGTCCTGACGCGGACTCCACTACCAAATACTACTCACCTTAGAAGGAGCAAGGTAAAAGCTAGAGGTTGACTTCAGTACAGAGAACGCTGAATGATGCTACATTAGGTACTCACAGATCTCTGTCATCGTTGAACTGACCGTGGCCGCTGTAATAAAAGATGATGAGATTCTTTTCCGACGGTAGGTCATACTCTCGAACGAGCTCGAGCGTTGCCATTTGCAGTTGGTTATGGGGGCTTTGAACATTAGTGAGCTCGACGAGCTTGGTGTCGTAGTGGAACTCGTCCTGAAAAAGCTTCTTGAGCTCGGAACACTCCTCTCTGGTGTTTAGATCATCAAGTTCGTCACTCCATCGGACAATCAGCACGCCCACGCGATCGTATTCATCTACTGCTCCGAGATGTTTGTCGATCGATCGTTCCCACCGACTTCGCATCTGGCTCTGCTTGTCGTCGACCGGCACGACGACCGAGCCACTTCCAGCGCTGAGAGGCCGACTGGGACTTCTGCTAAGCGGTCATCAGCGTGCGTCGCGGCGCGTGTAAGCGGCTTTATGCCTACAGCATTTGCGGAAACTCCTCAGCCGGGCTTTGCAGCTCTGTCGGGCTTGCATGAAGAGCTCCTTGTAGCGCTACGCCTTGATTTTGGCCAGGGACCGTCAACGTCACCGAGGGTTGGGCTCTGTGGCGATTGCTGTCGGCTTTGTCTGCATCATGGGCATCGACGGTAGCGTGCTGTGAAGTCCCGGCAGGCTCAGGCTCTTGTGTGTTCGAAGATGCTGCGCTGATCTCTTCACTCATCGTGAACAGGCGGAGCTTTTGCACGCACTAGACTCTGTCCTAGCAAGCTCAGCTTTCGACAGCTAGTCTGAATTGGCCCGTCAAACAACCTGAGCAAATAAGTGTGGATGCTGATGACTTTGCGAAGTGTGCGAAGGGTGCCTCTCCAAGGGCATAAATCAAGCACTACGAGAGTACAAGTATTTTCACAGGAGATGAAAGTCGACTTTCAGCACCGCGAGGATTTTGCAAGCGCCTACACAACTAGGAATCCGCTTATCACCAGAGGATGAGAGCAACGGCAAACTGTCTTCAATCTTGAATTGGAGGCCGAGTAATAATCGGTGTGGCGAAGCGGTCGTCTATGACAAGGCTCAATGTTGCGGTAGGCCTCTAAAAGCCGCTACAAATGACTACAGCGTCCTTCTTAACTACTACACGCGGGAAAAGATTTCCCATCGAAGACTTTGGATCGGTCCGACGCGAGCGCTCATGCAGTTGCAACGGCGGCTCAATGAAGCTGTCTAATAGGTCTCTGCCATCTGATTGGGCGATTTCGAGAAATGTTGCCTTGCCCCCAAACGCAATGTCAGCAATGCAGCAATGACGGCACAACTGATGCACTCAAAGCGCTTTTCTAAGAAGCATGTGAAGACTCAAGAATAAGCACAAAGCTGTTGTGCTCGACGTTGGCGGTCTGGCCTTGTACGATGCCTGCAGGCGTCCACCTTCCAAATATGGTCAAGCGCAGATATGCAGGAGCGCTCAAGGCTTGGGCCTTTTGGCTGTGCCTCATCAGCATGGCTTTCTTCGCGCATGCCCACGCAGGGTCCAAGAAGAAGCTCAAGTCTCACCAATCACACACCAGCAGGTCACGCGAAGCTTTGATCGCCTGTCTTGCAGGAGGGAAGAGAAATTTCCAATGTTTGAACTACCACGCGTGTTTCCTATCGTAAAGACAGCTGCACGCAAAATACAAGAAAATTCTCGAATCCACATCGTCCATCATCGAACTTCTGGCGGACCACGGACTTGATTCATTATCCTTAATGGCTTCCACTCATTCCTCGAAATCCTCAGCTTTGAACCAGCTCTTGTTTCTGTTTGCGGCATCGCAATACACCTTTCCCTGCTGCTCGATCTGATAGTACCTATTTAAAACAGTCAGGGCGCATCAGGGAGGATGTCTCATTTACGCTTTATCAGGAGCGCCGCTGGAGCGCGGGCGGCAAGTACGACGCAAACACAACTAGATTACTTACCACCTGTTATCGGCCGGCCTGTGCTGGGTCTTGCAAACTTGAAATTCCTCCCGGCGCTTCATACTCCCTCTCTTGACCACCTTGACGACTTTGTCGCCAGCTGCGTAGTCAGGAAAGGACTAAAAACGTGTGAGCGGACACAGTGTTGTGTAACAAGCGCAACATCACAAATACGTTTTTCCGCGACCCTGGAGGTACATACGCCTTGCCACCTTCGTCGTCCGAAAATTCAACATCGCTCAAGTGCTGCTCGGCGCCAGGAGAATTGTTCTCTTCGGTCATGATTCGTGCAGTCCTGATGAGGATACTATGCTGACTCAAGATCCAGATTGCTCGCTAGGATTCTTGAAACTCTTCGATTCTGTGCGTCTCGGCTGACTATTTGAGTGCTCAATGACGAGAGTTGGGACAGCTGGCCACAAGATTTATAATCCCATCGGACAGGCAGCTGTGCCATATGCCTGCAGCAGGCAACCGATAGGCAAACGATGCCTGCGAGAGTCAATGGCTGTCTTACGAACCCGCCCCAGGCACGTTTGCCTGACCATAGGGACCGGCCGCGTACCGTATGACAGATGACAAACCCAAACATCTCCGACTTTCGCTCAACGGCCTGCATCGCGTAGAGCAGGTAAGAGATGCCGTGGAGCCGCCAGCCTCCGCACAAGCTGCTGCGTTATGATAACAGCATTCATGCTTTTGCTCAGGTTCTTGATGATGACCGAGGCATGAAATGCCGTCTTGAAATGCTACAACTTTCTTTCGCAAGAGTGTAAGGTATGGCTGAGCATTGGGCGGGGTTTGACCGGCAAATACGTTGCGCCGACGATTGGCGAGCTTAGCCTTGGGATTCCGTGCAGAGCCTCAGCCTGCTTGTACCCTGACTTGTACGTGTTCTGCAGCTAACGGGAAGCTGCAGCAGGGACAAAGAGCTACCCCAAGCAAGCTTGATGATGCTCCGCCTTTTGCCTTGTAGGCAAGCTGAGCTTACACATGAAACACGGCTGACTTGCGCTTTACGCCCTCCGTCCTCTTGCTTAGTAGTTGCCACCACACATTCGCCATGGAAAAGTCGAATAGCTTCAGTAGCCCGCCCGACTCGCTCTTGTCGCCACAGTCTACTGATCTGTCGGGCAAGACTTTGCGAAATGATTCCGTGGACCTGGAGTCACAATCCTCCAAAGATTGCACCACCAAACACAAAAGTCCGTATCAATGTCGAGTTTGTGATAGAGACTGGCTGACCATATGAGATAGCACCCTTTTTTCTTAGATTCTTGCGTCAGACAACACAGCCGGAACACAACGATGGCTGTGATTCTGATGCTGAAGATGACGCTGTTACTCGTCTCAAGACCCGCAGGAGTACGTCCACTCAATCGTGTGGCCATTGTAGACTCACTAATGAATTCGACTTAGTCGAGGACAATCCACAAGGCTATCCGAGACTAGCTTGCTTTTTATCAAGCGATCACAACTTCAGCACTTATCGAGGGTTTTCGTACCTCCATGCGCGCTTACTGCTGAACTTGCAAGACGAGATTCGAGCACTGGAAAAGAAGCTTGACTCTCTCGACGACATGGACGGCGAGAACGCACAAGAGGGAGCGAGGACCGGGCTGAAGAGCAGAGTGCTTGATGTAAGGTTGTCAGCAGAGCAAGGCGAGGTCTCACGGCAAGCTCTCCTTGCTGAAATCCAGAGGAAAATACTGCAATACGGTACGTTGATCATGCTGCGTGGTACACTTACAAAATGTTGACGGCTTCAAAAGACGAGCTCCTGCTCAAGGCGAGAGAAATCACTGCCCTGCAGCAGCCTTCCAACCGAGACTATCGCAGTGTCCGAAATTGGATCGCGCGAGAAGCTCCCATTGCAGAGACGGAGCAATCATTCATCGAACATCGAGAAGACGTCATTACCCTAAGGCACGGTCGTGAATGCGCTGGCTTCGACGGATTGGTCGAAAGCGGTCTACGATATCTTCCTCGAAGACTCACGAGCGTAGGTTGATATCTCGCACGGTCTTCAGGGACCATTGACTGATGTGAGCTGTACAGAAACTCTTCCTGACGCCAGAGCTACGAGCGAAGACGTCGACTGATATTTGCTACTTCTCATCTTCGCGCGTTGACACTCTCGTGAATCTCATCATCACTTCGGTGATCTTCGTCCTGCTGGTCATTCCCGTCATGGCAATGTAAGTCCACTTGTCTTTGGACATGGGTACACTGCTGACAACCCAGCAGGTACAAACTCACCAGCTATAGCAACAGAGATTCCAAATCCGCAGCATTCCAAGCCATAGGCGTTCTCGTTGTCTTCACTCTGATCTTCGGCGCAGCGATGTCGATCTTGACTCGAGCAAGGAGGCACGAGCTGTTCGCTGCGTCGGCAGCCTACTGCGCGGTGCTTGTGGTGTTCATCGGAAACTTCGGCAACCTCAATTGAACTACGATCATTGCGCATAGCCTTCTAACCGTTGTCCAAGGGGTTTCATGTGACATTGGACACGAGAGCAAGAAAGCTCAGTCCTCGTTGCTGGCAAAAGTGTTGATGCGCTGTCAGCATGGCGGACAACATAGCAAGCACGCCCAAAGCCTGCAACATCTACACAGCATATTCATCAGCCCATGCACCGAGGGCATCCGAGGACGGTACGTTCCCCTCGAGGGCACGCGTGCTAGCAAGGGAGGCATAGTTCGGAGTCGGAGTCGATTCCGCGCTCAGCCCTATGGACGATACTCGGCTATCGGCTCGGCTCGGAGGAGAGACTGCCGAACACCGCAAACAATGCAGCTTTCGTCTGACCCAACGTCACGCGATACTTATGTCATTGGCCAGCAACAGTCTCAGGATCATTGTACTCTTCAGATAGCCAATATCAGTTTGCTGGAAATTCTTTCTATCAAGGTTCTGTGTAACCGCGAAGTGAGAGCCGAGATGCAGACCAATCTCGACTTCAACGCAAGCGCATTCACAGCTCCTGTCCCGCTGGCGAAGGCATCATCATCCGACCCAAGTATGCTACTAAACATCCCTAGTGTGCCGTAAGTGCCGAAGCTATCACCAGATGGCGCGATAGCTTTTCAAGGATCGACCGACGTACACGCTGATCGTGCCTGCTCTTTTCAACGTCTTTCGCGGTTCCCTTTTGTATGCATAATCCCATCCTTGAGATGCAACTCGCCTCGTCGAGAGTGTATTGTATGACATAGCATTCTTACCGAGCATGGCTGGCAGCATCAGCGCCTCCACTGATATAGACACCAGCCGATCATCTAGTAGACAATGTGAGTGAACCCTGGGTCATCACTGGTAAGACCTTAGCGTGCCCAGCATCTAGCTTCGTTAAACTGCTTGCAACACTTCTGCGATGAGGCAGTCTGGAGCTCTTCACGCCTCTGAAGACTGACAAGAACCAGCTCAAGGGCAAGACTCAGACCTGGGAGCTGTCCACTATGACGAGCTCAGAGCGGAGAAGGAAGCGGGCGAGAGACCACCAGCAGCTCAACGCACGCTTTCGCGGACGACGACGACCTCATCCTCGGGACGCAACCTCATAGCGTTCGAAGCTGACGACCCGGAACTTGCCTCCAACTGGAGTCAAACGAAAAAGGTCATCATCGTCCTGGTAGGCGTCCTATCAGTGCTCAACTCGACTATCTCCAGTTCGATACCGAGTGGTGACCTTGGGCCCATATCACGACGGTTCGGGGTAAACAGTGAAGCGCAGCAGGTTCTGCCGAACAGTATATTTCTTCTTGGTTATGTAAGGTCTCTCACCAAGTGCGGCGTCTGCGCTGACCTATTAACTTCTCGGGAACAGGTCTTTGGTCCACTATTATTCTCGCCGCTCAGCGAGAGCTACGGACGGCAGATCATCTTCGCTAGCACGTTCATCCTTTATTACGTCTTCACGATTGCTACGCCGGTAAGTCTCAGAGCAGCCACCCATTTCGTATTCTGCCTCAAAGATCATTGTCAGGCATCTAATGCGCGGGCGCTGCCCCATAGCCCTTGGTCTGAAACTTCATCCAATCACAGAACAGGCTGTGCTGACATCTTTCTTCTAGTTCTCTCCGAACTGGACCGGCTTCCTCTTCTTCCGCTTCTTTGCTGGCACGTTCGCCTGTAGCCCAATCAGTTTGATAGGAGGCATCTATGCCGATCTTTACAAGGGGCCTGTGGCTCGAGGACGAGCGATGGCTCTCTTTATGACAGCAACAACGTGGGGGCCAGTCGGCGGACCCGTTGTGTCCGGCTTTCTCTCAGTATATTCCTGGAGATGGCCCTTCTGGTTCATGCTCATCTTCGGCGGAGTCAGCATTGTCCCTGTCTGTCTGATACCCGAGACTTACGCCCCAATCCTGCTGCAAAGAAGAGCGAAGCGTATGCGGAAGCAGGAAAAGGGCGCAGACGTATGGGCCCCGATCGATTTTGAGAAGTCGACATGGCATGACCTCTTCGTCACTTTTCTTGGAAGGCCGTTCAGGATGATCCTGACGGAGCCACTTGTGTTCTGCAGCTGTGCATTCATGGCGTTCATTTACGGTAAGGCTAATTTCAACATATCCGCGCCCAGTGGACTGATCACGCTGCAGGAATATTCTATATCCTTCTGATTGCGTATCCCCAAGTTTTCATACCCGTGTACGGCTTCAGTCTTGGACAAGAAGGTCTCGCCTTCATACCGATAGGAATCGGTGCGCTCGTCGCATGTGGAGTCTACCTCTGGTGGGATCGGTACCTGCGCTTGGCTAAGGTTAAGGGAAAGAAGTGGGCCAAGAGCGAAGAGTTTCGAAGGCTACCATTGGCTTGTGAGTGGACCGCAGTGAAGACACTGCTCTTGAATGTCACAATACTAACAATATCTAGGTATGGGCGGCCCATTCCTGGCCGCAGCTTGCTTCTGGGTGGGCTGGAGTGCTCAACCCCAAGTCCACTGGATCGTTCCTGTTCTGGGCGGCATCCCCTTTGGCATCGGCTACCTATTGCTGTTCATGTCTCTGCTCAACTACATCGTGGACGCCTACGAGATCTTCGCAGCAAGCGCCCTGGCTGGAGCAGCGTGCACAAGATCACTCTTTGGCGTGGTCCTCCCTTTCGCGACAACTCCAATGTACACAAAGCTGGGTATCCAATGGGCCTGCAGCTTGATCGGTTTCATTGCCCTCGGATTTTGCGTCATTCCATTCCTTTTCCTCAAGTACGGCGATCGAATCAGAGCAAAGAGTAAGTTCTGTCAGGAGCTGATGGAGAAGCGTCGGATCGAGGATGAAAAAGAAGAGCGAAGAAGACAGCGACAGACGAGACGCACTCAACGAGAAGCTGAGTCGCCCGAGAAAATGGTTTGATAGAGTGAGCCGCGGGGCCCCGTTCACTGGCTCCAGCAAACGACGAAACTTTTTATGACCACCCCATTCTAGAGACCACGTAAGATGCCGCAATGGAGCTTATAGAAGCGCATAATCAGATCGTTCTCTAGTGAGCGACCACTTGGGAACTGCCCTGGCGGACCGTCTTCGGCATCTGTCATACAGCCTTCTATCAAGCGCCGCGCGCATGCACTGTTTGCGAAAGGTCATCACAAATTGGGCTTGAAAGAGGCCAGTCGACAGGCGCAATGTTATGATTGGATGACTGCCAAGGAATGGCACGTTTGTGGTGCCACGATACCGTGAGATGAGATGCAAGGGGCCAAACCCCAACCCCGGCGCCCATGCGCCACTTCCCCACCTTTGCCCCCCCGATCGGGAACGCGCTAACAACCTCATCGATACATCTTAGCATCGCGCATTTCGTTCCATCTCATCTCTCGCCACCTCACCTCTAATTCACATCACTCAATCTGGCCTTCTTCCCCCATCAACACAATACAATGGCCGCTCTTCTTATCGGCGGCTCCATCGCCGCCATCGATAAGATCAGAGAAAAGCGCGCGGGAAAGCGCAGGTCCGCCGCCGCCGCTTCCCTTGAACAAGCATCGCCATCCACATCTCCAACCTCATACCACGCCAATAATACCGCGCATGACTTCCCACCGCCCTCCTTCTCTACCAGCAACCTCCACTCCTCTTCCCACAATCCAACCGTCGCAGAAGAAAAAGAGCGCATGCGCCTCGAGGATGCTGCGGCCGCCGTGAGGACGGGGGAGCCGCATCCCTCTACGCTTTCCTCCCAACCCACCGAACAATACACCGACGCGCACGACGAGGACGTGCCGGCGTACGAACACAACCCGCAAAATCAACACAACATTAACGACGCGGCGCCACCGCCAGAATACGACGCACCACCCTACTCCCTCCACCGCTCCGACGCGCTCCTCGAGTCCTCGCGCCCCGCCCCTTCCTCCACATCCAACCCCTCCGCCACATCTCGCAGACAATCCCGCGGCCTCTTCCCCCGCCCCCACACGCTCTCCACACCCCTCACAGGCTCCACAGCCACCGACACAACCGTCGCCGAATCATCCACCGAAGCGCTTGCCGCCGAGCGCGCAGGCCGGACCAAGTGCGTCGTCGGACCAGACGGGCGCTGCGCGTGCGGAAAACGTGAGAGGTCGCCAAATGCACCGCTGGGCGAGACGGTGAAAGAAAGGAGAGAAAGGAAGTTCAAGGAAAAGTTCAGTTTACAGGTGATTTTGCTGAGGTGAGTTGGTTTCTTAAGGTCGGCGGCAGGCGTAGGATTCTCTGGATGGGGTTTGTTGATGGAGGCTAATTTTTGTGTAGTCATGGTTTGACGGGGAGGTGGTATGATGATAGTAAGCAGTTTCGGTATTGGAGGGATTGAGGGGGGTGGTGAGGGAGTGGAGTGTTTGGAGTAGTAAGGATGGTGGTGTTGACGACGTTGATGATATTTGACGATTTTAAACATATGTTATGACTTGTACATATTCTCTGGCCATGTGATGATCTTTTGCAGATGTATTTCATGTGATTTTGAGGCTTGTGCTGTAGTACGCCGGAGTATAGTCAATCAACGAACAGACGGCAGAGACCAAGAAGACGTTGCAGAGAATTGCATAGCTCTGTCTAACTCGCTAGTTTCACTGACTTTTGTCGTCCATTTTGGGGGTATCGTACACACCACTTCCACCCATTGCACCGCATCATTACCGCACATCCACCACTCTCACCTCATCTCATAACAGGCGGCCTAGCCTCCTTATTCCAATTCGCCCTTGTACTCACCCACTCCACCGCCTCTCTCACCCCATGCCCACTCAACGCACTACAAGGCAGCACCCGACTATCCCTCACATATCCCTGTCCCTTTCTCTCGCCTCCGCTATCCTCCTCCTGCGGTTCTTGCCCGTCCACAGGCGTCCCCGCCACGACCACATCTTCACCCTCAACCACCCTTCGTACAAACCCCTCCTTAATCCTCACAACCTCCACGCTATCTTCTCGATCCTGCTTATTCGCCAGCACTAACAACGGTACACCCGCCGTGCCCGTATCCCGTAGCACCTCCGACAACACCGCGGCGCACTCGCCCAGTCTGCCGTCGGTCTCGGATGTGTCATCGTAGATGCGGCTTTGTCTTCTTGACGAGCTTGCTGAATGTGGTGCAGACAAGGATGCGGAGGATGGGAACGACGAATTCGGGTTGTTGTTGGGGTATGACTGGTTGTTTGTAGGGAGTGAGGAGAGGTTGCCGTCACCGACGTCCGAGGAGTCCACGAGGAAGACGATGGCGTGGCAGGAGTTGTAGTATTGGCGCCAGAGGGATCGGATGGACTGTTGGCCGCCGATGTCCCAGATGCGGAGGTAGAGGGAGGGGAGTTGGATCTGTTGTGGCTGTTAGCGAAGATCTATACCAATCCACGCATGTGTCTGCGCTGTCCTCTTGCGCTGTTTGTCCTCCTGCTTCTGTTCCTCTTCCAATTCCTATTCTTGCTGTCCACGCAGCTGCCCTCACCACTTCCATCCCATTCTCCACCCCGCCTTCCATCTCACAAACCCTCACAAACCCTACTCCGCAACAACCACACCGCTGCACTCCTCCCTCCTCACCCACTAACCACAAGTAACCACAACTCACCGTAACAACATTCTGCCCCACCGTCGGCACAGTCCTCCCCGCACTCTCACTGGGTGGTCCCTCACCCTTACTCCCCACAGCCAGCCGATCGCCCTTCACCGCCGCCGCACCATACATATTCCGCACCTGGTTCAGAAAGGTAGTCTTGCCCGCGCCGTCGAGACCGAGCAGGAGGATGGAGTATTCGGGGAGGGAGGTCGCGTGCAGGTAGAGGGATTTGAGAAGGTGGTACATCTTGTTTTCTCTGGGAGTTGGAAGAGGAATTGAGGAGTGGATGGGCTGGGTTTGGGTGAAGGGGCGGTGGCCCGGCGGCCGATGGAGGGGGAGTTGCTTCAGGATGGGTTGGCTATGGGTGGGGTGGGTTGGCGGGCTTTGAATGCGGTGGACGGGGTGTGTGGTGGGATGTGCAGCGGTTGCGCTGCGCGTGTGCGTGCAGTCTTAGGTATGGCTTAGATATGTAGTAAAGCTATCCTCGCGTGAACAAGTCAGTGCTGAGCCTTGGTGACTCTGCAGGTCTTTGTAGATGACAGCAGGAGGGGGAGTTTGAAGTGTGAGTATATCTCGAAATTGTTCGACAAGTACAATATCAGGATGTCACAGATGCCATGTAACCTCGCGTTACCTGCTTTCCATTAGAACAGCACCTAGATTGTCTATCAAGTTCATCGAAGCGGCAGTGGTAGAAAACGCCAGTGAGGGATGCACATGTATCATATTCAAAAGGTGAGAGCACCCCGAGCGAAGCACCATTACACTCGCGGCAGACGCAACACACTAACGACTGCGGGAAACCGCGACCGCTATGCCATATCCTAAACAAAGCTCGCAACTTCCACTTCGAATGCCGCCTTTGCTTCTTGTGTCGCGTGTACGTTGTATGATCAGAAAGCCTTCCCCTGGGTCGCTCAACAGATGCTGTATCCTTTTTGGTGTGCGAAGAAACGTCGCTTCTCGTACATACAGGTACTGAACCGCAACTCTTCCGATTAGTACCACTGATGAAAGCCATCCAATGCTCCATCCTGCCGTCCTCAGCCTTTAAACACTCCAACGAGATGGAGTAAAGATCCGTTACGCCTTGCAGATGACCCAAGACCCATCGAAGAAAATATGCGTGAGAGCATGCGTGGACGTGACTGGCGTTAATCTAAAAGAAGTGAGTGTGCGGCTTGGAGGCCTCGTGCACTTCCATTTCCTGATGGGACAGTCAGTACGGTTGGGGCCAAGTTGAGACCAAAGATGTACTCACCATCTTGAAAGTGTTGAGCTCCTCTTTGATCTGCTGCGCAAGCATGGGCGTCAACCTGTTGCACGTAGCAATGTCGCCACGGCGATCATACTCCGTGCTTGACCACACGTCGTGGAACATGATACGAGGGCTGAAGCTGATGTTGCGAGATCCTGTGCTGGGTGTACCTGGTAGGCTACGAGCTGACTGGTTGCCAATTTTTGATATCTTACTGAAGTAGTCATTATTCATAACCGCAGAGCCATTTCTCTGGACATCGCTGCCACTGTGGGTGCTCGGCACGGGTGATGTACGTCGCTCGAGAGAGGAGTTGTCATGCTGGGTGAAGCCGGAGTCAACGGGTCTCAAATTAGGTGAGCCGGTCGGGGACCCTGTGTTAGATCGCTTCAAGATGCTCCTCTTCACAGACGCCAGCACTTCCGCCCGGTCGTAGTCTCCACCGACGATGCTCTTGCGTGTGTCATGTACGCCGTCCACGTGGATCGGCATGCGCTGCTCCTCGCCCATCGACGCACGCACAGCGTCCATAGAATTACGCTCGAGCTTTGGAAAGCCAGTGCCACCTCCATGTTGATCCTTGGCATCAACGTTGACGTTGACTTTCTCACGCTCAGCTTCTACGGTCACCCTTGAGATCTCGCCGACACCAGCACCGAGCGGTCCATCAGGTGGTGCAACACCAATAGCTGACTTTGGTCGGAATAGACCCTTGATCGATCGGCCACCCTTCTTCACACCTTTGCCCATCTTTCTGAGCATCATAGACGCAGAAGAAGCAGTAGATGAAATCGAAAGGTTGTCGGTAGAGCCCATGAACCCGGCCTGTCCAGAGTATATGCTCTCGCCCAGTCCAGCAGCCTCTTGCTGTCTTGCGATGGTTGCCTGCTCTTCATCCAGTTCGGTGCTGAATTGTTCCCTTCGCGCCTGCGCTCGATCTTTCGCTTCGTCTGCCTGTGTTGGCCTGCCCAGCTCAGCCTTGCTGCCAAATGAGAACGCTCGTCGCAGTCGTGACTTGGACCCTTTTTGGTTATCTTTCTCGCTCAGAGCGGCCATGGCAGCCACTGCTGGACTGCTCTGGAAAGCTTGATTCGAGAGCGGTGTTGGCCCTGCTGGAGGACTCGAGGGATTGAGATTTCGTGGGGCATGGTCGGGGGTCATGGGGCGAGACAGTGGCGACGGAGCGTTTGTCCTGCGTGCCACTTCGGCGAAGGTTTTTGCAGGCCCATTTGAGCCATCAGTGCGACTCGAGTGACCGCCTCGAGAGGGTGAGGATGAGCGTTGGTTCTGCTTGGACTTTAGGGGAGAACGGATAGTCAGTAACAATGTGGGATACTCGGAATGATGGTAGATGGTGGTGGTGGCCATATTGACACTGTTATGATGAGAGACTTACAGATGAAGGAGGCCTTAAAGGTGAAGAAGGTCGTTCCGGGCCAGAGCTGGAAGGTGCCGCCTTTTCCGCGGTCTGCCCCTTCCCAGCCCCATCTAACGTATTGACACTGCTTCGCCGCCGATAGCGGTTTAGAGAAGAAATGCCTTGTTTTGTACTATTCTGCTCGGCACCAGGACTTGCCTGGGGCTCTACAGAGTCAGTTCGATTGAGCATAGTATCCTTACTGGATTCTTGATTGCCAAATTCAGCACCAGGTATCTCCGTCGTCAGCTTCGGCGTCTGCCCATTGGCTTGTGAGCCATGTGAAAATTGACCCATGGGTGTTACGGTGCCTGGTGCTTCTTGAGGTGAAGGCATGGCGTCTGCTCGCTTCTGTACGCCTCTTCGATATCTTCCAGGTTGAATTTTCGGCGATGGGTCCGTCAATGCTTGCGTCTGACTAAGAGGAGGGAATGCATCAGAGCTATCTTCTGGGACGGGCTCAGGTCTTGAATTTTCCTTCGTTTTCTCGGTCGTGAATGGCGCGACTTCAAAATTGGAGGAAAAAGTTGAGTCATTCTTGCTGAACAGTTGGCTCCACGTCGAGATGGTCGTATGTGAAGAAGGCGTCGATGACGGATTGGAGGATGTGGTTGACGAGGATGTAGTGGACACTGAGGGCGCAGCAGGGTATCTTTGACGATTGCCAGCAGAATCATCATTGTGTAACGGTTGCGGTGGTGAGGCATTTTGCTGCCGCTGCTGTTGTGCAGGACTCTTTGGCTGACTCTGTAGGCTCGGCGTGGCCTTGAAGGCGTATGTGGGAGCGGCCGCCGTGCCTCGATACCCTGTGCCACCAGCGGACTGGTTTTGATAATTGTTTCGGGGCATCTGCACGATCCTTGAGGTTGCCTGGTTCTGATGACCAGACGGCGTTCGCGTGTATTTGTCAGGGGATGGGAGGCGCTCTTGATGACCGACAGACAGGTGACTGTTAGACGGGACAAGAGGGCAAAGTACTTCGGCCATCTGCGTATGGGTATTGTTCTAGGATGTGTATGCCAGACCGTCGGTATGTTTCAATTGTCGACGGGAACGGTATTGACTGGGACTAAGATTACGAGAGACCTTGGTGATTTTTCGTTTGCTGCGTTCGTTGTCAGCATGAGACGCTTCAATGAGATGAAACCGGGAGCTGAAGTGACTGTCGAAAGATTGGTCAAGCAAAGAGGCCGTGCCAAGGACGTACCGTTGCTCCTTTAAAATGTACGATTGAACGGCGGATGGTGAGCCGATGTATAAGACAGTGCAATGGGTGGACTAGTAAAACAGCTGGATTGAAGAAGCCAAGATAGAGTATATTCACAAGTGAAAGGCGTTGAGGTAAGGAGTCGGAATGGTGGTGGTGGTGCGTGTCGCGTCTGACTGCGGTTGAGATAGGCTCAGGATGCTGCGAGGGAGCCTGGTTCCCTCAGGCTGCCTGGCCGCAAAGGTTAAGTCGACATATGAGGGAGAGAGAGACCTTGAGCAATTGAATGCCTGAGTCGGACGTGGAGGCAGAGTATTGTGGAAGGGCGGAGCGATTGGTGAGAGGAATGACGGGATTAAGGAGGCGTTGAGGGCGGAGAAGGCGGCTGTTCAGGGGTGTGCACGGTGTAGCAGAAAGGCACGGTCGTCAAGTCAAAAGCAAAAGGCTCAAGCCAAACGAGTAGTAAAGGCCAAAAAGCAACGAAGACTGCGATGAACAAGACGACGAAGAAGACTGGGAGGACTGGAAGTATCGCTGGGCGTGGGATGGTTTGGTGGAAGCAGAGCGCTTGTGGAGACGATCGATTAACCCTAAGGTCTCTGCGGTGCTACATTTATTTAGAGCAGCACGGCATCTCCTGGACGGCAGCATTGACGCCGTGAGCTATTGGCCACCATTGCTGTGAGATGCTTGCTCTCTCATGCACGTCGCTTGTTGACGCTTCTTGACGTGGCCTAGGTTGGCTGCCGAATTGTCCGTGGAACTTGGTAAGCTTGCTTTCGCTGGAAGTATCACGCACTTCGACAAGCAGCAAAAAGAATACGCGTCACTTCGACACATCCACACGAGGACCGAAGCGAGAGCTTCACAAAATGTCGCACTTGGACTCCATCTTCCTTGACATCGCAACGGCTTTCTGTTGAAAAACTTTTTTGACAGCTATTGATCATTCAGGTACGAGAGCTCGAGGTCCCTATGAACCAGCGGTTCTGCTGGAGTCTGGCTTGCGTACTCCTGGCCAAGTGGGTCGTTGACTGCAAGCACTCCTTCACATGCGCTGCCCGCTGCTCTTTCGACCTCTAAAATTGGCGTGCATCGCTGCATGCAGAGGCCGTTACTCGTACCAGCTCCCCTCGCGACATACCCACAAATTTCCAATCTCACACTCTCGGACCGCTTGACTCTCATAATCTCTTGCTCCAAAATGCGTCCTGGCAGCCAACAGCGTCGTTCTGCGGAGACCTGCCCGTCGAGTCCGAGCCGCGACCGGGGTGGCCTGTATCAGGCCGAGTTGGGGACTGCAGCAACATCGAGTGGTTCGTCGAAGCGTCATCAGCCGGTCCACTAGCCTCGTCCCACAGCCGTGGTTCTCTCAGCGCGCAGCTTTTGCACGTATCGATCTCTTCGACTTTTCGCTGCAGGGCTGCAGGTCAACATCTTCTTCCGTTGCTGACAGGTTGTAACTGTTGCAGTAGTGAGCGCCTCTTGATAACGATCTGCTTAGTAGCTGTGGGCATGCCTGGCATTTCAGCTCCTTACATTGTTGCGTCCCACTATTTCCCGGCTACAAGCGGAGATAGGCGGGTAGATCAAGGTTGTGACGAAGTGTTTCGTGATGAGATTGATTTTGGCCCCGGCAGTCCTCAAATCTACTCCTGAATTGCTTCCATCGCCATCCTCCAGAAGGACTATGTACGCATTCAACCTGGAAGAACTCAAAATCCTTGATTTGTAGTAGTCATACTCAGCAGCGTCTCGTATTGTCAGCAGAAAGGAGAAGAGCCACTACCCAATAAGAGATGGAGTACAAGCTCCAAAGACTACAATTGTTCTCATCCAAGAATCAAGATCATAAGCATTATTGAACAAATCCTCCCGTCCCATCATCCCGACGCCATTTATGCATCATTCGTCTCCATGGTCTTAATCCCCGCCTTCGGTAATCTCAGCGGTCTCATCTCTCCGTATCCTAATTTCCTCCCAATCGCTCTCATGCTGCAGCGTTAAGCCTTTCTCGTTAGCCAGATGTAATAGGCAAATGAAGCAGTAGCTTGTCGAGATGTCCGCCATCTGCTGCGTTGGGTATACTGTTTGGAGGCCTTTCATGGCATCCGTGAACTTCAAGCTGCCGTCTTCTTGGGTCGGCAGTAACATGGAGGTCATTTGGGGCTGTTGCTGCTCTTCACTTTTCTCATATCCTAGCTCTTTCCATATTTCTTCCTTCAATCGTCGGACGTCCACCTTCTTCGCTACTCTCGCATACTGCACGTACTCTGGCCGAACTCGTCTACTGGACGTCACGAGCTGACTACCAAAGCCGCCCTCTGGTGCTTGTGAATCAGGCGCAAGCATAGCGTCCAGACTTTGCACGCCACCATCCGGTGCCACGTCGATACCGGGCGAGAAATGATCTCGCGCATCTGTGAACACTTCATCGTCGTCGTCGTCCATGCTTCCAGGCAGCGCGCCCAGACCATCATCTTGGAAAAAGTTGGCATTATAGTCTCCTTGCATGGGTCCATTGTTGTCGAGGCCAGCGGCGTCCTCTGCTGCAGCTTCATCTGCTCGCCGTGCCCAGAATGCGGGGTCCATTTCGCCTTGTTGAGGCTCTTCGGCCGATCTTGCGGTCGCGGTTCGTGCGCCGCCTAGTCTTCGAGCGCCTATTCTGGCTTTTGGCTTTAGGAATAACCGAAGTAGCTGCTTCGAGTTGAAGTGTTTGTCGTCTGGTAGTAGATTTCTGCTCTTACTCTTCCATTGACTTTTGGGTAGTTGGATGGCGCTGTTTGTGCTGGCTGGTGTGTAAAGAGCACTGGCGAGGCCGCCATTCATGTGTGCTGAGAAGTCGATCACGAAAGGCTCCTTTTCCTTCCGTTGTCGGGCGGGACCGGGCGTTTTTGCAGACGCTGCTTCTTTAATCTTTTGTATTCGCCAATGTTGAGGGCCAGCCCAATTCTTTTGTAACGCGGTATCAAAGTAGGTGAGAATGTTTTCGGTGTCGTGAGCTGACTTTCCGAGTGTCAGACCATACTCATTGCTATCAGGGTCATAGCCGCCGACATGGCCTGCACCGGTATCTCCACCTTCGGCATCATCGCCGGCTGCGTCGAAGCCGCCGTCAAATGGCCTTGGTTGGGATTCAAGCGCGGCTTCTTTCGCCCATGCTTCACCGCCCTCGCCGAAACCGACGTCGACTGCGACGTCGAAACCGCCTAGCCCAGCATCTTCGTCGTCGTCAAAGCCCACGAGCCCATCTGCGTTGTCACTGTCTTGTTTTGTTGGAGACTCGGGCTTATCAGCATCACGTTTCCAGTCATCATCTTTGAGGAATGGAATATCCAGTGACGTGTCTGCACCTCCGAGTTCATACGTCTTGAGTGACGGGCAAATGTCTTGTGAGTCCAATTTGGTGAGATCCGGGAAGAAGCGATTGGCAAGTGAGTCGATGTCGAGAGGCGCTACCGCTGCGTCGCTCTCCTTGTGATCCGTCTCCACGGTCGTTCCTGTTTGGTCTTTTTCATCACCCTCAACGCCTTCACTGTCATCAATATTAGCATCCTCGAGCTTCGTGTCTTGCGCGTCGTCGCTACTGTCAAACACGATTCTCCCATTTGCATCGATTGTCAGATGATTCAGTAGCAGGCCTTTTGCGCCGCCCTCGTCAAAATCTGCCGTCGCCTTCTTGAAAAGCGGATCTACTGAAAACTCAAGGTCCATCTTTTTGAGCTGCAATTGCGCAAACGAAGGAGCGAGTGTCGCCTCTGCAGTTTTTGCTCGCTTCTTCTTGGGCTTCTTCTGTCCGTCTTCGCCCTCCTCGTCGTCTTCATCTTGCTCTCCATCAGCGCCCTCAGTATCCCCTCGATTTCCTTTTTTGCTGTTGCTGTCCGCTAAGCCACTGAGGAGCTTTCCTGTCTCGGTTGCGACACTGTCCACTCTACTTGTGTAGATCTTAACGCAGCCGTCAAGTGTGCAGCTGGCCTTCTGAAAGTTGACTGAATCGCCTTCGCGCAACAATGACATGTCATGAAAGTAGTCTATCAGGGCGAAGTTCCAGGAGTTGTTCGCGTTGATCTTGTTGTCGGTTGCCATCTTCATCCACTCCTCAAAATTGGCCAAGATGGGGACACGCTTCATAGGCGTGACTGCGTTCCCTCCCACCACTGCGATTCCATCTTCATTCTCTTTGTCATCTGCGCTTCCGGGCGTGCGCGGACTTCCATTTTCACCAATTGACTGTCGCTTCGCGGGCGACACGGCCGCTCGCAATGAGTTCACTTGCATCTCGTGTAGTGCATGTCTTGACTTGAAGCGCACCGATTTCTCTTCTTTGTCATCGTTGAGGGGAAGCCTGAAAAGCCTTTAGCGGACGAATTGATGATACTGCGAGACGTCATGGGAATTGTACCTTATTGAGGACTTTGAAGGTGAGGTTTGCGCAAGTGATCCATGTCGCGGCGCGCCATTTCTGTGTGCGTCGCGTGGCATGTTTTAGGTGGCGGAAGATGGGGAACGTGCGATTTCAGATGAGGACGCGCCTGGGGTTGCGCGCTCAACATACAGTAGTACTATTCCGGGCGAAGCAGGGTATCGAGGTATCTGAAGTCGTGAATGTCTCATCGCATCGCATTGCCCGGGTGATTGTTTTGGTAAACAGCGGAATACATCCGGGGGTAGCTGGGATGAAACTTGGCACTACGTAAGAGTTGGACTGCAGCTCTGCCACCAACAAGCAAACACCACCACGCACTGTCGCACCGCCCCGGATCATTCATACACAGACACCTAAAGCTTTATCGCCACTCGTATCTGCATAAATCCAAATGACCGTCAATCTATTACTCCAGAGACCATGAATCACCCCTACACCGTTTACCCGACATCGATTCCATGTTCATGCCTCGACAACCTCGCAGCAGAAGGCGCGCGCAACCTGGGCGAACCTTTGTCATTGCGATAGCATGTCTTACCCTTCTGGCTATAGTAGGCACCATCAAGTCGCACGCGCAGGACCACAGCGCGTCTTCTGCCGAACGAAGTCTACTCCCACGGGATCTGAAACCAGAGGACGATGACAATTCGCTAGTATGGTTCTGACCTCTTTTGGATGGAAGGATGTCTACTAACAGAGCTGTGCAGTGCCGAAAAGTCCACAGAGTCTCACCGGTAGACCAATGCGCCTGGGTTCATGAACACTGTGAAGATGACGACGTTGGATTGTTCTCCTATCTCACCTTGTACTATTGCAGACTGCCAAAACTCAAGAGCCTTGGTTTCACCATCATAGCATCATGGTCCGCGCTTCTCTTCTCGACCATCGGCATAGCCGCCAGCGACTTCTTCTGTGTCAATCTAAGTACCATCTCCAATCTATTTGGCATGAGCGAAAGCATGGCAGGCGTTACATTCTTGGCATTTGGAAATGGCAGTCCGGATGTGTTCTCAACATTCGCAGCGATACGATCGAATAGTGGAAGCTTGGCTGTTGGGGAGCTGATTGGAGCTGCCGGTTTCATCACCGCGGTCGTCTCGGGCTCAATGGCGCTGGTGCGCCCGTTCAAGGTCGCAAGACGAAGCTTCGTGCGCGATGTCGGTTTCTTTATTGTCGCAATCGCTTTCAGTATGGTGTTTGTTGCAAATGGCAGGCTCGAGTTCTGGGAGTGCGCAACAATGGTGGGCTTCTACATCTTCTACGTGCTTGTGGTAGTACTCTGGCATTGGTGGTTAGCTCGAAGACGAAAGAGGAGGGAAAGACAAGAAGTCGCGCGAGGTTACTATGTGGATACTTCTGCGGAAGACGAGCTTGATTTTGAGGGTGAATACCACGACGATGAAGAGGCTCCAAGAACACGACGATCATCTCGAGCTGGACATCCAACAGAAGCCGATTTCCATCATCTAGAAAGCGATGAGCTAGGCCGACAGGACTTCGATGAGCTCGACGAAGAGACCGAGCGTGACAAGTGGATGGGCGAGCTCAGCAGCAATATGCGGATCACCAGGACGCCAATTGGTGAAAGACGGAATGTTTTCAATCCCATTCGACCAAGTCTCGTCGGCGCTTTGGAGTTTCAAAGCACATTAAGTAGTCTGCACAAGTCGCAAAACCTCACGACTTTGCCAGTACACTTACGACGGTTCTCGGATGAGCCAGCACTAACATTGGCCCGACAGCAACCCAAAGCGCATTCAATAGCATCAGACCCACCGCCAAATTCAAACGTCGCCAGTAGAGATCCATCCCCTGGGCCATCCAACGCACATCCACAGCTTGATGGACCTGCGCCGCCAGACCCCATGACTAACCGAGGTAGAGCCAAATCGGCAAACGCAGCAGACCTACTTGGGCTGAGTCCAGCGGCCTGGAAAGGCCGACAGCGCTCGAGGTCGAATCTTAGCTCACCAAGGCCTGGCTCAACGCGGTCAAAGTACAGTGGTCATGAGAACCTTCCCGTTCCCAGCCGCCAGCACTCTCAGTCAACAGCATCACAGTCGGGACAACCACCGCCACCGCTGTTACTGATCGAACCCCCAGCTGAAGAGCAGCGTAGTCGGTCGCCAGCAGGTCGACGGAGAGTCGGCACAGGTGATTTGCTTGCTCCTCCAGGCTCGGAAGGGGGCTCGATACAACAGTCAGATCCACCATCGAACTTCGACGGGAGTGAAGATGATCACGGCAGCAGGCCGCAGCTGCGCATCACTCCACCGACACCTCAACCAGATTCGGAATATTTCCCGCCCCTGCGATCACCGTCGCAATCGTCAGGTACCCGCACTCCCAGGCAGGACAGCTTTCTGCTTGGTGATACCATCCCCTCTCCTGAAGAGATAGACGCCGCGTTCCCTCGACTTCATGGCGAGTCGAAACCACTACGATGGTGGCCATACTCGATACTCGTTCCTCCCGAGGTCATGTACCGCACGCTCTTCCCAACGTTGTACATGTGGCGGGAGAAAAATTGGCTGGGTAAGCTGACAGGTCTAGTCTCTGCTCCATCGTTCTTCCTCTTGACGATTACTTTACCGGTGGTGGAGCCAGAGGCGGGCGGATCTGAAGAGCCGGACAGCCCACACAGCACGTTTCCATCCTTGGACGTGGGCAAGACATCAAGCATGGACCACGGGATGGATCCATCAGCTCCTGGCCCTGACGCGCTCGCGTATGTGGCGGTCTCTACCGAAGGGCATCAACATCACAAATCCGTCGACTCTCCTCACCGTGAAGCTTCTCAGCCAGCTGCTCGCTCTGAGGCCCATCCACACGCGGCTGTCCAATCATCCCACGAATGGAATCGTTGGTTGGTTCTTCTTCAGTGTTTCACAGCGCCTTACTTTGTCCTGCTCACAGTCTGGGCAAACCTCCTCGAAGCAGGTCTTGGCTCACTATTGATGCCGTCGATATACTGCCTTGCTGGCTCCACAATTGTCTTTGGACTCATGTTACTTGCGACCCGTCCAGAGCGCCCCCCACGCTGGCATTTTGTCCTGTGCTTTGCAGGCTTTGCAGTAAGCGTTACTTGGATCAGCAGCATAGCCAACGAGGTTGTTGGCGTGCTCAAGGCGATCGGTGTGATCTTCGATATCTCAGACGCGATCCTCGGTCTTACCATCTTTGCTGTGGGCAACAGCATGGGCGATCTAGTAGCCGACATTACGGTCGCCAGGCTGGGCTACCCAGTCATGGCTCTCTCTGCGTGCTTTGGGGGACCCATGCTCAACATTCTGCTCGGCATTGGCCTTTCGGGACTCTACATGGTAGTCAACAAAGCGGACCACCGACATCACAAGCATCCAGACGAGGATCTCAAATTCAAGCCATACAAGGTGGAGATAAGCACCACCTTACTGATTAGCGCGATAGCCCTGCTGGTGACGCTCGTCGGCTTGTTGATCGTGGTACCGCTGAATCGGTGGTGGATGGATAGGAAGATCGGATGGGGACTGATCATACTGTGGGTCATTGCGACGGCTGGTAACTTGGGCGTCGAAGTGAGTGGCTTGGGCAAAGCGGAGGCATAAGGGGGCGAACTGTTTGGCATAACCTTTGTACAGTGCATAGGATCTGGCGTTTGGGCAACGACGATACCCCAAGCTTGGATGCAATGAGCATATGAGATTACCTTTCACCCTGGGCTTGTCGTAAAGACAAGATTCTATGCACTGATTGAGTTTACCAACATCTTTCACGTCACTGTTCTGTTTTAAGTTTGTCGAATGATCAATTTTTTTCGCGACGAAGTCAAACCCCGGCCTTATCACCCTGCCTGCTTCTGAACTCAACTCGCTGCTGCTCTCTGCTTTGCCCTTAACAAGAATAAACTATCTCAGCGAGCCTTAATCGATTAGCAATATGGCAACAAGCTCCATCGCCAATCCAGCGACGCTCACAATGCGCTCCGCGCTCCTCAACATGCGCCCAATTCACCGCCAGTCCTATTTCCAATCACTACGCGCAGCGCCCTTCCACTCAGCGTCTACATCCTACCCAGCAGCCACGCTGCGGCGGCAAACCCAGCAATTCCCCGACAACCATGTAACGACCCCTTCCAACGCCATCCGGCAGTCTTCGCCAGTCCCTCGAGCCTTCAGCACCACCCCAACACGAAACAAAGACCACCACTTCGATACCCTCAAATTCACCCAACGGCTGCGCGACGAAGGCCTCTCCGAAGAGCAAGCTGAAGCGCTCATGAAAGTGCTCTCTTCCGTCCTTGAAGAATCTATCCAAAACCTCACGCGGACGATGGTGCCGCGCGAAGACGCCCTAAAGACCGCATATACCCAGAAGATCGACTTTAATGCACTGCGCACGGAGCTGCTGCAATCAGACACCTCTGAAAGCACGCTCACGAAGACAACACATGATCGGTTGCAGAACGAGGTCGCGAAACTGGGGCAGCGGTTGAGGGATGAGGTGGAGAGGACGAAGAGTGGGGTGAAGTTGGATTTGAATTTGGAGAAGGGGCGTATGAAGGATGAGAGGGAGGCCATGGAGATGAAGATTCGGGAGACGGAGACGAGGATTGAGCAGGAGGTTGCGGGGTTGCAGGAGAGGGTGGCGGGGGTGAAGTTTGATACGGTGAGGTGGCTGGCTGGTGTTGTGACCGGGACGATGGCGCTGCTGTTGGGTGCTTGGAGATTGTTCATGTGAGGACAAGGTGGGACCTACTGGTAAGGCAGTGAGGAGAAGAGACGACGTTTTGATTTTAAGCGAGGAGTTGGGTGTGGAAGGAAAGAGCCTGCGGGCTCGATGAATGCATCGCTATGTACGAACTCTTGGTCTGTCCGAGGCTCTTCATGATCACATCATACACCTTATGGGCGCTTCTGTCTGCGGCCTTCAAACTCGCCGCTCAATCAATGAGCACGGGAAACAGTTCCTTCAATTGCCTCATCGTATCCTCCGGGTTCTTCACGCTGTGGCCCACCGTCCTCTTGTCTTCGTAAATCTCATAATCATTCCCTCCCTTGTACGTCTTATCGCCGAAGAAATGTATCGTCTTATACTCCACCGCATCAATCCCAGGCCTCTTCGCTTCCGCCTCCACATGCTGCAGACAATACGTCTTATCCCACCCCTGCGGAAACACATCGAACGAGATCTGCCCACCAATCGAGTACGTCAACCCCATGTCCGGAAACTTATCCTTCAGCGCCTGTACGAACTTCTCTCTCGTCTTCGTCTCCAGATCGAACTTTTCGTACTCGTCTCGCTCCGGCTTACTCGCATTCCTCCCCACGGGACTTACATTGATCATCCCATTTCTAAACTCAATGAACGTGCCCCGTTTCCGAGGCACGTCCAGATCCGCCAGATAGTGCATGATGAAGCTGACTAGCTTCTTGTACTTCTCCTCGCCCAGCCACTGGATGAACGAGCTACTGGCCATCGGCTCACCCATGCGGTATGCGGTCAGTCCGTTTTCCGAGAAGCAGAAGTCGAAGAGGGTTGTGACTGGAAGCTGAGAGGGGGAGAGGTGTTGCTGCTGCTTCTTAAGGTCGGAGCCGCCGACGAAGCCAATGGCGCAGTGCGAGCGGAGGCGCGTGAGGAGCTGGAGCATCTCTGGGGAGACATCTTGAAGAGCGGGCGTGAGCGTGCCGTCGACGTCGAAGAGGCAGATGGTGTTTTTGATTGGGCGTTCGTGCAGGGGTGGAAGTATGCTCGCCGCGACGGCCATTGTGGGCGATAGTGTGGATATTTGTATTGAGTTCGTTGACTGGATGAGTCTGGCGGCTGAAGATGAGCAGAGACCTCGAGATAGAAGCTGTCAGCACTCCAAAGAGTTGCGCTCAGGTCGCTCAAGTATAATCAAATAATGTGGGCCGAGCATTGGTGGGACCCTGGAGCTAACTCCGAATAGCGCACGCTAAGGGCGGCAGCTCCCGCGTTGGTGACCATCTGGGTGCTCGCGTCGTTGTCGCGTCCTCGGACGGAAAGAATATTCATCCCATCCACTTGATGAGAAGAGAGCAACCTTGCCTAATCACTTCACTACTTGGCGCAGGTTGAGGCCCTTAGCATGATGGCGCCATCTCAATGGCCTAGCGTTGGCGATCATAAGACGGCAGGATCAAACCGATATGAACACCTTTCTTCGTCCGAACCCGGCTAGTCCTGCGATACGTATACAGCCAGACCTTAATGTGAGGTCATGCCATTGAGCACAGTCTCAAGACAGCTGTTCTCAGCATTCATACCCCCTGACATCCATTGGTGAGTAGAAGCCTCCTCATTCGCTTTCAGATCATTCATTATACGACACCAACATGGACCCAAGCACTTACAAGAACCCACAGCTCCCATTGCCAGACCAATGGGTCGTCGACCACCTGCTCGCACGGCGCGACGCCACGCTCCAGGGCAAACTTACCCCTCAACCCCGCCATGGCAGCAACGACAGCGGCTACGTGAGCGAGGATTCCGACAAAACCCACGCCTCCTACCTCCATGAAGAAAACCACTACCCCGGCTCCGACCTCATCCGTCGCGAAGAGCCCACGCACCGCTCTCGAATCAAGTCGGTAGCGCTCAGCCATGATCATGACCCCGGCGAGACCCTCCAAAAGAACTACCACGACACGGACATGCTCACAATCTTCCAAATGAAAGCGCTCAACGATTCCGAGTCCAGCATCTTCGTCCCCACCGTCTTCACATCCTGGGACCTACACGACCTCGAGCGCCGCCTGCCCGCCCTGGTTTTCGATTACCTATTGACGCCCTACGTCCACCTCGCGCAGTCTCTCGTCCGCCACCCCGCTGACGCCGTCTTCGTCACACACCTCATACTCTATTTCACCACCTGCCTTCCATCGGCGGTCTACCTCTTCTACAACTTCACCTGGCCGCATGCCTTCCTCCATCTGGCATACCAATCTTGGCTCGCGCCCACCTACACAGCGATGATGCACCAGCACGGCCACGACCGCGGCGTCCTCATCCCCGCGCTCCGCTGGTTCGACGTCCGCTTCGCTTATGTTCTGGATCCGCTCATGGGCCACACGTGGAACACGCATTACTTCCAGCACGTCAAGCATCAGTATGTCAATTCCAACGGCCCGGATGACCTGAGCAGTACCATCCGGTATCAGCGTGATAATCCCTGGCATCTGGCGCAGTACATCGCGCGCTTCTCTTTGTTAGCGTGGTTCGGACTGGCAAGGGACTTCATGCAGAAAGCACAATACCCGAATGCGGCCATCTGCCTGTGGAGCGAGCTCAGCGCGCTGGTGTTTGTGGGAGAGATGACATGGCTGCATTGGCGAGCAGGCTTGTTCGCGCTGGTGTTGCCATTGATAGCGATGCGCGTGGGCTTATGCCTGGAGGGATGGGGCCAGCGGGCGTTTGTGGAACAAGAGGAACCGCAAGGGGAGTTCAGGAGTAGTGTTACGTGCATTGACGTTGACGTGAGTTCCACCCCTCTGACCACCCTCCCTGGTACCGTAAGAAGGGGAGGCATAGCTGTCTAATGAATATGCTGACACGCCACAGACAAACCGCCACCGCTTCAACACCGGCTACCAGACCTCGCACCTGCTCAACCCACGACGTCACTGGCGCGACCATCCGCTCGCATTCCTGAACACGCTGCGTCGCTACGAAGAAGAGGGCGCACTCGTGTTTCGGAATATCGATTTCAAGGGCTTGACGTACCGTGTGATGAGGAAGGACTACGAGTACCTGGCGCGGTGCTTGATCCCGATGGGTGCGCAAGTGGGCATGAGCGTGGAGCAGCGGGTGGAGATGCTGAGGCGGCGGACGGGGGCGTTTGGGGAGGAGGAGATTGCGGACAAGTGGGTAAAGAAGGCTTAATTGCTTGTGATGGGGCGTAGAGAAGTTGGTGGGCGGGACGGGGTGGACATTGCACAGCGAGGGCGTTGGTATGAGTTATGAATTGGTGGATGTATCTTACGAATTTGGACAATGAAAAAACGCCTTTTTGGATGCAGTGGGTTGCGAATCGAACACCTAGCTACATTTGTGCCAGCTAGATTTGTCGGATAATCTATATTTTGTGTGCAATTTGTTGGCTGCCTGAGCACCGCCGTTTCGGTGAACATTTTCGCGCGACTTGTGGTTCGGCTGGCGCAATGGTAGCGCGCCAGACTTCTATGCCCCTGGAATCTGGAGGCTGCGGGTTCGAGGTCCGTAATCATTTCGCGGCTAAATGTCTACATTTCAGAATCTAACATTACGCAGTCCCGCGTCGAATGACTTCTGATGATGTTTTTTGTTTCTTGTTATTTTGACGATGCAACCAGAAGTGGGGTTTGGGCTTTGTAATGATGGTCTCCTGCACAGCACACGCTTGACAATGATAATGTAACAGCGACCGATGCTCATATCCTTGGTGGTGGAAGAAGCCAATATACAGCACGTCCGTAAATTACTAGCTTTAAGTACTCTTTGACCGTCTCTGCGGCTAGCTCTATTCCCCTTGGCTCTGTGTTTCCACGCAGCGTCGATGATAACAACGAAGCTGTCGGGGTCTGTTGACGATGTGCCTTTTCGAGGCCCGTGACGCCGTTGCAAGCGAGTTCACTTTTATCAGCAATACGTCCGATATTCCCTCTGCGATGCATATCCGCCCGGTTCGCGACATGGGCGACGATGCGCTTGGAACGCCGCTCCTACTCCTGCGGCCGCGCCATCTATACCTCATTTATGACATCCTCGCATCCACTCAGACGACCCGGCGAGCCCCACGCTCCACGTAACAATCCGCTCGTATCAAGCCCACACCCAGTAACATCCACAGAAGTGACCTCAAAGAGCCCCCTAGTAGATCAGCCGTACATGGCCCTCCCCAGCGTCCTCCTCAATCGCCGAGCTACGCCACGTTAGAACTGCGCTCGAATATTTGTGGGTGTCTTCTAGCACTTACTAAAACACAGCAGCAAAGGCCGCTCCCATCCTCAGTATCAACTCCGTCCAGCCAAGCCAGTTGCTGTCCATGCCAAATCAGCGTCAAGTCCTCTTCTGGCCTGTTGTAGATGATCAGCGGATGTGGGCTGAGCTGGTGGTTGTGCCTCCAGCATCCATCGTTGTCGTACCTAGGATACTGCAGCAGAGATTTGAAGAAGGTCCAGTGATCGACGGGCGAGAACTCTTCTTCGCTGTACCACGGGACGAGTGACTGGCGAGACCTAAATTGTGCATGTTAGTACGACGCTTTTGGAGGCAGCTCAATTGCTGCGAGCTTACAAAGGGATGTCGTGATTATTTCCAGGACGTAGCTCGTTGCAGATACTGTCTAGCTCCTTTTCTTTGAGCGTTTTCGTCAGCATGAACATCGATCCGCCTGCCGCTTCATGTTTTATGTAGCTCTGAAAGAAGGTCTCGTCGCTGAAACGCCTGCTTGGTAGCATAACGATCTCCCGGTGGTCATCGAAGTCAGGCGCTCTCTCAAGCGCAGGAAAGGTCACTTCCCCAGGATGCTTCGAGGTCATCGCCATCCAGCGGATGGCACAATACCGCACAGAGCAGAAACGAGCAACCCAAAATGGGTGGTCAGGTTGGATCGAGATGGCAATGAGGCAGCCTTTCGATGCCCACACGTCGGCGTCGAAGAAGAAAACGGCAGAGGACGCCGTCTTTGATTCGCAGCGCAAGCGGGCAGTCAGCTCAGCGATCTGGCTGCGAGTTGCGGTCCGTGGGGCTTTCCATCGGTGGAGCTTCAGGCGTAGTGGTGCATCGGGGTTGGAAGAGCCGGCTTCCCTCACGAGCCTGCTTAATTCGCTTTGGAATTTGAGGTGTGTTCGTTCTGGGAGGGGCGTAATCGATACGACCTCCATACTGCCGCTGCCCCAAACGAGGTCGCGCGGCGCTCCGGTCCAGTCGTCAGCGGTAGTGTCGTGTTCGACTTCATCGATGATGATGGACTTCAGGTCTTGAGGCAAGGCCTCCAGTGCTTTGTCCGTAACCGTCCTGTTCCGCGTCTCAATGGGTTGGATCTCTGAGAACGGAGGCTCGAGAGGGTCGTGCAATGTCATGCCTGCTGTGTAAGGACGCATCGCTTTCTGCCACTGCTGCTTCGCTTTCACGCTTGCGTCAACAGAACCGGTTACACTCCCGCTATCTTCGCCATGCTCTGCCTGAGCGTAACTCTCCAGCGTCACGTCGCGGACGTCATAAAGGTCCCGAAGAGCGCGCTCAAATCCCATACGCTTCACGCGCATTACTGGGCTGTCTCCGCTGACCCGCGTCTGTATAACGACAACCGAGAGGGCGCTACTCTCTCCGGGCCTGACCTTACCCGTGATCTGTCGCAGAGCAAGCGCATCCATCACGATGATTGCTCTCCACCCGGCATTACGGGCAAGTTTGCCGAGCATGTAGAGGTCTTCCACGCAGCCTGTGTCCTCTTAGCGCACCCAAACCGGTCTGTCGTGGTCTGGACGTACCATCTTCGTGCTCTCGCTCACGCTTAGCTTGTTCGGCATTGTCCTGGCAGTGAGAAATCTCAACGGTCCGCTTGTGTCGCGTGGTGTCTTCTCCGTAGACAGCTCTCACGGCCTGCAAAACAACATCGTCGATCTTTCGCTGCGTATCTGTTGAGACTCGTCTGGTGATTACCAGCAGCTGGTCGTTAAAGGGATTGCCTGCGGCTGGGTCCGAGATTTTTGACGGTACCGTAGGTAGATGAGCCATGAAAACCGCTTGATGTGTCAACGAGATTGTCTATACTGCGAGAGTTGTGTACAGGCATGCATGGTGGTGAGATACGAAGTCAGCACATCAGGCAGCCGCGCGAGATCGGGCCCAGCAGGTTGGCACAGTAACGGCACTGACGTCTTTTGTAGAGATGCAAGCAGTTCTATATCTCAGATAGAAGAACATGGAGATATTTTCAACTTGTAGTGAACGGAAGATGCGCTCGCATCATCGACTTCGACGAGGAAGGAGCAAACGGCTTCAGGAGCGTGGCTAAGGCGTTTGCCACCAACCACATAATCGTACATTATCTATACAAGACATCGTGAATGCTTTTGTAAGTATTACAACTCGTCAATAGTCGCGGCGAGGGCGTCGATATCAGGATCACCCTCGTCTTGCCCTTCCAGCATCCGCTGTACTGTCCGTGTTGTGCCGTTGATCCTTGCAAGCTTTACTTTCTCTTCAAGCTTCTTGCTCTCAATTACCGCGATATCAATGACTTCATCAGGCACACAGGCAAGCCTAGCGACGTTCAAGCCGTAGCTGCGATGCGCCACGCCTTCTCCGACCTCGTACAGGAACGTGATGTCCTTCTCGCCTGTGTCGGTCTCGGCCTCTTCGTCTCCGGAGCTCCTGCTCATCTCGGCAAACTTCATGTGCACATTCTTGAGCCCATGGTCGTGAAACGAGCTTGCTACTGTGGCTAAGCTCTGATAGTGTGTGATGAAGAGCGTCAGACAGCGTGACTCGCGAACGACGTGGTCCAGGACTGCGTGAGCAATCGCAACACCATCATGCGTGCTTGTACCTCGTCCAAGCTCGTCAAGAATGACAAGACTGCGAGGTGAAGCTTGCTTGAGGATGTCGGCGGTTTCGGACAGCTCGACCATGAAGGTGCTCTCGCCGGCTAGCATGTTGTCGAACGCGCCCATTCGAGTAAAGACCGCGTCCAACATGCCAAACTTAGCTGAGTCGGCTGGTACATAGGAGCCAATCTGTGCCATGATGGACAGTAAAGCCACTTGACGAACGTATGAGGACTTGCCACCCATGTTCGGACCAGTAATCAACAGGCCGCGAGTGGCATCGGATGCTAAAGAGACATTATTTGGAACGTAAGAGGACAAGAGCACCTGCTCAACCATCGGATGACGGCCGCCCTCAACGCTGATCTCAATCTTGTCGGAAAACGATGGCTTGCAGTAACCCGGCCTCGAAGCCACATCAGCAAGAGAGAAGAGACAGTCAAGGGTCGCGAGCGACTGGATGCAGTCTCTGAACGATTGGTATTTCGTTGAGATCTCGGCCAAGAGATCAGCGTAAGCAGCATTGCAAGCAGCCGCTAGTGACTCCTTATGCTGGTCACGCTTCTGGATCAGCCGCACGACCTCTGGTGTGTGAAAGCGCGAAAGCTTCTTCGTTCCGCTGATTTTCTGCCACGACGCTGGCACCTTCTTGACTGATGCTGTCTCAACCTCGATCAAGAAGTCGATACCAGCGCAACTCACATACTCCACTCGCTTCTTGCCAAGCTTCTCAGCGGCTTCGTCTTTGTGATCGTCAAGGTGTGACTCTGCGATGGCGATACCCGACTTGTGCTCAGAGACGTCCTCCGTCTCGTGCTCTTGGCGGAAGAACTCGGTCTCGTCGTCCGCTTTGGCGGCTTCAGCATTGATACGCTCGAGGTACGAAACAACGTCCTGTAAGATACGTGGCAATGATGCGACAGCGGCTTTTAGCAGCTCTGCTTTGAATCCAGTCTGAGCTGGAGACTCGACGTGTGCATACTCAGATGAGACTCTTTGAAGTATCTGAAGGACTTGCAGCAGTTCTGGCCTGGTACATTTGCCATAGTAGATTCTTATCAAACTTCGCTCAAGGTCGAACTTCGTCTTTGACAGGACGTTGCGCAGCTTCTCCGCTGCGACCGAGCCAGCGCCATTCTTGAGCTCTTCTACAGCATCGATTCGTTGCTGCAGCTGCGCTTTGTCCAGCAAAGGCCTGCCCACCCATTTGCGCAGTAGCCTTTGGCCGAACCGGGTTTGTGTTTGATCGAGTACCCACAGCAGACTTCCATTCTCATCCTTGTTCGTCTGGTTGCGAAAGATCTCTAGGCTGTTCAGCGTGTTTCCATTGAGCATCATGTATGATCGTGAACTGAAAGGCTGGAAGTTCTTCGTCAAGTCGAAGACATGTTCCAACCCGTACTCGGTCAGATGCGTGATCATAGCCGACAGGCCTATCGAGACGTTTTCAGACAGCTTGTGGACCTTGTCGAGCCATTTGCTGGTATCTGCGGTGGACGTCTCGCTTCTGAGCTTGCCTGAGTAAAAGCTGTCAATGTGGCTATATGCTGTCGCTGCAGCTGTCTTTGCTCGCTCCACTCGCTCGACGCGCGCCTTCTCTCCAAAGACGTTCAGCTTGCTTCCCGAAAGATGCTGCACTAACCGGTCGGTAGCCTTTGACAAGTCGCCCACGATCAAGAACTCGCACGGTGCGATGTGTAGTAGACGTGTCTCCAGCTCTCCTCTCATGAAGCCATCTTCGAACTCGTCGTAGATGATGTCGCCCGTGCCAGGCTGTACTGCAACTATGCCGACGTTGACTTTCTCGTCGTTGCCCCACCCTTTCGCATTTGTCTCCGTGATGCACAGCAGATGGCCGGTGGCTGGCGCGCTACCTTCCGGTGACACAGTCTCAGCGTCGAGACCCTCGACATCATCAACATACGTGCCTTTCGTGTACAGATTTGTAAGCTTCCTCACAAAGGGCGCGTTGCGATTGTCGCCCACAGCTTTGAGCGCTGCCGTCTCGATTTGTCTTACGATGCCAACCTTGTGTCCAGCCTGGATCAAGCGTTTCGTGTGCACTTGCAGCCGGTGGACAGGTATGCTGGCAGACGCGAATCTGTCGATGTGTGCTTCGGATGGATGCTCATCAAACCTGAACTTGCCGGGTATGCAGACAATGTTGAGTTCTTTCGCTGCTATTCTTGCGTCTTCGCCAAAGAAGCGGAACTTGTACCCTACTTCATAGATGATGATCGTGTCCATATGCTTCCCTTTGATTTCCAGGAATTGCTTCTCCATGGGCGTCAGCTTCGCGGCACTCTTCTTAGCTGCAGCATTCTTGCTCTTGGCCGGCTTCGAAGGCAGAGCTTCCTCTTCGCCATCGTCATCCTCTGCGGCTTCATCGACTCCCGCTGTCTCGTCTTCAATATAACCATGCCTTCTCTTGATATCGTTGATGCTGTCTGGGTAGCCTAGCTTCTTCACAAAGCGGTCGTGCTGCTTCTGTCTTCTTGACAACGTTTGCTCATCCTCTCCAACATCTTCTGCGATATCGTTCTCTTTGGATGATGAGGGACTGCCAAACAGGTACTTTGATACAGGTCCAGTCACCTTACTTGAGCCTTGACGCTGCAGCGAAGGAGCATTAGGTGTCTTCGAAGGCGATTGAAGCTCTGATGAGGCGTTGCGTGCGGGTGGCGCGTCCTGCTCGCTTGGTGTCACTGTTCTTGCTTTCTTTGCTGGAGGTGCGCCATTGCTGTTTCCTTTTTCATCGTACTCCCAAGATCGCTTTGAGATGCTCTGACAGCGGTTGGTCGCGAACTCTAACTCATCATCGGTGTCGTCTTCCTGTGCGAAGAGGCTACCATTTGTGGTGGGAGGCTTTGAAGCGGGATATGCTGATGCTTTGGGTGGGATTGAAGGCAGTTGATGCTGGGGTCTAGCTACAGGTGGCGAGGGCTTTGCGCCAAAGAAACGGGATATCGATGATTGTGTCTTCTTTGGTGAGGCTGTGGACATGTTCGGGCGCAAATCAAAGCCACAGAGTCATCCTCAGAGAACAGCATACAGGAATGCGCTATGGGTGACAGGATATCGAAAGAGAACTCTGAGGAGGACGCGTCGAGCAAGAACGCGTAGAGTATTGTCCATGTCAGGACCGGTTGCCGAGCGACTGGGGGATTTCCGCCCCACACCTTTTCTGTCACAAGACAGTTCGGGGGGTTTTTAGTAGGGCGCGGCAGGGTTTGCCCTGGAATCCCGGAGAGGAAGATCCCTGAACGCTCGGCAACGTATCCTGATATCAGTGAAAGCTACGTAGCCACGCTAGCGTCTCGTAGCGCACAGATAGGATAGCCAGGCGGGGGCTTCATCTCGCATTTGTCGACACAAAGAGAGGAAAGCCAGGACGAAGGGTATCAGCGTACCAAGCATGTGTAAGACTCCTCGAGCTTGATCCTTTCATGGCGTGCGGCGTGGACATGATCATTGCGAAACATCCATGGAGACGGCTGGGTCGTCTCGTGTCACAGGTTACAACTGGCATCACCAACAGCTTGAGCGCCACAAAGAAACCGTGTTGCTTAGATGCAGAGGCTTAGTGAGCCGCGGAGATATTTCGTATCCATAAAAAGACAAGATTTCAAGTCACCGTGAAACGACAAGCCTTGGGTGATCCTTCACACTGTCCTGCGTTGCTGGTAGCTCCTTTCCTTCTGATACGATTCTACTTACGCTGCAAGACATGCACAGATGTCTTTTGATGAAACCAGCATTCCTTCGATCCTTCCAGAATACGTCGCAAGACGGGGGTGAAGAGTCGCCCAGTGACGGCATGAGGCGCATATAAGAACTGCGCGTGAGGCCAGGAGCCCTGAGGCCGTCAAAGATCTCGCCAAACGCCTCGAGCTGGAATTCCCGCCACCGGCATATACAATCACCACCGAATATTGCGCAGTGCATATCAAGGTCCCGGACCACATCAATATGGACGACGCGAAGAAGAAGCTGCAGGATATGGGTTTACGCCAGGACCACCGGCCAATGCATGTGCATAAGTGGCATGAGTAGTGGGATGGCAAGCGCGCGCCGAGCGATGGCTCTTAGAATGCTTCCGTCGATACGATACAATGGCTTGGACTGGCTTTTTGGTGACATGTCTAAAGGGCGTGTTGTGCATCGTGCTGTGTATCCCACTTTTGCTACTTCCCTAACCTCGACGCTGGGAGATCTCCTTTGAGTACGTGCATGAATGAGTGGGTTACCCATGTGGTGCAAGCAAAGACGGTCGAGTTCTAGTCGGCTTGTCAGTTGAGATACCCCCCTGCTACCCTCTTCTGGTTCTCGCAAGGGCTACATGCGGTCATGCAGGACCCGGGAAAGTAAATAGTGATGTGGAGACGTTCTCGTCCGGTGAAGAGATAAGAGACTACGCAAGGATCAACCGGGCGGCTTCTCTCGCTTCAATCTCTACCTAGAACTGCAAGTACGACAACGCCTTCCTCCTCAGCGGCCAAGCAGCGTATTGTTCCAATCTTGCCATCTCTTCTGGATCTTCGTCCCTTCGCCCCGTCATGATATCGACATCCTCAGGCCGCTTGCTGTGGCATCTCTTCCAATAGACGAGCTTGTAACCTCCCCACATAACGAGAAATATCGGCACGCTCAAGAAGCTCGAGAAGAAATTGCTCGCACTGGGGCCATCACTGATGGGCACAGCCGCTATGATCAACTGACAGATGACCATAAACAGGAACAATATAAAGGCGAGTATTGACAGCCACGGCCACAGTGGCGCGCGATACGAGAACTTCTTCTGGAGCGTGCGGTCGTTCTGAGCCTTCAGAGCTGCGTGGAATTTCCAGTTGCAAGCGATAATGGTGAGCCACGCCAGGAAGAAGGCGAGCGACGAGATGGCAGAGAACCTGTGAACGTCAGTCGTGAGTGACACGCGTTACCAGAAGGCAGGTAAATGGCGGTCCGGACTCACCAGGTGAAGACCGTCGAGCCCGTACTGCTGCAGTTCATATATGCCAGGACGATACCGATCGCAGCAGTGAAAGCCAGAGCATAGTATGGACGGCCCTTGCTGTCGGTCTTTGCAAAGAAGCTGAACGCAAACCCATCTTCGGCCATCGCGTGCAGCGTTCTGCTCGAGATGTAGATGCTGCTGCTTCCTACCGAGCAAACGCAAATCATGACCACCACATTGAGTATGTCTGGCAACACCTTGATTCCAGCATCGAAGATTGCGAGCACAAAGGGGCTCGACTTCGCGTTGGACTGACCGACTAGGTTTTCATTCGTATAAGGAACCACGAACGAAAGAAAAATCATCGAGAAGACGTAGAAGATGACGATGCGCCACATGAGCGTCTTTATAGCCCGTGGCAAGTTCCACAGCGGTTGTTGCGCCTCGCCTGCCGCGATGCCGACCATCTCAACGCCACCGCAGGCGAACCCTGCGTTGACAAAGACACTCGCCAGCCCCTTGAAGCCGTTCGCGAGGCCGTTTTCAAGACCAGGCAAATGCCAGTACTCGTCATTGTGGACTTGACCTTGGGGCCCCGCGCCTCCCATGATCGCCCAGCAGACGATGATGAACGCAATCACGGCCACAACTTTGAGTGCCGATACCCAGAACTCGACCTCGCCAAAGACGCGGACCGAGCAGACGTGGATGCACAGATTAATGATGATGAAGATTGAGATCCACAGCGGCGTGAGTGCGGGGTTAGCGTTCCAGTAGTTGATGAGGATGACAAACGCACTTGCCTCAGCGCCGAATACACTCACCCACGCTAGCCAGTACTGCCAGCCGATAGCGAAGCCCAGGCTTTCGTCGAAGAACCTGGTCGCGTAGCGGGTGAAGGCGCCCGAGACTGGCAGGACGCAGCACATCTCACCCAAGCATTGCATCATCAGCGGGAGGGCGATGCTGATCAGGATGAAGCCCAGCACGAGACCAAGGGGGCCGCCAGTGCTCAGCGACTTGCCTGAGCCGATGAAGAGGCCGGTACCAATGTTTGAGCCGATGGCTATCATCTGTCCGACATGAGCTTACAGGGAACTACAGTTTATACGATGCCATACCTGAACATGGCGCGCCTTGAGCTTTCGTTGCAATCCCTGCGACGTATACGCCGCATCGGCCTTCTCGACTGTCGAACCACTGCGCTCAGCGTCAGGGAAGGCTGATGCAGTATAGCCCATTCCTGGGTCTTTCTCGGCGTCTGGCCAAGTCGACATCCTGGTTGAGCAGCTGGTTTAGCCAAGTGCTACCAAACATGCCTACAGATCCTGCTGAAAGATGAAAGACATGAAGTAGAAAAACAATGCAGGTGTCACAATGAAATGGTGCGGGGGCGGGAAAGGCGCTTTTAAAGTTAGGGGCATGCACCCCCGCATCCTCAGGGGTGGACGCCAAGCAGGGACCTGCGCTAGCGCTAGTTTAGGGCTCTGATTCAGGGCACGACAACGACGACGATATCTCATCTCGAGTCTAACAAAGCTCATATCTGCACACACGCATGCCACGCGCCCCCTGATTTCAACGCATGTATTCTCAAAGCCATACGTCCATTTCCCAAAATCTTCAACTTTTGGTGGTGGTGACTGTTCGGGACATTTGAGAATTTCAGCGAATTCGAGAATTCGAGGTAGGCATCGCAATTTTTCAACGGCCGTACTTCTAGAAGTTTTTGGTACCGTTCGAGAGAGGATTCGAAACTGTATGTGTTGTGCTATTCTCAAGCTCATCGGGATCCGTTTGCGGGTTTTGGGTCATGGGTGTGAAGGGGTACCATTTTCGACAAGCGCTCGGGATTCCGATTTCATGTTGTAGCCTATGATCTATCGCATTCGCGTTTGTCAAGGTCTGAGGAGACCAAATGTTATAGAGACGTTTTCGGAAAGCGACAACCATAAAGTACGCACGGCGACTGCAAGACTTACGCAACGGAGAGCATAGTCTTCACTAGGGAGTTAGAATTGCTTTGCGCAGGAGGGCCGGGACTGCGCCAGATGCGTGATAAGAACGAGGCTCTGAATTGCTCGGTGAATTCTTCTTCAGCCTGTCATGACAGCAACAACGACAGTGACAACTGAGTTGCTGTTCTCGGGCCTGCGTGTTGGTCCACCACCAGCTGTCTCTACCGCGCGGTCGAGCGCCAATGGATAACAGTCGCCAGCGCACGGCGCCAGACACCTCTTGCCCTTACTTTTCCGCCACTCGTATGCTTCCCTCTGCTGCTTCGTCGCCTGCCTGTAGATTGTCAGCGACCGTCCCGCCAATGCCAGGCCGATGTAAGCCTTCTTGATGGCTTTCGTAATATGATCACTCTTCTGCTCAAGCCCTGTCGTCTGCTCGTTGAGCCCGCGGATCTCGGTCTCTATGTTCTCTGGGATGATAGGGATGTGCTGATATCACAGATCTTTTTATGCTTATGTTATCTCATAATGTGCTGGTTAAGAGCTTTGTAAGGGTGGGCATGATGAGGGTCGGATTGTGGTATGGAAGATGTGGCGAGGAATGTGAGTGGGGAGATTGTGAATGATCTTTTGCTGAGTATGAGACGGTGGTGCGTCGATAGCCTGACTCTCATATCTTAGACGGCATACGTAGCTTCCACTGATGTGGGCTGAAAAGATAGAAGGCGATGCGTTTTTTGTAATCTTTCGAGTTTAGCACGCCCATCAATGCCACATATCATGACCGCTGGGCAGATACTTTAGAAGTCTCGCGATGTTAGAGACAATGTCACCATCACCTCGCGCATCCATAGTCTGACATCCTATGCTCATGTCTGGTACCTGATGGAGCGCCTTCCAATAAATTGGTCATGCAGGAGTGCGGCTCACGCTGCGGGGGTCAGCACGAGCCAGAGCCGGCGTGTGTGATACGGTGCAGATCGAGCCTGATACCAGCTTCTGCCTTATCTTGCATGGACGCCGCTCGGAGGCTTCAGCAATCCACTGGATCTCCGCGTGGTTTACGCATGCACGGTAGACATCTGCACCTCCCCATTCCGTAGTATGCAAGGAATAATAGTTGGAGAGGGACGCCAAGCCCCTCGCTGGTCTCAGCCCGCTCAGACCCTTGGGCGCCCGTGCGTGTTTACCACCCTATTCCCCTTTAGGTAGTAGACGCTATTCAAAAGGTGCAGGGAAGAAGAAGGATACTACTACAAAGAGTAGGAAGACGAGACCAGCTTGGGACTGGTACAATACTCAGGCTTAGTACAGGTACAATACTTAGTAACAAGGAGAAGCTGTTGTTATATTGTCTATCTTATTAGCTAAAATTCTCTAAAGAAATTTTAGCTTATATATTTAAGTTTAGCGGCTCGTATAAAACTTACTAAATATCTATTCTTTTTAATAGAGGCTAGATAATCTGTAGCTTACTGTATAAGACAGTAATTCTGTTTATTTAAAACTATTAGTCTTTAAGTTTATTTTATAATATCTTAGACTATAGACTAGCTGTCTAAAATAGATCGTATAATGCTTCTTTTTGTCCTAAGCTCGGGTTACTAGGCCCGATCCTTTAGGTAAAAGGCTTATTCTATTTTAAGCTAAGACAGACGGTAAAACCTATTTAATATTCTAGGTCCCTAAGAGTTTCAGCTAACTAGCTAGTTAGTTAATTTTTAATATACTCTCTTAATTAACTAGTTATTTTAGCTAAATTATAAGCTAATTTAAGTTCTAAACGTTAGTATTTTAGCTAAGTCGATTAGTTTTATTAAACTAACTGCTAATTGTTTCTTTATAGAAACGTATTTAAGCTCTATTTAGCCTGCCTAAATATTTTCTCTAATATAGTAATACTATATATCAATATACTTAGATTTAGCTTAGAAGGTAGAGTTTTTTATAAGTTCTTTTATTAAATTGCTGTCAATAAGTAACAGTTTTACTAGTAAAACTAGAGTCTCTAGTCTAATTTAATTAGCTTATCTAGGCAAATTTATACTTACTTAGTGCGTTAGAGCCCGCCGAGTCTTTTTATCTACAGACTTTTTAAAAGTATCTGCTAAAATAATAGTAATTAAATTTTCTTTAAAAATTTTAGACAGTTTAATAGCAATTAACTAAATAAACAACTATTCTTTTATAGCTTCTTTAAGAACTATATATTTAGCCTTATAAAAGCTTAAGGCGGCTATTTTTTATAGCTTTAAATTTTAGCTAAGAGCTCCGTTTCTAAGTAAAAAGATATAGCCGGTAGTCGATCTTCTAGTATTAAAGTTTTCTCCCCTAATCTACGTTATAATAGCCGGTTATACTGTTTATTAAGGAAAATTTATAGTAAAGGCTAAGGTTAGAAGTTTTATTTAAGTAAGCCTAAAGGTTACTTAAAACTCTCTAGTACTCTTTACTAGGATTCAATATATACTAAGCTAGTAGGCTAGTTATAAAGGCAATATCGGGTCTTATCTTTGTTATTAGATATAAAATTAACCCAATTTGTTGCTAATAATTAGAAATATTGGTACTACTAGCTTAGTTAAGATTTAATGTCAATTTTAAGCCGACGGGTTGCAGTATTTTTTCGGGCATTCGGTCGTTTTTCTTCAAATATTTAGTCAAAATTTTAGCTAAATAAGTCGACTAGTCTAGACGAATTGTTTTTGCTAAGCGATCTTAGGTAATTTTAATTTTTAGAAACTTACTAATGTCTCTTAAGTCCTTAACTATAAGAGTTTTATTTAGTTTCTAGTAAATTTTAGAGATTGTTTCAATAGAATTAAATACAGCTAATGTATTGTTTATGTAAGTAATTAAAATTACCTACTTTTTAGTTCTTTAAATATAAACTAACTAATCGGATACTAAGTATTTAAAACCTATTCTCCTTAGTAATTCTTAAAGATAGGCTTGTTACTATTAGTCGGCCTATTTTAGACTATAAAGGGCCTTCTTTATTTAATAAACTTTATTAGTTCTGTTAAATAGGCCAGTTAGTTGCTTAATATAGACAATTTTATTTAATTTTACGTTAAAATAAGCTAATTTTACGTTCTATTGCTTTATTTTCTAGTCTTTTTCTGCTACTAAGGCTAGTATAAGCCGATAAGTAATTAAATTTACTATATTTATAAAGGTCTCTATAAAATTAAGGCCGGGTCTTTACTAACAGCTCTTAGCTATCTAGCGGACTTTAAAAATTAGCTTACTCTTTAGAAAGTACTTAATCTTTATGTTACAATCTTACTGTATTAGACTAGTACAGGGCTAAGCGCAGTCAGCCTCATTGAAGCATTATACAGTATACCCGATAACCCCGACATAGCGACGTTAGCAACGTCGCTATATCGCAATAGGATCCCGACTACGCGACAAAAGAAGTATCGGGACCGTTAGACACAGGAAAACATACCTTTGTACCTTAGACTATATAGCTAAACTAATAGCCGACCTTAGGATAGACTTTAGTCTATTAACTTAATATTTAAATATAAGTTTCTTAACTATATTTAAGTAACGTACTTTACCTTCTATCTACTTTAGTTAAGTTCTTCTTACCCTCTATAATCTGTCTCGCCTCTCCTACCTTTTAGTCTCTAGTACACGAGATACCTACTACTAAGGTCGATAAGCACACAAGGTAAGTAAGCCTTAGTTCGGTTCTCTTAGCGACCGGCGTTATACTTTAATAGACTCGCTACGAAAGTAGAGAAAGTAGATTAGTTATATTTACTACTTCGATACCCAACAGCCGCGACGCTACGGACAGATTAGCTAACAGAATGGCTAGTATAAGTAAGATATTAGACGTTAACACTAAGATAGAAAAAAGCTTCTTAGATAAACGTTTTAAAGTTACTTTATTCTTAATACGCCTAGCCGTATACTTTAAAACTTATAAAGACTAGTTTCTAAATAATACTACTATAGTTCTATTTACTACCTCTTATATAGATAGAGATACTTATAAGTAGGTCGAGTACTATCTCAACGATTTTTTGTTTACCTCGATAAAGAGTAGACGCGAGGATACCGATAAGTTCTTCACTAGCTTTACCTTCTTTTAGAAGAAGCTTCGCAAAATCTTTAGATAGACCGACGCTAGACGCGTCGCTACTAGGAAGCTTAGGAACCTTAAGTAGATAGGACCAGTAAGCAGGTACGCCGCCGAATTTATATAGTATGCTAATTAAACAGGATAGGACAAGAAACCCCTAATCGAGACCTTTTACGAAGGACTTAAGGATTATATTAAGAAAATAATCTATATTCGTAAAGAGAAGTTTAATAATCTCGATAACTTTATACAACGAGTAAAGGAGATCGACGACAGCAACTTTAAAAGATAAATAGAAAAGAAGAGTAATCTTACTAACAGATTCTATAGAGCAAAGAATCGAGCGAACTTATAATAAGACCGAGACGATTTAATAGAGTTAGATTTTATAAAACCTTAAAGAAAACTAAACAATCAAAAAAGAGAACACTAAATAAAGAATAAGCTATGCTTATATTGCGGAAAGCCAGAGCATTAAGTTAAAGAATACCGTTTCAAGAAACAATAGTTTAATAGTACTGGTAGAAACGGGTACAATAATCGATCTTAGAAACCCTATCTCCTACGACAATAGTTTAATATAACTACCTAAACAAAAGAGAACAACGGTCGCGATAAGGTAATAGAACTACTAGCAGCCTTTTTCGACCGCTGGCAGAAGAACCCGACCGAGGGTTGTCTTCTTTAAGAATTAAGTCTCTCACAAAAGACTATTCAAAACTAGTATAAGTACGTTACTAGACTAACCAAGGAGCAGAAGGATATCTACTAGAATACCTTCTGTAACTAGAAAAACACTCACTAGGTTTTGTTTAACGAGAAGTACTACGAGTAGAATTTATTTAACTTACACAAAAACTAGGATACAGACATTGAGTTATAAGAAGAAATAAAAGAATGACAAATAAAACGAAAACAATAAAATCTATAGGACTGAAACAACATTAACTGTACTATTCTAAGGTATTAGGTATAGAGTACCGTTATACTATACAAAACACTATTCTAAACTACGTGCTACAACAATAATTGTACGACCTACGAATCTAACAAACTAGAGTTAGGATAGTAGCCGAAGAAACCGATATCTCTAAAACAAGGTTCGATACAAGAACTAGGTCTTATCCGAGAACGACCTAAATTACCTTATCTAGAAACCTAAGGAGAATTTAAGAAAGAATAGACTGTAGAAGCTAAGCAAGATAGCAGCTATAATGCGTTATAAACAAGACAACGACTTAAAGACAAAAATATAGATTCTAATAGTACAGAATCCTCGCTCGAGGACGATACTAATTAGAAAGAGCAAACCTTAATTCGTTGGGAAGGAATAATATAGAGACTTTATTAGTTAGCCTTCTACAATAGGAAGTTAAGCGCTAATAGAGACATTAACGATATTCTAGAATATATTTACTTACATCTACGACGACTAGTAAACTACCTTATTAGAGGTCTAGAATTGCGTAGTTAGTACTAATATCTTTAACTAACAATATACAATCTACAGACATAATAAGTTTTAACTAGTAATAATTGCATAATTAAAGCAGAGATCGTAAACAATAGACTAGACGTTATAATAAAAGTAGTACTAAGACACCTTATACAGGCATTCTTATAGCAAATTAACCGACAATAGGTTCTAATACCTAAAATACTCTAGAACGTATACGATTAATAGAAAAAAGACTAGACCGACTACTTTAAGAGCAGTAGTATCGGCCTGTCTAACAGTTAAACTCTCTAGAAGTCTAGCTCTACGCGAGCTCGGCTGCCTATAAAACATACCTACACACTCGGACAACAATAAACTATAGGAATATTAAAGTTATAATCAATTTAGACGCAATAGGCAACTTTATCTTAATATACTATGTTAAGGAGTACTAAATATAAATACAAAAGAAGAAATTACCCTACGCACTGTTTAAATTTTAAGGAATAGAGAGAAGAGTCGACTACAAGACTTCGCCAATAAATATAACAATTAAGAACTATTAGGAAGAAATTACTTATAATATCGTAGATATTAATTAGCACTACGCTATACTAAGTATACCTTAGTTATAACAATATAACCTAGAAATAGATTAGAGAACTAAGAAACTCCTCTTTACTAGGTACAAGCACTCTAAACAAGAGTCGTTCTACAGAATAAATACCTTACAAGCTAATTTTAGTAGTAAGAATAAGGAGCGCGATAAGAAACTTACGCGGGTTAGTATCACTATACTCCGACATTTAGATATCCTACGAGAGAAGTCTAACGCAGTATCTCGTCTATAGCTAACTACACGTAAGTATAAACAAAAGACGACTGTACGCTAACGATTCTATACGACAACAAGTACTCAGTTAATTACTAAAATACTAGAGAAATATGATTAATTCTAACACCTATTTAAAGAAGCTAAGCTAAACTTAGCTCTTCTAGAACACAAACCGTAGAATTACACAATACCTTTATAAGAAGGCAAAACACCAATATTCGGTCCAATATACTCTCTATTAGAAGCAGAAAATTAAGCGCTTCGCGATTATCTTAACAAGAACCTTAAGAAAAAATTTATCTAGAAGTTAATATTACTAGCCAAATACCCGATACTCTTTATACTAAAGAAGAATAGCAAACTACGACTTTATATAGATTATAGACAACTAAATAGAGTAACTATTAAAAATTAATATCCTTTACTATATATTAACGAAATAACAGACCAATTATATAATATACAATAGTTTACTAAGTTTAACCTATAAGGAGTATACAACCTAATTTGTATAAAGAAGGGCGAAGAATAGAAAACAGCCTTCTATACTAGACATAGACTTTTTAAGTATTGCGTTATACCCTTTGAACTAATAAACGCTCTAGTATTATTTTAGAAACTAATTAACAATACACTTAGTAATTACTTAGATATATTTATAACTACTTATCTAAACAATATTCTAGTATACAGCTGTACACTAAAAGAATATAAAAAATATATTAAAAAGGTATTAAAAAGATTAACGCGTACCAATTTATAAATCAATATCAAGAAAACCCAGTTCTACTAACAATCTGTTAAATTTCTTAGATTTATAATTATCGAGCACGGTCTCTAAATAGAAGATTCGAAAATTTAATCTGTCTTGACCTAGCTTACACTAAAGAATATAAAACAATTACAACAGTTTCTTAGTTTTGTTAACTACTACAGACAATAGATATCCAACTTTAGCCGAATTACAGCACCGCTGTCTCAACAAACAAAACAATCGATAGGATTCTCTTAGACGTAAAAAGAACAATTAGTATTTAAAGAGCTTAAGGAAGCTTTTAAGATCGGGCCTATACTAGCAATATTCGACCCTGACCTACCGATTATCATAGAAACAGACGCGTTAGACTATACGATTAGAGTATATATAAGTTAAAACAATAAGGAAAGAAAGCTTAGACCAGTAGCTTTCTACTCAAGAAAAATGTTACTTATAGAATAGAACTACGACATTTACAATAAAGAGCTTTTAGCTATTATAGCAGCATTCGAAATATAGCGAGCTTACCTAGAAGGAGCAAACTATACGATTATAGTATATACAGACTACAAGAACCTAACTTATTTTACGATAATAAAGAAACTCAACCGCAAATAAGTTAGATAGTTAGAGACTATAGCTCTATACAACTTTATTATTATCTACAAGAAGGGTTCCGAGAACGATAGAGCCGACGCTCTAAGCCGACGACTAGATTACCTTAATAATAAGAAATACGTCGAGCATACAATATTCTGAGAACATAATAACGAGATTAGATACAATTAATTGGCTATAACAACCGAGTTTCTTATTAAACTAGATAGCTGAATCCTAGATATTCTAAACGACCCTAAAACTTACTAAGAAAACGAGAAACGACATCTAAAATTAACTAAGAACAATAAGGAATATTACAAATTTTAAGGCAAAATTTACGTTCCAAGGAATCTAATCCGATATATTATCAGTAACTTCTATAATAGCCCAACAAAGGGACACAAGAGTATCGACAATACTATTAAAAAGATTATACGAATCTACTATATCCTAAGAATTCGATATTACGTTGAGAATTATATCTAAAAATACGACGTATACGCAAGAACTAAGCATCCAAGGCATTTACTATACGGTAAACTATAACTACTAGAGACACCCGAGAGACTATAATATACAGTCTTACTAGACTTTATTACTAAGCTACTAACCTCTAAGAATCTACTTACAGGAGTAGCTTACGACGCTATCCTAGTTATATACAACAAACTTACAAAGTACGCGTACTTCGTACCTTACAAGGAAGCTAGCAACTTAGAATAGTTAGTATATACCTTCCTTCGGATTATTCTAGCAAGCTATAGTTAATTATAAAGGATTGTCTTAGACAGAGACTAGTGTGATGCATAAACGTCCCGATAGCGAATTAAGACGGAATGTTGCCTATTTAGGAAGGCTGCGATCCTTAGAGAATATCTTTCCTCTAGTGGACGCATTCCTTTCTGGTCTCCTTAATAATTAGCTTAAATACTAGTAGGACCTATCTGGGCCCTTTTTACTATCTAACTGCTTCCTGCTCTACACCTAGATTACATTCTAATTATTCTAAACCTACGAGGGGGGCGGCCGGTAGTTAGGCATCTTATTGACGTCGCTTAGGGGTTAACCCGGTATAATCGAGTATAGCCGAGACTCTGTATATACGTTGAAATAAATAATATTAAAATTAATTGATGGTCGGTACTAGCAAGTACCGTGTTTAAAGAGAACGAGTAAGGAACTAAGTACGCGACGGTAGTCGCTTTATATCCGCTATACAAGCAGAATATAGAGCGTAGCAAAATATAGCTAACACCGAAGAAGACTAGAACCCTTATATAGGATTTAACGACTACGATAAGCAAGAGGGCTTATAAGCCGGTAAACAGACGCCAAGCAGATCGCGAACTAAGAAGAACGATAGTCTAAATTAAAACAATAACAACGATAAAAGGGCCTATTAAGGCTTTAACCGCAAAGAATCCCTCTTTAGCGCCTTATTAAGCGTTGAGGTACGAAAGCTGAGACAAGAACTGCTAGTATAGTAGTAGCAGCATACTATTAAGAAGCTTAAGCTTGAAAAGCGAATGCTCGAAGTTGAGCTCCAGTCTGTCTACAATTTAGAGGCTAATAGTAAGCGGCTACGGGGCGATTTAAGCCTTTAAAGCTAGATTAACGAGCTTCTTAAGAAAGAGGCGCCTAAGCTTAAAAGAGCTATAGACTCTATAGGCACTCGATAGACTTAGACTATTAAGGAAAGATTTTAGATAGCCAACGTATCAGACCTCGACAACGTTCGTATTATTACTTAGTACGTCTAGGAACTTCCTAGAGACCTGGCGGATAGGTAGCGAACTTACGCCAAAGAGAATAAAGAGAAGACGTCGCTCTACATATAGGCGTACTTTAAAGGATAGGTAATAGAATGTATTATCGACTTAGCTACGGCTACTACAGCTAACGTAGAAAAGTTCTTTACGTTAACGCAGAGTTCAACGTAGAAGCTCGAGGACTTTCTAAGCTTTCTATAGAATAAAGAAACTAAGTTGCTAGGTAGCAAGATACCGAACTCGAATCGGACCGCATTTTACTATATACGCTTACCTTTATAAATTAAGGCGAAGCTAATTAAGCAAGGTTTCTTAGAGAATCTGCTTAAAGACACGAACAAGCTTCTAAAGAAAGTTCGTTAATATATAAATGTTAATCGTAGTGTATCGCGGAACGCCCGTAACACTAATATAAACTGAGATCGCTCCGATAGCGGATCGGGTATAAACTATAGCGGTTATAACGCTAGAGCATCTCTATAGGGGTCGGGCCACGGACGAGGCAGTTTATACCGAGGACAAGGCAACTTACCGGTTCAATAAAGAGACAATGGCTCTGCCGCATAGAGGCAACCAGGGTTAATATACAGTAAGGCAAATATTACCTACTTTATATACAATTAGAAAGGGTATTATACTACTAAATGTACTACGCCCTAAACTAGTATCAATTTAACGTTAGTTAGGCGAAGAAACGATAGGCCCCGAGGGTAAGCCTCGCGTTCCTAAAGCTTAAGACTGTCGATTAACGGCGAGGACGAATTAAAGTCTTGGTACAGCTAGATAGGATGCCGCAAGAGATTCTTGCGCTGATAGATTTCGGTGTAGAGATCAATCTTATTAATTATTGTATTGTGCTTAAAAGAGGATAGCAAAAATCGTATAAAGTAAAGCTCCTGTATACTAAGTTCTTTAATAAAAATAAGCTGTAGCTCTATAGCGCGTATAACGTAAATATAACCGTAAGAGACGTATATAGGGAGAAACGGTATTACCAACTCTACCTATATTCGGTCAACTTTGTAGGATACAGCCTCGTCTTAGGATACCTATAGCTTAAGCAAGTTAAGCCCCAGATTAGCTGAGCGATGAGAACAATCGCTTGGGAAAACCTCTCTGCGTCTAAAGAACGGGTAGTAGAAGCTAAATCTATTGAGATTGTCAATAAAGACGTAATTTTAGTATATTTATAAAGAGGCGAACAGTGCTACTCTACGATTTTATAGATAAGAGCGGATAAACGTTATAAATATTAAATAGCGGTCCTATTAGACGTTAGTTCGCTGCTAGACCGGACCCCGGATAGCGAGCCTAAGAAAGTAGAGAAGCGAGATAAGCTTCCTTCTTAGTATACTAAATATAAAGATATCTTTTCTAAAGAACTATTGAGTAAGCTTACGTCGCTTAGTAAGCATACTTATAAGATTAAGCTTAAGGATAGCATAGAACCTCTATATAAGTTAATCTACTCTATATCGTAGGATAAGCTAAAGACGCTTTAAAAGTACCTAAATGCTATAATTAAGAAAGGATAGATACAACCCTTTACTAGTCCGGCGGGTGCCTCGGTCCTATTTGTACTTAAGGCAGACGAATCGTTGAGACTGTATGTTAACTACCGCGGTTTAAACAATATAACTGTAAAGAATCGCTACGCATTGCCACTAGTCTTTAAGATTCTTAATCGCTTATAAAGCTCGAAAGTGTTTACAAAGCTTAATCTTTACGATGCCTATTACCGTATCTGTATTCGTAAAGGGGATAAGTAGAAGACGGCGTTTTGTACCCGATACGGGTACTATAAATACCTAATAATGCCTTTTAGACTAGCAAACGCCCCTGCTACGTTCTAAATATATATCTATAAAGCTATAAGCAATCTTGTTGATATTGTGTATATCGTTTATATAAACAATATCTTAATTTTCTCTAAAGACGAGGAAAGCTATAAAGGCTATATTAAAAAAGTCCTACGAAGGCTCTATAAATAGGGTTTATTTGTAAAGCTGTCTAAGTATTAATTTTACATTACTAAGGTTTCTTTCCTAGAGTTTACCGTAGAAGTCGATAGTGTTAAAATGAACCTAAAAAGGGTACAGACTATAGCCGAATAGCTAGTCTCTACCACCGTAAAGCAGATTCTGTCCTTTCTGAGATTTATAAACTTCTATCGGCGATTTATCTATAAATTTAGCCGTATCGTAGCGCTAATGAACGCACTAACGAAAGACGTTAAGTTTGTTTAGAGCAAAGCTTAATAAGAAGCTTTTAAAGCGCTAAAGTAAGCCTTTATAAATATACTAGTGCTAACGTACTTTAACCTAGCACTATCGATTATTTTAATAACTAACGCATTAGACTTTATAATAGTAGGCATTTTACTTTAGCTAAGGGGAGATAGCTGATTACTATTGCTATTAAATATTAACTTAGGCTTATCTATACTAGATATAGCGGACACCGCCTAGACTAATACCGATAATAAGGCGGACACATATCTATATTCGGTAGCGTTCTTTTTAAAGAAATTTATAAACGCTAAGCTAAAATATAATACTTATAATAAAGAGCTTATAGCAATATAGACTAGCTTTAAGTACTAATACTATTACCTTATTAATATATAGCACTTAGTAAAGGTCGTAACAGACTATAATAATCTATAGTATTTTATAACAATAAAAGTATTGTCTCGCCGATAGACGCGCTAGACAGAAGACCTATTAGCATTTAACTTTAAAATACTATACCGTATAGGTAGCAAGAACCTAGCAGACGCGCCGTCGCGCCGTTTAGATTACGAGAATTTATATAAAGTAAAGGAAGACAACGCTAATAAGATGTTACCGAGCCTATAGTAGAAGCTTAGGAGAGGTACTGCTTTACCTAGTACTAGGGAAGAGCCCTCTAGTCTAGAAGAAGGTGTAATTGCTGTCTTAATTATATTGCTTAAAAATTAGTTTAAACATTGTTAGCGGTTTGGCTACCGACCTAAAACCCTAAACGCGACTATAGCCCAAATTAGAGGCAGATCGGAGTTAGATACAGACCTTATGTAGGACGCCTAGGAGCGAGAAACGCGTTTGTCTTTTTCTACTAATACAGAGCCTTTTTCGGTAGCTCTTATATTACAAGTTAAGGTAGTTGCAGCTACTGCTCTCAAAATAGCTTACAATAATACTTCTTGGAGTCTCGCAACCTTAATCCTCGAAGTTCAGCAGAGGGACGCCTTTATAAAGCAGAAAGTATTGAAGTTAAAATTATTAGCTAGGACTAAAGGTTAGTAGAGTAACAAAACGGCAACGAATCGCCGTTAAGCTGGCACAAGAAAGCGCTGTACGAGTTAAATTGACTTAGATGCTCCGATAGAGCCTAACTTAAACTCTAAGTCTCTAAAGCACATAGAATAGTTAGTCGATAGCTATAGGTTGTTGCGCTAAGGTAGTAAAATCTAGATACTAAAATACTCTGCATTAAAGCTTAAAATTATAAGCAGAAATTATAATAATAAGCTTATTAGCTACTTTAAGGTTAAGAAGACTCTTAAAATTCTAAGACATAAATATACGTAGGAAAAGATAGTAACGTATATTAAGAACTTTATTGCTAAATATAATATATGCTAATAAATAGCTGTAAAGAGGTATAAGCTATATAGCAAAATAGTAGCGATATCGATTCCAATTAGCTTCTTTAAGGACCTATCCTTAGACTTTATTGTTAAACTACCGATAGTTCTTTTAAAGAATAGAGACATTGTTAATTTAATTCTTATAGTCGTAGACCGCTTCTCTAAGTTTATAACCTATATTCTAGTTAGTAAAACTATAGATGCTATAGAGCTAATAGAAGTGCTTTACAAACACTAGGCGAAAACGTCGGAATTCCCAAAAAGCCTCTTATTTAATAGAGAATCTATATTTATTAGCTTATATTAGAGCACCTTCTACCAGCATTTAGCCGTAAAACGAAGATTAAGTATAGCGTTTTACTCTTAAACTAATAGCTAAACCGAGCGTTAAAACTAGAAGCTTAAAAACTATCTACGTATTTATATCTCTTAGGATTAAGATAACTAGTATAAGTATCTAAAAGAAGCTACTTTTACGTACAATTTAAAAGTTTATTTATTAACAAAAATTTTGCCGATTGAATGCACGTTCGGTCGCATTATAGACATACTAGACGGCGCGCCGCCGCCGGATCGGTACTATACCGTAGTTAAGCTGAACAACCTTTCTGTCGGCAAGGATACCTCCTATTAAGGAGAGAGGTAGCTTAGGCTAGAATATTCTATAGTAGTTAAGTATATAGAAGAATGCCTTCTCCGCTAACAAGAAATAAAGCAGCAGCTAGAAAAAGCTTAGTGTCTATAGATAGAATAATATAACACCAAGCATATACTAAAATACTATGTAGTAGGTAACTTAGTGCTACTGTCGTTAAAGAACCTTAAGATAAAGAGGTCAATAAAGAAGCTCGACGATCGAAGCTTAGAACTATTTAGGATCCTTAAGAAAGTAGGTAAACAAGCTTACTAGCTGGTACTATTAAACTCCTACTGCATTTACTCTGTCTTCTACGTGTCCTTACTGAAGCTATATCGCTGTCGGCTCAGCACGGAACCGTCTGGTTCGGTTGAAGTCGATGGTAATAAAGAATAGCTCGTTGAGGCGATCCGCTTTAAGGTTAAGAACAAAGACTAGTATTAAACTAAGTAGCAGGGGTAGTTAGAGGCAAATAATACAATAGAGCCGCGGGTATATCTTAAAGACTCTAACGCCCTTAAGAAATTTAAGAAGCGTAAAGACGCTAAGCCGAGAGGCAAGCGTCTAAGACGAACTAGGTAACGTAGATAAGAAAGGGCTATAAGCCTACGCAATTAGCTTACGATGTAACGCTAAATAGAAGGTAGAATACCTTAAGTATAGTTTAGAATATAGAATTAGTGTAGTATTAAACTCTAAGACTATTTATATATAATTGTAAAGCTTAAGCTATAAGAAAGCTAAAATAAGACTTGTATAGGAAGAAAATATAGAACAATTCTAATAAGCCAAGGAAAACTACTTATACAGACTAAACTCTAGCTAAACAAAAGATAGAAAATTATAAAAAGACTATCTAAACTAGCACCGAAGTTAGTACGAATCGGCAGTATAATACTGTTTAACCTAGCCGCAACTACCGTCAACGCGGTTCCGAATCTAATTAACTAGACCTACTATAGCTAGCTTGTAAGGAGTCTTATTCGTAGGCGGCTAAGGGCCGTACAACCCTATACTAGAATCGAAGCTCTAGCGTAGCGCCTTAATACGCTTAAAATTGTTAGTATCGGCCTACTCAACCGACTTAGTGCCTAGACCGCGCTACTAAGCCTGTAGCTAAACGTAAAAGGCGCGAAGTAGAGTAAGATAGTCGTCGCAGAAAGACTCTTTATTATCTTAGACGTCCTTGCTAAAGGTTAAGAAGAAGTTAGTACGTACGAGAAGGTTATAGGCACGTCTTTACTAAGCGGAGACCTAGTATATATTAATATAGAGTCAATTAGTACTTAAGACGGGGGAGTATTAGACTTACTATCTTATACTTGTCTTCTAACCTTTTAACACTAGTATAGCGAGTACACTTAGCGTACTACCTCTTAAGCTACTTACAGGTCTAGTCCTTATAATACTTAAAATTGAAGTTCGCGGAAGGACTACTACGTATAGCTATGTCGCTAAATAAGGCCTTTATATAACGGCAGTATACTAGAACGTAAGCCTCTAGCTAAGGCTAGATTAACGTAGACATAGCGCAAAAAGTAGGATTCGAGGAGGTAGACCGGCGAGACTTTGTAGACGACTCGGGCTTATAAGTAGTGCCGCGGTAATAGGGAGAACGGACGATCTCGTTATCGTCGAAGTTGTCTTTACGGACGTAACGCTTTTAACGAGCTAGAATACTAATAGTTAGACTAAAATAAAGCAATAAGAGATAGAAGACTTACAAGAAGTTATAAAAGTTAGAGACACGCTATCTAGTTTAGGAGAGCGTAGAACAGGAGAAGCTGTAAATAATTTAAAAATTAGTGAAGCAATCTTAAGAGCTTTCTTCTTACGGGCGTTATAAAGAAGAGCTTTAAGATTAACAGCAGCTTTAGAGTTCTTAATGCCGCGAGTTAAGCGGCGAGTTAGCGCTTTAGAAGAGCTCGCTCTAGCAGCGGGTTTATTGACGGAGTTAAAACCCAACATAGTAGAGATTATAAAGGCGAATTAGAGGCAATCTGACATTAAATTAGCTACAAACTTATTACCTAAGAAGAGAAGTAAAGGCCTATTAGAGAAGAGAAGCTTATAGGCTAAGTAGAAGAGTATAATAATGTTAAAGAAAGAAAGAGAAAGTTTAAAAGAGCAAGAGTCTTGTTTTATGCCTATCGTTAGATACCGATAACAAAGCTTCCGCCTATAGGTACGGATTTAGAAGCAAAGAAGCCTATTTACGTAGGTTGCTACTACTTATAGAGGCAATTAATCGGTAAAAGTGTGCATAAGAGTATACAAAAGAACGCAAAATTAGGTAAAAATAATATAAAACCTTACTACCGAGCTTATAACTTAGGCTCGGGAGCTTTAAATTAAAAGTAAAGCTTAGTACTATAACTTAATGCTACAGAAAACTAGCACTAAACGACGCGTAGAATAATAGTAAGCAACATTACTCTTTTCCCGACTGAACGTAAACATAAGCCAGCAGGTTTTTAATAAGGTTGTTGCCCTACGTAAGACAATAAATAAAAAGTACGATAGAGATAGCGGATTACACCTAGATTAAGGGCGATCCTCTTTAAGGGGGAAGGTAGTTATAATGCATAAACGTCTCGATAGCGAATTGAGACAGAATGTTGCCTATTTAGAAAGACTACGATCCTTAGAGAATATCTTTCCTCTAGTAAACGCATCTCTTTCTAGTCTCCTCAATAATTAGCTTGAACACCAGTAGAACCTATCTAGACCCTTTTTGCCACCTAACTGCTCTCTGCCCTACACCCAGATTACAACTAGAAATTTATCTTACGATTTTAGATATCTCTAATGCAACAGCTAAAGACAAAACAAAAGATATTAACGTTATTCTATCTACAAATAGACAGATAGACAGAACAAACAAATTAAACACTAAAATAGTATCTTTAGGTATATATTAACTACCAGTAGAACGGCTAGGTACAATTACTACTAGTAGCGTAAGTAGCGTACAACGATACAAAAAACGATACAACCAAAACAACACCGTTCTATGTCTTATACGGCTATTACCCTCTTTAAAGCAGACAACTATAAAATACTACAGAAAACGACACTGCTATACGAATAGCAACAAATATAAAGACCCTATACCAGCAGTTAAAGACTAACAGCGAGTTTATTAACAAACAAACAAGGAGATAGTATAATAAATTAAGAACTATCCTAAATATAAGCATAAAAGAGAGGAAAAGAGCTTACTTGCTTATAAAAAATATAAAAACTATCAAACTAAGCAAAAAACTCGACTATACTAAGACAGAACCGTTTAAAATCTTATAGCAATTAAGACCCGTAACATTTAAATTTAAACTCCTAAAGACAATAAGAATACACCCTGTATTCTACGTAGCGCTGTTAAAACTAGCCTACTTCCGAGAAGTAGAACGACCTAACTTAGAAATCCTTTCTAACAATTAAGAACCTAAGTATAAGGTCGAAACGATTCAAGCCTATAAAAAACACCGAGGCAAACGATAGTATCTTATAAAGTAGAAAGAATATCTCGAACATAAAAATTAATAGAAACTGGAACGAAACCTAATTAACTATAAAAACACTATTTAACGATATTAAAACTAAAATATTAGTCGGTCGTAGTAGTACTAATACTCTAATCTACTATCTAATGTACCTTACTAGTATTTAGGTTATCTATAAACAAACTAGCTTACTATGTTAGTAGCCTACTACCTAACTCTAGAAACAGATTGTTACAAAAATCTATACTTAAGCTACTCGGTATATCTACGATATTACTACTAAACATAGCCGCCAGCCATTCTTCTTTAAACAATATGTTATTCTAATTTATTTTGTTCTGCATCTAGATACGTAACCTCTCGAGCTTCTTTTTTAAATTTATAACCGCCGCTTTAACAACTTTGCGCTACCTTTTCGCCGCACAAACAACTTTCTTCTCTTCCGCTAAACGCTTGCGTTGCCCCTAAAGGGCATTCGATACCCGTAAGTACTAAGAACAGATACTTTAAGCTAAAATAAGTTAGACTTATACTAAAGACAGACGTAGAATAGAAACTAACTATTCTCTAACGACGGGTGAAAATTATACGACTTCTTGTCGCAAACATACACAAAACACGATATCTTTTCTAACTTTAGGACACACTTCTTGCCTAGGAGAGTATAGCGGGAACACGGAGGCATCTCCCGACCACAGACTTTAGTAAGAACGGTATTAATCTTAAGCGCTTTATTAGCGTTAAGGACTTTCTTAACTTTAAGCATAACGACTTACAGAACTAGATCTACTATAGAAGAGCAACAAAGTTTTAATATCTCTAGGACCGTTAAGGACAACTAGCCTTAAAGAGAGGACCTTATATTACGATCTTACTGTATTAGGCTAGTACAGGGCTGAGCGCAGCCAGCCTTATTAGAGCATTATATAGTATACCCGATAACTTTAATATAGCGATATCGGCAATGTCACTATATCGTAATAGAATCCTAACTACGCGACAAAGGAAGTATCGAGACCGTCGGATATAGAGGAACATACCTTTATACCTTAGACTATATAGCTAGACTAATAGTCGATCTTAGAATAAACTTTAGTCTATTAACTTAATATTTAAATACAAGTTTCTTAACTATATTTAAGTAACATACTTTACCTTCTATCTACTTTAGTTAAGTCCCTCTTACCCTCTATAATCTGTCTCGCCTCTCCTATCTTTTAGTCTCTAGCATACAAGATACCTACTATTAAGGTCGATAAGCACACAAGGCAAGTAAGCCTTAGTTCGGTTCTCCCAGCGACCGGCGTTATACTTTAGTACTTAGCGCTCTTTTAACGCTTTTCTACTTAGTAGCAGCTTATTTAATATTTAAGTTTCTTAATTAGCTAGCTCTTTGAGCTTTAACTATATTATATTTAGCTAAGAAGGCTAATTCTTAAATACCCTTATTTCTTTTAAATTAGTAGTCTCTTTAGTAATTATAACTAAGGCCTGTTTAACGTATTGTTCTAGATTATTATAGAACTTATTAAACTAATTTTTGTCGGTGTTTTTAAATATAAAATCTATTTTTTAAGTACAATCGATATCTATCTAACTAAGGTCTTTAGTACTTTTATAATTTAACTCCGTAAAAAGATTAGACTCGTTTAGAGCTCTAGTTTAGTATAGTTCTTATTTAGATTTATCTACTAGTTATTAAAATATAGAGGAGATATACTATTTTCCGTATAGAGGACTTCCTTCTTTATTAAGAGGTATCTTTCTATTATCTTAGAATTTAGCGATTAAATTTAGCTTTTTTTTAAACCTAACTTCTAGTTATTTTTTAAGCTCTTTAAAAATACTCTCGGTTAATTAATTAACTGTAGATTTCTATAGATCTTAAATAAATTTTCTTTTTTAAACGTAAATGTCTCTCTTTAAGTAAACCTTCCAGTTATTAGGGTCTAAGAGCTTATATTAGTTCGATTTATAGTCTATTAAGATATAAGTAGTTACTTTAGCGTTTAGTTTCTTTAGTTTAGGTTCTTTAAGGTAAGTAACTAAGCTTTAGATTTTAATAGTACTAATATCTAGTTTTTTACCGTATTTTACTTTGTACGAAATAATAAACTCTAGTAATTTAGTATAAGAGGTTCTATTATAAATATAAATAGCTACTTTTAGCGCTTTATTCTAATATATCTAGAGTAGTCTAGCGGTATAAAGTATTGCTTAAACTTTACTAATAATTATTCGGTTAAAGCGTTTAGCTCGTTTATTTTGCTAAGGGGTATATAATATAAATATCGTTAAAAGAGCTCTTTTTTGTTCTAAAAGCTGTTTTACTCGGCCTTCTCGGTATTCTTTTGTATTGTTTAAGTATAATTTTTTAAATAATATAAGTAAATAGTACGTCGAAAATCTAGTCTTTAGACTATAGTACTTTAGTAGTCGTATACCGAGTTTTATTGTCTATAAAGCTAGTAAATAATTAATCTTTAGAAGGGGTTTATAGTATAATTAGCTTATAAATATTTAAGTAAACTTTTTCTAAATAATTAGCTAATTTATTTAGAGTTTCTTAGCTAACTTTAGCCGTTGCCTTTACTTTAAAGTAAATTTAACAATTATCTTCTAATTTATCTAAATAATTTGTTTCTAGGGTAACTTTTTTAAGCTATTTTAAGGCGTTTTCGCCTATATATTTTATTTATTAATACTAAAGGTCAGTTTTTAAAGAAATGTTGTAAAGAGATTAGATTATATTAATAGTCTAAGCTTTTATTACTATTAGACTGTTAATATACTATCTCTTAGTAGTTAGTTGTCCGGTCTAATTAACTTTTAGCTTATTTTAGCTAAGAGTTACCTTATCTTCCCTCTTTTTAAGTTTATTAAAGCTTAGAAGGTTAATTTTAAATTCCTTAATAAATAAAACTTTGTCTAAAACAGTTATTTTGTTCTTAAAGAATAGTTTTACTTTACCTATTTATAAGGTTTAAATTAACTTTCCCTCTTTTTTAACGAATAATTCGGTTAGTTAGCCGAATATCTGTTAAAAGATTAATATTTAAGTAAATATAGCTTATTAAGCTTATATCGAAGATTTAAGAATTAGTAGAATAATTAACTCTGTCTAGTAATGCTATAAAGCATTGTTCTTCTTGTAGATTAGAGCTATGTACAGAAAATATTAAAAAATCGGTGTTTTTGGAGCTTTTGTTGAAATTTGGCCGGAGATTTGGGTATTTTTTCCAACAAGTTGCCGATTTATGCCCCTTTTTGTTATAAAAGGGGCATTTTTCTTAGTTTTTACTTAGAGATTTTAATTTTTCTCCGGTCCTTTGCGTCGATTCATTGTCTATTGCAGTAAAACCCTTTTTTACTAGGGTACTACCGCGGATTTAGTAAGACTCGTCTATAAGTTAACTAAATAAGTCCTATAGACTTATATTGCTAGTCGTTTGTTGGTAGCTTTAGCTAATAATAGCTACTATATACTTATATTTAGAAGTTAAATTGTAAAGAATGTAGGCAGCTACTATCTTGTTAGCTAGTACTAATCCTTAGATTACTAAATTGTCCGTTAATTGCCTAATTTTTGTAAAATAAAGCTTTAGGTTTTTTACCTTACTAAGTATAGTACTAAAGAGCTCCTTACAAATTAGAAACTTGAAACTAAAATCTTTCGATTTATATAACCTTTTTAGACTATTTTAAAGCTCTAGAGAGTTATAAATCTTCTTTATTTAAATAAGAGGACCGTTCTTTAGAATTAGTTAAATAAGGGCTGCTGCCCTTATTAACCGTTTCTAGCAGCTAGCTTCAATAATATCTCTAGCTAAATAGCCGGAAAAGAGGATTATAACATTACTGTAGCCCTTTTTAGTTAAAAGGGCCTCTATTCGAATCAACTAAATGTTCTAATTTGTAACGGCGGTCGCTGAAAGGACCGAACTAAGACTTACTTACCTTATATACTTATCGACCTTGGTAGTAGGTATCTTGTATGCTAGAGACTAAAAGATAGGAGAGGCGAGATAAATTATAAAGAGTAAGAGGGGCTTAACTAAATAGATAGAAGATAAAGTACGTTACTTAAATATAGGTAAAAAACTTATATTTAAATATTAAGTTAATAGATTAAAGTCTATTTTAAGGCCGGCTATTAGTTTAGCTATATAGTCTAAGATATATAAAGAAGTTTCTCTACATCTATTAATTTAATAATACCTATATTAGGTTTATAAGGAATATAGGTCTTTATAGCCGTCTTGTTTAATAATACCTATAGCGGGTTTATAGGCTTAGTTAGGAATAATACTAATAGAGCTAAAATAACTAACGGTAGTTAATACTTAGACGTACGCTAAGCCGTTTAGAGTTAATACTCGTAATACAATCTCCCCTCTTTTAGTTAAATTATTCTCGATTAACCTTTAGCTCGTTAAATACCTATAAGTTGCGTATTATCTCTTCTCTTGTAACTATTCTGTAAGTCGCTATACCTCGTATAAAGTCCGTTACTGCGGGTTTTAATAAAAAGTACAGTTAATACCTATTAATTAAAACCTGTAGTATTAAAATGCCTCCTTGTTTTAAATATTTATTAACTAGAGAAAGGTATATAGTTTAGTTGAAGAAGGCAATATATTTGGTATATACTTAGAATAAGAAGAGTTATAATTTACGGGTATTAATAACAGATAGTATACCATATTATTATTCTTACTGTAGTATTTAAAACTAACTTAGTTATAGCGCGTTTAGTTTATTCTTAATATTCCTTTTAGTCGGCTGCTCTTTAGCGTACGAAGCGCTAATTACGTACATTAAAGGCTTAAATAGCAGTATCGATAGCGGCTATATAGCGTAACCGATCTAAGGTTCGAAAGTTAAAAGAGAAGGTTAAGAAGACTTATATACGGGCGGCAGTAAAGCTAGCTCGAAATAAATTATTAAAGTAAGAAAAGTTAGCCGCATCGATAGCTAGTAGCAATATATTTAAATACTTAAGTAAGTTATTTATTAACTTTCAGAGTAATTCTTATTTAGAGTTGAGTAGCGGACCCGTAATATAGTAAGCTAGTTTATTTAAAGGTAACCTAAATGCTAGTAGCGCGCATTAGATAGTAAATTAGAACGTTAGTACTATTACAACCGATTAATATTTTAGTTCTAATACTGTTAAATAGTATCTTTATAGTTAGTCAGGTTTTATTCTAATTTCTACTAGTTTTTATGTTTGAAGTATTCTTTCTATTTTATAAGATATTATTGTTTGCCTCGGTATTATTTATAAGCTCGAATCGTCTCTACCTTATATTTAGATTCTTAGTTATCTAAAAGGATTTCTAAGTTAAGTCGTTTTACTTTCTAAGAGTATACTAGTTTTAATAGCGCTATATAGAATACAGAGTATATTTTTATTGTCTTTAAAAGCTTGAGTTTAAATATTACGGATTCTAATTGCTATAAAATTTTAAATAGTTCTGTCTTAGTATAGTTAATTTTTTTACTTAGTTTAGTAGTTTTAAGGTTTCTTATAAGCAAGTAAGCTCTTTTCCCCTCTTTTATACCTATATTCGAGGTAGTTCTTAACTTATTATACTACTTTCTGGTGCGTTCGTTAATAAACTCGCTGTTAGACTTTAACTACTAATATAGAGTTTTTATGTTTGTAGCTATTTGCGTTGTAGTTTCGTTTTTTGTTGTATTTTATAGGTATCTTCTTTAAAGAGAGTAGTAGCTATATAAGACGTAAAATAGAGTTATCTTTGTTATATCGTTTTTAGTATTATTATGCGCGGCTTATGCAACTAGTAGTAATTATACTCAGTCGTTCTGCTGATAGCTAATATATACTCAGAGGTATTATTCTAGCGTTTAGTTTATCCGTTTTATTTGTCTGTCTGTCTGTAAATAAAATAAAGTGGACATCTTTTATTTTGTCTCTAGTTATTGTATTAGGGATATCTAAAATCGTAAGACAAATTTTTAATCTTTATTTAAGACAATTTTTTGTGGTTAACTATAGTTAGCTAGAATAATTTAAAGGAATGTATATACTAATTGTTCTAAATTGCTAGCGTCTTTATAAGGTACAAAGTACGCGTACTTCGTTAGTTTATTGTATATAACTAGAATAGCGTTGTAAGCTATTTTTATAAGTAAATCCTTAGAAATTAGTAACTTAGTAATAAAGTTTAGTAAGACTATATACTATAGTCTTTTAGGTATTTTTAATAGCTGTAGTTTACTGTATAGTAAATATTTTAGATGCTTAGTGTTTGTATATACGTTGTATTCTTAGATATAATTTTTAACGTAGTGTTAGATTCTCGGAATATAGTAAGTTCTCGTAATCTTTTTAATAGTATTATCGATACCTTTATATCCTTTTCTTGAGTTATTGTAGAAGTTACTAATAATATATCGAATTAAATTTCTCGGGATATAGATTTTACCTTAAAATTCGTAATAGCCCTTATTGTTCTTAGTTAATCCTAAGTATTGTTTCTCGTTTTTCTAGTAGATCTTAGGGTCGTTTAGAATATTTAGAATTTGGCTGTCGAGTTCGATAACAAATTCGATTATTATAGCTAATTGATTGTATCTAATCTTATTATTGTATTCTTAAAATATTGTGTGCTCGATATATTTCTTGTTATTAAGATAATTTAAACGTTAACTTAGAGCGTCGGCTCTATTATTCTTAGAACCCTTCTTGTAGGTAATAATAAAGTTATATAAAGCTATAGTTTCTAACTATCTAACTTATTTGCAGTTAAGTTTCTTTATCGTTATAAAGTAAGTTAGATTCTTATAGTTTATATATACTATAATTGTATAGTTTGCTTCTTTTAAGTAAGCTCGCTATATTTCGAATACTGCTATAATAGCTAAAAGCTCTTTATCGTAAATATTATAGTTCTGTTCTATAAGTAATATTTTTTTGAGTAGAAAGCTACTGATTTAAGCTTCTCTTCCTTATTATTAAAACTTATATATACTCTAACCGTATAGTTTAACGCGTCTATTTCTATAATAATTGATAAATTAGAGTAAATATTATTAATACAGGTTTAATTTTAAAAGCTTTCTTAAGCTCTTTAAATACTAATTGTTCTTTATACGTCTAGAAGAATTCTATCGATTATTTTGTCTATTAAGACAGCGATGCTATAATTTAGCTAAAGTTAGATATCTATCGTCTATAATAGTTAGCAAAACTAAAAAACTATTGTAGTTGTTTTATATTCTTTAGTATAAGCTAAGTTAAAACAGATTAAATCTTTAAATCTTCTATTTAAAGACTGTACTTAGTAATTATAAATCTAAGAAATTTGATAGATTGTTAATAAAACTAGATTTTCTCGATATTGATTTGTAAATTGGTACGCGCTAATCTTTCTAATACCTTCTTAATGTATTCTTAATATTCTTTTAGTATACAGCTATATACTAGAATATCGTTTAGATAAGCAGTTATAAATATATTTAAGTAATTACTAAGTATGTTGTTAATTAGTTTCTAAAATAATACTAATACGTTTATTAGCTCAAAAAGTATAATGCGATACTTAAAAAGTTTATATCTAGTATAGAAGGCTATTTTCTATTCTTTACCTTTCTTTATATAAATTAGGTTATAGACTTCTTTAAGATTAAACTTAGTAAACTATTGTACGTTATATAACCAATCTATAATTTTGTTGATATATAGTAGCAGATACCGGTTTTTAATAGTTACTCTATTTAATTATCTATAGTTTACGTAAAGTTGTAGTTTACTATTTTTCTTTAGTACAAAGAGTATTAGATATTTAGCTAGTAATGTTAATTTCTAAATGAATCCTTTCTTAAGGTTTTTGTTAAAATAGTCGCGGAGCGCTTAATTTTCTGCTTCTAATAGAAAGTATATTAGACCTAATATTGGCGTTTTACCTTTTTATAAAGGTATTGTATAATCTTACAGTTTATATTCTAGGAAAGCTAAGTTTAACTTAGCTTTCTTAAATAAGTATTAAAATTAATTGTATTTCTCTAGTATCTTAGTAATTAACTAAGTACTCGTAGTTGTATAAAATTGTTGGCGTACAATTATTTCTTATTTATACTTATATATAGCTAGCTATAAACAAGATACTGCGTTAGACTTCTCTCGTAAGATATTTAAGTGTCGGAGTATAGTAGTACTAACCCGCATAAGTTCTTTATTACGCTCCTTATCTTTACTACTAAAAATAGCTTATAGAGTATTTATTCTGTAGAACAACTTTTATTTAAAGTACTTATACTTAGTAAAGAGAAGTTTCTTAGTTCTTTAATCTACTTTTAAGTTATATTGTTGTAACTAAGGTATATCTAGCACCGTACGGTACTAATCGATATTTATAATATTGTAAGTAATTTCTTCTTAATAGTTCTCAATAGTTATTTTTATTAGTAAAGTTTTATAGTCGACTCTTCTCTCTGCCTCTTAAAATGTAGACAGTATATAGAGTAATTTTTTTTGTATGTTCGTATTCGATACTTTTCGACGCAGCGTATTAAAATAAAGTTGCCTATTGCGTCTAAATTAATTATAATTTTAATGTTTCTGTAGTTTATTGTTGCTCGAGTATATAAATATATTCTATAAGCAGTTAAGCTTATATAAAACTAGGCTTTTAGAGGATCTAACCGTTAGACGGACTAGTACTACTGCCCTTAAAGTAGTCGGTCTAGTCTTTTTCCTATTAATTGTATACGTTCTAGAGTATTTTAAGTATTAGAACCTATTGTCGATTAATTTGCTGTAAGAATTTCTATATAAGATATTTTAATACTACTTTTATTATAACGTCTAGTTTATTGTTTACAATTTTTGCTTTAATTATACAACTATCGCTAGTTAAAACTCGTTGTGTTTATAGGTTATATATTGTTAGTTAAAGATATTAGTACTAATTACGTAATTCTAAACCTTTAATAAGATAGTTTACTAGTTATTGTAGACGTAAGTAAATATATCTTAGAATATTGTTAATATCTTTATTAGCGCTTAACTTTCTATTGTAGAAGGCTAACTAATAAAGTCTCTATATTATTTCTTTCTAACAGATTAGAGTCTATTCTTTCTAATTAGTGTCGTTTTTAAGCAAGAATTCTGTACTATTAGAATCTATATTTTTGTCTTTAAGTTGTTATCTTATCTATAACGTATTGTAGATACTATCTTACTTAGCTTCTATAGTTTATTCTTTCTTAAATTCTTCTTAAGTCTCTAAGTAAGGTAATCTAAATTGTTCTCGGATAAAGTCTAGTTTTTGTGTCGAACCTTATTTTAGAGATATTAGTTTCTTTGACTACTATTCTAAACCTAACTGATTAGATTTATAGGTCGTATAATTATTATCGTAGTACACGGTTTAAGATAGTGTTTTATATAATGTAATAGTACTTTATATCTAATACCTCGGAATAGTACGGTTAATATTATTTTAGTTCTATAGATTCTATTGCTTCTATTTTGTTTGTCGCTTTCTAGTTTCTTTCTATAACTTATTGTTAGTATTCTAATTTTAATAAAGTTTATATAGATTTGGTCGGTTTTTCTCTCTCAAGTCTTTTAAGATTAGTTGGGGTAGATCTGTTTCTAATTCTAGGTAGTCGAACGCTCGTCTCTATACAGGATCTAGGCTGGTAAGATATTCTAGTTAAAAGTCTTCTGTATGTATAGGTAAGCCTATCTAATCTAGGCGTTGGTTAAGTCGTTCTCTGGCTGTAGTAACTGGGGTAGTTATATTGAACTGTTGTTGTAGTAAGCGGGGTTTCTAAGATCGATTGTACCCGCTCCGTCTAGCAATATTAAACTATTGTTTCTTGAAACGGTATTCTTTAACTTAATGCTCTAGTTTTCTGCAATATAAGTATAGCTTATTCTTTATTCTATGTTTTCTTTTCTAGTTGTTTAGTTTCCTTTGAGGCCTTACAAAATCTAACTCTATTAGATTGTCTCGATCTTATTGTAAGTTTGCTCGATTCTTTGTTCTATAGAATCTATTAGTAAGGTTACCCTTCTTCTTTATCTATCTTTTAAAGTTACTGTTATTAATCTTCTTTACTCGTTATATAAAGCTATCGAGATTATTAAACTTCTCTTTATAAATATAGATTATTTTCTTAATATAATTCTTAAGTCCTTTATAAAAGGTCTTAATAAGGGATTTCTTGTTTTATTCTGTTTAATTAGCATACTATATAAATTCGGTGGCATACCTGCTTGCTGGTCCTATTTATTTTAAATTCTAAAGCTTTCTAGTAGCGATGCGCCTAGCGTTAGTCTAACTAAAGATCTCTTGAAGCTTTTTCCAAAAGAAGACGAAGCTAGCAAAGAATTTATCGGTATCCTCGCGTCTACTCTTTATCAGAGTAAACAAAAAATTGTCGAGGTAGTACTTAACTTACTTATAAGTATCTCTATTTATATAAGAGGTAGTAAATAGAACTATAGTAGTGTTATTTAGAAACTAGTCTTTATAAGTTTTAAAGTATACGGCTAGGCGTATTAAGAATAAAGTAACTTTAGAATATTTATTTAAGAAGCTTTTTTCTATCTTAGTGTTAACGTTTAATATCTTACTTGTACTAGCTATTCTATTAGCTAATCTATTTGCAGCGTTGCGGCTATTAGGTACCGAAGTAGTAGATATAACTAATCTACTTTCTCTACTTTTATAGCGAGTCTATTAAAGTATAACGCCGATTGCTAAAAGAACTAAACTAAGGTTTACTTATTTTATATGCTTATTAACCTTAATAGTAGGTATCTTGTGTACTAAAGACTAAAAGTTAGGAGAGGCGAAATAGATTATAAAGAGTAAGAGGGGCTTAACTAAAGTAGATAGAAGGTAAAGTACGTTACTTAAATATAGTTAAAAAACTTATATTTAAATATTAAGTTAATAAACTAAGGTCTATCTTAAGGTCGGCTATTAGTTTAGCTATATAGTTTAAGGTACATAGAGAAGTTTCTTTATGTCTATTAATCTCGATAATACTTATATTAAGTTTATAAGGAATATAGACTTTTATAGCTATCTTGTCTAATAATACCTATAGTGGGTTTATAGGCTTAGTCGGAAATAATGCTGGTAGGGCTGAGATAACTAGCGGTAATTAATGCTTAGACGTGCGCTAAGCTGTTGGGAGTTAGTGCCCGTAACAAAACATTTAGTATCGTCTAGAAATATATTATATTTTTTTAGATACGACCTCTGTATACAACGCGTATATAATTAAGACAGAGAGGAAGCTACGAGGCACTTAGTATTAACGCAGAAATAGTAGAAGTAGGACAGTATATTAGAAGTAGCGCGAGATTCGATCCTATCGGTACGCTTATTATAAAGATTAGTACGTAATATAAGCTAACAACTAGATATAGCTAAAATACTTATAGAACAAGAATAACAGCAGTATAAGATATTTATAGTTAATTAAGGATAACTTAGCCTAGAGAGAGGCTAATATTAGGACTTATATACAGGTCTATAAATAATTAAATAGAAGTACGTTCTTTTGTATAGGTTACATAGTATTATATAACAGTATAGAGATTATATAATAAAACCGCAAGAGATATAGCATTATAAGCGTTACAAACTATAATTAATATAGCGTTATAAGTAGTTATCAACGTAATTAACGTAGTAATAGTAGTAGTTACTATAAACTATATAAAATAGATAGCTATTTACCTTAGTAGATAGATATCTGTAAATTTAGATTTAAAATTAATATTATTGTTTAATATTAACTTTAAGGTATTAAATCTAATTAGTTTATTTTATTATAATATAACTAGTAAGCTATAAGCAACTTTTATAAGTATTAGTATAAGATAGGACTCTATAGCTATAACGATATATAAATAGAGTAACTATATTTTAAGACAGCTTTTTTATACAGCTTTAGTATATTTTCTAACTTATTTATATTACCGACTAAGTCCTTTGTTTAAAACTTATAATTTATCTCTTACTTCCTTAATATCCTCTTCTAAGTTAAGTATCTTAGTAATTATCTTTCTTCTATAATATATTACTCTTAATATAGAATAAGACTAAGTAAAGCAATTACGGCCGTCTGGCGTTACAGTATAGTTAATATAGCTTAGATTACTAGTTTAGTTAATAGATAGTATTATCTAGTTATATTATAGCTAACTATAGAATAATATATAGAAGGCTATTTTAACTATATCTAATAGTAATTAATACTTAGTAATCTATATAATAGTTATATTTAGCTTTAAATTTATTTTTATTATATTAACTATATTTTCTAAGTTAAATAAGATAGTCTAGTTGATATTTAGTAGAAGCTTAGTTAGATAGGCTATAATAGATATATAGGCTACTTTTATATAGTTACTAAGACTAAGTTAGTTAGACTATAGCTTAAAGACCTTAATAAATAGTAGTAGTAAAAGTTAATAAAACCCTATAAGTAGTAATATAGCTAGTTAAGTCTAGCTATTAAGATCTTTTAAGATACTCTAAGTAATATTAATAGCAAGTAATTAAACTAAGATAATAAGAAGGTTAATTTAACTAATTAATAGCCCTTAAAGTTAGTAAAGAATAATTTTATATTTTAATAGTAGCTTTTTAAGGCTAATTCTTAGAAATACTAGGTCTAGAATAGCCTCTATATATATATAGGTATACTTAGCTACTTTAATAAAAGGATTTATTAATAGTAGTATAATTTAATATACTCTTATTATAATTTTTAGCTACTTAAGCTTCTAAAAGTATATAATATATAGTACTATAATATATTTACTAATATTTAAGCTTAATTTATTAAATAGCTTAAAGTTTAGTAGTAGATAGTTCTTACCTAGCTATAAAAGTTTAAATTGAACCTAGTTAAAGGTCTATATAATAAGCTAGTACTTTCTAAAAAGTAGATAAATAGCCTAGTATTATTAATTTATACTATTACTAAAGATTAGTTTAATAGCTAGATATAGGTAGTTAAGTATAGTACTAAAGTCTTAGCTATTAAAAGATATATTCTTACTTAGAGATTATATTAACTACTATTAATATCTACTATTTAATCTACTTAGGTATCTTAATCTCTATTAACTCTAGTATAGTCTATTCTATATAAGCTATAATCTTTATTACTAAATATATAAGTAACTAATAAAGTTTAGACTAAGTAAAGAATACTAGTATACTCTATATTTAAGAAATTAAGTAATAAATACTTATTAAAATAATAAAGGTACTACTAGTTAATACTAACTATAATTATTATTAGAGCTTTAACTCTATATAGCTATCTTATAGATACTATAGCTTAATTAAGTAGATACTATTAAGATAGTATATAGTATATCTATTTAGCTATATATCTACTTATACTTAAATTTTTTTATCTTTACTTATCTTTCTTTTAATATTTTTCTTTACTATCTTAATTTTTTTTAAATATTAATACTAATATTAATATAGCTATATAAGTATAGCTATTTAATAATTATACTACTTAGAAAGCCTTTTATAAATTTACTATATATTAAAACTTAGAAGCTTAATATTAAGCTAATACTGTATAGTTAGTATAGATATTTTATAGACTATAGCTTATATCTATAAAATCTGTATTTATATTTAAGATAATAATAGCCTATATACTAGTATTTCTAGCTACGTTACTTAAGCTATTTAATAGTATATTCTTATTCTTTCTACTATTAATAATAATACTTAACTTTAGATTAATATTAGTACTACTATATTTATCTATTTTAACTTAAATAACTATATATTTAAGTCTTTTTTAATTTAATTTACTAATAAATTAATTATCTATATATATATTTACTACTAGTAGAATCTAAGTAAGTTTATAATAGAAAGAACTACTCTTATCTACTAGCTCTACTATAGTCTATATACTATCTCTAGTTATTCTACCTAGTATAGTCTTAATACTAGTACTATTTCTACTATTTCTACTATTTTAGTTACTTCTAGTCCTTAAAGTATATTAATTATTTAATCTTCCTTTAACTTAATACTAATATATATTAAAATAGCTTTTACTTAACTATCTACTAGCCTAGTTATAGTTATTTTTTTTCTAATTTTATCTATCTAGTACTAGTAAGGTACTTACCTGTAGTTTTAGTATAGACTATAGTAGAGTTTAGTTAATATCTATATTCTAGTTAACTTAGTATTAGTTAGTAATATTAATTCTAGAAAAGAAGAAAAGTTAATATAGTCTAATAATAATACTTAGATATAGATTTAGTAGGCCTAGTATAGAATTAATTTCTTTAAGTAGTAGCTAAATAATAGTAACTATCTTTATTTTTAGGTTAGATAACATAAAAATAATTATAATAACTATACTAATTAAGATATAGTTATTTAGTAGTTAATAGATAGTTAATAAATAGTTAATAAGTACTTAATATCTATATAGAGCTACTTTTACTCTAATAATATAATTAATATATATATTATTGGATACCTACTTATCTTTATCTTTAATATCTTATTTAAAAGTACTATTTAACTTTTATTAGAACTTATACTATAAGCTATATTATAGTAGATCTAAAGTAGACTTAATATTCTAAAAGCTTTACTTAGTATACTAAAAAAACTTATAGTTCTTTATAGTATCTTTATCTATCTATTAAGTAAGATTATTAAGTATAGCTTTATTCTTAATATAAGCTAGCTTAAAATATATTAAGAGTTTATTAAACTATATAATCTTATTATTAAGGTACTAGAGACCTAGTTAAATATAGTCTAAAGGCTTATTTAAGACTATTAAATTAGCCTCTAGACTATTTTATACTTGTTAGAAATTAACCAACTAGCTGGTTAGTCGGAACTCTTAGGAGCCTAAAGTATCGAACAGGTCCTACCAGCTGTCTCGGTCTAAAATAGAATAAGCCTTTTACCTAAAGGGTTGGGCCTAGTAGCCCGAGTTTAAGACAAAAAGAAGCATTGTACGACTTATTTTAGACAGCTAGTTTATAGTCTAAAACAACACAGAATAAATTTAGAGACTAACAGTTTTAAATAGACAGAATTACTATCTTGTACGGTAAATTTCGGGTTATCTGACTTCTATTAAAAAGAATAGATATCTAGTAAGTTCTATATAGACCGCTAAACTTAGATATATAAGCTAAAATCTCTTTAGAGAATTTTAGCTAATAAGATAGACAATATAATAATAGCTTTTCCTTGCTATTAAGTATTGTATCTGTACTAAGCCTAAGTATTGTACTAGTTCTAAGCTAGTCTCGTCTTTCTACTCTTTATAGTAGTATTCTTCTTCTTTTCTGTACCTTTTTAATAAGTTATAAGCCTAAGTTAGTACCAATTCCTTTTAAATTTCCTTCTTAGAAAATATTTCCCCTACGGCTCCTATCGGTATCTCCGAACGATCCTATTACCAATCGACTCTGAGTTTTGAGCTCAATTTAACTAGCTAAACAGAATTTCCTTTTTTAGAAATCTCTAACCATATATTTAGCTATGGACTCCTCTTATAAGATCTCTAAACTTAAGGGCTCGACTAATTGAGACATTTAGTCGATTCGAATAGAGGCTCTTTTAACTAAAAAGGGCTACAGTAATGTTATAATCCCCTTTTCCGGCTATTTAGCTAAAAATATTATCGAAGCTAGCCGTTAGAAACAGTTAACAAGGGCAGCAGCCCTTATTCGACTAACTCTAAAGAACGGTCCTCTTATTTAAATAAAGGGGATTTATAACTCTCTAGAGCTTTAAAATAGTCTAAAAAGGTTATACAAATCGAAAGATTTTAGTTTCGAGTTTCTAATTTGCAAGAAGCTCTTTAGCACTATACTTAGTAAGGTAAAAAATCTTAAGCTTTATCTTACTAAAATTAGACAATTAACGGACAATTTAGTAACTCGAGGACTAGTACTACTTAATAAGGTAGTAGCTGCCTACGTTCTCTACAATCTAACTTCTAAATATAAGCATACGGTAGCTATTATTAGCTAAAGCTACCGACAAACGACTAACGATATAAGTTTACAGGACTTATTTAGTTAACTTATAGATAAGTCTCGCCGAATCCGCGGTATTACCTTAGTAGAAAAGGTTTTTACTGCAATAAACAATAAATTGACGTAAAGTGTCTTGACTTGCTAATTGGTGTATGGCGATAACCATATCCGTCGCACAGCAAACCGATGGCATTTACCTCAAAGATTGTGAGCCTACAGGTTGGGATTTTTCTGGGGCTTCAGGGCAACGCGCGGTGCTGTTCGTCTTCCTCGTGCTGATCCAACGCACGCCTTCGCTTCATCTTTACGTGGCAATTACTCGAGGCCGTGTCCGGAGCTGGGCGGACTCTGCAAAGCTGTTGTGTTTAGGCTTCTCGTTTCGTCGTCAAGCGGTCAGCCTGCCCTCTCACGACGATGCAATCTCGTCGTCTACCCGCCAATGTCTTGACACGTTCACGAATAGCTTACCCGGAATTGAATGCTTACTGTTTCTGTGTCTACCTGGAGTGTCATCGTAATCTTACAGATCGTCATACTTCGTTACACATTCACTCTCCAGTATGCGTTGTAATTAGCTCATGAAGCGGATAAACCAGCACTTGGTCCTGCCCGCTCGTCAGCAGCCTCCGCTCTCAAGTGTCGACTAACGACCTCTTCAATCTGCCTCGACGTGTCCTCTGACGGCTCGCTCTTGACCTTGCCGAAGAGACAGCTCCACAAGTCATCCTTCGCTACGATCTCGCCACCGCTGGCGCCCTTCGTCATCAGCTTGCTTAGAGGCGCTGATTGTAACTCCTTCGAGTTGGCTGCGTCAAGCTTCGACTCGAGGGCTGGAGTCCCAGCACGAGACGGTTCCTTGCTAGCAGAAGCAGACTTTTGACCGACTAGGCGCAGGCGCCGGTCAACCGAGATGTCGTAGATGGCCTCTTCGACCGTGTCTGAGACAAGGTACATCCATACGGTCGTCGGCCGGCGCTGGCCAATACGGTGGACTCGCGAGATCGCTTGCAACTCAACAGCTGTGTTGATAAGAGGCTCGCACAATATGACCTGCGTCGCGTTGACTAGATTCAATCCAGACGAGTCAGCTTTAGCATGCAAAAAGAAGCACTCCACGCTAGGGTCTTCTTTGAATCGCTGGATGCCATTCTTTGACTGTATCTCTGAGTAGCCGATCTTGCAACGGTGCAAGGCCTTGCCCATCACATCCAGAAAGTCACGATATTGTGAAAAAAGGACTGTCTTCGTACCTGGCTCTTGCGCACGCAGGTAAAGTAGATGTCTGGCGATTGAATCGATCTTCGACCCCCATGAGGTAGGGATATCGATAGACTTGATGTCGTTGAGTGCATCGTCTGAAATGCTAGAATAGATGCTATTGCCGCTGGACATGTCGGATGCGTCCGAGGGGCTCGACGATTGCCGTTCTTCTTGTGCTTGCATCTTTCGGGGCTTGTATGTAATATTGTGCAGATCATTACCTCGTAATGGCTTTTTGCATAAAGGACAAGTGTGATGCTCGCTCATCCAGATGTTGATGCAGTCTTTGCAGAACTCGTGCGCACACACCGTCAGAACACCCATCTCAAAAGGCTGCAAGCATATGGTGCACGGACGTCTCTCTTCTGTGCCCTCTTTCTGCGTCTTCAAATGCTGTAAAAAGTTGCGCATGGTGCGCAGGCCGCGCACTTTGTCTAGTTGTTTTCGTTCCACCGCTTGCTCACGCTGAAGTTTCTGTACATCCAACGTCTCGCTTTGTTCCTCTTGATATGGTTTGACAGTGTCCGAGATCATTTGCAGCTGGCGGTAGTACTCCAAGCGGTTGTTCATGGTTCGCCTGTAAAGATCGACGTCTTTTTCTAGCTTGAGCAAGGCTTCGGACTGATCCTTCGCGATTTGCTGTAAACGTCTTAGTTCTTCCTCTAGGATATCTGCCTCAGTACCCGCTCGACTACTTCCTCGAGCCCCATCATTGAAGCGCAAAGCCGTAACCATGCCTCTTAAGTCAGCCACTAGGCCTCGAATAGATTGGATGTTTTCTGATACCGGCTTCTTATCGTTCCTCGCCGGCGCCAAGGACTGGCGGATTTCCAGAGCTGATATCATGAGCTCAGGCGCATGTCCTTGGCCTTGCTCTGCGGTTCGTAAGGCTTCCCTTACCTCGTGCATAACGAGAGCATTGATCTGACCAGTGATGGTCTCGTGTCGATCAGCGACCGCTGCGCGAAGCACAAACAAATAAACATATTGCTCGTCTTGATTCTTCAATGTCTCTTCGTATTCCTCGCCCGTCTGCTCGACGTCTTCCTGATCCAGTAGTCCTTCAGCTAGTAGACCTGCAAGCTTTGCACGCCACTCCTGCAGCTGTTCCGACTGTCGGTTCATAAGCACACCGAGCTCATCTGACGCCCTGAATGCCTTTTGAGACTCAATTCCTCCGTAATTCGACGAGAGTGATAGCAAGGGCGCCGCTTTCCGTTTTGAATCAGCTGTAAGGCGAACCTCTGCGACAAGCTTCGCAGTGCGTTTGGTGATCTCACGCAACATTTCCTTGCGGACGCCTTTTGCCGACTCATAGTATACTGCCTCTGAGGCTTCGAACGCTTTGTAGTCTTCCGACTGTTCGTCTCCATCAGTTTTCTCCATCTTGACCTGATAGTATGCAGTCGCAACGAAAAATGCAGAGGCGTGTTGCATCTCAAGGGCGCTGCGAAGTCGATTGCGGTATACGTTCAGCTCATCAGAGGTGTTCTCCTCTGCTTCTTCCGACTCGGAGTCTTTCACTTGCACACTGTCTGTCGGTTTGCCAAGCGCTTTTGCTGCATCTTGAAGTTGTTCTCGACATTCAATGACCGCCTGAGTCGCTGATTCGAAAGCTTCCAAGTACTGCGAAAGCGCTACCTCTTTGTCAGCGTCTTGAGTGAAAGTATACAGATGACCTTGCACCATCTTCGATGACATGGCGGCTCTTTCATCGGACCGCAGTGCTGTCTCATTCTGTTGTATCATCACGTTCAGTACTTCCTCAACAGTACGAAGCGCACCATTTTTACGCCCGAGTGCACGCCTGTTGCGCTCGCCAACTTCAGGGTGCAAGCAAGTCTGCCGCAGCCGTGTGAGCCACTGTCGCATTTTCTGCACGACGTATTCCGATTCTGGATCCCAATCACCGCGGGTTGGAGCACCGTCTCTGTCGAGACCGATATCTTCGCACATCTCGTCAACTAATTGTTTGTAATGCTGCTCCTCGATGGCAGTGAAAGGTACAGTGACGATGACGCGCTTTTGTGGAGGTAGATGAAGCTCTTGGCGGACCTGTGCTTTTGTATGACGAAGCGCGATAGAGCGGAAGATCTGTTCGAAAACGCCGGGATAGTCATTCATTGCTAACCATACGCCGGTCTCGGAAAATGGTTCATACCGCAAGAAGATGAGAAGCCCCAGTAGATCCTTGATGTCTTTCTTGAGCGGTGTGCCTGTGATAGCCCACGCGTTGCAACGTGGTATTCTCCGCGCCACCGTCGCGGCACTGCTGACGCCAGACTCTATCATCTGCGCCTCATCGAGGCACACTCGCCACCAAAGAATCTTCACCAGAGGCGAGCGGCGCGCAACAAATTTCTTCTTGTGCCTCAAGCTCCGGTCAGGTTTCTCGTCTGCGTAGTGAATCTCAGATGCAAGGACGTTATATGTTGTAATGACGACGTGCTGTTCCAGCAGCGTTTCAGCGATCTTCTCCTTGGAATGTTTGACACCTTTGTAATGAAACACCTTAAGACTTGGAGCGTGGGATTGGATTTCAGATATCCATTGCTCCAAGATAGCGGGTGGAGAGACGATGAGAGTCGCTGAAGATATTTTCACACGTTCGTTCGAATACGCATCGAGCACAGTCTTACCAAGATCTGCAGTCCGTCGGTGTAGGCAGAGTAGGTCAATCAGCTCGACAGTCTTGCCAAGACCCATCTCTTCTGACAGAATGCCCCCGTAGAGGTGTCTGTGCAGTGAATCTGCTTCCCTCGGCTCACGTACAACGCGGCCAAGGAGATGGCTTGCGAGGAAAGAGCGACCCGAAGCATCCACCTCTTGTTGATACGACATGGGCAAGTGCTGGTCGGCCGTGGGTGTGTCCACGATGGAGCCGTCCTCTTCCACGCGCACTCGCTCCCTTGCAAGCAACCATGATACTGCCCGCTTCTGGAATGGATATAATTTAGTCTTCACTTGGGGGTGTTGAATGGACGAAGGTGGGGTCACGCGCGCATCTGGTGTATGCACAACGTCGTAGAAAGTCTGAGCGCTGATGGATTGGGATGGTATCTGCTTCTCGACTGGTTGAGGGCAATAATGCAGTAAGGCTCTTTTTGAAGCCCTCTGAGCATCTTTGTTTGGGAAGTAAGCATCTGCCTGAGTGGAGCATAGTATTTTCGCCGTGAGGACAAACACTCCATCACTCCGTCTGGTCAGACGAGCTTCTGTCCACATACGATATGGTGAGGATGTGTTCTTAGACTGGGGCGTTTTTGATGAAGGCTGAGCGACCAAGTGATCGATGTGGCCTTCCAATTCTGCAGTGTCGTCCGCTGACACCTTTATAGTGACATCATTCTCCATCCGCCATCCTGGTCGACCGAGAGTGAGCAAGAAGTAGTCATTGTCAGTGCGATCTCGAGGCCGTTGCCTTAGACGGATGATAACAGGCATCTCTTCGACTGTGGTAATGGTATCATTTCCTAGCTCGCTCGCTTCATCGTCGTCAAGGACCTAGATGAGGTGTCAGCATAAGAATATGCGCATATGAACGCCCAAAATACCAGTTCCATCTGCACCTCTACGAGAGGTATATCATCGTGCGTTCCCTGTGCTGACGCGCTGGCTTGCGCATTGCCGCTGACAGGATCTAATCGTCGCCTTTTTGGAGAGCGAGGGCGGTCGTGGGAAGGGTCTTCGGCCGAGAAAAGTGGTGCATAATGCTGCTCAAGACTGCAATCGCTGATAGTCTCTTCTCTATTCCCGCAAGGGCGCACATGGACGCGCTGACGGAAGTTGGTCATTGGGAAAGTATTGCGGGGGATGTGAGAGTGGGAGGAACACGATCCAGGGATTGACTTTGGTTAGATGAAACGTGTGGGCGGTCTCAGGCGATCCATAGTAATGAAGAAGTTACTGCGCGATGCTTAGAATGCGCAGGCCCTCAGAATCCTCAGTTATTATTCAGAACGCGAGCATTCACCCAAGCAACTTTCAAGAAATGCGTTCAAGGCAGACGCGCCACGCGTCGGATATTGTCCCATATCTCCGACCTGCCCCAAAATGGCAATCTAAAAGCCTCGGTCCAGCTAGCCGCAGCCGAAATCTGGGGTAACTCATCCCACCTCTAAGAGACACAAGATGACGGGCACAGCTCCCTGACATTTCGTCTGATATTACCAAACCCTCCATCCACGTAACAACCTCTTAACGCTGCTGAAACTCATCTACACGATGTCTCACTCCCTCCAAACCCCGCTCACGAAACACCTCCAAATCAAGCACCCCGTCATCCTCGCGGGCATGGCGCGCACGTCCGGCGGTCCCCTCGCTGCTGCCGTCTCTAATGCAGGCGGTCTCGGCGTCGTTGGTGGCCTTGGCTATACACCCGCGCAGCTTCAAGAGATCCTCACAGAGCTGAAGTCCAACCTCTCGTCCCCAGACCTCCCCTTCGGCGTCGACCTCGCGTTACCACAAGTAGGCGGTTCCGCGCGCAAAACGAACCACGATTACACGCATGGCCAGTTGGACGAGCTGATTGAGGTCACCATTAAGAACGGAGCGAGATTATTTGTGAGCGCAGTAGGCGTGCCGCCTGAACATACGATACGGCGGTTGCATGAGGCGGGGATCCTAATTATGAATATGGTGGGGCATCCGAAGCATGCACACAAGGCGCTGAAGGCTGGCGTGGATATTGTGTGTGCGCAAGGTGGGGAGGGAGGCGGGCATACTGGTGATATTGCGAATAGTATCCTGATTCCAGCGTGTGTAGATGTCGCGAGGCAGTATAAGAGCCCATTGACCGGAGAGACAACGATTGTCGTAGCTGCAGGCGGCATAAAAGATGGGAGAGGGTTGGCGAGCAGTTTGATGCAGGGCGCGCAGGGTGTCTGGGTAAGCTCCGAGTTGTCTCGATCTGGAGATGGTTCCACTGATTGCTCACTAGGTCGGGACGCGATTCGTCGCCTCGACAGAAGCTGGCTGCTCGAAGATGCACAAAAAGAACGTTGTAAGCGCTAGCTTCGAGGATACACTCCGAACGCTCATAGTCAGTGGACGACCGCTGCGGGTACGCATGAACGAGTATATTGAATCTTGGGAGAAGAAGCCCGAGGAGGTCAAGAAGTTGACAGAGCAAGGCATTGTGCCTATGTCGCACGACCTGGACGAGGGCCGAGATGTGGACATGCCTTTCCTCATGGGCCAGGTCGCAGCGATCATCAACGACGTAAAGCCGGCTGGAGATATTGTACGGGAGATGGTGAAGGAGGCATGTGATGCATTACAGCTGGGTCAGTCATACATGGCGCCCACTAGCAAGTTATGAGCAATCATTGTCTCGACGTATTCATGACTGTCTTTGCTGCAATCATAGAATACCTAGATCATTTCAAGAGGTAAGTCCAGCAAGTTGAAGTCCCCGCGGGAGGGTGCCGCATTAGCGTCAGGCCTAGCGCTAGGACTGCTACTGTCCTTGATTAGCGTCATCTGTGCTCAAGCGCGTCTCGAAGTTGAGCACAAGCTGAACATCTAGAGCGCAAATGAGCTTGCTCAGGACTCGGCCGGCGACGAGCAATTCCGATCGACAGACTATGACCCGCAAAAGGCTGAGGTGACAGCGAGCGCCTCTGATCCCGCCGTCTTCGCACGGGCCATGGCAGGCAACGAAAGTCCAAATTATGCTCGAGCCATTCGAGCTACCAGACTCCCACCGGTCGAAGCTGAGCAGGTGTTCGACAATCTACACGCAGAGGTCATAAGCGACTTCAACGATCGCAGCGCGCCTTCCGATCATGTCGAGCGGCAAAATCCAGACAGAGGTGCAGCTGCCACGTTGCAGAAGCTCTCGATGTCAGCCTCACCAAAACCCTTGGCAAACGGCGAGCAAGAGGATGGGACAATCGGACGAGCGACAGGGAGTTCAATTGGTGGAGCTCGATTTCATCACAGAGATGTGGAGGAAGACCAATGCGAGCTGCTCGATGGGACATCATACATCTCCAGCAAAAGTCATGACTCTAGGCCGCTGGTAAGGTCCAGCTGATCCCGCCCTGTAGACTTGTCTGACGGTACAACAGCGCTACGTACAACTCGACATACTCCTTGGCCTATGCGAAGCGTCAATAAGGATCTCACGCGGCCATCAAGTACTGACCTTGCTGCGGCGATTACTTCCCTTCCTTGAACGATGTTCCTCACAATCATTCGTTTACTCGTCAGCCTTCTTTCGCATACACCCTGCTCCATGGCAACTGTTGACTGTCAATCTCGTCAACGCGGCCTTGTCTACTGGAAAACGCCTTCCGAGCATAAGGCACGAGGTTAACCATGCGCTGTCAAACTACCTTCAGCATTGTGGAAAGCTCGCTGCGCACATGGCGTCGACCTATAAAGATGCAGGAAGCGGAACAGTGCAGGTTGGCAATACTCAAGATCTACACCGGAACTTTGCGCTCATCACCTCGTTGTTGGGGTTTTTGGAGGCTGCAACGATGCATGCCGCCTTCTGGACGCAGGAGGAGCAGCTGAACGTGCTTGTTAACCTACAGAGCTTGTTCAATACTGAGTTTCTCATGGCTGTGGAGGCTTCTATGTCGGTCGTTCGCAATGCTGAGATCGGCGGTGCGATTCTGCATTTGAAACGGTTTATCAAATCATATGAGAAGGTCAAACATCCTATTGGAGCTTTGTCGATCAAACTAGCATTCGCGAGGTTTGTCGAACGCTGTGCGGGCTTGATGGTTGTTTTCGACGGATTGCTATCCGAGAAAGACACGTTACCTGCGTTGCTGTCTCCGAGCAAGTCAAATCAAGCACAGCCCGTCAACACGTCTCTTTGGGACGAAATCGCTGAAATCTCAGTGCAGCAGCTTGCTGATCTCGAAGAAGGCTCTGACTATCTGCAGCTTACGTCAGCATCGCAGCAAAATTACGCGCATGCGCTGAAAGCGAGCTGTTTGACTGCATACCTGTGTTGTACGGTAGCCGATGAGGAAACAGCCGATTCAGACATGCTTCTGTCTTGGCTTGAGAAAGTGATTGCGGATCCTGATCAATGCGCAGACGAACAACTGGGTTGCACCACTTTGCAATGTTTCGCAAGACTAGCGAAGGTCTCTGAGACTGTGGCTTCCATGCTGAGTCGCACACTGCCGCAGATGCTGATTCACCGGACGTTAACGGACGAAGTGGGCAGGACTGCCGCTGAATGCCTTCTCTACGTGCTCAGATTGTTGTCTCAGGACGCTGTTATTACCACCATCTGGGGGCTCGGAAACTCTCTAAGCGCGGCAAAGCCTGACACAGAGAAGATCAGTGGACACGCCACGAATGGAAACGGCGCTCCTTACGGATCGTATAGGAAGGGGACACTTGCCAGCACCAGCACAGCATCTTCCGTTAGTGAAGGCCACACAACTACATCGCACAATCGCGACCTCGTTCTCAACGCTATCGTGGTGACAGCGAAAGGATTCGGGGACACCAAGATTACCGCCCTTGCACTCTCTATGCTAATCCAGAAGATGGGCAAAATTACAACAGCTGTGGATCTTGCAATTATTCGAGGCGTGGCGGATTTGGGATGCAAAGGCGATATCGCTCAGTTTAAGTCGCTGTTGCGATTCTACAGCCGTCTCATTCAGGAAGGTCTCGCCGGCGGTCGCGATGATATTCTCATACCCGTAAGTCTGTAAGGAGCATCTTGCCTGCACAAGCTAACCTGAGTAGGTCAGGGAAGCACTTAGCTTTGTTGCTACGAATCTCAAGCCTGGCTCCACACTGTACCAGGTTTTCCTCGAGCACATTCTCCAGACTATCATCTCCAAGGGCGATGTGCGACCATCCTACACCGAAAAGGCGGAGAGTATGCAAGCCGTGGCTGGCGAGATGGCGATCTTACTTCACCCGCTTGCACTGCTAGTGGCGAGCACGGCCGCTTCTGGACAAGCCGCGGAAGTTGAAACGTACCCATCGCTTCAAAGAGATGCTTGGTATAACCTAGTCCTTCACGGCTTCAGCTTTCGGTCAGCAATCGGCAGACAGCATCTCCAAGATCTCAAGATGCTCGCATTGTATAGCGAGCCTCTTGTGCCAACTGATCGAGAGAGTCGTACCGAGAGCCCGATAGAGCTCAATATGGTCCTTAAGAGGGGCGCGTCAAACCAGAGCACGAACCAGCATAAGAGCGAGCTCATTGAACTGCTCCCAACTTGCAAGAGCGAGATCAAAGACCTAGACCACTCAGAATCAATCTTTCTGAAAGCTTCACATCTGGTTGAGACGTTGAGGGCAATGTCTGGCGACGCTACGAAAGTTCCCCATTACTTTGTGGAGCCGCGACTACAGGGTACGACTCTGGGAGCATGCATGAAGGCTGTTGCCTTGAGCGCTACAGAACATGCCATCAAACTCGTGTTGAATGTAGACGAGCGGTCATTCACTACGTGGACGCTCGCGGAGCAGCTTTCGTCATATCTGCAAAGCTGCTGTCACCGAGTTGCGAAGGTTCAGGAGATTGCATACATCTGTGTCGACCGGATCATGGATCAAGCACCTTCAACACTCTGCCAGAAGACGTCACTTGTCGCGCTTCTAGATCTCCTCACAACGATGTGGTCGAGCTGTCTCGAGTCAGAAATACACGAGTACGAGTGGCATTCTGTTTTCCAAATGCCATCTGGCATATCAGTCACTCTGTCAGATGATTTTGCTTTTCGTAATTACACACTAAGAACGTTTCACAAGCGCGCTAAAGAATGGGTGACCAGGGCTTTGAATATTGCTCCTCTTGATGTAAAGGGACTTTTGCAGGTAAGCACAATCAACAAGTCCGAGCAGTGGAAATGCTGACCTGGTGTCAGACCTATCTTTCGAACTACATCGAAGACGAAGCAATTGGTCACATGTCGCTAGGTCGGTCATTCGCGCTTGAACTAGGCGCAGCCATCCCGCAGACTGACTATCGACTTGGTATGTACATCGGCATTTCGTCCCAGCAAGCAGCTGACAGCTTAGGCGCCATTGAAACGAACACAATCCCTATCAACACAGCTTCCGACTTCATCGCGCAGTATACGAGCCGACAAGAATACCGCTTCACTGATCCCGTTCAACTCGAAAAGCTTGACACGCAAAATGCGCTCAAGCTGCGGGATCACCTTGCCAAAGTCAAAGATGCTGACGCGACCTCAGCCACGTCAGACGATGCTGTGGTAGGTGCAGTCCGGCAGCAAAGCAGCCACAACGTGCGGAAAGCTCTCGAACACATCGAACGACGCATTCAAGCAGGCGAAACGATAGACATGATCTCGTTGCGAGAAGTTTTGCGCCTGGCAGCGTCTCTTCTCTGTCGACTGGAAGCAGACGAAGACAGAAGCATTGTGCGGCTTTTTGTCAAGATTCCGTTTGACATCTTCAACAAACAGTCGATACGTCTTGGCCTGTCTCTCTGGATGGGCGTCATCAAGGAAAATGAGGAACTCGAAGCTCACATGATCGTAGAGATCATTCTTGGCTGGGAACGCAGCGTTGGCCAAAAAAAAGGTCTCTTCGACACCAAGTATTTGAAAGACATCCTACCTGACCCGTTCTATGTCCGCATGGAGTATGCGCCATCCGATTATGAGTTTATTAAAAAGCAACAACAACGTGTACATGACAGACTAACACCACACTTCCTAATACTACAATTCATATCGAGTCACTACATGGCCGAGAGACTCAACGGCCTCTTCATGGAGACTCAGGCTCTGTCTATGATGCAGGCCTCGCTTGAGCCTATGGTCGACACAACCAGTCATCCTCTTGCCCGCGAGCTTCATTTCAACATCATTCTCTTCTCACTCAAAGTTTTGCGATACAGCGGGGAGCTGAGCCCGGAAGCGCAGAGACTGTTCAAGGATAAGATACTTACTGCGGCTCTGGCCTGGTTCAGAAATGAGCCCCGGTTCTCCTTCGGCGGGAACAGAATACAAATCAAAGCAGAGACACATCTCCTTGCGGACGTCTCTAGCGCCCTGTATGCTGTGCGAAACTTTGGTCCCGAGAACACACCGGAAGCGCAAGCTCGACGGAACCGTCAAGATCTTTTATTGCATCTACTAGAGAACGAGCAGACTAGGTTATTGATCTGGCTGTTTCCTCTCGACCATCAAAAGCGGCAATTCTTTGCATCTGGACAAAATAAGCAGGCTATGTCATTGCCTAGCATACTTGGTCTTGTGGAGACAGCATGGGATGAAGACGCATCCTTGGCTATCAATTTGACCGTTCGATTCCCATCTGAAGCCATACGAAAAGGTGTGCGTCGATGGGTACTCAAAGAGCCAGAGCACGCTCGTCACGACCCGAGAGGCGTTCGCCTCATGCTGGGCACTTCATTGCCAGACGATGTGGGCCCTCAGCTACAACATCTGATGTCTTGGGCACCAGTCGATCCGATCACTGCAGTGACGCTTCTTCTTCCTGCATACGGTAACCATCCCCTCATTCTCCAGTACGCTATGTCTTCACTACAATCACACGACGTGGAGAATGTTACGTTCTTCTATGTACCCCAGATCGTGCAGTCTCTCCGCTATGACTCGCTTGGTCATATTGAAGACTTCATCGTCAAGACTGCGGGTGTCTCCCAGCTGTTTGCACATCAGATCATTTGGAACATTAAAGCCAACTCGTACAAAGATGAAGATGCTACAGACCCAGATCCAATGAAGCCGAAACTCGACAAAGTCATGAACAGCTTGATTTCATCTTTTAGCGGCAAAGACAACGACTTCTATGAGCGCGAGTTTGCGTTCTTCAACGAGGTCACTGGCGTGTCTGGCAAGCTAAGACCGTTCTTGAAGGCTCCTAAGCCAGAGAAGAAGCAAAAAATCGAAGAGGAGCTTCGCAAGATCAAGATCGACCCAGGAGTATATCTCCCATCGAACCCTGATGGCATCGTAGTTGGCATTGATCGGTCTTCTGGCAAGCCTTTACAGTCACATGCAAAGACACCTTACATGGCTACATTCCTCATCCGCAAAGAGCGCCAGCACGACCTCGAAGAAGAGCAGGCCGAGGCGCAAGCAGCCCATGCGACGACTAGTCCTGTAAGCCCAATGAGTCCACTCAAGCGGGCTCCCACATTCGAGAGCAAACATTCAAAGACCGGATCTGGGTTTTCCTCCAAACAAGCAAACACATATGAGATCTGGCAATCTGCAATCTTCAAGGTCGGCGATGACTGCCGTCAGGATATTCTTGCGTTGCAGATGATCTCCTGCTTTCGCGGCATTTTCGCGCATGTTGGACTGCCCGTCTACGTGTTTCCATACCGCGTCACAGCCACTGCACCTGGCTGTGGTGTGATTGACGTGCTTCCACGAACGATCTCTCGCGACATGCTCGGTCGTGAAGCAGTCAACGGTCTCTACCCCTGGTTTATCTCTCGCTTTGGCAGCGAAAGCAGTCCTCGCTTCCAAGCTGCACGCGTCGAGTTTGTCAAGAGCCTGGCAGCGTACAGCATCATCTCATACCTCATGCAATTCAAAGATCGACACAACGGCAATATCATGTTCGACGAAGATGGTCACATCCTGCACATTGACTTCGGCTTCTGCTTCGACATCTCACCTGGTGGTGTCCGCTTCGAGCGCGCACCGTTCAAGTTGACCAAAGAGATGCTGTCAGTCATGGGCGGTAGCACAGAGACTCAGGCGTTCAGATGGTTCGAGGAGCTGTGCGTCAAGGCCTTCCTGGCGAGTAGACAATACGTGGACCAATTGAGCAGCGTTGTGCTTTGCATGCTTGACAGCGGTTTGCCATGTTTCAAACCGGTCACAATCAAGCATTTCAAAGAACGCTTCGTGTTGGACAAGGACGAACGACAGGCGGCGGATTTCGTTAGATTCCTGATCCGGAAGAGCTTAGACAACAAGAGCACGTATGTGTACGATGAATTTCAGCTGCTGACGAACGGGATCCCTTTCTAGTCAATGGAGCAAAGCACAAGGGGAGCGGTGTTGATATGTACAGCTTACGGCTTGGACAAAAACAGAGCACTTGCTCAAGGCGCATGAGCTTGGGAAGAGATCAAAAGATACCCACATACGTAGTACTAATACTCGGAGACATCGCATTCGATGCCTACTAGCGATCTACAAGCCGCCACGTGAGAAGGAACGCGTCGCTGCCGAGGAATGTCGAACTGCACAACTCGCCGGCATTTGGACGCCTGCCCAGCCGCTGTCTACGATGCTACTGGCAACTCACGCCAGCTAGCTGTATCGCGGTGGTTTCTTTGCTTCAATCGCTCATTTGTCTCATCTTAAGCTTGTTCAAGCGCAAGACGGCATTTTCTTTCGCTTCATTCAATAGTATGCCCTCCCTCACCTCAAGTATTCTTCCATGCTTCATTTATATTGGCAGCGCGTTTGCGCAGTTCCAGCATTTTGTGACGGTAAGTACAATACGGAGGCTATGGCACGAAAAATGGGCAGGGCCAATGCATTGCGGCGGAGAAGCTGACGCCACCAGCGTCCCAACGACACCGCCGTCGCCATCTCCATCCTCGAGAACTCCAACCCCTCGGCCCTCGCACCAGGCTACTACTTCCTCACGCCGCTCATCAACGGCGGTCCTGCGTTCGGGCCGCACATCGTTGACTCGAATGGCGTAAGTCTCCTTCTCCGTCCTTCCAAACCTAATCTCAGCTCATCCACAACCGCCACTCGAGACATGCTGACATATCCGAGACGCTAATGTACTACGGCGCCGCTCTCGCGCACTCCCGCCCCAACGACGCCACCCTCTGCAACTTCTCAGGCCAGCGCTCCCTCTGCTTCTCCGACGGCACATCCCCTGAGCAATCCGGCCACTCCTCCGGCGTGAATCGCTTCCTCTCGTCCTCGTACGTCGACATCACGCCTCCCTACAGCAGTGCTGGCACCCTCCGTGGCCCTGATAACCACGAGGAAAACACACCGGACGGAAGCTTCTTGCTGCAAACGATATTTCAACCCAGACAAGTCGATCTGAGTCTATATGGAGGCGACGCGCAGGGACTGGTGCTGGACGCGTGTTTCCAGGAGATCGGGATACCAGGCCGAGAGGTGCGGTTTGAGTGGTGCGCCCTCGCCAATGGGGTAGTCTTGAACGAGACGAGCGTGTTCATGAAACAGTCCGGGAAAGTGACGAATCCTGTCGCGGGCAACGGGAGCCAGACCGCGCCGTGGGACCCGTTTCATATCAACTCCGTCGCGAAAGATACGGGGACAGGGGACTATGCGATTTCATTGCGGCATTGTAATGCTCTCTTATACATCTGCGGTGCCTCGTCAAAAAGTGAGGTTTGCCGCGGTCAGATAAGTGGGAGTGTGGCGTGGCGCCTAGGCGGGACCGCGAGTGATTTCACAGATACGGATTTCGCGTTCAGCGGACAGCATATGGTGCGGTTTCATAACGGGTATCTGTGGAACAGGGAGAACGTGACGATGAGTATTTTCAACGACGCGTCAGATGGGGCGACGTCGACTGCGAACCAGAGCAACGGGCTGGTCTTTACGGTGGCGGTGGACACGTACACGTTACCGCTTACCTACCGCGCCAGGCTTGTCCGGTCCTACACTCTGCCAGAGCAGTACGCCATGCTCTCCGTCAGCCAAGGCTCCTTCCAGCTGCTGCCGAACGGGAACACGCTTGTCGGCTGGGGAAGCCAACCGTATTATTCTGAGTTCTCGCAGGATGGGGCGCTGCTGTATCATGCGGCTTTCGGACAGGGGGTTGAGGGCATGCAGAATTATCGCGCGTACAAGTATCCGTGGATGGGGAATCCGCAGAGCCGACCGGATCTGGTGGCGTACGCGGGGAACTGTACGGGCACTATTTATGGGTACGCGAGCTGGAACGGCGCGACGGAGGTGGTGTCGTGGGTGTTTCGCGGTGTCAATTCAACGGGCAGTGATGGAGCGTGGCGGGTTCTGGCGCGGGTGAACAAGCAGGGCTTTGAGACGGGTACGTTTTTGGCGGGAAGCGTGGCGGAGACGGCGCGGTATGTGAGGGTGGAGGCGGTGGGGAAGGGTGGGAGGGTGATTGGTGTGAGTGCTGTGGGTGCAACGTTTGTACCGAGTGAGAATGTGGGGCTGGAGAAGACCTGTACGGCCTTGGCTTGTATGGCGGGAACGGATTATGGGGCATTGGCTGGGAGTGGGGGAAGTGTTGCTGAGCTGTGTTAGATATCGGATGGTCGGCAAGGGTGGAAATGGATACATGGATTGAGCTGATGCGTCTGTTTGAATGTGAGGGCTGCTTAGGCGGCTGCTGCAATTGCGTCCTGCGTCGCCGCCCGCTTGCGCTTTCTTTCTCGCACGCTTCTGTGCTTGATGTCTTCTCGCTTGATCATGATTTTCACCTCAGCTGCGGACGGCAGCGTCGCGAGCGGGTTCAGGAAGGTCCAAAACTCCTTCGCGGATGGGTTGTCGAAGAATCGTTGCTGGAAATCGTCGACGTCACCCTCAAACATGTCTTGACAGAGCTGGGCAGCGGAGAGGACACAGTCCTGTCGTTGCTCCTCGCTCAGAGGACGATGCTGTGAGTAAATGCTCGTTCCCAGCTGATCTGCACCATTGAAGTTGCTTATTCCCAGTCCGGCGTTCCTGTCTGCGGCGGCTGCGTCCCTAACCATACCGTCCGTCTCTTCTACATCATTGCTCTGATCTTCGAGGTTGTTATCACTGTCTTCGTTGTCATCAGAGTTATTGTCTATCATGCTACTGCATTCGCTACCATGGTCTCGATCGACTTCCCCACGCTCTCTCAGACTATTGTCGTGTTCTAATTGATGCACCACTTCGACACTGTCCTTCTGGCCAGCTTCCACATTTCAAGGCGCTGAGATAGGCTTGTGGTGCCATTGCAGCGGATGACGTCTCGGCTGAGGTTTGACATCCGCCAAACGAACCTTCAGCGGGTCTGTGTCACTGTCTTCTGCTTGCTGCTCGAACGCCTCTCGTTGGTGTACTGGCTCAGGTTTCCCTTTGGGGACTTCCCCCTCAGTAGTCGGTACAGTTGCCTCACACCCACCAGGCCACGAAGCCACGTGCACATCTTTGACAGCTCTTCCACAATTTTTCAAAAGCTCAAGCGTTGGCTCGGCGCCATTGACGGGCTTGATATGGCAGTGCAGGCATCGCGGTACCCTCGAAAGCCGCCGAAACGACGGACGGTGGTGATGAAGAAGTGGCTGGGCAGCCAGATAGTTGGCTTGTTATGTTTGCATGTCATTGGGCCGGTATATCCTGATAGGATCTCTAAATGAAGACATTGTAGTCGTGTACGAGCTCCTGTGGTAGACGCGTCCTTGACGCGAGAATGACGCGCTAACGTGTCTTCACAAATCAGAGTGCTTGGCGAAGCTTGGCATCTTCCAGACCAACCGTCACTTAGTCACTAGACGATTCCAACTCGAATCGCCACGTACATTAGTCCTCGAACCGCGGTTGTATCAATTTCCTCGCTAGCCTTCGCAGTCCTCTATGTGCAGTCCTCCTGTTGCTAGGAACCGCGAGCGCCAAGCTCTGGAGGACCCTTTTCATTTTCATAAGGACGAAAGCATGCGAGGGTATGATGTCGGAGCGAAGTAAGATACTGAAACCACAAGACTCCGCAGATGCAACTCTCGATCAGCAGGTGACTTTGTTGGCATCCATTAAGACAAGCTTCCATTCCAATTCACCCAGGCCACAGTCTCATACATTACACGGTGCCACGATCCACAGATATATTACCCGTTGAGGTAATATACTCGTAGGTTTAACAGAACTAACAGCTGGAGAATCATTCCGCCCGAATTAAGGTTCCGGTGGAATATTACCTATGATATTCCGTTCCACTTCAAATCGTTCCACTCTATTGACATCGCTGTGGCGGCTTCCCGTCTTAGCTGTGCGGCAGCGCTGCATGTAGGCAGCAAAGATAAAGTGACCTGACTGCAAGCGTCCGCTAACATGCCGAAACCTTTGGATTCTCAACCCCTTCGTCCACCAGGTAAAACCCAAGGCATATCTGTTGTCCAGCGCAGAAGCAGCGACGTGTCCACCGATCCCACCACCCTACTCTATCACGACGGGGTCATGAAAACACATAAATGACCGCCGTCGCTCACACTCCATGTTAACTCTAAGATCCAACCCATCCAGCCATCAATCCCATTACAGAACTCCAGTATCCAGCCTTATCGTTAACTCAAAGCGTGAGTGGCTGCCCCCAAAGCACACTCCCGAACCTCCGCAAGCTAAACCACAGGTCCCACACCCCTACACACGATCCGAGCCTCGCCCAAAATGCCCCGATATTATACCGGACATTATACCGACGCGGACGCCGGAGATGCAGCCGCTCGACGCGCCGCCGATGAACGCGCCGCCGCGCGACAACAGCAGCAGGGCTCGGGACAGCCGGTCGAGCCAAAAGACGAGAATGTTCAGGCGGGGGGCGACCGGAGCATGCTGAAGAAGTTGGAGAAGGGGGCGAAGGAGTTTATTCATCCTAAGAAGAAATGAGTAGTAAGGCGCAGCGGGCTGTCGCATCGAGTGGGGCGTGTCGAAGTAGTTACTTTCGTTTAGATTACTATGAATGACTGAATAGGTCCGTTGCTAGTGTCTTGGTGATGCGCGAACGGTGTGAGAGATCCTTTGCGACGTACTCTCGGCCTTGGTTGCCATATAGCATCATTCCGCACATGCCTTCACGCTTTATAAATGCCAAGACCCGAAGCTCCAGACGACGATATATTCAATTCCACATCACTACGATCCCCACATCAATGCCCGGGCGCCACACTCGGAATAGTCAGCGGCCCATACTTAACCGTACTCGGCGCGCCCGGCGCCTGCCCATTCACCACATCCGTCTGCACGAAGAAGTCCACCGCCAAACTCACCGCATGACCCGGCCCGCCGGCGCCCACCCCGTCTTTCACACTCCCCGCCACCGACCCCGCCACCGTACTCTGCCCAAACGCCTCGCTCACGGCTTCAGGATCAAACGACACAACCGCGACGTAATTCCGCCGTCCCATCAGTCGCTTCATCTCGCGTGCCTGGCCGTTGATATCCGTGCCGAACACGTCCAGCATATCCTCTTTCGTATCCGTCGGCTGCTGGTCGTTGCGACTGCGCTGGCCGTTCTGCGGAACATAGAGAGGCTTCGAGGACCCGCTGTTGGAGTTGCCGGAGCGGTGCGGGTGCAGCATGCGCAGCACGTAGGGTGAGGGGGGCGGATTAACGACGGAGGAGGAGATGATCTGGAACATAGCTTTGTGGGAGGCGGACGGGGGCGAGACGGCGGGGTCGGACAGCAGGCCCGCGCCGCAGCAGTTGGTGGCGCCGGAGAAGAAGGTCATGCGGAGGGATTTGGTGGAGGCGATTTGCTGGAGGGTGCGGATGAGGTAGGTGCGCTCGAGGTCCTGTGGTTGTTAGTTAGGTGGTATTGGGGTTGGATAAGGGGTGGAGGTACCTTGCTCTCGTGCGTCCACATGTCGCGGAGCTCGTCGAGGATGTCGATCTCGCCGAAGGGGCTGAGGACGTTGCTCATGAGGCCGCTTTTGCCGACGGCCTTTTTGACGCTGTTGAAGCCTTCGCCGACGATGCGGTTGGCGCCTACAATGCCCGCGACGCCGGATGTGACTTTTCCGAGGGCGTTGAATGTGCCCGTCACGGCCTTTTTGCCTGTTGCCATTGTCTGTGCGAATTGCTCAGCGGCTTCGAGCCTGGGATAGACGACCGGCACGGGTATCATCCAGATGCAGTGCTGGACGTGCGGGGGGAGCACTGCAATCTTCGGAAACAGACCTTGGTATGTCGGGCCAGCCATGACTTGATATGGATTGCGCTCGGAGCGACAGTCAGGACCAACGACGGTGACCGCTGGACCGAGGTATTTGATGAAGTGCCAGCCAGTACCGGTGATGGTGAACAGATCGAGATCATTCTGTACATTCCGTAGTATGTCGAGTGTCGTGTGATGCTGGAAGAGCAAGTAGAGCTCGATCCCTATTCGGCCGATATTCTTGAACATGTTGCTGAACTGCATGTGCTCTGGATAGCTACCAAACCCATCAAAAATATCATGATCGTCTATCGTAAGTACGTGTGGTATCTGTGCAAATGCTTCGCGTAAATGAGGCTGGTCGAAATGTGATGTGTAGTAATGAAAGTATGCATGAGCGACCTCATCCTCGTGCTGTGCGCTCCAGGGAAAGTTCTTCCTGTTGTCCTTACCGCTCATGGCAGTCCACTGCCGCAAGCTTGGAATCTCCTTCCACAACCTATCCGCATATATCTGATTACCCATCCCCAGTTGACAGTGGAAACCGCCTACTTCGACATGCTTCGTCATGATGTCGCGCCACATGTACCCGATGCCTCCTACCCTTTGGCGCTCCCCTGCAGAGACATTGAGCGCAAAGTCATTGCCACTGTGGGCGATGAAACGCCAACTGGTCTCGTACTTCGCAGCCACCAGAAACTCATACCGTGTGCAGCCAAGATGTGATGTAATAGCATATGTCCATTTCGTCTCGTGATCATCGTCCATTCCAAGATCAACGTCGTAGCGATAGAAAGACCATCGTTGGTGGGTATAGATATGGTTTGCCTTCAATTGACGTGGATTAGGTGAGAGGTCCATTGACTGATGTATGTGGATCGTAGGCGGTGACTGCGCATCCGTGACCAATAGAATGCTGCCGTACCACACTCCATTCTCACAGTCCATGTTGGTGTAGCGTAAGTAGGGTCCGAAGTACACTCCGTTCGTGGGAGCAATTTTGTACATGTCGACACCGGAGTTTGGCGGCGGTACATGAAATCCAGCTGCTGTAGGCGAGGTGATCGTGGAGATCCCCGTCATGACGCTGCCGGGTCGTTCCGGAAACCCAGGCGATGCGATGGGCTTGCCAGTGAAGGTGGTTGCTGTTGGGGACGCGAAAGGATTGTTGTTGACAATGGTTCCTGTTGGCGAGAGGGGAGGTTGATCGCCCAAATTCAGCGGTGTGGGCCCTTTCGGAAATTCCCACTGTGTAGCTTGCGTCGGCAGATGGATGTAATAGTACTGACCGGAGTTCGGATCCAGGTGGGCAATCCATCCTTCAGGAAGTGGTGGAGGAGCTTGGCTCGGTGCAGGAGAAGCGGTCTGTGGCCGATCTTGCGCAGCTGCAAATTGAGATCCACTTGATGGGTGAGACTGATGGGACGTTGGCTGAGGAGCGACTGGATCATTTGCAAATGCAGGATGTGTCTGGACGCCGGGACCCTGCGGTTGCTGGGCTGGACCTGAAATTGCACCAGTACCTACTGCAGCTGCACTCGCTGCTGCAGTAGAGATGCTGAGATTCGCTCGGTTTTGCCCTGCCGGTCTCTGCTTCTCTTGGGGATAGCCTGAGGATGCTGGCGTCACGCTAGAGTATGCTGGAGGTGGCTCATCACTGACTTGCAAGCGCTCGATGTCTTGCGCCAGTTCATTCTGTTGAGGCCGTGACGATTGTGTGGACTGCTCGGAATTTGGTGCCCCAGCACCTGTCTGAGTATCCCCTTGATATGTGACTGGCGGGCCATGTGGAGCAGCACCTGCCTGCTCAGTGGGTGTCCATGTCCTTTGCTGTTGCTGCTGGTGTTCTTGCCGGAACTGCTGCTCTTGCTGGCGCTGCTGCGCTGCCAGCCTTTGCGCTTCCAGGTCATTGAGGGTACTTGGGCCGGCGATACCGGCTGCTGCATATCTGGCTTCAATTCCTCCAGCTTGTGGCATTTCCGCTATCGGAGTTTCTGGAGGAGGCGGAGAACCGCGCGCGGCCTTCGTGGTCGAGACTGATGACACGGAGGTCAGTCTGTTGACTCCTGCTGCGGGTATCCTCAAGTCACCTCCTGACGGCTGCGGAGGTGGGTAGTAATACTGGCCTGCAGGCCGTTGCGGTTCCACTTGCTTGTGATGCGTCTTTTGATACATTGAATCTTTGTCCGGCGTTTCTGGTCCTGGCGAGTCTGGTAGAGGCTTGCCTTGCTGACTAGGACCCTGACTGCCAGCAGCCGTTTGTCCTTGCTCTCTGTAGCGCGAATCGCTGCTAGCATATTGCGGTCTTGATTGCGCGGCCGCGGGACTTCCATACCGTCCAACAGGTGTACTGCTGTTCGTGGGAGGGGTGTCGTTGGGTCGTGATGATGCTTGCGCTCGGTCGTCTGGATAGGGAAGGGGTCGGTTTGGCGGAGGGGACTTTGGTTCGGTGTAGCCAACTGGGTACGGAGGTTGCGGGCGGGCATTGGGCGCATTGTAGGAGCCTTGGTTGTTGGGAGGAGGAGAGCCATGAGGTGACTTGTTGATGCGCAACGGACTCGGCACGTTGGCTGGCTGTCTCGAGGGTTGCTTCAAATGGAGCTCTTCGTCTGGATGGCCATGGCGCTCCATCGCACCGGGTATAATATGTAGTCTAAGATCGGAGCGCCGTTCTGAGTTAGGCAGTCATTACTGTGATCGGAGTATTCGTTCGTTTGCCTTGCACAAGCCCCTCGCAGTACGTTTCAATGTGGGGTCTCGACAGAACAACTTGCTGCGGTAGCACGGGCAAAGAATCGGCTGTTGTCGCACGAATGTCACAAGAGGCTTTCAATGGGAATATTGGGCATTCGATACAGGTCTCGAAGCCTGAGACTACATACACATACACGCACTGAGCTGTCTCGTGGTCGCTAGCGAAGCTGATCACATTGTGCAAGCGCCCGCCGCGCAGATCAAGTCAGTAACGCACACCCCCGGCTCGTCCGCTCATTGGACCATTGGTTGTGCCGTAGAAGCAAGCAAGGCCAAGGTCGACCACCTTGGCGAGCCATCAGCGAACAGTGCGCCATCTTGTTTTGCTGACCTTGGTACGCTCCCGCATACTCCGACGCCAAACTGAGGTGCTCCATATTCATACAGTTGCAACTAAGAGATGGTCGAGGAATGATGCTGAGGACTCGGAACATGCGCGGAACCAACAGAAGTACCGGCGGAAGTAGCCGCGTGAGCCGCGCTTTATTTCGTCCCATTTCCTGGTTTCGTCGCTTCTTTCGTCCCCTCTTCCTCGAGCATCTTCCCACACTTGGTCTCATTCCCATGTGCTTATTTTGTTGTCGTGTTCGATCCTGTGCGCAAAGAGCTCGTCACTGTGCTCATTGTATCATCTTGTTGAGCGGGCTGAAGTCCCATTCCATTTGCACGCTCCACCACCTCCCACACATGCTGGCTTGTGTCAGCATCGATAGGTGGCTGTTCTTTGAAGTCGCTCAAAGCCTCCAATGCGTCAACATCACTCCATCCGAGCATTTTGCGTCGTAGCACTTCGCTGAAAGCAATGCACGTGTCCTCTGTACCGCCATTGCTAAAGTTTTCCAGCAATAGCGTTACTGACGCACTTTGCAAGCTTCGCGATCTGCCAAACTCCAGCAGCGGTGACACCCAATCTGAATCTAGGCTCAGCTGACAGCGATAACGGTTGGGAGGTGGCGGGATGACCATCGATATCGCTACGTTGACAAGGTTGGGCACCTCCTCAACAAGCTGCGCACATGTCTTTCTCCAGCTCTGGTAGAACTTGGAGATCAATGCGCGGTGTGACGGCAAGCTGGGCTCGCCATACCTCTTGATTTCCAAACAGAAGCTCGTCATGTTCTGTTTGTTGTTCAGGGAGAATATCGATGGCCGGTCAACTATGTGGGCCCATTGTTGGCGATACCTGGCGTCAGTGTCAGCGTAGGTACGTCGTGCTTTCCGAGAGGTCTACTGCATGATACGGCATACCTTTTCGCGAGCTTGTCTTGCACATCCATGAACTTCCTCAGTGCAGCGCTGCTGCCAAAGGCGAAAGCTGTCCGGGAGTACAGGATGGGCGCGAACTCAGCGGCAAGCTGCTTGTTAAGGAATAATGGAGCCGTTCCAATCCTCCGCTCATGCTCCTCGCATTGCTCTACCTTTCTGCCATGTTCATATGGTAAGTTTCTGTAATGCAGCAGCTCTCCAAACAGGCGCTTGGCGAGGTCCAGGTGTAGACGACGTTGTGAGTCCACCCAGGCTAGGCATGGGAACACGTCTGAAGGGATACCATTAATATCGTAGGGGCTTCGACAGGTCGTCGAGCGGTTCAACAGGTTCCGGCCAAAGTTTTCTGTCGTGCTCATGATGATGAGTGCGGAATCGAAGACATGCTCCAAGATCAGCTGACGCACTTCCCAAGGTAGGGACAGCAAATGTGCGCGAGGAAGATCTGGCCCACGGACTTGACGTGGCGGAGGCAGCTGGGGCAGTCTCTTAGAATGCTGATGTCCACTGCAGAAACGCGCACCGTTGGAGATGAGCTTGATGGACGTCACATCGTTACGTCTCATCTGAGGAGGTTTGGTATCATGACCGAGCTTGTCCTTCAGTGGAGGTGGCTTAACTGACGGGATTGTCGGTAGCCCCTTGAGCTTGCAAGGCTTCGCCTGGACGTCAGGTCTGGCGTCGTACGGCTTACCAGGCTTAGCTGATACATCAGGAGGGACCTCTTTAGGCTTGCGCCTTTTCGGTCTGCTGGCTCTTGCCATTTGATCAGAACGGTTGGGCAGCGGTTTGTCAGTGCAAGAGTGGACTACTTTTGCCGGTGTTGTGGAAAGTGTTTGCCTTGTTATGCGGGAGTGTCCACTGAATGAGTCAATGATCCAGTCACCGGATTGTCGTGAAGAATATGGCAGCTCGACGCGTTCCGTTTGTCTCCACTGGAGCAGGCTACACTCTGGAATCTGATGAGCAGGGATTGGATGATGACGAGCATCTTTGGTGCAGCCTCGCGCGTGAGGCACCGCCATTTGCGAAGGCTGACCGTGTCAGTAGAAAGCTCGTTTGTTTCGAGAAAAGCATCGCATAAGCCAGGTATGCCCAGAGTACACAACAGCTACTCAGGCGTTCTGGAGTGATCAGCTCATGATGGTGATACGCAGACAAAGTGGTTCAAACTCGGTTTGAATGCATTTGGTCTGCAAGGCATCTAGCACACGCAGCTCCTCCTGCAGGGGTGTGGGCCTTCCCTTTCCGCATTGGCCGCCTTTTAGCCCCCGCAGACCGCTAGTCCGCACGCTGGCTGTTCTTCTTCATGGCACCGGCTAGGACCATGACAGCATCCAAACTACTGCTTCGAACCTTCCTGTCTTGACCTCCGCTTTCATTCTCAAGCTTCCTCGGCTTTCACACTTGCTGCATCGTCTCTCATCATGCGCCAACATACCATCCCATTCCTCTCACTTTCACGACGCGCTCTGCAGACGCAAAGGTCTGTAGCTCCTCTCAGACCTGCAGAACGGGTCTTGAGTACTTCTCGTGCCTCTGCAGAGTCTCCACCAAGTTCCTCGCCGTCCAACCCCCCCACCCCACGTCCACCACCTCCTTCTCCTGGTCCCCCCAAACGGCTCAGCTTCTGGCCCTTCCTGATCATCTTTGGTGGTGGGACAGGCGCTTTTGCGTTGATGGTGAGATCTCGTGAAGGTGTCACCAGCAAGCCAAGAAACGCTAGCACCCAAAAGCACGACGGTCCACTTGTGAGAAAGAAGGAGAAGCCGCAGTCTTGAATATACTCTGTTGAATCACGGTACGATCACAGCCCGCTCTGCGCACTTCTGATGCCCCCGTATTTCACCTCTCTTGCCCCGTCCGTCCCCACGTTTCCTAGAGTCGACAACAGCTCCTCGTCGCCTGCCCTACATGATCAGTAACTGACTTTTTTGATATTAGTAAAGCTGCTGCATCATGGCGCCTCAATTCATCGCGCCCAAGCGGGACAAGCCCCTATACATACCTGACCAAGCCGCGGTCATTTTCGTCCTCGGCGGTCCGGGTGCTGGAAAAGGCACTCAGTGCGCGAAACTCGTCCGAGACTACGGTTTCAAACATCTATCGGCTGGTGATCTTCTAAGAGAAGAGCAAGATCGTGAAGGCAGTGATGTTGGCGCCATGATTAAGGAGTACATTAAAGACGGCAAGATCGTGCCCAGCGAGGTCACCATACAGTTGCTTGAGAATGCTATGGGCCGCGCAATGAAGGAGGAGAACAAGCACAAGTACCTCATTGATGGTGCGTACTGTCATCCCGTGACAACCTTTGATCTTGGACTGACGCAATACGGCAGGCTTCCCACGCAAGCTCGATCAAGCTGTGAATTTCGAGGCCCTCGTCGTACCCTCGAGATTTACATTGTTTTACGACTGTCCTGAGGACGTCATGCAAGAGCGATTACTAAATCGCGGAAAGACGTCTGGTCGCTCGGATGACAACGCAGAGAGCATCAAGAAGCGGTTCAGAACTTTCATTGAGCAGAGCATGCCGGCCGTGGAGAAATTTGAGAAGGAAGGCAAAGTCGAGAAGGTGTCGGCAACCTCTTCGCCGTCGGAGGTTTATGAAGAGACGAAAAAGCGTCTGGCATCTCGAAACATCAAGCCCTGACGGACGGTCAGACGAACAAGCTTCGTGAGCTCGCATGTACAACAATGCTCCACTTATCCCTAGAACATAGATGAAGACTCCGTTTTGGTCATACTGAACCGCTATGAAACGCACAAAAATTCAAGGCATCCAGGTTTCAAGCCGTGTGTGCAGGCGTTGGGTGCATTTGGTGGGTGTGACGGGGCGTTCATCTGGCCCCGCAAAGGTCGGGCCCGAGCCGTTCATTGGGCAATTGTAAGCGCCCTGTCTGACCGAGCTAGCCATCTGCGGGTAGTGCATCTTATGGCGCTATTGGATTGCCGCATCGGCTCTAGTGCGTGCATTGAAGCTCTTCCACTCTGACCACTCGCAGTCGTCTGACCTGCATATTGCTTGCGACAGGCACAAGAAAAGACTGCCCTAATGCTCGAGCACACAGCGATCACTAGCCTCCGCTGCGACGCAATTGGCGGCTGCCATTCGACCAACCACTCTCACGGCGCGAAGAGTGCCTCCTCCGAAAGAGGGGTCCAAGTGCATGCTTGTGCCTATCTTGAGCGTGAATCCTCGTCCTCTGCCAGCGTAAGCGCTCACCTTGTGCTCTTGAAACAGCTCTCTTCAGGCGCCTCGACGTCGAATCCTCGTGGCCATTCGTTTTATCCGCTCCTGCTTCTTCTCCTCCACCATTTCTCCTCCTCTGCAGCCTTTCCTTTCCATCGCTGTTGTCACTTTTCTTACGTCTTCAGGCTGTGCCTGTGTGAGTGAAGCAGAGCTTCAGAGCAAGAGCATCGTCGGTCGTTTAGGATAAGCGAGCATTTTCTTCGTTGCGTCCTTCACACGACGCCGCCATGTCTGAGGCGGACAAGAAGACGCCGCAAGTGAAGGTGACTAGAGCGGACTCCGGCGACTCCTCTAGATCACTCAAGTCACCGCGGACACCACGCTTTACGGAGGCTACGGCGGTCAACTCGCCTATTGATGGGCCGTCAGCGGCGAGCAGAGCACCGTTCAACCATGAGCGACTGGCTACCCAACATCTGGCGCCTCAGCCTCAACCGGGTGACATTGGCTTTGGCTATATTGGCGACAGAGCATCAGCGTCCTATGGTCAAGCCGTCGAGATGCCCATGACGCCAAGATCACCGCTCAAGAGCGCACTCAGGTCTCCGGGTGCCGCACCACGAGACATCAAGCAGAACCCACTCAGTCCAACCTGGAAGGAGGAGGAGGATCTTGAGAAGCAAGAGGGTGCTACGGAAAAGGAGCAAGCAAATGACATTGTAAGTCGGCGTCCGTAACGTCACCAGAAACTGCACTAACACATTGAACAGAGGATTAAGATCCGAGTACGAATGGCCAAGATGGCCCTGCGCTTCACCAACTTCTCCTGCAGCCTCATCGTCCTCGCCATGATCTCGACCACCTTCTCCATCTTCAACGCATCGAAACATCTACCACCGCGAAACACCCTTCCACCCTGGGCGCAAAACACCGTCAAATGGCCCGCCATCCTCCTCCTCGTCATCTCCTGCATCTCCCTCTTCATGGCCGTCGTCGTCTTTTATGGCTACTACCGCGGCGGCCACCGCCGCGCCGAGAAAGCCGCCGTCTACTACACCGTCTTCTCCGTCGGCTTCTTCGGCTTCAGCATCGTCATGTGGGGCGTCGGCGCCGCCGCCCTGCAACAGACGCACAACAGCGCCGGCGGCAACGACCTCTGGGGCTGGTCCTGCAAAGACAACCCCCGCAAGACGCTGTTCGAGAAGGAGGTCAACTACGACTTGGTGTGCCGCCTGCAGAACTGGTCCCTCGTCTGCTGCCTTATTGAAGTCGTCGTGGAGGTCATCACCATCCTCATCTACAGCATCGTGTTCTACCGCTTCTACTCTAAGCGCAAGCTCCGGAGAACAATGGCTAAGCGCGATACCGCCCGCTCCGATTTGTATCTTGCGCAGCTGCGCTCGCAGTCGGCGCCTAACACGCCGGGCTTGAAATCACCACTGTCGCCCGGCATGGGCGGCTACAACCCGCTGTACAGCCCGCGCTACGCCAACGAGAAACAGCAACCCGCCGGCGGCATCGACGAGATCACAGCCGCCGACGAGGGCGTGCGCTACATCAGCGCGCCTGCGCAAGCCCCCGCCCCGAAGCCCTTCCAACTCGCCAAACCACCGCCGAAGAAACACACGCCGAAGCAGTCCCAAGACGGCTTCGACACAAGCTCGACGCTGCACCAGCCAATTCCCACGCGGAACCCACTGCCAGCGCCAGGGTCACCGGGCCCCAGCTCGCCTGGTCCTGCGTCGCCCGGTCTGAGTAGGTCGGAGACGCCCGCCGCGCATGTGCCCGCCGCGCCCGGGGAGAAGACGTACGATGCGGTGCCGATTCCGGGGGCGTACGCAAGCCCAATTAATAGTCCTACGCATCCGCCCAGTTCGGCTATGCAGCCGACTTTTCAGAGTTTGTATTAGGTTTTAGAGATGTGGGAGGGGATGGATGATACCACTCGTTTGGGGTGATGTATATACGAATGGCTTGGAATCACAATACTTGAGAAGTATACTACTTTCGCCGCCTTTCTATCGTTCAGTTGCTTCGTATCCGTCCCTAGATGATTTACTGGAGGTATAGACGTGTAGATATCGAAGCTCCTCAGAGTAAGGCGATCGCAATTCATGCCTGAATGCTAAGGCGATTAGGCCTGCATCGTTCTGGTAGCCGCCACACAGACATCCATGAGACAATCCCTGTTTTCCACGGAGCATCCCATCCCCTGCCCGGTTGCTCTTAGATGGGGTCCTCGACAAATCGGAGACCTCAGAATGATCGGTCCGAGGCTCGAGCTTGCTCTGCTAGGTGTAGTTGGAGCAGCCGGGCAGGGGATGGGATGGCACGCACACAATCCTTCTCGTTCGTTGCTTGGCAAAAATGTAGCCGTGGATATTCTTGGTTTGTGAGGGTTTGTCTTCACTTGAATTCGCCATGTATTCCCGATCCATACCTTACACCACAAGTTTATCCGCCACAGTAGGTTGCATCAGTCCAAGGCAGTCTTGGTCAATGAGCTATGCCTCTTTTTCGCAGCCAAAGCAACTACTTCTGGACCTTGAATGATGCCGCTTCCAGACATTGTCTGCGTTTGTGCAGAAGTTCGTTTTCTCTTGTATCTCTGTATGATTGTCCAAAACCCCCATGCCGCAAATGTTAACAGCGTCAGAGGAGCAGTGACCGCGACATAGAGCGCCAACTTCCTCCTCCAAGACTCGTCTGAACCGCCACTCCAATTCAATAGCGGCATACTGAAAAGAGAGGAAACAAATGCCCCAGGCAGGAAGAACATCGTCACTACGGCCACCGTCTTCATGTTTGCCGAATCTTGCTGCGTGGCTCGTGCAAGTGAATGTGCGTCCTCTGCGATCTGCTGGCCAGCATCATTATCAAATCCCGTAATAAGGTGGAACAGCTATATTCAAAATCTGTAAGTACATTCACTCCAGCCATGTGTCAAACTTTCCAGGAGTTTGAGACAGGTTTAAAAGATACTTACAGCATCTCGCTGAATCTGAACGCGACGGCTGATGAAATCTGCGTCGCAACGCTGCATTACAATATGCCTCTGTATCGTCTTCACGTTTTCAATCAGCGGTCCGGATGCGTGTTGTACTTCTGGTGAGTTGTCTTCATCCAAGGACCCGCTAACATTGTCGAGGATGAAATGGTTTAGCTCCTCTGCGACATCTAGCTTCCGCGTGCTGTTCGCGACTTTTAGCGCGCAACCACTCATCCTAGCTGACAAGTTGAATAGATCCCCAATCGCCGGACGTTCACTTCGGGACTCAAAACCATGATGCCCGGTTCTCAACTCAATTTCGCGCACCGATTTCTTGATCGCATCATAAGTAGCGTACACCTCCCCACAACAAAGCAGCGAGCACATTAATCCCGGTGTCATATGGCAATCCGCCACTTTGTGAAAATGTTCACTACTAATCATGACTTGGAAGACGCGAATGCTTGCCCTGGGAGCGATGCAGATGACGCTGATCGGGTTCGAGTTTGCACCTCGAGACCATGTCATGGCCAATTTGGGGTGATTGCAAAATAGGTAAGTTTGCGCTCCGCCTGGTCCCTCACAAAGACGATTCGCCATAGCGAACGACGCTTTGAAGCTCTTCTGGGCCAGTACGTGTCCAAACGCCTGCGCCAGATCTTCCAACAAGCCTTGGCCAATATCAACGACCCTCTGGCGTGTATCGCGCGGTATCCAGGCGACTCGCATGAGACATCTCTGAGTCCCGATTTTGTCATCGTGACTCGACTGATTGGTCTCATCTATCCATTTGTCGAGTTGCCGGTCCCTGACTCCTCGGTTTACCACCCGTCGCTCCAAGTTCAGACCTTGGAGCTCCCAAATCTCTGAAACGCTGAAAGTGTCTCTTCCGGTTGTAGTAAAGTCACCCCAGAAATCCTGTCGTGAGCTGAAGTAATGGTTTACAAATGTCATTCTTCCCTTTGGGAGCTCGACAAAAAGAAGGTATATACAGCGGGTGAGTGAGCAAGGTCCACGCGACCATCGTTCGGCCTATGCAAATGACTTGGTGTGCGGACTGGGCGACGACGAACCCTTGCTTCACATTCGGCACATCTTACCGCGAGATGGGAACACTTCATTCCTAATCAAAGTCTTATCCGGCAGCCCCGAAGCAAGCACAGAGACCCAAAATGGCTTTTGTGATCCTCTCTTTGCATGCGTACAAGCTCAAAACTCATCATTCACACTTTTCTTCTGCGTCATCCTCATTCTTGGGCACGAATACAGCTCACTGGCAAAGTCGCTTTTGTGTGACCACCTGAGATCATCCGATCTTGTGGGGCATTTAGGATCGTAGCACGAGAAACAAAAGCATAGAGCTGATGATGGCTTGAAACCTAGTCAAGTGTTTGTAAAGTGTACACATGATAATGATAACGTATAGGTCATCTAGAAAACGTGGCGGCAATTGCGACCAGCCCTGTGCTGCAATCTCATGTCGACTCGCAGTAGACTCCCTTTACACCCATCACGTATAGGCTTTGCGAGATGCCCATCTTGTTCTTGAACCACATATTCACCGGTAGACGTATGACACCAAGCAGGCCTCGCCTCTCGGAAACGACTTGGACCTCGCGAGATCGTTTTGGAATGCTAATTTCGGTGGCCTCTTTAGGATCTGGTCACAAGGTAAGCGTGCTGTCGATAGTATATTGTAGAAGAAAACCTACGCATGGATTCATGAGATGTGGTGCCATCTTTGGTATGATATACAAGAAACATCCTTGGGCTGCTCAAGATGTTGAGAGACTAGTGGCGGCGTCCGAGAAGGAGAGAGTAGGCCCGTTACACTAACACAAGAGAGTTACGATATTGGCTTGGTCCGGATTATGTTGCGTGAGACTCAGACAGGATGCTCTGCGGAGAGCAAGGGACAGAACTGATCCGATGAGTTCAACAGTGCACAGTACAAGTTGATTTTACTGGGGCAGGCTGTCCTTCAAGTGAATCCGTATGTGGGCAGAGACATCGGCGGTGAAATGGAGCAAGGATGATTACGAAGTCGAGAATGCCGTCTGATCCACGGAATCAAGCGTCACGAGGACGAAAACGGTTGCAGGTCTTCGTCAGCCTCGTACGCATGCCACTGCACATCGAGATGCGAGGCAGATAGCCACCTAGCAGCCTACGTTGTATGTGCGTACAGAGCTTTTATTTTACATCACATATGTACTCTAATTGGCTAGGAAGCACCATCGGACAGCCTCTTGCATGCGCATAAGGGTACTCCTAGCGAAGATTAGCAGACGGCAGGCGACATTGGTCGTGAACTTCTAGCCGGATGTAAGGGGGCTGTGCAAACTGCTCAATTTTCAGTCATGATTCAGCATTAGAGAGGGCGAGAGAGATGGGAGGGGCTCTGCCTTCTTAAGTACCATAGGGTATCCTCGGCACGAAATGTCGGCGAGATGTCAGCGCATTGCATGCATAAATCGGTCAATGCTTACGATAAAAGGAGGTTGTTCTAACTGGTGTAGCTAGAGCCGTGCTGCGTGTGGGACGAGCAATCGAGCCAATAAGGAAGCGTGGTTGTGGAAGTTGTAGGTACGTAGCCTTCCATCATCCTGATCGCCCGTTCGAGACTGTTGGTTGCGTCAAGGCATTTTTGACCCAACAATGGGTTTCATGAACATTTCTCCCTCTTGATGCTACACTAAGAGAATGTCAAGGCGGTGCAAGAGCAGAAGTGTGAGTAACAAGGTCGCAAGGTCATTCTGATCTAACATGCAGCGAATCAAAACCTTCAGACCGCGAGCAGTGGGCTTCGCATGCTACCATATGAAGTATATAACTCTTCCATTGGACGACGAACAAAGCTCTGACGGGATGGAGTATTGTGATGTCGTAGCCGCCGACACTCGCAAGAAATTGTACTTATGGGTACTTCAAGCTTGGTGCTCTAATGCTCTAATAGTATGGCTTCAACCGAGGTTTGCAATATCTCCTGCTGAGACCACGCTACCAGTACAGCATTCCGGACAACGTTTCCTGACTCCGCGCGGTGAGCTAGATATCCATGGGGAGATCTGCCGAACGACTCGCACGGTGAGGCGAGAGTGCCTTCAAGTCTATCGATACCGTATCTATGTACATTCAACCACCCCACAAATAAGTGAAGTATCACTGAAGGTCACTCAGCATGAGCGCGGCATTCAGAGGAGCGCTCTCGCAAGGCTGTCGATCCGCAAACGATGGACTTCTGGCTTAAAGCATCATCACGTTATGCAAGCTGGCATAGACAACGGCCTCTGTATTGTCCCTATGTACGCTTGTACCGAAGCGAGGTCGAAGGCAACGTCCTGCAATCTAATGCAATAGTGGATGCCCAGTATCTCCTGTTGTTACCTTTATTTGGCGGCTCATACATCGCCGTGAGCCTTGAGATATTGCTGACCGTGGGCTGAGTCTGTGGCGCGCGCTGAGAGCGGGCTCCAGCCGTACGAAGTGGAGGTTTCCATGAACCTAACCCCGTCCTTGTGCTTTATGGTAGATTCCTAGACCTTTTCGTCCTCAGGCATCCATTCAACTCCATGCATGGAGACCAGTCTCCAGGAGATCTCTTCCAAGCCTGCGGCACCATAGACCAGGCCTGGGCGTCCCCGATCGTATTATCTCTTGGTATGTAGAAGTTATCAATGACGAAGACACGACATCTTACTGGTTTTTCAGATGGAGGTGGTGTGCGCGGTCTTTCGAGCTTACTTTTATTAAAAGCTATCTTCCTTCAAGTGGCTTTTGAGGATGGGGATGGCAATCATGATAACCTTGCAGAGGAGGGCAATACATCAATTGCGAGACCTTGTCACTACTTTGATCACATGACTGGAACAAGTACAGGAGGGTAAATATCCATTTGGCGCAAACGTGCTTGAAAGGGACAAGCTGATCGTTGACAAAGCATAATCTCGCTTTTACTTGGTAGATTGAGAATGCCAATACAAAAAGCGATCAGCATCTACATAAAATTCAGCAGCGACATTTTTAGCGCCCCGCGCAAGTTTGGGCACGTGCCAAAATATGATGCATCAAACATGGAAAAAGTAATTAAAGGTGCCCTTAACGAGAACTGTGGCTCGCCAACGAGTCTGGGAGAGCATGCATGCCTGCGACAACCGGACTACCAGATGCATTTGCATCGGAGGTGCATGACGTGCGTACGGTTCGACACGTCTCTCTGTGCAAGTTGCGGCTGACTTGAATTAGGTCTGTGGCTGCCCTAGAAATGACCAAGACAGCTGGAAGGGGCATTTGCCTTTTTAGAACGTACGATCACTGGCCACCCGACGTTTCAGATGAAGATACACAATACCTAAACCCTGGTCGTGCTGATGGAAAGGTTCTTATCTGGGAGGTTGTCCGCGCGGCCACGGCTGCAACGAGATACTTCGCTCCCATGTTCATTGAGGGTCATCCGTACGTGGACGCAGGTTTATATTGGAACAATCCCGTTATACATGCTTACAACAACGCCGAGAATCTTTCCACAAGCTCTAATCAGCGCGTGGCAATCCTTATTTCCATTGGCACAGGTGAGTAAGATCCTCCAGCGGTACCAGGTTGTTCGAGGAGATGTCGCTTGCATTGTCTCAGTATGATAGCGCCGTTCTTGCATCCGAGCGGAGGATGACTGAGGCATTTCCACCATGTTATTACAGTGTTACGGCTGAAGAACGTTGACTGACGTCTCCATGTATCAGGAGAAAGGACCCCAAAAATGCCTCCACAAACAACAAGACGCGTTCAGCTTTTCTCCCAGTCCCTCAGATTCTTTAAAGGCCAGTCTTTAGATACTGAAAGACACCACGAAGAAATGAAGAGAACGCTTAAAGGCCAGGAAAGAAACCCTACATTTTATCGACGACTCAAGGTGGAGAGAGGATTGCAGGGCATGAAGTTGGACGAATGGGAAGTTGGACGAATGGACAAAAAGAAGCGTTTCCCTATCTCCTCAAAACCGCCCGAGCCTGCTCAACTACCACGGACAGATACTTTGGGGGATTTCGCAGATGTTGCGAAGCTCGCGCCGTCTCAAGACATCAATTGCGAGACAGTGGATAAAATCGCGGAGGTAACGAGGCGCTATCTTGCACAAGCCGAGGTGAGAGAGCTCGTCAACAGTTGTGCAAAGGAGCTAGTCACGAAAGCAAGAGCTAGACGGACGGCTGATTTCGAACGATGGCAGTACTTTACCGATGCACGCGAGATGAGGGGGCCAAGCTTGTACAGGCAGCCAGACCCTCCAAATACCAGAAGCCATTGAACAGACTTACGACGCTACCAATAGATAGAGCCGGTTGCTCGGCAGATTGTACAGTTTTGAAACAGACTAGGCAGCACTGGCGTAGAGGTGATCCTACGCTCCTACCGGCTTGGCCGGAATGTAATGAAAGCTATATACCCCAACACGACGGCCTCGCCTGTTATCCCTCAGCAAGTCACCACCACTACGCATATCTTTAAAGCCCCTGATTAGTGCATGACAAATTAACGGAGTAAGGACGCACAGCTGTGGACCACTCGTGAACCAAGCCATCTCGAATTGGTTGCTTGTCGCTAATGAAGAGTCTGCTGATCATCACACCGGTTCTGTACCGAAATGGACTGCGCTTCGCGCCGTAAATCTCCCTCACCCTCTGTATGTAGGAGCGAGCGAACGAAGCAATCCGACCGCGCGGACTTCATCTACCCGACATCATCGTTTTTACGAAGCTTCAACGACGGTGATGCCGACGCGCTCCCTCACCCCGTCGCTCTCGCTCCGCCGCTCTACGTCGCTCATACGCCGCCTCCTGCTCAGGGCCAATGCCATAATACTGTGGACCGTCCGGGACAGAAGCCCTCACCGTACTCTCACTCCCCCCGCTCTCACTCACCGAGCCCCGCGCCCGCGCCAGTCGGTGCACCAGCGTCCGATCCGTGGACTCCGACGGGTGTTCGCTCGCTACGACTGTGCTGACCTCGCTGTCATTGTCTGGCGGCGCGTGCCCAGGCGTGACGCCGTGCAGCCAGGCGTTCAAGCGGGGGTGGCTCGAGGTGTGCGGCCCGTCTTGAGCGCTAGACAAGTTCTGCGATTCCTCGACGGCGGTCCGAGAAGGGCGGCGGGTGCGGTGGGGAAGAACGTGGGTGAGGGCGTTCGCGGTTCGATGCCTGCTGCTGCTCGGAGCCTGTGAAGAAGCCGACTGTGGGGCATCTTGCGGGAACGTCAGTAGGCCCGGCGGCGCAGGGGGTTCTGCGACACTTTCTTCAGAGCTTGAGCTACTCTCGGGTCGTAGGACGGGGAGATCGGCTGTGTGCGTGTGGCGGCGGCGAGGATTGAACCGATCCCGGAGATGCTCAGTGCCATTCTCGGGCACAGGTGCAGGGACAAAGGCAGACTGCGCAGGAGATTGCGGCGTGGAAGCACCGGCTGTGTTCGCGTGGTGGCGATGACGGTTGAAGCGATCCCTGAGATGCTCAGTGCCACTCTCGGGCACAGGTGCAGGGACAAAGGCAGACTGCGCAGGAGGTCGCGGCGTGGAAGCACTGGCTGTATCCGTGTTGCGGTTAAAGCGAGCCTTGAGACGTTCCTTTTGCTCTCGCCATCCAGCATCATACTGCCCATGAGGCGGGTCGTGATCGGACATATTGAAACGATTCCCACTCAGATCACGCCTAAACTGTTGTAAACGCTTCTCAAGAAGCGACGCGACGAGAAAGTGATGGTAGAGTGTCACGGGATTGAGTCCTGCTCACAAGCTAGATGTTCGACGACCCGATGTCTCGAGGAGTCTGAGCAGGCGCAGGTCCTATAACAGCTACTTCACATCTCTCGGGACCGTAGACGTGTCTTTTGTGCTATGATGTCCTTTTGACGTGGCTTCTTGATACCCCGAGAGGCGACTAAATCTGACATACTGCTTACCATACTCCCTGACCAGTTTCAAAAGGCTACCTGTTCGCACCCAGCAGGTTACGTTGTCCACGATGGAAGGACTGTCGCGTAAGACAGCCGCATTTGCTTCGCCAATATCTCACGATAGACGTAAGCAATCGCAAGAACGCGGGCGACACTTGCTGTTTTGGTAAATGCCCGTCTATGCTCTGGCTCTCGCACAGACGTTGGCGC